>OY728139.1:992434527-993684527 GCA_963277665.1 Viscum album | reverse complement strand
CTATTCATTAAAAAATGAACATTGTCAGAAAAATACCAAAAATTCACAAAAAGTAAATTTTGATGTCCCAATAATAAAGAATAAGTTTATTTTGACAAACATAGTTTATAAAATTGTCAAAAGATAGATTTAAAAAGGGTTTTCCATCATAAGGTAGTAAAACAATCTTTTAAGAATATTAGTGTATTCCATGCTTAAGATTGGATTTATTTTCATTTTAAGCCTCCAAAACATTATCTTAATCATTAATAGACATAGATAAAAATATCTATTATTAATTACTTACTTGGTATGTTACATCCTTCCCCCCTTTAGAAAATTGTGTCCCCGCAATTTATTTACTTATCGAATAAATGGGGGTACTTATCCCTCATTGCATTTTTAGATTCCCATGTTGCCTCTTCAATCATGTGGTTTTTCCAAAAAACCTTTACCTGGTGAATCATCTTATTCCGTAACACTTTCTCCCTATGGTCAAGAATCTGGACCGGTTGTTCCTCATAAGATAGGTTCTCTTCCAGCTGAACTACCTCTGGGCTCAAAACATGAGATGGATCTGGCATATACTTTCTCAACATCGAAACGTGAAAAACATTGTGTACCTGAGATAAACTCAGAGGCAAAGCCACTCAGTATGCAACTGATCCAACTCTCTCCAGAATTTCGTATGGTCCAACGAACCTTGGACTCAACTTTCCTTTCTTACCAAATCTCATCACACTTTTCCAAGGAGAAACCTTGAGAAAAACATGATCACCTACCTCGAAAGATAGATCTTTCCTCCTGTTATCCGCATAACTCTTCTGCCTGCTCTGAGCTGTTCTCACGTGTTTCTGAATCAGCTGAACTTTTTCTACCATCTCTTCTACCAATTATGGTCCCATCAACTTCCTTTCACCCACTTCATCCTAGAAAGCTGGAGTTTGACACCGCTTCCCATATAATGCCTGAAATTGTGCCATCTGTATACTGGAATGAAAACTGTTATTATATGAAAATTCAACCAAAGAAAGATGTTGGTCCCAACTTCCCTGATAATCTATTGAACAAGCTCGTAGCATATCCTCCAATGTCTGGATTGTTCGTTCTGACTGTCCATCTGATTGAGGATGAAAAGCTGTACAAAAATTTAATTCAGTACCCAACAACTTCTGAAGGTCTTTCCCAAAGTTAGAAGTAAACCTGGGATCACGAACCGATACAATAGAGAGAGGATCTCCATGTAACCTGCTATCTCTTTAAGATACAAACGGGAAAGTTGATCAAGAGAGAAAGTATCTCGTATAGCAAGGAAATGAGTAGATTTGGTCAAGCAATCAACAATAACGCAGATTGTATTCTTACATCGAGATGTCTTCGGTAATCCCACAAAAAATTCCATGGATATATTCTCCCATTTCCACTCTGGCACTGGTAAAGGCTGAAGCATCCCTTTCGGTAACTGTTGCTCTGCTTTAACCTGTTGACATGACAAACACTTCACAGTAAAATCAGTAATGTCTCTTTTCATTCCATCCCACCAGTAATAGTCCCGCAGATCTCTATACATCTTAGTACTGCCCGGATAAACTGAAAACGGAGAACTATGAGCTTCACATAACAACTCTCTTTTCAACTGTGAATCACAAGGCACACACAATCTCTTCCCAAATCTCAAAACACAATCATTATCAATGTTGAATTCAGGAAACATACCATTCTGAACCATCTCTACCTTTTTCTACAACTCACTGTCTTGCTTCTGTGCTGGCTTGATTCTATCTGATAGAGAAGATCTCACTGATACCTGAAACAAAACAGAAGGACTTCCTGCACCAACAACTTCTATGCCAACGTTCATCAAATCCTTAACCAAAGGATCACGTTCCAAACTCAACATTGTTAATGAAGCATTACTTTTTTGACTCAAAGCATCAGCCACTTTATTTGATTTTCCTGGATGGTAATGAATTGTACAATCATAATCCTTGATTAATTCTAACCATCTCCTCTGTCTCATGTTTAACTCTTTCTGAGTGAATATATACTTTAAACTTTTATGATCGGTATATATTTCACACTTTACTCCATACAAATGATGCCTCCAAATTTTTAAAGCAAAAACAACAGCAGCTAATTCCAAATCATGTGTAGGGTAATTTACTTCATGAGTTTTCAACTTTCATGAAGCATAAGCAATTACCTGATCATTCTGCATTAGGACGCAACCATGTCCTTTCAATGAATCATCACTGTATATAACAAACCCACCATTCCTGGAAGGTAGTGCCAAAACTGGAGCATTCACCAATCTTTTTTTCAATTCCTGAAAACAATCATCACATTCTTTTGTCCAGATAAACTTAACACCCTTCAGAGTTAGCTTAGTCATTGGACTAGATAATCATGAAAAATTTCTAACAAACCTTCGGTAATATCCCACCAAACCAAGGAAGCTAAGAATCTCGCTTACATTTGTGGGTCTTGGCCATTCTTGCACAACTTTTGTTTTTGCAGGATCAATAGTTATTCCATCTTTAGAAACAATGTGACCAAGGAAAGAAATTTGTTGCAAACAAAACACACACTTGCTGAATTTCCCATACAGTTTCTTTTCTTTTAAGGTTTGAAAGATAACCCTTAAATATCTTTCATGCTCCTCTTTAATTTTAGAAAACACCAAAATATCATCAATGAAAACCACCACAAACTTATCCAAGAACTCATGGAAAATTATATTCATTAAGTCCATGAATACAGCAGGTGCATTGGTTAGCCCAAAATGCATTACTACAAATTCATAATGGTCATATCTCGTACGGAACGCAGTCATCGGAATATCTGCCTCATTTACCTTCAGCTGATGGTACCCCGATCTCAGGTCAATCTTTGAAAAAAACTGAGCTCCTTGGAGCTGATACAACTTCATTTGACGGCCCGACATCTGCTGAAGTAGTCGAAAAGGATTTCACCAGCCCATTCTGCTTGTAGTCTAACTGCTTCCCATCACTCAAGCTCTTTGCCGGACACTCGTTTGCATAGTGACCCATCTCATTGCACTTATAACATTTCACTAACTGTAAATCAAATTTTTTCTTACCTTCACCTTGATCCTTTTCAGTGCAATCATGAGCCTTATGTCCCATCTTACCACATCGGTAGCACTTTCCAGAATTCAGAAGACATTCCCCAACATGCCTTTTTCCACATTTATCACAAACTAGAAACTTAGTTCTCTTACCATTAGACTTTTTTGAATAATTCTTACCTTTCTCCTGCCACCTAGGTCATTTATTCTGCTGGTTGTTATAGAACACTTGGTCATCGGCAAACTCCATTTCCACCTTCTCAGCACATCGAACAAGATTTTCATAACTTTTAAACTCACGAGAAGCTAATTCCCTTCGATATTTTGGCTTTAATCCTGAGTAAAAACGATTGATTTTACTATCAAGGTCTTGGATAAAATTTGGAGCATACCTCGCCAATCGAGTGAACCTTTCTTCATAGGCAGCCACTGAGTCTTCTTCTTGCCTCATTTCCAAGAATTTCATTTCCATCCTAAGTCGAACAGCCTTAGGAAAATACTTCCCAAGAAACATACCTTTGAATTCATCCCAGTCGAGAGCATCAATCTCATTAGCGTCCCTGATATTTTTAACCATCGACCACCACTGATCTGCCTCACCCTCCAAACGGTAGATAGCAAGACTAACCTTTTGATTGTCTGAACACCCCATGACATCGAAAATCTTCTCTAGTGCTTTAATCCACCCTTCAGCTAGCACAGGGTCAGATGATCCTCTAAATGATGGTAGATGTTGCCTCATGAAATGTTCCACCACTGACATTTTCCTCTGCGGTTGATCTGGCTGATCTCGTGCATGGATACCACCACCATTTATAGCCTGAGTCAACTGCGCCATTACTACAACAAACTGTTCAGCTCCAATTCCGACCATCTCAGGATGCTGATTTGGAAGGTTATTTCCTTCTGTATGCCTTCCTAGCACTACTTCCATGTTTCCTCTGCGGAAAACTATTCTGAACAAACATGTCATAGATGAAGCAACATGGTAATCTTCAAATGCTATATCATTTCAAAGAAATTTTTTTTGGATAATCATTTAATAGAATTATAACTCCTAAATTTATCTAAACCGACCTCTGATACCAACTATAAGGCCCCATCCTTAAACCTTACTTAATCCTGAGTTATTACAAGATTACACATTGAGGATCTTTTCAGGTTTAGAGTTTTAGAGAATTAGATCATAAAACTTGCATTACATTCCACATATAAACAAAGTGGTTACATAAAGATAGTATTCTTCATTCCCATCAATGGAAACATATTTAAAATAAAACATGGATTCTTTCCTTACACTTCCTTGACACTATCATCATATCATGTACCTTTACTTTGACCTGTGAAAAACATTTCAAAAAAACTTGGGATGAGCATAAAAAGCTCAGTATGGGTTATAAAAACATGGAAAGGAAACATGAGTTCATATATACATAAGAATGAAATCATACTTCACCCATAAAACATAGTCACTTTAACATACATCATAAAATCATTAATAAATCATAGAAATCATAAGACATAATGGTAACTTGAGGCATTCATAACATTCTTACGTAGGGAGTAACCATCTTGGTTACGTTTGGAATACCCATCACAGTATATTCCCTAAAATCTCTTCGGAGAAACCTTAACGTTTCACTCCTTCGCGTTACCCAATGCATTGGAGAGCTATATCGGGCTCACCCGCCCTTAGTTTATCATGGAACCACCCGTCTTCATAATAATGACCAAGAACCATAATATAATCGTATCACATAAAACATGCATAAAGGAAACATAACATTTCCACATTTCAATCACAGGATATAAATACAACACAAAAAACATTGTGAAAACCATTTTCAATACCAAAATAAAAGCTAAGTAAAACATGGTATTTATTTTTCATTTAAAAATAAGGTATGGCTTGTAGAGGAAGCCGAAACTCAAATAACGGTCATGATGGCGGAGAAGTCGTTTTCGCCGCATACGTACGACAAAAACATTCCCTTTTGTCGTTTAGTAAACGCTTCGTATAAAAAATATTCCTTTTGAATAAACGTAAAAGTCAAAGGGGTTTATACACCGTATAAAAGAAAGTTGCGTATAAAACAAAATATGCCTCAATGAAAGGAGATTGAGACGAAGTCCCATACCTCGTATCCGACTTGACCCGACCATTCTTTAATCTCCGGAATAATAAACTTGAGTTAATATCTACTTTCTTATGAACCATTTTCATGTTCATTTTTCCTTTTATACCATGTTATGAACATCATGTAATCATTTAAGTCAATAATGTTCATTTTGTCAGTATTTGGTTCTTAAGTCAAAAATAGACTTCTTACACTTACATGTTGTTAATTTGGTCAAAGGTTCATTATATCCAGAATGATATTAATGATTTGGATAACATATATATCATATATATTCATCATATACATGTATTTATAATATTACATCACATTTAGAAGAAAGAAATGAAATGCACCGTTCATGGAGACGGTAAGCCGTACGTATGCATGAACGCTACTTCCATTTCTATTTCGTATTTTCTGGAATGGAATCATAATGATATAAGAGTATATTATATTTCCAGTATAATAACATATATAATATCATTAACTTTATCCTTTACACATCCCACATATGGTATTAACGAATCAAATCACTTTCAGGGGGCGGTAGTCCACACTTCCTAAAATGAAGATATCGTGTTTACCCATAATGGAAACCATAAAGGTATGCCCAAAATGAAAAAAACAGAATCTTAATAAAAACATAAACATATTATATATCATATATAAAAATATTGACATCATAATGGCCACCATTTAAGGTGTTAAATGAGTATTGAACAATCATCGTTTCGGGAGGCAGAATTTCGCCATCCACGGAAACCGTATGTTCTTTAACCATTTGATGTAGTTTTGTGTGAGTGTAGCTCAAATACATCTTATAAAAACATCCTAGTATATTGAATATACTGTTGTTGTTACAAAATAAGTAAATAAAAAGTGTTTAGGGGGTTGGAGAAGCAAAATAAAACAAATGAACATGAGAGAATGAATTACCTTTAAAAGTGTAACTCCTTTTGATTTGAGCCTAAAGGCTTCCTTTGAAAGGATTCTGCCCAAAGGGAATCCTCTAGGATGATGATAGGGATGTGGAGAGAGTAAATGGGCAGGGGTTGGCCGAGACAAAGGCTTGAGGAGTGTGTGTAATGAGGTAGATGTGGGGGCCTTTTATAAGAGGAGAGGAGGGGCACTTTTGGAAAGTAAAGAAATATTACTTTATTTGAAAATGTGTTTCGGTTTTAAAATGTCCCACATTGATATAATTCTTGGATAAGGTGATAAGGGTTCGAAATCCACTCATCCAACTGGTTTTGGACATGTTTAGTTAATAGATTTTACATTAACTTTCCATTTTATTTAAATCATCAAATAATGATGTCATCACTGCATCATTATTATGTCTAAAATAATTTAATTTATTTAATGTCAAAAAATTATAAACAAAATACTATGATGTATTAAATCTTTTTATCTTTCCAATGATTATTTATAATCAAAAATCTGATCTTTATAACCCTATGTAAAAATTGTTTTCGTAAAACATATTATGTTTGGGTCATTATTACTTTTACATTAAATAAAAAGTTATTTATGTCATTTCCCAACCAAAGTGGATCCATGGGGTCCCCAAGTTTACCCATGGATTGTCTTGGTCGGCCATGACACAACCAATGAGGGTAGGACATGTGTCAAGCTCATCTTATTTTATTAAAGCATTATTTTTACCTTAAACTACACTAATTACCACTAATCGCGATTAAGAACTTAATAAGTTACTATTCACCAAAAACTTATTATAATATCATTGAACCACATTTTACTTCTTAATGACAACCATTTATGTTGGATTTTTGAAATTCAAAACACAATTATGGCAAAATTTTATTTAAACGGAAAATCAGTCTTTATAAGTACCACTTAGTGGTTTCACTATTCATCAAAAATTGAAGTTTTTCAGAAAATTACCAAAAATTCACCGTAAGCTATATTTGATATTAAGAATTAAAAAATGAAGTCTATTTTACAAAATTCAAAACATATAAGTCACATTAATTAATTTAATATTTAATTCCTGCTGTCAGAGCAAACAACGTGTTTTTATGAAACAATAAGTATCCAAAAATTGACACTAGTTTAAGTCCAATTTCAAAGTGAAATTGATTCCAATGACCACCATTGGATTAAATGGTAAAAATATTTTCATATTACACATTAAGACCAATTCAAAAGAAAATCTAATAATATAAATAAATTAGATTAAAAAGCAGTTTTGATGTAAAATGCAGTATTTTTCACTATTCATTAAAAAAATGAACATTGTCTGAAAAATACCAAAAATTCACAGAAAGTAAATTTTGATGTCCTAATCATAAAGAATAAGTTTATTTTGAAACACATAGTTTATAATATTGTCAAAAGATAGATTTAAAAAGGGTTTTCCATCAAAAGGTAGTAAAACAATCTTTTAAAATATTAGTGTATTACATGCTTAAGATTGGATTTATTTTCATTTTAAGCCTCTAAAACACTATCTTAATCATTAATAGACATAGATAAAAATATCTATTATTCATTACTTACTTGGGATGTTACACACCTCCACACATCTTCCAATAAAAAAGGGATCCATCCACACTCAGCATCAATACTATAGAGGGGGAATTCAAATAAATCTTCCTCCCCTTTTTTATATTAATGATATTCATCCCCCAGAAAATCCTTGGTAGAAATATATTTAAGACCACCATCATGTTCCCCCTTTACAAAAGTGGTTTGAGATCTACCACCAATAATTTCTCACAAACCTGGAAAAATAAGTGAGATTCCCATCCACGATAAGTAGCACACATTTCATAATGCCCATCAATCAATGATGAAAATCATATTTAGGATATTTCATTCTCCCTGAAACACATTATAACACTATTATATCTAAAACAGAGTGATTTCCCACATGTTATGAATATCTGTTCTATGAATCACAACACCCTTTCTCATTTTACACTCTACAAGGTGATAACTACACAAAACTCATGCACCATCTTCACTCTTCTTTATGATTCTATCCTCCATACTAATGCTATTTATTGAACACTACCTATTAAATGATTGTTTTTTCCATAAGAAAGCATTCCAACCTTGCTCTAACCATCCTATTTTTTAAATACTAGGATCAATACTCTATATTCAATGAGATTTTCCTCTCAAACTATGTGCACAAAAACCCTTTGGTTCTTCCCTTGATGCCACACACATCAATGTTCTCTAAAACACAATATTATTTCATGATTACTAGCACTATGGGAGCTCTATACTCTAGGATTAAATACATATTTCAATACCATCTAATTATCCTTCCACGGATCATTCACATGATCATCGAATTTTTACTAATGAAAACTACCCCTATGAAATTGTCAATGAATATTCATTTACAAGGAACAACATCATTCTTTTTACCTTCATGTAGCACATGACACCACCTCACTGTTTACTAGAGTCTCTTCTCCATGACAATTTGATATTACACATAACCAAATATAGTGTCTCATTTGGGCCATAATATCATATAATTTCATCTATTCATATTTACATTGACATTAATAGATAGATTCTCCATTAGTCCACCCACATTGATGCTAATGATGACGCATTTTAATAAATAGAATAAAAATGAGTAGTATATGGATAACTACACAAAGGATTATGTGACCCATTAATTAATCAGAAATATCCTCTAGGTATTCATAAATTATTATTACTAAATAAATTATTTCCAGATGATGACCAAACATGGAACACTATACCGTTTGTGCTCAAATTGATTGTATCATCGTCATTATCATTGCCTCTGTCATCTCTATGTAGTAGCACAAATTAGAATTACATGTCCTTATATACAAAGAAAACATGTATAAGGGTTCACCTAAATTTTAGGAAATCCACAACTCATATGTGAATACATAATACATGTTGCTGAAATTAAAAATTCGTGTCCCCCATAATCAAGAAGATGACAAAGAATTATTATATTTTCTATGTGAACATACAAGCCAAACATGACTTATTGGACACCCTTTGTTATTATGACCATGATGTGAAAGAATATGAAATCATGGAATTCAATATCCATGTGTGTCAAATAAGGTGAAATAATATAACCCGAATGTTACATACCAATAACATCAATCACATGCCCTTGAAAACTGGACAACCCATGTAAAATGGGGTTGCAATGAACTAGATTGATTTCCATCACATGATATAAAACATTATTACATCCCATGTCTACTAACTTATAAAATAATGTAAAACAAGCCTCTTATCATCTTACACTGTTTTATTACATACCGACATAAATTATTGGGTATGAGTTGAAATGTAACATGGCCACAGGCCCATATCCCCATACACTAGAGGCAATTAACAATCCGCGATGTTCTAAGGTGGGTAATGAAGATACTATACCATCCATAAAAGATTATAATAATAGATAAATTACAAAACCTATAACAATATACAATCAGAGAATGTTGATACCAACAAAAAAAATCATCATTACTGAATGAATGTGAAAACGATATACTCAACCATCATAAATTAATTCTTGGCACTAATCAACCACTAGGTAGATCAAAAACACATTCTATACAAGGAAAGACATGCAGCTATTAAAAAAACATACTCACCTCATCCATGTCAACAGAACTTTAGATATATATCACCCTAAATGATCAAACTCGATCCTCAATCTATCCCAAGTATTTTAAAGTTGAGGTAATTTTGGGTACAACATAGATATGGTCGATCTAAAATCGTGTGAGTATAAATCAGCATGACACCACCAATTCATTTCAATACAAAACATGTAAATGAAATGTACATGCATGTGATAAGCATAACATTAGATAAAAAACAGATACAAAATTGCACAATCAAAACATATAACCACAATTGAAAAAAAATAATCAAACACAAATAGATCGAGCATTCTTGCACATAAAATGTTTTAAATAACACCCCACACACCTAATTCATCTCAATTATAGCAGAATGTCGTCATCATTATGTATATGTCACAATTCATATAAAAATTTCCAATGTTTGTTTGAACCCTTCACCTTTCTCTCTAGAATCCATGTTCCACCTTCAATGAAATGATACATATACAATCTTGATTGTGTTCATTATTAGGAACATAACACACCCCACCATGATGGTGGTAATAATAAACAATAGCACATTCCCCACCCTGATGGTGGTCACTGGCCTTAGATGATGGAATTTCCCACATGACATGTATGATGTAATAGGATAATCACATAACTCATGTAGGGAATTCTATCATTCTATTATGAAGCTGATAGATTTTTATTTACCCTTCATAGTATTCTAATACATTAGTAGATATTTGTGTGGTCTAACTAATTCCATTAATTGATCCATAGTCCATGACCATAATTATGTCATCACACACCCCTGTAAGGGGTAGTTTAATCGTAACTGAGTGACCAAATAATCCAAATACTCGAATCACAGTTCTATAGGATATACAATACCACACAAAATACGTAACATAAAAATGAAAATATGGAATATAAAGGACAATTTTCATGGGGAAAAGACAATTTATATAATCTTATACCAAAAATGGTATCATGGACCACCCAGTTACCAACATGCAAACACATATAATAAATGACTTAGCAGGAATCAATCAGAGGTCTCTCTAACCAAATACACACACATGTCTCCAAGAATGAAACATGGTCTCATGATCCATAAACATCCACACTTACCCACACAATTACATATGCACAACCCCTTTTCATCTTTGGCTGATATCCAGATGTTCTGAAATTTCCATTCATGGATATTTTAAAATTTTTTATTTACATTATGTGTGTTTCATTTAATTAATTAAGACATGACATTCATAAACTAATTTTTAATAAGTTGGATTTCAAAACTCATTTATAAATTATCGGAAAATCAATAATAAATATGAACCTCATGTAACATAGCCGTAAAATATGCACAAAATCATATGCAGAGTACATGATCACCTACACCAAATGAAGTCAAATATACTCCAAGAATGGCCCTAAAACATTTCAGAAATGACCATGTCAATTCACCCAACATCGATAATGATGTGGTTATTGCTCATTACCATGTATTTCAAAATAATAATTTAAAAAAATTATAAATATTTAAATTATTAATGTGAAATTTACATTAAAATATGAAAAAAAAAATTTAAATACAGAGTAGATATAACCACCTATCTAGAACAATGAGGAAACCACCCATTGAATGTTTAAAAAATTATTTTGGGAGAAATCCATATCACAAAAGAATGAAAAAAAAGTCCATTAAAACCTAATTAAAATAAAAAAATTAGATTGAAAAGACCATTTAATGTACCAATGTAGCATTGTTAGCTAGTGGCGTTTGAACCATTCCCGACCAACTCCAGATTAAAATGAATGATTAATCCCTATATAAATTCTGTAAAACAATTACCAACTAACTTTTTTTAGAACCATAAAATAGATTACAAAGGAACTCATATTCAATTAAATTCCCTTCAATGGAACACATTAATCATCAGATGACATCGTCAGGACATGTCAATCCAGATCCCTATCATTCTATGAAAACTCTATTTAGAACTGAGGAAATTTTCATCCAATTCCATATTTTTGATCTTTCCAGGAATCAAATGTTGATCACAATGATCCAGGGTCAGATTAATAAAGGACCATTGAGGTATTAGGATATAATAATTTAAAAGAATCAATAATAGGATCATCCATGAATAAAAACACATTAATACTCAACCTTTCTATGAATTAGATGATCAAGGAAGATGAAAAAACAAGGATATTGAAGAGATTTTCCATTGAATCTTGATCCAGAAATGATATATCACAAACCATGAAGGCCTCATCATATCTGACAATCTGATTACGATAATAAAAATCTGTTCTAAGGATGAAGAGATTATCTAAAAAGAACATGAATAATAATAGTAAAATATGAAAATACCTTGAAATCTCATGATATGATCTCTCTAGATACATCATGAACACACTATGAAAGGTTATATTTTTCATGGTAATCCTTTAGAGTGTTAATGATTATGATCCTACAAAATAATATGAAAAATGATTGAATTCAAAGTGTTACATGTCTTTTAATTGAATTTTGTATCCTCAAACACATGTGCACATGGTTTAGATGCATAGTTTAATAAACTGTATGCCAACCATATGAGAATATTACCTATAACTAAAAATGAGGCTACTACCTCTTCTCAAAAACTGTCATTGTTTGGTGAAAAAATAAGTCAAAACATTCCCAAACCATTAATTTTTGTGGTCATTATTGTGAGGATGATCAAATAAATTATTTATATATTGTATTTCATTATTATTATGGGGAAAAGTTTTGAAAAATATACAGTGTGAAGTTGTGCCAACTAAAAAATAAAAACAAAAACATGAACAAACAAACAAAAAATAGTAATTGAGTGGGATGTGTGGTTCTGAAATGAAGGAATTAGGATTGAAGAATGTATAGAGATGAGATGAAGAATAAAATGGGTATGACACCAGAAAATAATCTAGATAGGGGAAATAGACTAGAAGATAATGATAGAAATTTACGTTCCCATACACGAATAAACAATAGAGGGACTTAATTTGATTTCGTCCAAATAAAATGTGTAACTGTAATTATAAAAAAACCTACTCTAGAGATATCTATTGAGAGATATTATTTCTAGATGAACATGAGATGATGATGACTTATCATGGAGAAGTTCTAATAACAAAATTTTCTAGAATGTACATTTATTTTTTTCATAATGGAAATATAAAAATCTAACTTTCATCCAGCTGTACATGAGACAGAATGAATGTATTTTCATGAGGATAGAGAAAATGAGGTCACTATAAAATAAATAGTTCACAAAGATCTATGTAAAAGTAAGAACATGAAAATGAAATTATATTAATTTATATTATAAACCCCCTAAAAAAATTTGATACTCAAGCTATAAGACACAATATAATAAATAATTAAAATCATATCATTGAAATTGTATAATAATTTGAGAAGAGGATTGGATGATTATCCTGTGTGATCATCATTGTCTGATTGCTCCAACTCCACGTTTGTTGGATTAGGTCTATTCTCCATTCTCTGATCCTACATCACTTATAGTATCCTAGTGAAAGGATGATTGATGACTAAATTATGGAATGGTGAAATGTTTCTAAAAATGGTAGATGGTGTGAATGGTGGTAGATGCAGTTATGGATGGAGATTGTCCCCTTATGATAAAGTTATACATAGATTCCTCATGTCTCCAAATATTATCACCATAATCTCTATAATATTCTTCCATAATTCATGTACTCATTCATTACATCATCATTATCTCATATACATCGGCACTGATCATTCTTCATTCAACACCACATGGTGAGTCTTTCCCAATACTAATTTATATTCGAGTGACTTGAGATAAACCCTCTCTAACAAAATGAATTCTTCTTGAAATATTACACCAGTAGGAACCATGATATATTTTACATATGAGCACTATATTAAAAATTAAATGGTTGGGACCATATAAATCATTAATCAGTTTCCATGATATATTTCCAAATTTATTGAAAAAATTATCTTATAGATTATTCTAATGATGACCAAAAAATGATTAATTTTGGATGAACTTATCCAAATTGGGATAGTGTTATTTATCCCCTTAGTCCCTTGATACTCTTTATTTCATTATTTTTGTCTTAGTTGTCGTTTGATACATGAAATACCTAATCCATTTTTTGGGCCTTGATTGGACTAATCATGTTTCTATTCTCTGGACCAGGGTATAATGATGAATAGTTTGAAACATATATAGATGATATTAAAATTGATATTCCCTTTGTTGTTAATGAAAAATCTAATGTAACCTCATTGTAGATTATTATTGACACCACGATTGAAATCCCATTATTTCATTATCATACATACTTTACAAATACCTAGAATATGTCAATCATAGAAACAATGAACCCTCCATAGCATGGATTAGGCCTATCATTTCATTTATATCATTGGATTTATAATATATTTCTTGATGTTGCTTCATTCAATCGCCCACCTGACATGCACATTACCACAGTCTTACAACTGAAATTATGGTAAGATGTGGGGTGCCCATTTTATATTCATTTAGTAACATATACATAGATGAATTCACTATTGTATACAAAAAAATCTCCTCCAACTTTACTGAATATAGTATGTTATTCATCAGGTTATGCATCATCATCAGAAGATGATATTATTATTTACGACTAATGTAGGGACCTCCTAACCAGGAGAATCATCATTCCATTTAAAAATAAAAAAAATTAAAAAAAATAAATGTAAATTGATTAGAGTTATAGACATCCATAGGTTGATATTTTTGAAATATTGTGTTATGATGATCTCCTTCAGTCAAGAATTGTAGGTTAGTATCAGTTTTTACCAGTGATTATTAGATCTATAATTCTTTCTTATGTTGTGGTAATTTATATGAACATCATAATTTTATTCTACACAAATTATTTGGATGATGAAAATATTCATTAAACAGACAGATCAATTTTGATTTTTTCATTAGGATGTGTTCATTATATTGAAATTCATTGTGACTAAATGTACATTCTTCAATTGATCTGCTATTATGTTAGAGAATTATTTTTGACTTCACACTCATCATTTAGTGTTTCAATATTCTAATATTCATTAGTAGATTATTATTCTTTCTGGACATGGTCCCATGGTATCTCCATTTTGGTTTTTCGACAATATAATTTTTTGCAAATTCATTTAATTTATATATACATATTTTTTGTCAATATGCATCGACATTAATTTATCAGTAATCTATGAAATTTATATTCATTACATGTTCACATTTTTTTTCTTTTCTGTGTTCATCACTTTTCATTTTTCACAACAACTAGTATCAATGGGTTTGTTTTTTTTAATAAATTATATATTTAAATTATAGTAGGATGATTTTTTTAAAATTTTACCGACTTTCACACATCGAAATTAAAATTAATGGCTATGATAATTTTCAATAAAAAGAATATTTTAGTCTTTAGTAATCGTGATATAGAAAAAATATCTAATGAATAATGGTATTTTTATCATTATTTGGGATGTTGTTTCATTAATCATTTGGTTAAAAAAATTAAATTAATCAACTTCTCAACATCTCTCGTGAGAGAACATTGTGGGATAAGATTTATAATGAATATGATTCATGTTAGAAATATCTAATTTTTTATACTAAAAATGTTAACCAATTTGAAATATAAATAAGGTACATCTATTTCTGATTATTGTATTTAATTTTACTGTTGTTTTGAAAAATTTTCTTGTATGGGTATTAGATTTGAATATAATGTTTTAGTGCATTGGTTTCATAATACATTACCTAATTCGCTGGTGAATTTTCATCTTACTCTTTAGCAGATATTTTCCTAATCGTGCTAAGACCATTAGTTATGTTAATTTTACTATTTTAAATGAATATGTTAGGATACATTGTTCAAATAAATATTCCTCAGAACATTTGGTTCTATTGAATAGAAGAAAGGATTGGAAATGAATCAAGGACATATTAATCATCGAATAGGAAAAGGTATGAATAATATCAATGCCAAAAAGAGATAATTTTTATGTCATTTTTATGGAATGCAATTACATGTTTATTTTTTTCCCTATTATCTAAAAAGAGGATACATAATTATAGAGAATCAGAAAAGGAAAAATGATGATAAAGAATATCGTATCACCACCACAAAATGAGTGATCTTGTTATTTGTTATAATGCTATTAAAATGTATTTTAATAAATATTGTTATGTTATGTAATATGGTGTTTGATTTAAACTGAAAATGCGGAAGGAGTTATTTTATTCTTACATTCGAGGTATTCTAGTGTTTTTATGATGGTTATTGATGGTCATGCTGATGTTGTAGGTAACAAGACCTGTTGTTTGGAGACCATAACAAGATGTAATCTATTTTTTAAATTTTTTTAACAAAATATTAGTTTATTTAGAATCATATTTCTATAATTTTTCACGGTGATTATTGTTTAAAAAAAATTAGTGATGGAAATTTGAAAATTTCTAATTGTTCCATGATTATGGCATTAGGGAAGAATAAATAATAATTGTACTAAATTATATATTATATTTCATATAATGTTAATTTTTGTTGATTATAGTGTTTCTTCCATGTTATGGAAGATGAGGCTTATAAACATTAGTTTGATGGGGATTGGTTGCATGGATAAGATAAAATTTATTCTGATTTTGATGGTTTACAAATTTGACAATTGAAATCATTGTAAGGATGGAAAAAGAGCAATGTGAGTTTTAGCAATCATCCTTTAAACATGAAGTCATATATACTTGAATTACTACAATATGACATTTGTCATATGTTGAATTTTTACGACATATTGTTTTTGAATTTATAATATGATGTTTACTGAGGAATAATCATTTGCACTTTTTGGATTATTTATTGAATGAAAAATATATGTATTTGGTTTTTTAATCATTTTTAGGTTTTAGTGGTGGGGGAATCTGGTTTTAAATTCAAATGTATTTTCACTGACATTGGGGGTGAATATTATCGTTTATTTGAACAATTATTATTGTAAAGAAGGTATATTGTATAAAAAGAGTCCACCTATTGCACCTCTGCTAAATGTATTTGCATATAATAAGAATAAAACATTGTTGAAAAGAGGTCAATGTTTATATTTAGATGAAAACATTACTATAAATTATGGGGGTGAGGAATTATTTACTATTGTGTATATTATCAATTTATCACCCATGTCATCATTGTAGACATACACAACTGAACCATTTTTTTATGAAAAATAGATTATGTTTGATCAATTACATGATTTTGGTTATAAATCTTTTTTTCATGTGCATAGAGATGAGAGATTAATGATGGATTGTAATTCATGAAAATGTATTTTTATTGGATATTAACATGATAAGTTTGATTACTAGTTCTTTAATAAATCATTGAGGAAATGTTTTAGATGCCACGATATGATATTAAATGAGGTCATAGTATTTTAGACATTAAATATGGACATAAATATATTTATTTAATTTTTATGTATTTTATAGTCCCATTCCAGTCACTAAGACACTTAGATAACATATTGATGATTCTGATGATCGTGTAAATGTTATGAATTATGTTCATGGTGAAGAGATTAGTATTGATGTTTTTTATTCATCTTCTATTTTTGATGACATACTTCCTTGATTTATTACTAACCCCATGGTTCCACATTAGTGATCATCTCACAATTGATAAGTTTCCACATGGTATTCACCCAATGAGTATGTGATCCTTGTCTAATGATGTGTACATGAATATTTTGATGAGGTGACAAAATGTAATCCTAATGATATATGGGTTGCATTAATAGATGATGATATGATATTATTTCATGAATAACGTATTTTGAGTTGTTGAAGTTACAAATAAGAAATAGATATATATAATATCTAGGTATTTATCAGTTTTAATTTGAATAATCCAATTATTTTTATACAAGGAATGATTTGTTGCCAAAGGATCCATTCAGATTATATTTTTTGATTTTCATGATATTTTCTCACATTTTGTTCAAAAGTATTCCATTCATGTCGTTCTTTGTTTGGATTATTATTTTCATCTATAGATTTATTAAATGAATTTTTGTAAAACATTCCTCCATATAGATTTAGGGGATGATATTTATATGGACCAACAATAGGATTTTGATAAAACAAAAATTGATAATTATATCTTTAGGATAAAAGATATCACATATGTTCTGAGGCATGCTACAAGATAGTTGTAGAAGAATTATATATCTGTAATTTTCTATAAGGTTATCAAAATATATATATTTTTTATTTTTATATATATATTTAATGATGATGAATATATTAATCTATATGTTTATGTTGATTCGATACTTAATTTTGGACAGAATACATTTGAAATAGATAGTTTGAAGAAGGTTCTTTTTAATCCTTTTGTGTTGAATGACTTGGGGCCATCAAGGTTGATTCTTAGAATTTAAATATCTTGTGATAGAAATTCCCTGAGGTTATGGATATCATAAGATAGATATATTGGGATGGTTCTTCATTTATTTAAATAGAAATAGAAAATGTATTTAGTACACCATATTATTTACATTGAAAGATCATTTCTAGTAAATTTTCATCTACTAATGAAAATATAGAGGGGAAACGACACAAAACTTATTTATCTACCATTATCTATAACATTAATGATATGGTATGATCAAAAACCAATAAAATGTATTTAGATAGTGTGTTTATACATATCTTATCTAATATAGTTAGAGGTAATTGGAGAGTAGTGATGTATATTTTTCAATATCTATATGGTACTACCTAATATGTGATTTTGGTTTCGTAGAGGGGAACATATACTTTTTGGGATTTCATATTCACATATGGCAGTAGATATGGACTCATAGAAGATTACTTCTAATTACATGATCACTTTTTCTGGAGGACATGTATCTTGGTAGTCTAGATTATAGAGATGTGTTGGTTTATCTACCAATATTTCAGAGATTATTATAGCTATAGTGGCATGAAAAATATTATTATGGAGGAAAAAATTTATTCAAAAGATTAATTTTAATTAAAATATGCATGTTTTATATACTGACTGTCATAGTGCTATTTGTTTGTTGAAATTTTCCAAATTTTCATGATTCGTCAAATCATATAGATCTTCAACATTACTCGGTATGTGGTGTCCTTTATTAAATATATTTTGATATTAATAATATCTAAAATTATGAAAATTAGATAGAAAATATAACCATGATATTTCCAAAAGGAAAATGTGTGGAATTTAGACAAATATTTGGGCTGACTATGATCCAGACATGTGTATTAGGGGGATTTTGTCCATGTAAACATCAGGTTATGTTCCCACATTAAATTTAAAATTAATAAAAATTCATACATAATGTGTGCAAATTTATGTAATTCTATAGGTGAATATCTTTTGATACTTTTTTGATACCACTCTCCTTTATCATATATCGTATCGTAGTTAGGGTTTTATACATTGGTTATCAGATACGCACCCCATTAAATTATTTTTATTTCAATTTCATTCATATGTGATTGAAGTTTTTCCAATAATGAGGTTTTTCATCTACTACACTTATTAAAACAATGAAAATATACATTACAGGGTCATATCGAATTGGTTTATTTGTTAGGATCTATTCTTCATTTCTGGATTCATTTAGAATGTAGCTTCATTCTTCAATTGATTCACTATTCTCTCAGATTATATTTTTCTAGATCCTACTCATATTTAGGATCATATTTCTTATTGTATTTTTTATTAGTCGATTATTCTTTATAGACATGGTCATGTGGGTTTCCTCTTTAGGTTTTTCTAGGTTCCAAATTTACCACAACTTCATTTAATTTTAAATCAAAATTTTCTAGTCATTGTTCATCATCATGAATTATTCATTCTTGATTGATGGTAAATAAAGTTTATTTCCATTATGAATCATCTTTTTTATTCATTTTTGCAATCTTTTCTACTTGTATTTCTTAATAACTAACTCACAAATCACTCAATTTTTACAACCACAACAAATAATCTCTAATTTTTTCACATAAATTATAATGGAACTCACCTTAAATTGATCATGTTTGAGTTCCATAGATTAGATTCTATATTTATTGTTTTATATTATTTCATTAATGTATCTCAATATGTCCAAATATTTCACCACATGTGAGGATTTACGTAATAAGAGCTGGAAATTCTTCTTCAGTAAGGCTCATTATCAACATGTCTGGTATTGTGGGAACCAACATGTTCTAGTTCATCAATCAATAGATTAAGATTATCTCATAAATCATCTCCATAAATATAAGGCCTCGGCCGTAAACTATTCTTAATCGTGAATTAAATTGAATAATTCACATTGAGGATCTTTTCAAGTATTGAGTTTTAGAGAATTAGGGCATAACTATTACATCTCAAAAGATTACAAAGTAGATACATCTAGTCAGTTTCCATTTTTCTCACAAGATAAAAACTCATGATCAAAAGAGTCTTGTATGGTTCCTTGTTTTAGACAGCATGGCAATTCCTTGATCCCATCCTCGACCCTTATTCAACATTATGACATGTGGAAAACATTTCAAAAACTAGGGATGAGCACAAAAAGCTCAGTATGGGTTGTAAGAATACGGAAAGGAAACATTATTCCATGTATACATAAACATCAATGAAATTATACTTTACACATAAACCATAAGCACTTCATCATACCTCATGATATCATAATACATAATGGAAACATGAGGCATTCCTAACATTGTAGGGAGTAAACCTATTAGATACGTTTGGAATACCCATCACAGTATAATCCCTTAAATCTCTTCAATGAAACCTTAACGTTTAACTCCTTCACATTACCCAATGATTTGGAGAACTATATCTGGATCACCCTCCCTTAGTTTATCACGGAACCACCCGTCTTCATATACAATGCCCAAGAACCATAACATAATTGTATCACATAAAACATGCATAACATTTCCACATTTCGACCACAATATATCAATAGAACCACTTTGATATAGTCAATATATTTTCAAAACCATTTTCAATACAAACATAAATGAAAATTAATAAATGGTATTTATTTTTCATTTAACAAAAATAATTCATGGCTTGTTGAGGAAGACGAATCTCAAATAATGGTCACAGCGGTGGAGAAGTCATTGTCGCCGCATACGTACGACAATAAAACATTCCCTTTTGTCGTTTAGTAAAACCCTTCGTATAAAAAGATTCATTTTGAATAATCATAAAATTCAAAGGGGATTATACACTGTATAAACAAAATTTGTGTGTAAAACAAAATATGCCTCATTGAAAGGAGATTGAGACGAAGTCCCTTATAAAGAAGGTATCATTAAATTAAGGGTAAATCAACCTCATAATTATGTGTGACAAATATAAATACACCCAATATAAGTGGATATTTTGTGTAAAAAAATCAAAGGTAATTCACACATATTAAATGGATGACATATTAAATAACTACATGTTGAACCCAAGGAAATCGAAATTGGGTAATGAAGTTCCCTTGGTAAAATTCAACAGCCTAATAGCGTCACTTTGAAATACATAAAATTAGTTGACGAGAGAGAAAATGGTATCTCATCACATGGAAATAAAATTTTACATCAATAAGGATAAATAATAACATATCCCAACATAAAAAGATGTAAATTAAAAGACATAACAAAAATAGGTCTTTTAAAAAGAGGACGGTGAAAGAATCCCTTACCGACATGGGAAACTTTCGATACGTACACCCCATGAAAAAAAGACCAAGCAATGATGATGTAAATACCCATAAATGAGGGTATATTACACAATTATTAGAATAATTGTCAGTAAATACACCACATAAAAGAAAATAGTGGAAAATGTATCATCAATCTCACAGAAATAAAAGTGAGATGAAAAATACACTTATGAAATTTTGGCAGCCAAATGAGGCCACTTAAAACTTCCAAAAATGGATTGCTGAGACCAAATACGGAATCTCATCATATGAACATAAAAAGAAAGTATTATGGATATATATATCATACCTCAACATAATAAAATGTATCTTAAAACACCTGACATGAAAATGGAACTTTAAAAATGAGAAGAGTGAAAGAATCCTTTTAAAAAATTCGGCAGCCTAACGGCGGTGCTTAACTATTAATAAAATGAATTGATGAGAGAAAGAGAGGGTATCTCATCATGTTAATATAAAATTTACAGTAAGAGTAAAATATAATAACATACTCCAACATAATAAAGATGAGCTTAATGTATGTGTCATAAAAGAGAGTACTTAAAAAGAAAGAGAGAGGTAGAAACCCTTACGAAAATTCAGCAGCCTAACGGCACCACATAAAAATGCTTAAAGTGAATTCAAGTGAGTAAGAGGGGGTCTCTCATCATATGGAAATAAAAATTTCAGTAAGGTTAATATATAAGAACATTCTCCAAGATCAGTACCTGGAGCATAAAATAGATGACATAAAAGAGAGTACTTGAAAAGAAAGAGAGTGGTCGGATCCCTTACCTCGTTTCCGACTAGACTCGGTCATTCTTTAATCTCCTGAATAATAATCTTGAGTTAATATCTACATGCTTAGGAACATTTTTCACTTTCATTATTCCTTTTATATCACTAATTACTGTGTTATTAACACTATGTAATTATTTAAGTTAATAAAATTCGTTTTGTTGATATTTGGTTCTTAAATCCAAAATGGACTTCTTACACTTACATGTTGTACGTATACTCAAATATCCATTTTCTCAAGAATGATATTAATGATTTAGATATCATAAATATAAATTAGATACACATATTTATAATATTACATAATCATTTAGAGGTAAGAAATGAAATTCACAGTTCATGGATACGGTAAGCAGTACGTATGCATGAACGCTACTTTCATTTCTTTGTCATATTAATGGAATTAAAAATAGTTGAGATATATATATATATATTATACTTCCAGAATGATATTCATCATTTAGATGTAATATATATTATAAATATCCATTATACATATGTACATATAATAGTACATAACATTGGGACATGGGAAAAGAAAGGCACCGTTCATGGAGACGGTAATCCGTACGTACGCTTGAACGCTAATTTCATTTCAATTTCATAGTGTAATGGAACTAATACATAATTATACATAGTTATATTATAATTAAATTATAATATCATATATAAAATCATTAACTCTATCCTTTATACGTCCCACATATGGAATTAATGAATCAAATCAGATTGAGGCGGTTGTAGTCCACACTTCCTAAAATGAAGATACCGCGTTTACCCTTAATGGAATCCATAAAGATATGGCATAAAAAAATACAGAAGCATAAGTAAATCATAAACACAATATATATCAAATATAAGTATAGTGACACCATAATGGCCCCCATGAATGGTGTTAGAAGAATATTGAACAATCATTGTTTCGTGAGGAAGAAATTCCCCACCCACCGAAACAGTATGTTCTTTAACCATTAGATGTAGGTGTGTGTATGTGTATCTCGAATCCATATAATAAAAACATCCCAGTATATAGAAGTTAATGGTTTTGTTACAAAAAATGGAATAAAAATATTTTAGGGGGTTGGAGAAGCATAATAAAACAAATGAACATAAGAGAAAGTATTACCTTTAAAAGAGAAACTGTTTTTGATTTGAGCGCAAAGGATTTTTTGGAAAGAATTATGTCCAATGTGAGGCTTCATGGATGAGGATAGGGATGCGGAGAGAGAATTTGGGCAAAGTTTGTCCGAGCCAAAGGCTTGAGAGGTGTGGGAAAGGTGGTAGAGGTGGGTTCCTTTTATAAGAGGAGAGGATGGGCTCTTTTGGAAATCATGAAAGTTATATTATTATGAAATGCCTTTTCGGATTTTTGCGGTCCAACATAGATATATTTCGAGGATATGGTGAATGGTGTTTAAATATACTCATCCAATAGTTTTTGGAAAAGTGTATGTCTTATATTTCACATTATCTTTTAATTTTATTTAAACTGTTCATTTATGAGGTAATCATTGCATCATCCTGATGTAATAAATAGAATAATTTATTTAAAGTCTAAAAATTATAAAAAAAAGTACCATGATGTAGGAAATATTTTTATATTTATAATGTAAATTTAAAATAAAAAACATGACTTGTATAACCACAAGTAAAAATTGTTTTAGTAAAACCATACATGTCTGTGTAATTTTTACTTTTAATTTAAAAAAAGTATTAATGTCATTATCCCACACAAGTGGCTCCATGGGGTCCCCCAAATTGACCCATGAGTTGTAATGGTCGGCCATGACTCATCCAATAGGTTTAAGACATTTTTCATGGTGTTTTCATATTCTAATAACATTATTTTTACATTAAATTACACTAATTACCTCAAATCGACATTAATGAGAAAAAGTTACTATTCACCAAAATTTTTTTTTCATCCCATTGAACCACATTATACATTCTAATGACAACCATGTATGTTAGATTTTTAAAATTCGAAACACATTAGTGGTAAACATTCATTCAAATGAAAAATTAGTTTGCTTGACTACCACTTAGTGGTTTCACTATTCATAAAAAATTGATGTTTTTCAGAAAAATACCAAAAATTTAC
This sequence comes from Viscum album, assembly GCA_963277665.1. Classification (NCBI taxonomy): domain Eukaryota; kingdom Viridiplantae; phylum Streptophyta; class Magnoliopsida; order Santalales; family Viscaceae; genus Viscum; species Viscum album. The sequence goes on along the minus strand of OY728139.1, from coordinate 993,660,031 downwards.
CCTAAGATATATTTGATATTCTGAATTAAAAATGACGTTTATTTTACCTAATTCAAAGAATATAAGTAGAATTAATTAATTTAGTAATTAACTCCAGTGGTCAAAACAAATAGCGTGTTTTTAAGAAACAATATATTTCAAAAGCTTGACATTTGTTTATGTCCAATTTCATAGAAATTAATTGAAAAGTCCACCATTTGATTAAATGGTAAAAATATATTATAATTTCACTTTAAAACCAATTCAAAAGATAATATAATCATATAAATAAATTATATTAAAAAGAGGTTTTGAATTAAAATACAACATTTTACACTAATTCATTAAAATGAACTTTAACGGAAAAATAACAAAAACATACACAAAGTACATTTTGATGACCCAATTCTAAATAAGGATTTTATTTGGTCCAATAAAATGTATAAAAGTGACCAAAACTATTTTTAAAGAGGGTTCGCCATCAAAAGGCGATAAATCGACATTTTAGTCAATATTAGAGTATTTAGACATAAAATTGAATTCTTTTTTTATTTTAAGCCTTTATCTTTTATTGGATAATGGTAAAAACCTTTAACAAACATAAATAATCATATTTTAGTTATTACAATTCATTCTCGCCTATACAACGGCTACGTGTGAACTACTATTTGAAATAATATTATTATATTATTGGTGTGCATTGTAAGATTTCATCAAAACTCGTTGTTGCGTATTGGGTATGCCATCGAACATAGCATCCCCATTAAAGTAATATTAATTTTTTATTCACAAATATTACTAAAAAGGAAAAAGTAATATTTTTTATTTAACTGGGATATTACATCCTTCCACCCTTTTGGGTATTGCATCCTCGAAATTTTAAAATTGGTCTTGGAAACTTCATTGAAAGTCCCACATCGGAAAAGGAGTTGATTAAACTATCACATTAATTAAAATAAAGAGAGGTACAAAGGTCACCGAAGACAAAATATACAAGAATTCCATGAAAATATGGATATGGAGGAAAAAACAAACCATCAGTGTCTGATGGGGAGTGATTGAAAACATGAATAAAAATAAAGTTTACAACATGAAAATCACAAACATATGATGGGTTAAACGCTATTGGATTCCCCTTTAGGAAAATCATACAGACATCATTTTTGTTTTAAGTTACTTTTCAATGAGGAATTTATTTATGAGAATAACTAAAACAGAATGAAACGTACTTGTCATGTAGACTTTCAACTCTTACTTGATTTCTTACACAAACTCGTATTTTCTCCCAAAGACGAGTATTTGGGAAGACTTGTTCACAATAAGAGCACTATAACCAACTTCTAGATAATCACCTAATCCACAAAAGAGAACTATATATTTCCCATGACATTATACCAAAACCAAAACAAGAACCAAAAATTTTAGTGCAAGATCAGATAATACCCAAAAAGGGAAAAAACAATTCATAATCTCAAAAATTTGTCCAACAAAACCCAAAGTTCAACAAGGACCATTTGACAATCAATTGTCCATAAAATTATTCAATGTAAACCAAACTAATATTGAAACCCAAATATCTAAAGGATTGAGTAACATAGTCTTCCAAAATAAATCACAACATTTATCTACAAATAACATGAGCTTCTCTTAAAGTCTGTTATTGAAAAGTAACTAACCTAATAACATATCCTTCATGATAGGTTAATCTATTCCATACATAACACAAAATAGACTTACTCTTGATTCATAAAATTATCTAAGTAAAAAAGAATTAGTCAAACTAACTAGGGACTTCACGTAGCCCAGTTGTAAGCTATAAATACCAGTTGCCCTTTGGTTGTGGGTTCGATTCTCGCATCTTTGTCCGACACGACGGGTTGACACATGGTCTGTGTGTTGTCCTTTTTCCAAAAACAATATAATCCTTTAATCATTCTCCAAAAAGATATAAATCATCAAAAATAACCATAAAATATTCTAACCTCAATTTTAACTCATGCCTTTAATTTTCCAGCATAACATATAGTAACCCATATTTACCTCAAAAGTAAGTACCATATAAACCCAAATGGTTACCATTATAATTATTACATGAACTTCCACATCGAGTTGGTTCTCTCATACATGATGCATTAGAGAACTCACCAAGGTTCAAGTGTTGAATCATTACTCCTTGATATTTTGTTTAAAATAACCACGATATTCCTCATTGGATCACCCATTTCATCCAGTTTCATTAATCAGAGAACCTCCACAGTTTCCTTCAAACCCATTGTCACTTTGGATCCAGCTAGGTCCATCCATTAACAAAAACAAAAATGGTCAGTGTGAGTATATCAACAAATTCATCATATACTAACGAGGAAGATAAACACTTAGTTATACTTATCCAACTTATCACAAACTCATTATAACAACAAAAACTCTACCAAATATACTACCCATTGTTGTTATACACAACTTTTCCCTTCTGCTTAAACAACACACTAACCAGTAATGTAATCTAAACCGACATCTGATACCAACTATAAGGCCGCAGCCTTAAACCATACTTAATCCTGTATTATATTGAATAATTTACATTGAGGATCTTTTCAGGATTAGAGTTTTAGAAAATTAGGACATAACTATTACATCTCAAAATATTACAAAGTAGATACATATAATTAGTTTCCATTTTTCTCATTAGATAAAAACTCATGATCAAAAGAGTCATGTCTGGTTCCATGTTTTAGACAACCTGAAATTTCATTGATCTCGTCCTCAACCCTTATTAAACATTAAGACCTGTGGAAAACATTTCAAAAACTTGGGATTAGAAAAAAAAGCTCAGTAAGGGTTTTAAGAATACGGAAAGGAAACATTAGTCCATGTATACATAAAGATCAATGAAATCATAATTTACACATAAAACAAAATCACTTCAACATACCTCATGAAATAATAATACATTATGGTAACTCGAGTCATTCATAACATTCTTACGTAGGGAGTAACCCTCTGTGTAACGTTTGGAATACCCATCAAAGTATATTCCCTTAAATCTCTTCGGAGAAACCTTAACGTTTAACTATTTCGCGTTACCCAATGCATTAGAGAGCTATATCGGGCTAACTCGCCCTTAGTTTATCATGGAACTACCCGTCTTCATAAACAATTCCCAAGAACCATAACATAATCGTATGACATAAAACTTGAATAACATTTCAACATTTTAATCACAAGATATCAATAGAACCACATTATTATAATCAAATCATTTTCAAAACCATATTCAATACCAACATAAATGAATAGTAAAACATGGTGTTTATTTTTCATTTAACAAAAATAAGTCCTGGCTTGTAGAGAAGCCGAAACTCAAATAATGTTAATGACGACGGAGAAGTCATTTTTTCCGCATACGTACATCAAAAAAAATTCCCTTTTGTCGTTTATTAAAACGCTTGGTATAAAAAGATTCCTTTTGAATTAATGTAAAAGTCAAAGGGGATTATACACCGTATAAAATAATGTTGTGTATAAAACAACATATTACTCAATGAAAGGAGATTGAAATGATGTCCCTTATAAAGAAGGTATCAATTAATTAAGGATAAATAATCCTCATAATTATGTGTGAAAAATATAAATACAACCAATATAAGTGGATATTTAGTGTAAAACAATACATATTAATTCACACATATTAAATGGATGACATATTCAATAACTGTATGTTGAACCCAAAGAAATCGAAATTTGGTTAAGAAGTTCCCTTGGTAAAACTCAACATCCTAACGACGTCACTTTGAAATTCCTAAAATTTGTTGACGAGAGGGAAAATGGTATCTCATCACATGGAAATAAAAATTATCTTCAATAAGGATATATAAAAACATATCCCAACATTAGAAGATGTAAATTAAAAGACATAACAAAGAGAAGTCTTTTAAAAAGAGGAGGGTGAAAGAATCCCTTACCGACTTTGGAAACTTTCGATACGTACACCCCATAAAAAAATGACCAAACAATGATGATGTAAATACCTATAAAAGAGAGTATATTACACGATGAGTATAATCATGGTTAGTAAATACACCACACAAAAGAAAATAGTTTAAAATGTTGCATGAATATCACAGGAATAAAAGTGAGATGAAAAATATCCTTATTAAATTTCGGCAGCCTAACGACGCCACTTAAAACATCCAAAAATGGATTGATGAGACCAAATAGGGTATCTCATCATATTAACATAAGAATATAGTATTATGGATATATATATCATACCTCAAAAATAGAACATTGAAAATGAGAAGAGTGAAAGAATCCTTTACAAAAATTCGACAGCCTAACGGCGCCGCTTAATCATTTTTAAAATGAATTGATGAGAGAAGGAGAGGTTATCTCATCATATTAACATAAAATGTATAGTAAGAGTAATATATAAGAACATATCACAACATAATAAATAGGAGCTTATTTTAAGTGACATAAAAGAGAGTACATAAAAAGAAAGAGGGAGGTTTGATCCCTTACGATAATTCGGCAGCCTAACGGTGCCACATAAAACTGCTTAAAATGAATTCCAGAGAGTAAGAGGGGGTCGCTCATCATATTGAAATACAAATTTCAGTATGGTGAATATAAAATAACATTCTCCAACATCAGAAAATGGAGCATAAAATAGATGACAGAAAAGAGAGTACTTGAAAAGAAAGTGAGTGGTCGGATCCCTTACTTTGTGTCCGACTTGACTCGATCTTTAATTAATCTCCTGAATAATAAACATGAGTTAATTTCTAATTTCATAAGATCTTTTTCAAGTTCATTATTCCTTTTATATCACTTATTACTGTGTTAGGAACACTATGTAATTATTTATGTTAATAACGTTTGTTTTGTCGATATTTGGTTCTTAAGTCCAAAATGGACTTCTTACACTTAAATGTTGTACGTATAGTCAAATATAAATTATCTCAAGATTGATATTCATGATTTTGATATCATCTTTATCTAGTATATACAAACATTTATAATATTACATAATAATCTAGAGGTATGAAATGAAATACACCGTTCATGGAGACGGTAAGCCGTACGTACACATGAACGCTACATCCATTTCTTTGTCATATTAATGGAATTAAAAATAATTGGGATATATATATATATATATACATTATAATTCCAGAATGATATTAATCATATATATGTAATATATAACATATATATCCATTATACATATTTATATATAATAGTACATAACATTGGGACATGAGAAATGAAAGGCACCAATCATGCAGACGGTAATCCGTACGTACGCATGAACGCTATTTTCATTTCTATTTCTTACTTTAATGGAATTAAAACATAATAATACATAGGTATATTATAATTATAGTATAATATCACATATAAAATCATTAACTCCATCCTTTATATGTCCCAAATGTGGCATTAACGAATCAAATCACTTTGAGGGGGCGGTAGTCCGCACTTCCTAAAATTAAGATATCGCGTTTACCCTTAAAGGAATCAATAAAGATATGGCATAAATGAAAATAATACAGAAGCATACGTAAAACATAAAAACAATATATATCATATATAAATAAAATGACATTATAATGGACCCCATGAAATGTGTTAGAAAAATATTGAACAATCATCGTTTCGTGAGGCAGAAATTCTCCATCCCCAGAAACAGTATGTTCTTTAACCATTAGATGTAGCTGTCTGTAATTGTAGCTCGAATAAATCTCATAACAACATCCTAGAATATATAATATTCTGGGGATTGATGTTATTAATATTTTCATGACTTATTATATTCCCCCTTTACTTATTTTATATGAAATTTGCATAATTTGTGTGAAATATTAATGTTTTAATATTAAGTATAATATTTGAGCATTTTTTAGAAGTAGTCAAATTGAGTCAGTTTAATGTTTTAATTTTGACTATCTCTATACTGATCAAAATTGTGTGGTTCTTGTTTTGTAGTATTCTCCTTTCAATATACAACATTTCAATAGAAGGAACCATGATCCAATTCTGCCATTTGAAGGGTCATATGGTCCTCACAAACAAGACCAAAAAATCTGTGAAGAAACTGGACTATTCATGAAGATTGATTTACTGGGATCAATCCATAAGTTCAAAAACCTTAACTCTCCACCATAATTCGGGGGCCACTACATGTCATCTTGGATAAAAATTTCATGGCCCAAATCTAAGTACAAGGGGCCCAAATGAATCTTTGAAGTCCATCCCACCATTCTGGCCGAGAATGAAAATCAGTATAGTATGCATGACATATCTCCTGATGTAATCATCCAAGCGAGCTGAGATTTTGCAGTGTGAAATAGGAGATGTAGGCGGACGACGTTGTTGAAGAAACCATTCGGATTTGAAGGCATATTAATATTCAAAAACCCTTTCACATTATGTACATGAAAAAGACTGGATTGAAATGAACAGTTTATGTTTGTTTATTCAACCGGCCGTAACTTTTTATCCTTACGTCCAAATGACTCCAAATTTGAGAGTAGTCGGCCAACAGTATTTTCTACTACTTTGAAGAAGGACATATTTGAATATTCGGCTGTCTGAATAGCCAAATTGGTGATGCAAGTGGAGGGACAGATTGGGAATGCAAACAGTCCACTCCTTGGGCTATAAATACTCTCCCCTTCTCTCCTTGAGAGGGGTTGGCATTTCAGAAGAGAGGAGATCATATTGGCATGACCAAAGCTTTGCCAAAGGCTTGGGAGGACCTTCCATACTCAAGTTTTCACTTGAGAGACCTTTCCTCCTCTCTTTGTTTTCACTTACTTTTGTGTTCTTCATTTTTGTAATCTTGTAATTCTCTTTCTTTGTAATTCTGTTTTAATGCAAGTTACTTCTTCAATATCTCTTATTCTCATCCACCTTCTGTAGTTTAATATTTATGTTCTTAAAATAGTTTAAATTCAGTTCAATCCCCTTCCCTTCTTTTTCTTCCTCATTCAATCGAAAATCCGTTTTTAATTATCATCATCGTTCGTGTGTGTGTTTAAACGTACCACTCTTTTCTAATCCCTTTCTTTTTCTTCTATTCTTAATTTATCTTCATAATTATTTTAACCAGAATATTAAACATCCAAATGGCTGAGTAAATCTCTCATTGGGGTGCATTATAATTCTGGGATGTTAAGTGATTGAGAGTTTTTCTCGATTAGTATTCTTTAAATTAATATTGTGTATGTTAAACTTAATATGTCACAGATTAATGATATGTTTTGTTTAATGAGTGGTTTCCATGGATTATTGGAACCATAAATACACTACCATAAATAAGTTTTGATTGATATTATAACCCTAAGTAAAGTTAAGGCTTGGATTAATGCCTTCACACTTAGGAATTCCAATCAACGTCAACTTATGACATGAGTGTTAATTTAATGCAATACAAAGTAAGGCTCAAGGATATCACATGCTTAACTCTCCAATGATGAACTCACCCCAATCTTTATCAACTTGTTAAATAAAAAATCATACATAAATCATTTCAATTAAGCTCTGCAAACAAACCCCCCTAATCAAAATACAATCAACTAAAAACAATCGACTATTACGAAGTACCATCGCCAAGGATTCGACCCGAGTGATGCTATACACATTAGCAGAGCACCGGAACTTTGACCGGTCGATAGGCGACAATCGGACATGCGTTTCAAATGGAGCCGTTTCCGGGGATGGTGCTTTAAGTAGTCATTAGTTTCTGGTTATTGTAAAAAAAATACAAAAAAATACAAAAGTTAAAAAAAAACTGAAAAAAAAATACAAAGAAAAACCCGTCTTCCTCTTTCTTCCAAAATTTCTTTGAATTCCCTGTAGCCTTCCAAACAATCCCTCGGATTTGTTTGACCCTGAAATTGATAGAACTCTTCGTAGACTTAGGAGGACCATTAGGGATAGCCAAATCACCCAAGAACCAATCATTGCCCTACCAAGTGAAATTGAAATGGCCAATCCTAGGGAACAAACCCTAAAAGAACTCGCTGCCCCTGATATGAATTAACAACCTCTTGGTATTCAATATCCAAACATAGAGGCTGACTTCAAACTCAAGTCGGGTTTGATTCATCTTCTTCCTCATTTCCATGGTCTAGCTAGTGAGGATCCTCATCTTCACCTCAAAGAGTTCCAAGTGGTCTGCTCAACCATGAAACCTCAAGGGGTTTCTGAAGAACAAATCAAGCTTAGAGCTTTCCCCTTTTCCCTAGGAGATTCTGCCAAGTCTTGGCTCTACTACCTCCCACCTGGTTCCATAAACTCATGGGTTGACATGAAGAGACTTTTCCTTGAGATGTTCTTTCCCGCTTCCCGAACAGATTCTATCCGAAAGGAAATAAGCGGCATCCGTCAATTCCCTAATGAATCACTCCATGAGTATTGGGAGAGGTTCAAAAAGCTTTTGTCAACATGTCCACACAATCAAATCCCTAACCAACTCCTGATCCAATACTTCTATGAGGGGTTATTGGCTATGGAGAGAACTCTCATTGATGCCGCAAGTGGCGGTGCTCTTGTTGACAAAACTCCTGCAGCTGCAAGAGATCTCATAAGTAACATGGCTGCAAACACGCAGCAATTCCATACTCGAGCACATGCTCAAGTGAAACAAGCCCAAGAGAATCAATCCATAGTGCCCAACAAGATGACTGAGTGGATGAGTGAACTTACAGGTCTTGTGCGTCAACTAGCGGTGGCTACCAAAGCCCCGACCTCATCTTCTCCACAGTCACTATTCCCTGGACCTATCAAGAATTGTGGAATCTGCAACTCTCCATCTCATCCGACTGACACATGTCCACAACTTCAAGATGATCCATCTGATTCATCTAGTCCAATGGAGCTCAATGCGGCATATGCTCAGCGAAACTTCAACCCTCAACAATCAGGTCAGTTTGTTAGAAACTTCAACCAACCCCACTCTGAGCCCTTCTCTTCTACCTTTAACCCACCTCTGAGGTATGGTAATCCCATTTCTCATCCTCCTCAGTTCCCTCATCAAAATCCAAACCACTTCCAATATGGTCAAAGTGGTGGTAACATCCATCAACCTTATCCTTTTGTTCCTCAACCCCAAAGGAACAATCCTCCTCCTGGATTCCACTATCCTAACGAGCCTTCCCAATTCCCCACCCAATACAATCGCTTTCCCAAGAACCAAAATCAAGGCCATCCCAATTTGGGACAAGCCTCTTCTTCTAAACAACCATGGGAATGTGCTGTAGGGGATCTTGCTTCCTTCACCCGTTCTAGCCTCAAGAACATTGAAACCCAAATAGGTCAACTTGCATCCCACCTTAGCCAGCAACAACCATCAAGTTCTTCCCAACTCCCAGCTCAACCATTACCCAACACTAAGGGTAATGTAAGTGTAATTGCACTTAGATCGGGAAAGCAAATTGCTATGCCCCATGCTGATTGCTCTACCTCCCCTTTCGATGTTGATCTAGAAAATGAAAAGAACAAAATGCTGGAAAAAGAACTTGAATCCACTCCTTCACCTCCTTCCATTCCTCTAAGGAACCCAATTCCTTTTCCTCAAGCCATCTCCAAGCCTAAGAAGTCCTTTGAACCTGATCCTGAAATGCTTGACATGTTTAGACGTGTTGAAGTCAACATTCCCCTCTTAGATGCAATCAAACAAATCCCTAAGTATGCCAAGTTTCTTAAGGAATTGTGAACCCATAAGAGGCAACTTAGGAACATTGAAAATGTTTCAACCCAATAGTCCATTCCCATGAAGTGCAAAGATCCAGGGACCTTCACGGTTCCATGTCAAATAGGGAGTTCCAACTTTGATGATGCACTCATAGACCTTGGATCCTCAATAAATGTCATGCCCAAATCCATTTTCTCCAACCTTGGTCTAGGTTCCTTTCACCCAACGGGTGTTGTCATTCAATTAACCAATTGAAGAACTACCAGTCCTGAGGGGATAATTGAGGATGTTCTTGTTCGGGTCAATGATCTTATCTTCCCAGCTGATTTCTATGTCCTTGACATGGAAGGTGAGACGACCTCTTCTCGATCTCCCCTAATTCTAGGAAGGCCATTCCTCATGACTGCGAGAACCAAGATTGATGTCCATTCAGGCATCTTATCCATGGAATTCGGTGACCGACTGGTCAAGCTCAACATTTTCCAAGCCATGCGATACCCATCTGAGGATCACTCTGCATTCTCAATCCATGCTTTTGAGGACACTTCTAAGATTCAATCGAACCCCAATCCACCATGTTCTTCATGTTCTAATGATAAAGGATCTTGTGAAATCTGCACCATGATTAACAAAGTCAAAAATGGTGAAGTTGATGTGGACCTCTCATTCATAGACTCCATCAATCAAGAGGAACTTGAAAACTCTCTTAAATCCCACATCAACTCTAATCCCTACTGCTCCACCTTGAACAGTGTTGAGGAAAATGATCCAATCCCATCTGGAATCCCTTCTCCTGCTCCTAACATGTCTATCTCTCAAATCAAGGCTGAAACTGATCTAAAACCACTTCCTTCACACCTCAAGTATGCATTCCTTTTCCATGATCCTTCCTACCCTGTCATTATCTCTGCTTCACATTCTGAAACTGAGGAGTCCCAACTTGTTCAAGTGTTAGAGGAAAACAAAAATGCCTTAGGTTGGAACCTAGAGGATATTCCAGGAATCAACCCTACCCTTTGCATGCATCACATCCATCTGGAGGAATCATCCAAACCAATTAGGCAACCTCAAAGAAGACTCAATCCACTCATACTTGAGGTAGTTAGGGAAGAGATTACCAAGCTTCTTCAAGCTGGTATTATCTACCCAATTTCTGATAGTGAATGGGTTAGTCCAATTCAAGTCGTTCCTAAGAAGGGCGGGATAACAGTTGTCAAAAATGAACATGGAGAAGTGGTTACAACTCGAGTGAAAAACAAATGGCGTGTGTACATCGATTATCGCAAATTGAATGCTGAAACACGAAAAGATCACTACCCACTTCCTTTCCATGACCAAATGCTTGATAGATTGGCTGGAAAGTCACACTATTGCTTTCTTGATGGTTACACTGGCTACTTCCAAATTCCAATCGCACCTCAAGACCAATAAAAGACTACATTCACTTGCCCCTTTGGAACCTATGCCTATAGGCGAATGTCTTTTGGCCTTTGTAATGCTCCTGCAACATTCCAGCGGTGTATGATGAGTATATTTTCTGAATTCATTGAGAATTGCATGGAGGTCTTCATGGATGACTTTACCAATTATGGCGAGTCATTTGAATCTTTCTTACATTCACTCTCTTTGGTCCTTCAAAAGTGTGTCAAGTGCAACCTTGTGATGAATTTTGAAAAATGTCACTTCATGGTTTCAAATGGGATTGTTCTAGGGCACATAATTTCTCAAGAGGGTATCCAAGTTGATCCAGCCAAAATTGAGGTGATCCAATCACTTCCTGAACCCAAATCAGTTCGAGACATTCGGCCCTTCCTTGGTCATGTCGGTTTCTATCGGCGATTCATTCAGAACTTCAGCAAGATTTCCCTCCCACTCACTCGTTTACTTCAAAATGATGTCACATTCAATTTTGATGAGGCTTGCAAGAGAGCCTTTATTGAACTCAAATCTGCTCTCACATCTGCTCCAATAATCCAACCCCCAGATTGGTCCTTACCATTTAAATTAATGTGTGATGCTTCTGATAGGGCCATTGGGGCTGTTCTTGGTCAAAGAAGAGAAAACATTCCTCATGTCATCTTTTATGCCTCAAAAACATTGGATGAAACTCAATCACACTACACTGTGACTGAAAAAGAACTTTTAGCTGTGGTTTTTTCCTTGGATAAATTCTGGCCCTATCTCTTAGGTGCCAAAATCATCATCTTCACGGACCACTCAGCATTAATGTTCTTACTTAAGAAAAGTGATTCCAAACCAAGGCTAATAAGATGGATTTTAATGCTCCAAGAGTTTGACCTTGTGATAAAAGATAAACCTGGAAAAGAAAATCCTGTGGCTGACCACCTGAGTAGAATTTCTAATTCTTCTCATTCTGAAATAATTGATCCTGAATTTCCAACTGAACACCTCTCATCTCTCACTCCAAAGTTACCATGGTATGCCCCAATTGTCAATTACTTGGTTTCTGGTGTTTTCCCTGAATAGTTTTCAAAAGAAAAAAAATAAAAGATGAAAATTGATTCAAAGCATTATTTTTGGGAAGATAATAAACTTTGGAAAACTGGGGCTGACATGGTAATTAGGAGATGTGTTGATGAAACTGAAAAATCCTCCATCTTGGAATTCTGCCACTCAATGCCTAGAGGTGGCCACTTTGGACCACAAAGGACTTCTCGAAAGGTCCTAGATTCTGGATTCTTTTGGCCTTCACTCATCAAGGACTCACACGAGTTCTATCAATCATGTCCCACTTGACAAAAGTTTGGCACAATTTCCAAAAGAAACGAAATGCCTCAAAATCCATTAATCTTCTGTGAGCTTTTCGATGTTTGGGGCATCGATTTCATGGGACCTTTTCCCCCTTCCAATGGATTATCCTACATTCTCCTTGCTGTTGACTATGTTTCTAGGTGGGTCAAGGCCAAACCCACTAGGAAAGATGATGCTCAAACTGTGAGTGAGTTCCTCAAAACCCATATCTTCCATTGATTCGGAACACCACGTGCTTTGATAAGTGACTTAGGAACTCATTTCTATAATAGAACCATGGATTCACTTTTGAAAAGGAATGGGGTTGTACATAAAACATCCACTGCATATCACCCTCAAACAAATGGAATGGCTGAACTTTCTAACAGAGAAGTGAAAAGAGTGCTTGAAAGAATTGTTAATCCCACAAGAAAAGACTGGCCCGATAGACTTGGTGAAGCACTTTGGGCCTATCGAACAGCCTATAAGACACCCATTGGGATGTCTCCATTTAGGCTAGTTTTTGGTAAAGCCTGTCATTTACCAGTTGAAATCCAACATAAGTCATTTTGGGCTGTCAAAACTTGTAATTTTGATTTTGAAAAATCTGGTGAAGAAAGATTGTTGCAGTTGACTGAATTGGAGGAGCTTCGACTCGATTCGTATGAGAACTCCATTCTCTACAAAGAAAAGGAAATGTCACTCCATGACAAGCACATTCTTCGAAAGGTATTTCATGAAGGTGAAAAGTTAATGCTCTTCAATTCTCGATTTCGACTTCACCCAGGTAAGCTGAATTCTCATTGGGATGGACCTTTTATTATTACTAATGTTTACCCATTTGGTGCAGTGCAAGTAGAAGACCCTTCTTCAAAAATAACATTCACGGTAAATGGACACCGGTTAAAGCATCACCATGAGAGGTCTCACAATCCAGGAACCACGTCGACTTCCATCGAAACCCCAACCACTTCAATAGAACCACCACTGGATGGAGACCCGCCAAATCCAAACCTGGGGGCACCTCTTTCCCTTTAACTCTCTCTCTCCTCAATCTCTCTTCCCTCTCTTTTTCTCTCTACCTCTTTCTTCTTCTTCCTCTCTCTTTCATTTTGTTACCACTTTATTCATCAAACCATTTCTTTTTATCTTTCTTGTGTGGGTGTGTATTTTAAAAAAAAACATTAAAAACTAAAAAAACCAAAAAACACAATTACTTAAAAAAATTACCAAAAAATAGTCATGCTTACTCACCATATAGTTTTGAAATTTTTTCCAACCATTTTGGGGAGTCAAAAGGCTTGTTTTAAACTCAAATATATTTAATTTTTATCTCAAACTTGGGTAAAAAATTTTGTGTCAATAACAAACATTTTGAATAAACAATTTTTGGTGGAAAATGATTCTCCTCTACCGTGAGGAATAACATTAGCCTTCATGCCAAGGTCATCTATGGCCATCTTTTTCATTGTGTGTCTTCACCACTGATTGTGAGTCTTTAATTTGTAGACCTTCGAGTTGAATTTCCATCTTTTTTGTGCATTAAAATGATAAAGGCATTTTCTAAGCCACATGAGAATCAGAATAGCCAAATAGCCTCCCGTTACCCTTAAATTGATCCTACTTTTGAAAGCCCCTTTTATCCTATGAAAACCTTTCTTTTGATAGCCACATTACAAGCCTAATACCTTGTCCCACCCAACATCTTCATGGATTTTCATTGTACAATTTATTGAAATTTAAGTGTGGGGGGAATGGACTTCATTTTTGGGCGTACTTTCATTGATTTCCAATGTGTCATCATGTGCTTGAGGGCAAGCATCCATTCAAGTGTGGGGGAGAGGTTGTAATTCTGTGAGCTTTGGGGTGTATATGTGTAATTGTCATTTGTACAAAAGTCATTGAAAAGTGTTCAAAAAAAATGAAAAAAATTATATTAAAAAAAATGAAAAAAAATAAACGGGTTGTGTCTTGGGTGGGTCAAAAATCATTCATCATCAACCTTTGATCGTGTTATAACTACTAAAATTAGTTCCATGAGGAGATCAAGCATGGGTTGGGAGATGACTGTGAGACTTGTTTCAAGCACAACTTTCGAAAAAAAAAGAGAAAAAAGAGAAAAAAAAAGAACACTTGAATCATCTTGTATTGTGTCATTATTGGAAGTCTTCCATGTTGTATATATTCCATCATCTCACCCTATTCCATTTTCTATCTCCCTCACTTTTCATTCATCACACATTCATGCCCTTGTAAATATGTGTTTCTATTTCTTTTCAAATCAAATTTCAAAAAATGTGCATTGATTTTTCCATGTTGGTGTTTTTAACCCCTCTTTTCCTTTGGACATTATATACCTACCGTCCCATAGCCACTGAAAAACCCCTTAAAAGACATCTTGATTCATGTACACATTAGATTTGGGAATGGAAGCTGAGAGCTCTTACAAAATCTTGATTTTCACTTTTTGTTGGTGAATGAGTAAACCTCCTAAAATACATTTTTATCATCTTGAGAGGAGTAAGTTTTGAGTGCCTACATTTTCTAATTCAAACCTTGAACATGAAAAAATGAATTGTTTCTGATGCATTATTGTGAACCAAATTTGTGATGGAATTCAATATGGATGAGTGAAATAGTCTAAACCTCCCCTAATTGGAGAAAACAAAATTTTAATATTTGTTGGTGAGTGAAAATGATTTTGTCATGTTTTTATATTTGTTGCACATGAGGACACGCACAAATCTAAGTGTGGGGGAGTTGATGTTATTAATATTTTGATGACTTATTATATTCCCCCTTTACTTATTTTATATGAAATGTGCATAATTTGTGTGAAATATTAATGTTTTAATATGAAGTATAATATTTGAGCATTTTTTTAGAAGTAGTCAAATTGAGTCAGTTTAATATTTCAATTTTAACTATCACTATTCTGATCCAACATGTGTGGTTCTTGTTTTGTAGGATTATCCTTTCAATATACAACATTTCATTAGAAGGTACCATGATCCAATTCTGCCATTTGAAGGGTCATATGGTCCTCACAAACAAGACCAAAAAATCTGTGAAGAAACTGGACTATTCATGAAGATTGATTTACTGGGCTCAATCCAGAAGTTCAAAAACCTTAACTCTCCACCATAATTCGGGGGACACTACATGTCATCTTGGATAAAAATTTCATGGCCCAAATCCAAGTACAAGGGGACCAAATGAATTTTTGAAGTCCAGCCCACCATTCTGGCCGAGAATGAAATCAGTATAGTATGCATGACATATCTCCTGATGTAATCATCCAAGCGAGCTGAGATTTTGCAGTGTGAAAGAGGAGATGTAGGCGGCCGACGTTGTTGAAGAAACCATTCGGATTTGAAGGCATCGTAATATTCAAAAACCCTTTCACATTATGGACTTCAAAAATACTGGATTGAAATGGAGATGTAGTCGGCCAACATTATTTTATACAACTTTGAAGAAGGACATATTTGATGATTCGGCTGTCTTAATAGCCAAATTGGCGATACAAGTGGAGGGACATATTGGGAATGCAAACAGTCCACTCCTTGGGCTATAAATACTCTCCCCTTCTCTCCTTGAGAGGGGTTGGCATTTCAGAAGAGAGGAGATCATATTGGCACGACCAAAGCTTTGCCAAAGGCTTGGGAGGACCTTCCATACTCATGTTTTCACTTGAGAGACCTTTCCTCCTCTCTTTGTTTTCACATACTTTTGTGTTCTTCATTTTTGTAATCTTGTAATTCTCTTTCTTTGTAATTCTGTTTTAATGCAATTTACTTCTTCAATATCTCTTATTCTCATCCACCTTCTATAGTTTAATATTTATGTTTTTAAAATAGTTTAAATTCAGTTCAATCCCCTTCCCTTCTTTTTCTTCCTCATTCAATCGAAAATCCGTTTTTAATTATCATCATCGTTCGTGTGTGTGTGTGTAAACGTACCACTCTTTTCTAATCCCTTTATTTTTCTTCTATTCTTAATTTATCTTCATAATTATTTTAACCAGAATATTAAACATCCAAATGGCTGAGTAAATCTCTCATTGGGGTGAGTTATAATTCTGGGATGTTAAGTGATTGAGAGTTTTGCTCGATGAGTATTCTTTAAATTAATATTGTGTATGTTAAACTTAATATGTCATGGATTAATGATATGTTTTGTTTAATGAGTGGTTTCCATGGATTATTGGAACCAAAAATACACTACCATAAATAAGTTTTTATTGAGATTATAACCCTAAGTAAAGTTAAGGCTTGGATTAAAGCCTTCACACTTAGGAATTCCAATCAACGTCAACTTATGACATGGGTGTTAATTTAATGCAATACAAAGTAAGGCTCGAGGATATCACATGCTTAACTCCCCAATTATGAACTCACCCCAATCTTTATCAACTTGTTAAATCAAACATCATCCATAAATCATTTCAATTAAGCTCTGAAAACAAACCCCCCTAATCAAAATACAATCAACTAAAAACAATCGACTATTACGAAGTACCATCGCCGAGGATTCGACCCGAGTGCTGCTATACACATTAGCAGAGCACCGGATCTTTGACCGGTCGATAGGCGACAATCGGCCATGCGTTTCAGGGATGTATCAAAAGATTCGAATAAAAAGAGTTTATGGGGTTGGAGAAGCAATATAACAGAAATGAACATAAGAAAAAGCATTACCTTTAAAAGAGTAACCCTTTCTGATTTGAGCCCAAAGGATTCTTGGAATTACTTCTGCCCAATGTGAGGCTTCTAGGATGAGGAGAGGGATGTGGATAGACCATTTGGGTAGTGGTTGGCTGAGCCAAAGTCTTGAGAGGTGTGGGAATGGTGGTAGAGTTGGGGGCCTTTTTTTAGAGGAGAGGAGGGGCTCTTTTGGAAATCATGAATGTTATAATATTATGAAATGCCTTTTCAGATTTTTGAGGCCCTGCAAAGAAATATTTCTCGGATAATGTGATACGGGTTAGAAATATACTCATAAAATAGTATTTGTGGCAAGTTTAAGTCATAGATTTCACATTATCATTTCATTTTATTTAAACCGTCCATTTATGAGGTAATCATTGCCTCATCATGATGTCATAAATAGATTAATTTATTTAATGTCTAAAAATAATGAAAAAAGTACCATGATATAGGAACTATTTTTAGATTTCTAATGAATATTTATAGTCAAATAGCTGAGTTGTATAACCCCATGTAAAAATTGTTTTAGTAAAACAATACATGTTTGTGTCATTTTTACTTTTACATTTTAAAAAAGGCATTAAAGTCATTATCCCACACAAGTGGCTCCATGGTGTCCCCAAAATTAACCCATGGGTTGTAATGGTCAGAAATGACTCATCCAATAGGGGTATGGCAAGTGTCATGGTGTTTTCATATTATAATAACATTATTTTTACCTTAAATTATACTAATTACCTCTAATCGTGATTAATGAGAAAAAGTTACTATTCACCAAAAAAATATTTTCATCCCATTGAACCACATCTTACATACTAATGACAACCATGTATGTCGACTTTTCAAAAATTAAAACACATTAGTGGTAAACATTCATTTAAACGAAAAATCAGTTTTCTTGACAACCACTTAGTGGTTTCAATATTCATCAAAAATTGATGTTTTTCTGAAAAATAACAAAACATCACCCTAATATATATTCGATATTATGAATTCAAAAATGATGTTTATTTTACCTAATTCAAATAATATATGTATAATTAATTAATTTAATAATTAACTCTCGTTGTCAAAACAAATAGCACGTTTTTAAGAAACAACATATATCAAAAGATTGACATTTGATTATGTCCAATTTTAAAGTGAAATTAATATCAAAGTCCACCATTGGATTAAATGGTAAATATATATTATAATTTCACCTTAAAAAAAATTCAAAATATAATCTAATCATATAAATAAATTATATTAAAAAGATGTTTTGAATTAAAATACAACATTTTTCTCTAATTCGTTAAAAAGGAACATTATCGGAAAATTAACAAAAACATACACAAAGTAAATTTTAATGTCCCAATTCTAAAGAATGATTTTATTTGGTTCAATAAAATGTATAAGAGTGACCAAAACAATTTTTAATGAGGTTTCTCCATCAAAAGGCGATAAATAGACATTTTAGTGAATATTAGTGTATTTATGCTTAAAATTGAATTATGTTCTTATTTCAAGCCTTTATCTATTATTGGATAGATGTAAAAACACATAACAAACTTATATAATTATATTTTAGTTATTCCTATTGATTCCCTCCAATACAACGGCTATGTGTGAACTACCATTTGAAATAATATTATTATATTACTTGTGTGCATTGTAAGATTTCATCAAAACTCGTTGTTGCGTATTGGGCACGCCATCGTATATAGAATCCCCTTTAAAGTAATATTAATATCTGATTCACAAATATTAATAAAAAAGAAAAGGTAATATTCGTTATTTTCTTGGGATATTAAAATAAAAATACTAGTGAACATGTTTGCTACTCATAGTGACAGATTTGTAAATCATCGTGTATAAGGATTGGTATTGTTTGTTAGTAGTCATCTTATTGCAAGGATTGTGTATTCTTGTATCGTTGAATGGTGGGTTTGACTTTTCCTTCCATGACCCCAATTCAGTGGATCATCAAGATCATGAGCCTTAACGAATGCATGCATCTCAAATCACCATTCAATCTTATCTAACCTCCAATCAGTCGATTTCATCTTCCTATGAAAAATATCGATCAAGGATCATTAGTTGGGCTTTCCTGTCATCACGACCTCCATCTAAGATATATTTCCACCTTCACATGATTCTTCCAAATATATACTTGAGTTGTTTTTTCATCAACTAATTAATTAGTGTCTTCTATCACTTTCATCTATGACCAATCCCAATTCTAGTTATATTTGTTCAAATAACATATCATGATCGATCATAGTGTTTTACAAAATTTAGGTGTAGTTGCTCCAAATCTAATATGCTATCAATTGGAAACCAACATGGTTCCGTTATTCCCAATATTTGTTTTCTAATGCATAGTAGTTTCTAACATTTTTTTAATTTTATCAAATCACAATAACTCCTTTATTGTTTTTTCCTAAGGTCACTCAAACCCTTTTATATTTTTTGGGGCATGAAGGCTAATATATTTTGGGCAATATATATTCATTCAAATTTCACATAAAATAACACAAACAAGGAACTGTTTCTTTTACAATTTAAAAAAATCCCACCACATGTCCAATGAAAAACATAATTCAAAATTTTGTAACATAAATAAAAAATGGTAAAAAATGAATAACGAATTGTTTTTAGAAAAATTAAATTTACAATTATATGATGAAATTAAATTCCCAAAAAATTTATATAAGTTTTAATTCAATTAAATTAATTAATTAATTAAAATATCTGAAACACATTAATACAATCTAGAATATATTTCAATTAATATTAATATGAAATATTAAATTACAAAATAAGAAAACCTACTATAAATTCAAATTCGATTCCTTAAAAACTAATGTATTCCAATAAAAATAAGTAATTAATTTTGATATGGAATAATGAATGAAATTTCTCTAAAATCAAGGATTCATAATAATAAATTGAAAAAATATCAATGGATAAAACAAAAATTGTTTTTCTTTAATAATTATATTGAAATTGATATCATAGAACTTTTTTAATTTAGGGCACCACAACACTATTTATTTTATAATTTAAATAATTATTTTTTTAATCATGTAAACAATTTATAAATAATTCTCCACTAAAACAATTTTTTTCTTTTATAACCCATTTAATTAAAAAAAAGATGCAAAAAAACTCTAATAAAATATTGTAACAAAATATTCCCACATACAACATAAATTTCAATCCCATTACATTAAATTATTATTTTTTATTATTTATAAGGACTCTTAAAAAATTATGATTTTTCATAGTTCAAAAAAATAAAAAATAAAAACCTCACCAAAACATTCAATATAAAATAGTTTCTTTCCTCCCATGTTAATTTATTATAAATCTTTAAATAAATTATAATAAAGATCCAATTTTTTTATATAAGACCAATGATATTCATGTGTAATTAAATGTATAATATGAAGTAGAAACATTTTTCACATTATCCCTGATATTTCATGTGGGGTGTCTCTTTTTCATTTTCATCTATCTTTGGTTTTGATAGTTACTTCAACCTATTATTCATTGTTACCTATTAAATATTTTTCTGTTCCATTAGATTTACTATTTCACTATATTTAATTTATATTTTAATAAATAGATATTAAATTATTATATTTTTATTTCCTTTAGAAATATACGAACAGTTTCATTACTTCAAATTTTTATGTTTAAAAACAATTAAGTTCATTCAATTCATTAAAAAATTACCAAATTTATTACAGTTATTCATGTGACATTGCAATTTTACTGTCAGGTAGACACATTATTTTAATTATATATCAAGATACAATGTAAATATTCATCTTTTTAATGTGTAGTGTTATATTAAATAGACTTATATAAATTAATGTAGTTTAATGTAAAGTATTTTGATGTTGTTTTGGTGATATAGGGAATCATTGGACTAGATGCAATAGTTTACAAAAACAATAGTGTATAGATCTAAAAAAACGACAGTTTTTCATTAACTTTGTGTTCTATAAATATCAGAATCATGTGAAACATGGATAAATGTTAATAAAAGAAGTATTTTTTTATTTATAGGTTTTAAATCAAATTATGAAATGGGTTTTTGGGGTATGTAAATTATTCAATGTATTGTGAAGATTTTACAGAAATGTAGTTTTTTCTAGAATAATGTTTAATCTATTTTTCAATAATGTCAAGATCCATATAATTTTTATTTATTTGTTCCACAAACAATTGGTATGAACTAAATATTTCCTAAAAATAATTCTTCGTTTACAAATGATTTATCAAATGTTAATAACCTATAAAAAATTTGTGAAGACAACAATGGTAAGTGGACGAGACTTAATCCCATTGTAGGTTCAAATATAGGGTTTGTATACTCTACATTTTAATGAGAGGATAAATAAACTATTTTTATGAAATAATTATAATATAATTTTATTGTATATTAACCATATGATGGAATTGAGAATTATACTAATTTAATAGAACCCTATGTTCATGATCAGAATGTTCAAAAAATCTACATTATATTAGAAATGATTCCTATATTAAAAATGAAAATGAACAGTTCTACTGCCATCTACATTGTTGTTCATCTCACCACTAAAACTAATATAATTTGGAACTTATGCCTCCTGAGATTTCTATGTTGATTCCATGTAAAAAATGAGTTTGATAAAAATGTATTAATGATGGAATTCTATTGTATTGAATAACTACTGAATGTTGCAGCAGATTGATAAATGTTTCAACTTGAGAAACCACTCTTCAAAACTAGTACAATATGAATATAGAGAAGTTAAATTAGTTTTAAAATGCAATTTTATAGGATTATTCTCCTCAACATGGATCCACTCTATAATATTCATGTAGTTATTATCCTTCCACACTACATTAAAACAATAATTCAATCACATGGTTTTTGATCACAAGTGTGGGTTGTATGCTGAATGGATGGGAGAAGATTTCATGAAACATGAACTGTAATGATGTGTCAAGAGATTAAGATGATAAACTTCTATATAAATTCATATTAGATTATTATGTATTCTATAATGAAGACTATAAATGTGATGTACATGATGAAATAGAAATATAACAACAACATTCTTCATCTTCCAATATATGATGAAATGTTAGATGATGTCTTCATCATGTATGATGGAATTCTGTATGACTCTATGTTAGAATGGATTACTTGTGGTAGATGACACGTTTTTATGTTGAATAATATCATTACAGTAAACCAAATATATCTTATTCATGTTAATTTAACTCAAGCTAATGATGAGGCATATTCATATTGCTTAACATCGATAATTCCTATCACCATAATGAATATTCACTTAAGATGGATGATTGGAATGTATGATCCACTCTCTTCATATAGTTAAATATGGAACAACCAGTTACAACAACAAATGAGTATGTGACTCGTTATGAGGATATAGTTTTTAAAAATATAGTTTTATCGTGCGGTTTGATAAAAAAAATGTACATCTCGGATAGAATGGATATTCTCTTCGTGAAATTTCACATGTAAAGAAATAATATCATGATAAAAATGGTATTTTTATAATTAAAATTTAAATATTTAAATTTCTTCAATGATGATTCCACTACCTATTAGGTTTTTTCAGATATTATAATGCTTGATTTTTATATTCATAAAAGAATGAAGTATTCAACACTGTATGTTTTTTTATTGATATTATCATAGGACTTAAATAAATTATTTATAATTATTTCATTGGATATTTATTCTATAGGAAGAAAGGGTAAATGATGCGGTGATTTTTATTATGATTTTTATGATATAAATCTTGTTGATTATTTCTAATATCCGAATGAAGTGGACCTGCTATTCCTACTGGACATTTATTCCATATATATATCTCTCTACAATATGTGAAAATATATCAATAATTATGGAGACATGGTAACTCTTGTGAAAAAAATATTCATCAAAATATATGTTCAGAAATTTGAAAAGAGAATTTAAATACATTGAATATATATTATTATATCACTATTAGAAAAACAAGAAAAAAAATGATGTGTGTGACAAAGAAGCAAAATAATATTTTTTTTCTAATTTTAGATGAAAAAGAATCATTCATGTAATTGTAGGTTATTATTCAACTGATCTTCAATATTGAAAATTATATACATGCCGTAGTTGCTACAATAACTTTGAGATTAACTAATATTCAAAAAAAACATCTCTTGCAATTTCTTTTGACGTTTCGACTACATGTACTAAGACATGGTAGAGTGTCAACTTCTTATAATAATATATGGATATTCTGGTTCCCTATAAAGGAACCAAAAGGCCCTATTAAATCCTTTAATATGTCAACTACATGTACTCAGTTATAGACATATTTAGATAAGTGTATATTCTAGTATGAATTGTATTGTCCCTAACCCTAGTAGCTGAATTCTAGTGCCTTACATTATTACATTGGTACGATGAAAAAAAATTTCAACCCAAATATATGAATAATTTAGTATATTTGGAAATCCAAAAACACAAATTATTATTACATAACAAAATAAAAAAAATTAAAACATCGAAACTTGAAAGTAAACACTAATAAAATCCTACATTATCCTAACATTTCATTCATAATATACATCTTCAAACCCTAGGAAGAAAAATAACATATTAAAAGGGTAATTATATATAATAATTATGGTTGTGTAATACTGCGGAATCAATAATAATGAAAAACATAATGGAAATGTGAAAAACTAAAAACACATTCCATTAATGCAAAATCATGAATCTAATATAGATGGAATAAAAGAATAGTAAATAAAACCTTATAAATAATTACATGAAAATGAAACATATACATGGATATTCTATCAAATATAATAATCACATTGAATAATAACAATGAAGAAATTCATAATATTATATGTCTAAAAAATCATACCCTACCATCAAGATAGTTGCTGTAAATATTTA
This sequence comes from Viscum album, assembly GCA_963277665.1. Taxonomy (NCBI): domain Eukaryota; kingdom Viridiplantae; phylum Streptophyta; class Magnoliopsida; order Santalales; family Viscaceae; genus Viscum; species Viscum album. Next base: position 993,635,931 of record OY728139.1, on the reverse strand, counting down.
TCCTCATGACAGATTATGTATGTTGGTAGAAAACTGTCTAATTTCTGTGATGTTTTATGATTCTGACAATTTTAAACCAATTGGAAGAAAACGTGAAGGGTTTTTTATTAAATAGATTTTGTGTCATGAGACCTACTGATGTAGCAAGGGGCTATAACAGGCCCCACCAATCAATTACTAACACCAATGAATTCCACATATATAGAATAATAGATTTAAAATGATAATATTAAATCAAATTTAATTATAACATTTGGAACTGTTTGACTCAAAACACTTGAAAAAAATACTCTAATAAAATCATTGAGTAATTTTTGAGAGAAGTGCCCCTTTTACATTGAAATTAAGATAACTTTTGGAAAATCATTTTCACTTGTCATAAATCATATTTTAAAAATTTATATACTAGAAAAGAAAATTGAAAAACAATAAATTTTATTTGAATCATAAATAAAGTCCAAATGATGAGAAAATATCTAAAAATAGTGTTTTAGAAACACTATAATTAATCATCTATAATTTGGTTTAATGAAATTACTACAAATTCATTAAATCATAATGGGAAAAATTTTTATTTATAAAATTAGAACTGAACAACGATCAATTTTCATGATAATATGAGTTATTTTAAAAAATATATATAGGTTTATTTAAATAGATTATGTCTGGTACATGAAAATTATGTATAAAATTGGGATGTTCCCTTTAATTGGGCTTGCATATCAGATGGAATTGAAAAGTAATTCAAAAATACATGAATTTCCCAATCAAAGAAAGATGAAATGATCTCGATGTAAGGGTTTGAAACATATACACAAAATTTGGAAGTGGTTAATAAAATGAAATGGTGTATTACATTGGGGAAAAGAGTTGTAAAGCATAACTGAAATGAATAATGAAGGTTCTGGATAATTCCCTTACAACTTTACACCCAAGAGAACTATATTCTACATGGAATTAATGATTAAAAAATAATATACATAATATAATGAATATAATATGATTCATGATATTTTACATTAATGGGATTTAAATATACACTACACACAAGATATAGTAGTGAATAAGCCATATCTTGTAGAAATAAATGTGAGATGAAAAAACACTTACCTTATTTTATAAAGTGATATGACCTTGAACATAGTATCTAAGATAATGAAATTATATTCATTAGTAATTTAGTTCAAAACCTATTCAACATGTATTTTATTTAATGTAATTTTAGTAATTTCTTTAGAATCGGATATGTTTACAATGATTTTTAAAAAGTAAAATAAATATAATATAATAAATATTATTAATGTAGCTCAATATCATAATATGAAAATGTATGAAAATAATCAAATTAAAATTATTTATGTGGTCCGGACCTAATGGTCATACTATACCAATGAAATTCACTGAAACCATTATTGTTTTAAGGGAAAATGAAAGAAAAAGAGCACATACATGTATATAAGTGAAATGAAAATAAACTAGAAACACTTACCAAACGAACTATTGGAGAATAGAGACATTTTTCCCCTAGAGAATGTGAGGAAATATGGCTAATAGATAGTGATGTAAGCCCCCGAACTGAAAAGACTCATGAACACATACAAGACTCCATGAACAGTCCAGCAATGAAACCATGAAAATACAATGTAATGATTAAATTTAAGGTAATGTGTGGTAACATAACAAAATAATCAATGAATACCATAGATCCCTGACAAGGATGATGGGTATAGAAACCAAACCGGCCACTATAGAACTCACAATAGTCAATTTTTCCATCCTGAATCATCGGAATAGGTTGAAGATGATGTTGTGCAAGTGGATGGTATTTTAAGAGAAGGAAGACATCAATCGGTGCTCACAAGCTCATCGGTTGAAGACGAAAAACATGTTCCCTAGATGAAGATACACACACACTACAAAAATGATTGAAACACATGCCTGAGGGGACACCATGAAAGGTGTAATAGATAATCTAGAAACATGGAATCCAGTAGATGAGCATAACGGTATAGAAACCATGTTTTTGAAACAAATACCTCATAAATAGGGACACGTGGCAGGAACATATTAGTTGGGTTGCAATGGATAACCAAATTGATAATCATTAATATTTGAACTCAGACCACATGATCTCAAAACATCATCATCCATAATGAGGCGATACATGAAGAACTCTATGATGGCAACAAAGTGGAATGGTGATCCATGGAAACACTATGCCTAAGAAACCCAACAAACCATCAGGGCACAATTCAATAAAATCCCAAAAAAGAAGAAGGCACAAAAAAATTCTTGATAATAGAATAATCCACAAAACATATATGCATAATAATAATAATAATAATAATAATACATGTAATTTTACATGGAATCCAATAACACATTTTTTCGTGGATAACAAACATTTTTATTTTGAAAACTCTATATAATAAATCTACAGCTTTTCAAAATTTAAATGACTCTATACTAATGGTGTTATTGAAAAAAACTATAACAATCATTATCATGTGTAGTTTGAGATTATTATTTTAAAATTGTACAACATAGGTCTATAAATATCTGCCCAGCATGAGTATCACAAGTCATATGACGTTAGTTGCACATGTTCTACAAAATCTAAACATCTACTGCTTAAATGATTATAGCATGCTCAGTAATTATACAATTTAAATAACATCATCAAAATAGAAATTACCTTGAATTATCTTTTTTAACATAAATTTTCAACACATTGATTAACATACAAATTTATCCATCCTTTTAGTGGGTTGAAATATGTTGAATAATAAAACAATAAAAATCTCATAAAGGAAATAGAAATCAAAATGCAGTAAAAAAAATTTATTGTATCCCCATAATAGGAAGAAGATGGGAAAATAATCGTCACCATCGAGTCCTAAACGTCTTCTGATATCCCACACAACACTTTTTCTCAACCACGTTTCCTAGAAAAATACATGTTTCCCAGTCCTAGGAATGCATGATAAAAAAATACAAAACCTTTTTCTAGTTATAACTAAGGGTCTAAAAACTAATGTACATAGTTAGACTAATCCCCAAGACATAACACATTAGTCTATTACATAACATCTTTATCATTTAGTTTGGGGTTGCACATGTTATTTTGTCGGTTCTACCACACATAGAACATAGAAAACCATTAAATTGATTCTTCTCTATCATACCCACATTATCACAAGAGCATTCACATATAAAATTTGAGTATAACTCTTAACATTACTCATCCCTTCATTCAAATCATGTGTTTGAGTGTCATAAGACAGAACAACATGCATACAATAATATAACATAATATAATTTTGACAATACATCATTTATCCTTTTAATGAATTAAAGGAGTAATAAAGAGGAGATAAAAAAAATTAAACCATGATATTTATGTTTATCCTCAATGTCATTTTTAGTTAAATCTTCATTTAATTTTTAAACTCATTAGTTTGGACTAAAATTAACGATCTATGGGAAATCATAAAATATTATAATATCATATATTTATACAAATGCACAAGAAGAGGCATAGTCATAAATAAGTGTTCATTTTATGCCAAAATTATTTGTAAGTGATTTCATGTGCATCATGATTCAAAACCATATCCATAAAATTTTTCAAAAGAGTAATGTGATCCTTTTATAGTATATGAGGATCTACAACTACAAAGGTAGTGGTGGACTGACCATTGACAATGACAGTCACTACTGGTGTCTTATTACCATGTAACAAATTTTTAAGAGCATTATAAACTATTAATGAAATATTTTTATTAAACAGAAATTAAATTCATTTTCCCGTTAAAATATGACATATAATATAAATAAAAATTAATAAAAAACAATAATATTAATTTTGGGGAATTAGTGATGATTATAATTTTTTTTGGAAGTAAAATCCACATAATATAATTCAATTTACTAGCAATCTTTAAAAATGAAAAAAAATTATTGTAGAGAGAACACATTAATTTTTTTATCGATTGTTTATCATCCACATCAAGAACAACACTATTGTAATACTTATAATTGTGAAAAGTTAATTAATACATTAACATACAAGTAAAGTAGAAAAATCTAAATTGAAAACACACACATACCAAGAAAATCTATTCGAGAAGAGAGGCATTTACACCACAAGAGCCAGTGATGAAATTTGGTTCAGAGCTATAAATGTACTCCCTCGAACTGGACGAACTAAGATACAAAAACCAGAAATCAGGATCTAGAAAAACAAATAAACCATGAACATACAATGTAGATATTAAACTGATGGTATTGACTTGGCTCACAACAAGAAAACCCAAATGATCATAGATCTCTTCCATGGTTTATGGTTCGAGAATCTGAAGTAGCCACTATTGAACTCACGAGAGCCATGTTCCCCATCCGTAATCACCAGAAAATTGTTAGAATTGATTCATTCAGGAATTGCTTCTCAGAATTGTAGGGTGAACTGTCTTGGGGCTCTCGGGCCCTTAAGTTGTAGATAAATATTCTCCTCATCATATGGAGAAAACCACACACCACAATGATAATGTGATCAATTTCCCCATGTGACACCATTATAGGAATAATAGATGAGGATGACACGTAACAACTAGTGATCCAAGAAAGGGTCAAGAATCCATGTGGTTGAAAAAAATCTCACAGAATCAAGTACACTTGGTAGACACTAATAAGATGGGAAAAAACGGAAAAACTAACCATGAAACAAGAATATACGAACTAGGACGGTAGGATCACAAAATATTTACACCCATAAAAATATGGCATATTCATATCACCGTGATAGTATTTCAGAGGAATGTTTTCTGATTGATAAAACAAGACCAAGCAACCCAAAAAACTCATTGTCCATAGTCCAAACCAAGCTCAGCAAAGCAGATTGAAAAAACATAGGCCTGGGAATAGAACAATACACAAAACAAATATCCATAATAATAATATTTAAAAAACAAAATTATGAATGGAAACATTAAACCAATTTTCTCATTTAGAAGAACATTTTAATTTTGAAATCATCATTTATCAATATTCATTTATGCCTTTTTTAGGTTTATAATATTCAATTAAATTGTCCAAAATTGATTGCCTCCCTGGTTTTCATGATTTTTTCATATGTATACATGTAAATAGGATAATGTGAAATGGAAATAAATATCAAAAATTGAATTTCTGTGTTATTAATCATCGTAATATTATTTAATATATATATAATTGGATTGGTTATTTGGGTGTGTATTAATCATTAGATTAGATGTCAGTGATAATCATTTAGATTATTTTTGGAGGGTTTTCAATCTTCATAGAAACATTTTCTATTTTTAGTTAATAGAATGTATATATACTGGTTATAGATCCATAAATAATTTAAAATATGTAAAATTAAAAATTGATTATTTTATCATGTGTCCGACAAGATTGGTGACTAAAATGAACAAAACTGGTATAACAGAAACAGTGATCTAGAAGCAGCATCATAGAAGGAATTCGGTTTAAGAAAAACATACAACCCTAGAAAATTATCCAGAAGTAATGATCACATAAATATCCATTAACACTATTCTGACTACATGGATCTCTCCCTAGGATGATCACTCAAGGTCTCCATATTAAAGAATTTTTCACACATCATCAAATAGGATGAACCCTAATAGCCTCCACGATGAGCTATGCACTAGCGATATGTAGGCGGGTTGGCGGTCCACCATTTGATTCCATCAAAAATTAATATTGAACCACCACTAGAGAGACTGAATATGATGAATACGATCCTCGCTATCGGGTGAGTGAAAAAGTATACCGGACAACAAGTGAAATGAAAACAAACCACTAGCTTTAAGGGTGCGTCAATTTTAGGAATCATGATATCTATTTAATAGATTTAAATTAACCTTTAACCAATATGACTTTCAGTTCAGTTTCATTTATTCATCGCAAGAGAAAAATGGGTGATGAAAACATCTTTGAGAACAATTACTGGCTATCTGCACAACAATTGGGAGGATTCCATTAAGCCAATGCCAAACTGCCCACCAAAATAAACCTGAAAAGACTAAAATTAATGGATAGAAATGATTTTTTAGGTGGTCAAATCCAATGAAGGTCCAAAATAATAGGCAAAGGCTTTCATTCGATATCCAAGGTGTAATCCCAAATCGGGTAATCCAAATAATTAAGTGGGCCATGAAAATCAACTCTTGTGGTAAAATGAAGCCAATATCCAAAAAATATTAAATTGAGATTATATTTACTTATTAATGAAATGTATGTAAATAAACACAAATCTAAAAACATTACAAATGGGTTAATATAAATTTTTAATAAGAAAATAGTGAATATAAATATTAACAACAAGAAATTAAATTATTTAACCATGCTCTACGACATTTGTTTCCTATTTCACCAATCTTTAGGGAGAAAAAATCATTAATATTTCCTTTAATTATGATCAATAAGTATTAAAACATTAATTTATTTATTAAATACCATTAATACATGGAATAAAACTCTCAAAAACATTAATTCATGATTCAATTTGATTACATTCAATTTATGGGGAGCACAATATTTTATAAACATGTATCATCTGGAATTTTTTTTCCAACAAAAAAAACATTATTGGATTTATGTTCTATATTCATATTTTTAAATTTAAACAATATAAACAAATAATAACAAAATTTTATTCAAATAAAATTATATATATAACACCATCTATAAAATAAATATTCAAATTAATATCACAATGCATGGAAACAATATAATATTGATATACATAACATAATTACATTATTTAGTCCAGTTTAAAATTTACTAAGACAATTTCATCACCCAAAAAATGTAAATACAATGGTAAATTTATTATTCCACGTAAATAAATCAGGTAATAAATGAATCATCTTTGTAAAATCTTCAATTTTCATGCCACGATAATTAATCAATATGGTGAATCTCTGATCACTTCTGTAGTGAGGAAATATATATTCTCATAGATTTCCTTCCAGGAATTCATTGTTAATCAACAAATAAAACTCCCTTAGAATGATTGAGATCATCTAACATAACATATATTGAAGGAATGGGAGGTAACGAGATCAAATGGAGTGAACCCTTTAGAAAAGAAAGAGTTCCTACCTATGATCCCCATAGATTGAACGCAAGAATTTGGGATTCATCCCTATTTAAAGGGGAATAAAATCCTTCAAAAATAACCCTAGTGTTCTTAGGGTTCAAATATATTATATGGGAGATAACTAGATTTAAGGGCATGTGGGTATTTGTAGAAACACATATTTTATGAATACTAGAGAGCACTCTTTAAGACCACATAGAATACCACCTAGAAGGTGTGGAATATTGTTGTTGCTCTATTTCTAGTGAAACAATGGCTAAATAATACAAAAAACACTCTTCCCATGTAAAATAATTAACCCACACCACCATAATCAATTCAATGGACTCACATATATTATAAATTTCGTATTGACATCTTCCCAATGACAGATCACCACTACCTAGTCCCCTCTTCCTCCTACCCTCAGGAAACCAGAGCGATCATAATGTGATACAACATCATTCTTCCTATTCTAGAAATTCATCACCTTAATTTCTTCTATGAATTGGTAGATTCTATATCAGTAGAACACCCACACCACTTGTGAAATGAACAAGCCTTCCAATGAGTGGTAAAAGCTATGTGCATATGATTCTCATTCCCCTTCCACATTATAGAGCATTCACATATACTTTTCAATGAAGTAGTCATCCTGTGTGCTTTCTATTTATGTGATGGAGGAGGATTCCACTCCCCCGACTCAACACGTGTGGCCCGATCACTATGATATCTCCCAACATTGGTGGGTCCCTAACCTAGTGACACTATAAGTGTTTTTTTTATAGTAGCTTATTAGCGTTTAATAGTTAAGGGATACATCACGTGCCACTATTTTTTTATGGGTAATGCTTCAGTCAGTGACCAAAGCACAATATATTAGAGAGAAAAAGGATTACAAAGATCTGAAAAATGCGATTTTTTTACAATCTCTATCAAAGAGAGGTAATAAGTCAGCTGGCAGAGTGTCGATCCAAGTCATGCTCTGCTGAATACCTTCGTTGGCTGGATTTTGGAGGACATCACTGATACCCATTGACATGCTCGATAAGGAGGCATCATGCAACTGGTTGAATGGTCAAACATGATTTCCCACCTGGAATATTTAATAAATCTAAATCATTAAAAATAATTAAAATACCAAATTATCTACATTTATATTATTGAATTTCCTTCCATTACGATCAACTATAATTAAATCCATTATTAAAAATAATAAAATAATTACATCATCAAATTGATTAGTCACCCACAATATATCATTACATAATGTTGTTTAAAAATTTATATTTTTTTAATGTAAATTAAAGTATTTGAGTCACACGATTATTGTCAGTTTATAACTATTTATTAGTGATATAATGTAAAAATTTTAACTTATTTTTTGTTAATATAGAAGATCACGTTGGAACGATATATATGCTAATAAATTTTTTTAATTTATAATAAAATTATTTATTAGAATTCCATTCAAAATGATTAAAATAAAAATTATAAAAAAAAATGTAATAGAAAATTTTAAATCATTCAAATATATCTATTATAATTTTATAATTTTTTACATATATATATATATATTATTTATAATTATAATTGAATTTATAAATCCTCATATATAAGTATTAATATTTGTAAATATCTATAAAAATATTTATATAATTTTATATATGTAACAAATTAAAATTATTATATATTTATTAAATAAATTTTCATAATTATTTAAATAAATTTTAATTTAATTATAAATATAATTATAATAAATATATTTACTATATATTTAAAAGTATGTAATAAATGTTTATATATTGGGAACATAGGAGTACAATGAAACTGAAACACACACGCACTTTCAACTGCAGTGGGAAGGTTGTATCCCCCCTTGTGGCATAACCAACCCATTAATGATCCTACTACCAGACTAATAATAGGAATAATACCAATATTAATTTTTCATCCACACACTACATGCCCCAAATTAATTTCATTCAGATAACAATTATCTTTATGCCAAACCGACGATAGATCTGCACCGAACAACACCGCAAAGCCAAATGGAATCATCTGCTAGTTCATAAAAACAATAAATATATGTCATAATGATTAATTAAAATTATAAATATTATTAAAAATAAAGGATTATCAAAAAAAATGCAACATGTGTAATGATGTTATGTCACACACTGTATGTAACTCCTCATGTTTCCATGATATGCTTCCCTTTCAATAATGCAGTCTTTTTCATTGTACAGATGTTCGAGATTCTTACACTCTACGACCAATCAATGTAGCCATTATGAATAGTGATACCAAATTTTTGAAATTTTATAAATTTTATCATTCAAAATTGACTTCATTTTATGTTTCAGAATATTTAAATTATCATAGGGTGAAATTTTGGTACTTTTCAGATAATAATTACATTTTGATGAATAATGAAAATTACTAAGTTTTAATTAAAAACAACTTTTTTAATCGAAATATTTTATTGTGATAATTTATGAATTTGAGTGGTCTTAAAGTATATTTAGAATATATTTTTCCCATTTTATCCAGTGGTGGTCATTATAATTAATTTCACTTTGAAATTGTATATAAACAATTGTCAATATTATTATAGATATTGTGTCTTAAAAAGACACTATTTGATTGGACAGCGGGAATTAACTATATAATTTATTAATGAAATTTCAATGTTTTAATTTGTTAAAATGGAAGTCATCTTTGAATTTGTAATATCAAATACATTATAGGGTGAATTTTTGGTAATGTTCGTTTTTAATGAATAGTGAAAAATATTGTATTTTAATTCAAAACTTCTTTTTCATCCAAATTATTTATATAATTAGAATGTTATTAAAATTGGATTTAATGTATAACTGAATTACATGTTTATACCTTAATAAAATGTTATTAATTGGATTTAATTTCACTTTTCAATTGAATGCAAAAACAAGTCAATCATCTGATAGATTTTACTTCTTAAAAACCTGTGTTTGGTTTTGACAATGAGAATTATTTTTAAATTAATTACTGCATTTTCTATGTTTTTAATTTGGTAAAGTAGATTCCATATTTGGAATCATGATGTCCAATTTATGTAATTATGACTACTTTTTTTGGACATTATGAATAGTAACAATGACAATTACCTTTAATTATCATGATTAATTAGTAATCGGGTGGTTAATGGTAATGAAATAATATTATAATAATATAAAATGACACCAATATTTGTCCTAATGCTATTAGTTGTGTCATGAGGGACCATGGGATGCCTTGTTCCAACATAGGGACCCCATGGAGTCACTTTTATGTGATAGTGACATTTTATAATTTTATTTTTAAAGAAAAGAAAATATAACACAATTATGTAACACATAATTAAAAAAAATTTAATTTTGTCTACATAAATGATCTCATAGACTATAAATATTAACTGGAAAGATAAAAAGATTAACTACATCATGGATGTTTTTTTTCATAATTTTTAGACATTAAATAGATAATTTTATTTATGACACCATGATGATAAATGTGATTACCTCATTAATGAACGATTTAAATAAATTGAAATGATAATGTAAAATCATAGATATACACTAGTCTAAAGCCTATTTGATTCATTTATTTCGAACCATTATCACCTTATCCTCAAAATATATCATTGAGAGACATTTATGATCCGAAAATCATTTCTTAACAATTTATCATTTCAATCTTTCCAAAACAGCCCCTCCACTCCTCTTATAAAAGGCCCCCACCTCTACCACATTATTCACACATTCAAAACCATTTGGCTGGGACAACCACTTCCCAAATACACTCCCAACATCACTATATTACTCCTAGAATCCTCAATTTTGGAAGAAGACTTCCCAATGATGTCTTTTTCTCAAATCAAAAAGAGTTACTTGATTTTATGGTAATGTCTTCTCTTATGTTCAATTGTTTTATTTTTTTCTCCAACGTCATAAAACCATTTTATTCCATTATGTTGTAACAAAACCAGTATATTAAATATACTAGGATTTTTTATGATATTGATTTGATTAACACTTACACACACCTCAGTCTAACGGTTAAATAACATACTGTTTCTGTGGGTGGCAAATTACTGCCTCACAAAACGTTGATTGTTCAATCTTCTTTTAACACTTTTCATTGTTGCCATTACAATGTCACTATATTTATATATGATATATATTATATTTATGTTTTCCATATGTTTCTGTATTTTTCTTTTATGTCGTACCTTTATGGATTCCATTATGGGTAAACACGATAATTTAATTTTAGGAAGTGTGGAATAATGTCCCCCTCAATGTTATTTGAATCTTAAATGACATATATGGGATGTATAAAAGAATTAGCTAAATGATATTATATATATCATATTATATTAGAATTATAATATACATTTATATCATTATGATTTCATTGCATTGAATAAGAAATAGAAAATAAAGTAGCGTTCATCCGTACGTACGACTTACCGTCACCGTGAACAATGCGTTTCATTTCATACCTCTAAATGTTATGTAAAATTATAAATGCATGTATATACAAAATATATATATATGATATATTTGATATCTAGATCATTAATATAATTCTGGAGACAATGTATATTTTACCACATAAACAAATTGTAATTATAAGAAGTTTATTTTTGACTCATGTACCAAGGATCGACAAAACGACCGCTATTAACTTAAATAATTAAATAATGTTAATAACATTGTAATAAGTGAAGTAAAAGGAATTATTAACTTGACAAAGGTTCATGAGAAACTATAAATTAACTATATTATATTATTCAAGAGATTATAGAACGATTATGTCATGTCGGACATGAGGTAAGGGGAATTGTCTCACTCTCATTACATTGAGGCATTTTTTTTATACACAACATTCTTTTATATGGTGTATAAAATCCTTTTAATTTTACTTTTATTCAAAAGGAATATTTTTTTACGATGAATTTTTACTAAAAAAAATATTTAATGTTTTGTCATACGTATGCAGCGACAACGACTTCTTCACCGTCGTGACCATTATTTGAGTTTCATCTTCCTCTGCAAGCTATAAAATTCATTAAATGAAAAATAAATAATATGTTCTACTTTTCATTTATTTTGGTTTTGATAAATTTGTTGAATTGATATACTGTGATTGAAATGTTTAAATGTTATGTTTCATTTATGCATATTTTATGTGATACGATTATGTTATGGTTTATGATGTGTTTAAACCTTTTCATATAAACAATGAATTGGACTTAGTATGTGACGGGTGGAGCCTGCTATATCTCCTCGATGTATCCTTAGGTCTCATGAGACATACCAGTGTCTTGGCCTGAGGCCTTCAAAAATTATTATTCATAGTCTTGGCACAAGGCCTTAACTCTCTGGTAATTATAGTAAGGCATGATACATTCCATCATTATGAAAGTGGTTATTGATAATACATGTGATTATTAGACTAGTTGAATATCCATGTGAATAATTAAATGGAATTATTTCATTTTATATCTTCCATATTATGCTGGAGTTCAAGTTTAAAAGGCTTTTGTTTTAGTTATACATTTCCTTAAATATTTATGTTTATTTATGAATGATTCCGCTATATTTTTATCCTTACTGAGAATCTGTGCTCACCCCTTTTAGTGTTTTAATTTCTCCCAGGATGTGAAAAAGTATTTTATGATTGACCCGAAGGGATAGTATGAGGGGATATGAAGAAAATATGTTGTTGTAGTTTTTTTTTCAATTTATGATGTAATGTTAGACTTATAAATATTTCTATTGTTTCGAAGGCTATTAAACTAATCGGTCTTTTGAGACATGATCAATTGTGATCATGCCAATGTTATGTGATAATGCACCGATTCTAGGTAGCTGGGGTCAGGGCATTATAGTTGGTATCAGAGGCAGTTTTGTACTAAACTTGGATGCTAGATTTAGGTAAACTATTATTAGACCACATAACACTAAGATAGACTTTGAGGATTAGTATAGAAGAACATCCTAGAATTTTGGTAATGTATAGATTTTTTATATTTTCTTAGAAATACATACATGTATGGATATGAGAAGGTAGAGGCGGATCTGGCATAGATGTACCTAGGGGTAAATCCCGAAAACACCGTTTTGAGCTATACTCGAACGGGAACTGATGCATGACAACGGGCCTTACTGCACACTTGGTTACGACACTCCCATGGGATATGCTTTGGATAATTCTTGATCTCATTACAAACCATTATTAAAGGATTATGATTATATTCTTCCTCAATGAAAACATTTTTAGGATTATAGATTATACCCATAAACTATTCAATTTATGTTAGGTGTTTTGCAAGATTGTTGTTATGTATTTCGATTCATAAACTAATCTAGATTATGACATTGTATAAAAATGGCGCCAAGTGTAAGGAATGGAAAGCATATCAATGCACACCCTCCATGTAGGGATTTACCTCTGGGTCAAGATAATTATAGTGGAGCTTGTGATACAACTGGTGATGATCAGCTTATAACCATATTGGGACAAATCACTCAGGTTATGAATAAAAACCTAACTAGTATGGAGCACCGTGATCCGCAACGTGGAGGATCAATGTTAGATCTCTTCATGAGGAAACAACAACAAACATTTAATGGGGGTACAAATCCATTAGTAGCTGAGCAACAGATAAATTCCCTTGAGAAAATATTTCAGGCTTTAGGGAGTAGTGGAAAGGAAAAAAGTTGTCATCACAGTTTATGGCCTCACTTGAGACTCTGATCAATGGTGGCCATTGATTAAAAATAAAAATGAAGATGAAGAAGTATCATTTATGGAATGGAGAGAGTTTAATAGGATTCTCATATAAAAATACAATCCTCATGACCATTGAGCGGATAACAAAAGACAATTTCTGTGTCTAAGGAAAAAGGAGGACGAGATTGTTGTAAGGTATGAGTCTAACAATACATGGTTAGCGAGGCATGATGTGGATTATATACATAACACAAGAAGTAGTATTGATTTTTTCATTGATTGGTTTAAACCATTTCTCCATCTAGAATTAGTATCATAATTCTTCTCGTCGTACGAAGATATTGTCTCATGTGCTATCAAGACAGAAATGTAATTCTCTAAGTCTTATGACAGCAATGTAATAAAAAATAAGAAGATAATGGTGGAACAAGAGACGGATATTGGTAAAAAGGGAAAGAAGGATTTTCCATTATGGGATAATTGTGGTTAAAAAACCATGTACATGCCTAAAGGAATGGGAGTTTTTTACAAGTGTAGACAAAAAGGTCACCATACTCGTGATAGCAAGGGAAAGAAAGATGTTGTCAATGTTGAATGGTATAGTTGTAGAGAATTTGGAAATTATGAAAATGAATTCCCTGAGAACCATGGGAACAAACCACAAAAAAATCAAAGGGACAAAGGACAAGCTTATACTGTTACAATAGATTAAGTTGAATAATTATTATATTTGTGTTTTTGGTCTCAAGAAATATATTATGTTTTTAAGAATAACGTGATATATATAAGTATTGTACAAAAGTACATGTTATTTTCATTATGGTTCTAATATGATGAATGTAATAATATTCTTAGTATGTGAAAATAAAAGAAAAATTTCTTAGTCTGGGGAATCTAATGTTACAATTGATTTTGGAATTTAGATACCTTTAAGAGAAAGTCTAGACATAGGAATTTTGGAAAACTGTAAATGTTGAAATGGATTAAGATGAATATTCGATAGTATTGTTTAAGGTTAAAACATTTATGAAGATTAATTTTTTAATATTATAATACTATAGTTTTAGGAAAAGGATAACATATTGGTCGGCGGATAACCTATCGCGTCGGACAAAGCAGCCGGAATCGAATCCACAAGCATAGTTTGACAATCCATTATTACCTACCACTATCCTACATGATGTCCCTGGTTATTACAAAATAGTTTTCCTAATCTAAATTTTATGTGTTAATATTTTTAACCTTGTAAAATTTGGATAAATATAATATTTATGAGTTCTATTATCATTATGAGTGAAAGATGAGATTGTGGTAGAAATTAGGTGAACGTTGAAACTCTACTTGTCACGTATATATATATACAGCTATCTTCTTTAATGGATAAATTAATTATTAAACTTTCGGAAAGAGATATTAAAACAAATAATGTTTTATCCAAATACCATATGTTTTGTTGAACTAATGATATTTTAAATCACTATAGATTGAAGGCTTTGAAGCTATCAATTTTACACTTGTTTGTGCTTGATGAACTCAATCACACCATAAAAATATTTAAAATATTCTTCCAATTATGTGTCGCTAATTTCCACCCATGTTTCCGAAATTGAGATAATAATTTTGTGGTGACTTTTCCATGTCCCCTTCCCTCTTATTAAGGATAAATTTTATTAACATTATTTATGATGTGGGTTTTCCAAAAAAGAATTTTCTAAATTCAACCTTTTATTTTCAAAATTTTTTTCAATTTTTGAGGACTCAATTTATCTATGTAGTGGAGAATGTAACACCCCATGCTTCCAAAGTAAAATTCTCTTTCAATAATGCAGTAGATTTCATTGTACACATGTTTTTCGATTCTAACACACCGAGAACAATCAAAGATTTCGTTATGAATAGTAATACCCACTTTTTGATTTTTTATAAATTTCATCATTAAAAATTTAATTCATTTTTGGTTTTGGAAAATTTAAATTAGCATAAGGTGAAATTTTTGTACTTTTAGGATAACTTTTATATTTTGATGAGTAGTGAAAATTAATAAATTTTAATTAAATAAAATTTTATTAATTGAAATAATTAATAGTTATAAATTATGAATTTTATAGGATTTAATGTATATTTAGAATATATTTTTACAATTTTGGCCAATGGTGGTCACAATAATTAATTTCAATTTGAAATTGGACATAAACAATTTGCATTCTTTTGATAGATATTGTGTCGTAAAAACACAATATTTGTTTAGAAAATATAAATTATCTATATAATTTTTTAAAAAAATTTCTATGATTTGAATTTGGTAAAATGGACATCATTTTTGAATTTAGGATGTCAAATATTCTATAGGGTGAATTTTTGGTAATGTTCATTTTTAATGAATAGTTAAAAATATTGTATTTTAATTCAAAATAGTCTTTTCATCCGATTAATTTATGTAGTTATAATTGTCATTTTCATTGGATTTAAAAAATAATTGAGTTAAGTTTTTATCACTATATAAAATGATGTTAATTGGTTGTAATATCATTTTTCAATTAGAAGTAAAAACAAGTCAATATTTTGATAGATTTTACTACTTAAAAACAGTCCTCGGTTTTGACAACGTGAATTATTTTTAAATTATTTACTGCATTTTCTGTCTTCTTAATTTGGTAAAATAAAATAAATATTTTGAATCATAATAACTGAATTATGTAATTAAGACTCTTGTTTTTAGACAATATGAATAATGATGACGACAATTATCTTTAATTATCATGAGTAATTAGTAATTGGGTAGTTAAGGGTAATGAAATAATAACATAATAATATAATATAAGCCCGAAATGTTTCCTCATTCTATTGTTTTTGTATTAGGCGGCCATGGGACACCTTTTTACAATGTAGAGACTCCATTGAATCTCTTTTGTGTGATAGTGTCATTTTATCATTTTATTTTTAAAATAAAAGAAACTATATCAAATGTATGTATCACCTAAGTAAAATAATTTTAATTTTGTCTAAATAAATGATATCTTTGACTATAAATAGTCATTGGTAAGCTAAAAAGATTTCCTACATCATGGTATTTGTTTTATAATTTTTATACATTAAATAAATTAATTTATTTATGACATTGTGACGATGCAATGATATCCTAATTAATTTACTATTTAAATAAAATGAAAAGATAAGGTAAAATCTTAGATTTATATTTGTCCAAATCCTACTAGATGGGTGGATTTCTAATCCACATCAACATATCCTAGAAATATATCATTATGGGAAGTTTAAATTCTGAAAATCATTTCATAATAAAGTGTCATTTCAATCATTCCAAAAGTGCCCCTCCTCTCCACAATTAAAAGGCCCCCTCATCTACCACATTATTGACCCCATGAAATACATTTGGATAGGCCAACATATACATCAATACTCTATAAACTTCACTATATTACTCCTAGAAGCCTCACTTTGGACAGAAGGCTTCCCAAGGAAACCTTTGGCTCAAATTATGAGGAGTAACCCGATTTTAAGTTGATGTCTTCTCTTATGTTTTTTGTTTTATTTTGATTCTCCAACCCCTTAAACCATTTTTATTCAATTATTTTGTAATAACACAAGTATAGTAACTATAATTGGATGTTTTTATGAGATATATTTTATTTCCACTTACACACACCTCCGTCTAATGGTTAATGAACATACTGTTTCTGTTTGTGGCGAATTACTACCTCACGAAACGATGATTGGTCAATCTTGTATTAACACCTTTCATGGAGGCCATTAAGATGTCACTATATATATATATGATATATATTATATTTATGTGTTCCTTATTATTTTGTATTATTCATTTATGGCCTTCCTTAATGGATTATATTATAAGTAAACACTATAATTTCATTTTAGGATGTACGGACTACCGCCCCCTCAATGTGATTTGAATATTTAATGCCATAAAGGGACATATAAAGGAATTAGTTAAATGATATAATATATATAATATTATATTGGAATTATATTATACCTTTATATCATTATGTTTTCATTCCATTAAATATGAATTAAAAATGAAAGTAGCAATAATTCGTAAGTACGACTTACCGTCTCCACGAACGATGAATTTCATTTTATACCTCAAAATGTTATGTAATATTATAAATGCATGTATATACTGGATATATATGATATAAATCATATCTAGATCATTAATATAATTCAGGATATAATGGATATTTTACTACATGAATAGCTTGTCATTATAAGAATTTTTGGTTGACTCAAGTAGCAAAGATCGACAAATCGACCGTTATTAAATTAAATGATTTCAAAATGATTATAACATGGTAATAAATGATGTAAAAGGAATAATGAACTTGAAAAAGGTTCTTACGCTAATTTAAATAAATTATTGTTTATTATTCAGGATATTAATGAACGATCAAGTCATGCCAGACACAAGGTAAGGGAATTCGTCTCAATCTCTTTTCATTGAGGAATATTTTGTTTTATATACAACATTCATTTATACGGAGTAAAATACCATGTGACTTTTACATTTATTCAAAAGGGAATCTTTTTACAAAGCGTGTTTACTAAATGAGAAAATTAATGTTTTGTCTTACGTATGTGGTGAAAATGACTTCTCCACCACCGTGAACATTATTTGAGTTTCGGCTTCCTCTACAAGCCATAACATTTTATTAAATGAAAAATAAATACCTTGTTTTAATTTTTGTTTATTTTGGTATTAAAAATGGTTTTTATGATGTTTTAATAATATCAATGTGTTGTATTTATATCTTGTGATTGAAATGTGGAAATGTTATGTTTCCTTTATGCATGTTTTATCTGATACGATTGTGTTATGGTTTATGTTATGTTTAAATCATTTCATATAAGGAATGAATTGGACTTTTTATGTGACAGGTGGAGCCCGTAATAGCTCCTCAATGCATCGGTAGGTCTCATGAGACAAACTAGTGTCTTGGCATGTGGCCTTGACAAAATCTTATTTGTAGTCATGAAACACGGCTTTTACTCGGTGGTTATGAAAGTATTGCATTATGAATTCAATCATTATGATAGTTATTATTGGTATTTATTGTTATTATTTGACTAGTAGAATATCCATGTGAATTAGTAAATGGAATTATTTCGTTTTATATTGGACATATTATGCTGGAGTTCATGTTTAAAAGGATTTTGTTTTAGTTATACATTTCCATAAATGATTATGTTTATTTATGAATGATTCTGCTATATTGTTATCCTTACTGAGAATTTGAGCTCACCCCTTTCAATGTTTTAATTTTTCCCAGGATGTGAGAAAGTATTTTAGGAATGTACTATAGGGATAGTATGAGGGGATATAAAGAAAATATGTTGTTGTAGTTTTTTTTAAAATTATGATGTAATGTATGACTTTTCAATATATCTAGTATTTCCAAGGCTACTAAACAAATTAGTCTTTCGAGACATGAGATTTTTTGGTCATGCCAATGTTATGTAATAATGAACTGATGCTGGGTAACTGGGGTCGGGGCTTTACACTGTAAAAACCCATTTCCCCACATGAATTTTCAATAAAGATAAATCACTAAATATAATTAAAATAACCAATTATGATCATTTATGTTATATCATATCCATCCATGATCATCAATGAAAATTAATTCCACCATTAATTTACTATAATATTAAATCATATTACTTACCAACTCACTTGATATCATTAAATTGTGTCGTGGAAAATATTAAAATTATTTGAATCAAAATTAATTTGTTTGAGTCACTCAAATTATATTTGTTAATATGTATTTATCATGATCATAATTAAAAATGATTTATCATCAAACGTTTTTCTATAAATATATAAGAACATGTTATATTGATATATATACACTTATATTTTATTGGCTTGGGGTATGCAGGAAGGGTGGGTCCCTCATTAAAATGACCTTGACAACCATGATCATCAAGTTTCATCCTCTATTTTGTGCACAAGTTAATGATTTTCAGCTAATTATAGTATCCCTAAGTGAAGATGTAATTACAAAAATTTATAGTATAAATGTTAAGACGCAGAAATTTCAAAGTAAATTTTTTCTTAAATTTCATTTGAATTTTATGAGTCCACAGTTTCTGACGGCACCTGATTCTGAGGCCCGGTGTGCCCGGAATCATTTTCTGAAGTTTTTCTCGGGTACGTTCAGTGAACGAACGAGCGGGTTTTCCTAACTTTTGAACCAGTGCTCGGAATAGATATCCGAGGGCACCATTGAAACTGTAGCACCGATAATTACTTAGGATGACCTTTTCCGAAGTTGCGTTTTCTCGTGTTGAGTTGTTTAAATTTTTGGTTTAAGTTTCGGAAAAATAAAAATGGCGTTACAATTTGTAATTTGCAACCGAGTGGTTAAGTGTGGATCTTGGTTGGAAATTAGTGAGGTGGGACCCACATGATCCCACCCCAATAATTTTTTAACCATTCACGTCCCAATATAATTGCAAGTCTACCCCAGACTTTTCTTCCATTAATGGTTTGACTACGCGTTGGTTAAATAGGAGCCTTCCTTAATTTAACTGCCAACACGTGTTTTAAATGGCAGTGAACAATTAAAGGGAGGTTTTCCTCGCATGCATAATATTTTTAGGAGGACCCTTTCCTCTATTTAAAGGGAGGGACAACCTTCATTGAGGAGCGGAGAGGAATCCTCGTTGTTCCTGTGTTTTGGAGGAACGTCGTGCTCCGATGAAGAATGTCGCGCTTCAATGAAAAACTACTTTCTCATCATTGAGGAACGCGAAGAACACCGACATGCTATTCCTTCTTCTTCCCGAGTCTTGGAAAGGTAGATGCCGCATCCTTCTTCGAGCATGCACCGACGACATACGGAGCCTCATTCCGCGACGCCGTCCTCCACGACGTCGTTTCCCCACGACGATCGTCATTCGACAACTTCCTTGAGGTAGGGGATTTTAATTTGTGAATGACATTTTATCCCATGGTTATTTCTCTTCTATAATATGAACATGGATCAACTCAATGATAAGTTGACCTGCGTTTGTTTATTTATTTTTGTGGGCCGAACAAATCTTGGTATGTTTATTTTACATAGGAGATTGTGGAAGTTTGTTCCAATTTTATTTAAATAAAATTTATTATTGGTTCATTATGGAATCCTGATTAATCATTATAAATCATTAACACCTAATGCGGAGGGTGCGAGCCAAACAAACACAGCACCACAACCCTCCACAGATCGTTTGTTTATGTGTGGTTGACGGTCGACGACGAAGTGGGCCGCAATGGCGATTAAAAGCCTCTGCAGTGATGTTCGGGTCCCGGGAGGACTACTGGCGAAGATGAGAGGTCAAATCGGACTACTGGAGCATGTCCGGTGGTCTACGGAAGGCGCTACATGCACGCCCCGCCGACGTGGCGGCGTCGGCAGGAGGAGGTGGCGTCCGGCGGCGGCGCCGGTGCATTGCCGGCGCCAATCAACGGCGGGGGCGGTGCCCCCCCCCCACCCCGTGTCTGCTTCGGGCGCGCACCGGGCCGACCGGCCACGCCAGTTCCAACCGGTCGTGCCGGGTTGGACCGCCCAGGCCGTGCCGGGCCGGGTTGCCCCCAACCGGGCCGGACCCAGACCCGGTTCGGGTCGGACCGGGCCCAAACCCCCTATTTCGGATTAGTTCCGTTCAAACGCCCATAACGTGGTCTATGTACCTATGATGGATGAACCGTCAGTTTTGTTGCGATCCATGGATCGAGACGGTCGTTTCGATATACTATACTCAAGGTTTCAGAAAACATTGTGATCGGCTGGGTTGGTTCGAACACGAAACCAACCGGGCCCTCGGAGCAGAATCACTTATATCTTGAGCTCCAGACGTCCGATTGACGTGCCGTCGACATTGTTTGATTCCTCTTAGTGATATGGACTTTTTGGCTTACTACGCTCATTTTTTGGACATAGTTGAAGTGCGGTCAGGTTGGGTTGACTTAAAAACCAAATGGGCCCCTCAGACGGAAAAGCCAATAACTCTCAGACCGAGCGTCCGATTGATGCGCCATCTGTCGCGTTGAGTTCCTTTTATAATGACGAAACATGGAGATACATAAACTTTGATCTACGAGACAGTTGATGTATCGCCCCTTCAGCTCATGGAGCAGACCCTCCAGGAGCGAGCATGCTGTGTACGGAAAACCTAGAGCTGGCTGCGACTGCTTCGACTTCCGTACAGAAATCCTCCGCTTGAAGAATAGTCAGCGACGTTGGTGATCTCGTTGAGAAACAGTCCCTTGAGTTTAACCTATGCGAATTCAGGGTACAGTTGAGATACGGCCGGGTTGGTTTGTATACGAAACCAACTGGGCCCCCGGGACTAAAAGGCTAATAACTCATAGACTGTGCGTCTGATTGACGCACCGTCTGTTATGTTGAGTTACCTGTGACAAGACGGACCTTTTTGATACTACTTCGTGGATCCTCATGATAATTGGAGTATCAACCAGTAGCTCGTGGGGGAGACCCTTCTAGTGGCGAGCTAGCAGTGTACAAAGGCCCGCATTACTCGACAGAGGTGGTGCGCTTGGTTGTGGCAGAAGACCCTTGGCGGATGAGCACTTGGTAGTTGGCAGTAGAGACCCTCAGAGGAGGTGCGCATGTTTGTAGCAGCAGACCCTTAGTGGACGGAGCTCCTGGTAGTTATAAATAGAGAACCACAGAGGACGGAGCGCCTAGTAGTTGGCGGCAGACACGCGGTACTGACGAACGTACGGAGTACGAAGACCGTGTAGCTAGGTGAGACCTATTGACTGCTTGACCGATCCGAATCAGAGTGATTCAGGGAGCCCAGTGGATGGAGTGCCTGGTATTTGGTGGCAGACCCACGGCGGACGAAGCACCTGGTAGTTGGCAGCAGACCCACAATACTCGACAGCAGGAGTACCTCTGACGGCTATTAGAGAGAGCGCCCGATTATTGGCGGAAGACCCACTACGGATGGAGCGCCCAGTAGTTGGAAACATACCCGTGGTACTCGACGGGAGGATTACATCAGTAGTCTAGGTTAGTGAGCAGTACCTCAGAGTCCTGACTGGATCACTGTACTCGTCAGAGACGGGAGCTCTTCAGCAGTTACGGATTCGTTAATGAAAATCTTGGTTTGAGCTGAGTCAACGACCATTTTGTTTTCCTCATGATTGAGATGGGTTACATGATAAATTGGGTTTATTTATGGTCATATACCAAAGTGGTGGTTATCCGTTGATTTCAAAGCTGTGTGATACCTCATGTTTGAGATGAGTTACATGATAACTTATGTATAAGTATGGGCTTATAACTATGATTGGTTTATTTGTTGAGAACCTCCTTGTGATTATCCTTATTGGATTTAGTGAGGCCTTAAGGGTCTCGAGGTCCCTACTGAGTATCATATACTCACCCCTGCATGGGCTATTCCCGCAATACATTGTGTTGGATGCAGAAGACGGACAACAATGATCGTGTTTGAGGCTTGAGGAGCTGGACGGTACCCGGAGGTGGACCCCACGACGAGACAGTACCCGGAATTTGACCTCATAACGAGACGGTACCCGGAGGTGGACCTCACTACGAGACGGTACCCGGAGGTGGACCTCACGATGAGTTGGTACCTGGAGGAGACGGAGAGACGTGGAGAGCTTAAGAGGACATATGTACCTACACTTCGGGTAGGAACCCGGAGGATAATCTAGAAGATGCTTGTCAACATTCAGCTATTGTCCTTTGAGTTGTACTTTAATTTCAGTTGAAGTTTTACCTTTCCATTGGGCTTGTATTTCTACCCCCCTTGTACTTTCAGCACACTTGTACTACTTTAATTAGTGTTTACTAACACTTGTACTCTGGTTGTGTGTGTGTGTTTTTGTTTTAAAGAGGCAATTCCTTCCCGGTTGTAGGGATTTACGCCTCTGGTTCTAGTCGCCAGCCCCTGGCCTACGGAAGGTGGGCTTGGGGTAGTTATGACACGGTCCCTAGGGGACGTGTGGGAAAATATTGGTATCCGAGGAGTTCGGTTCTACCGTAGAACTCAGGACTCTGATATTTATTCTATTTGAAGCAATAATGTTATGGTTATTGATTGTGGTTATCAGTCCAGGGAGTCCAGTGTTGGTGCAGCGGCCGACGTATCCATACACCAGGACCCTGACTTCTGATTTCTGACTTAATGAACGAAAACACTGATTGCGTGTGTGTTTTCAAATGTTTTCCCCTTAAAATAGCTCTAAACTGGTCAGCTCACCAGGTATAAATCATTTGACCGTGGCGCACCTGTTTCTTATCAGGATGCCGCTATGAGGATTACCAGCTAGGGTTTCCTAATTTGACTACACGATGACGGCCCACCGAGTGGTGAGACTCTTGTGCAGGGCCCTCTTTCTGTTTTGGCACCTTCGGGTGGTGTACCAGTAGCACCACCACCCGTTAGGCAGCATATGCCACTAGCCGTACTAGTTGACGGTGCACACTGACAGAGCGTGTTTCTCATGTTCCAGTAGCAGAGGCCTCCTAGGTTACGAGGCGAGACAGTTTTTCCCAGGCAGCAGTGGACTGGATAGAGGTGATTGCTAGAGTTCTACGCCTAGCTTAGACACTAGTAGAGCAGATGGAGATCTTCACTACTACAGTCTTCCAGTGAGTGAAAGTACGACAAGTTGGAAGCATGGAACTCAACAAGGCATACCAATCATTCCTGGTACTCGTTGGATACGATGTGATCAGTGCTATAGGCACGAACTTCTGAACGAAGTGTGACTTAATGGAAAATGAATCTGTAGAGCAGCAGACGTGGAAGCAGAACTTGGAGAGGAGCATGTGGTGGTGTACATTTCGTCATGTTACAACCACCTGCCTTTGTAGTCCCCGCCAGGCTCAGGGGGCAGGAGGGAAGGGGGAGAGTGTAGCTGCATGCGGTCAAGGAGTGTGACCCAGGGGCTCTAAGAATGATTCGATGTACGATTTATGTCTACTACGAGATGCCGTATCAAAAGACATTGGTACCAATCATTCTATCCTTCCACGAATCTTGTCTCAGACCATGAGGTTCTGGGTAAGCCGTTGACTTGACCCTTACGTCTAGATACACCTTTGGGAGGAGACTCGATAATCACACCTTCGCCGATGGTGTGATCTGAACACGAGGATAGAGTTTCTGTTGGAATCTCTCGGTGGTAGTGTCGAGGCCTTACGACGTTGTACTTGGTATGGATCAGATTCATAGTTCATACCCCGGTTGACTGTATTAAGCTAAAAAGGTTGTGGTTTATCTACAACGTTGGAGTGAGTTTTCCTTGGTCGGCGAAAAGGAAACCTCGGGCAGTACAGAGTAAACTGATGCA
Organism: Viscum album; assembly: GCA_963277665.1. Classification (NCBI taxonomy): domain Eukaryota; kingdom Viridiplantae; phylum Streptophyta; class Magnoliopsida; order Santalales; family Viscaceae; genus Viscum; species Viscum album. Next base: position 993,610,669 of record OY728139.1, on the reverse strand, counting down.
TAAGAGGGTGTGACCAACCACTCATAAGTTGGTCATCCTTACCCATGTGGCAATAGGAGTTTTGGATTTCTGTTCTATCAGAAAGTAAAATAACCTAGAGTTCGAGGATGATGACCTCGTTTTCAGATGGGTCTCACCTCGACGAGATTTTCGGAGATGTGGCTGAGGCGGAATGTTACCTACGAGGTTCGACGGACCTTATTGGTGCTCAACAGGGTAGGCGAGCATGTTCAGAGCTTGACCATTCCACCATAGATGCACTGGGTGCATGGTGTCATTCACATATTTCAGCTGAGGAGATACGTGCTCGTTTTATCACACTTCATAAACCTCAGAGAGTTGGATGTCGATGACAAGGATACATTCTCGGAGGTTCAGTGGAGATCGAGGATCGACAGGAACAGGTCCTACGTGGACAAACAATTCCTTAGGTGTGCTTTCGCGGGTACCACAAGAACCTCCAAGAGAGAACATGGGAGCGGGAGGCTGATATGCGTGCTCAGTTCCACTTTGTTTCCCCTAGTTTGTGTTGATTCTTTACGGGGACGTAAAGCCCTGAGGTGGGATTAATGTAAAGACTCGGAAATTTCAAGGGAAATTTTTCCATAATATTCATTGGAATTTTACGAGTCTGTAGTTTCTGACGGCACCTGATTCTGAGTCCCGGTGTGCATGAATCATTTTACGATGTTTTGCTCTGGTACGTTCAGTGAACAAGCGAGCGGGTTTTCCTAACATTTGAACCGGTGCTCGAATTCAAAATCTAAGGGCACCGTTGAAACCGCTGCACTGGTAATTTCTTAGGAAGACCTTTTCCGGAGTTTGGATTGCACGTGTTGAGTTGTTTATATTTTTTTTTAAGTTGCGGAAAAATAAAAATTGAGTTACAATTATTATTCTGCAACCGAGTGGTTAAGTGCGGATGTTTCTTGTAAATTAGTGAGTTGGGACCCACATGATCCCACCCCATTAATTTTGTAACCATTCACCTCCCAATTTAATTTCAAGTCAACCCCGGACTTTTTTTCTATTAATGGTTTGACTATACGTTGGTTAAATAGGAACCTTCCTTAATTTAACTCCCAACGCGTGTTTTAAATGGAGGTGAACAATTAATGGGAGGTTTTCCTTGCATGCTTAATATTTTTAGGAGGACCATTTCCTATATTTAAAGGGAGGTACAACCTTGTTTGTGGAGAGGAGAGGAATCCCCGTCGTTCCTGGGTTATGGAGGAAGGCCGCGCTCTGACGAAGAACGTCGCGCTTCGACAAAGAACTATTTTCTCATCATTGAGGAACGTGAAGAACGCCGACACGCTGTTCCTTCTTCTTCCCGCATCAAGGAAAGGGAGATGCCGCATCCTTCTTCGAGCATGCACCGACGACGTATGAAGCCTTGTTTCGCGACACCGTCCACCATGACTATGTTTCCCCGCGACAATCATCTTTCGACAGCTTCTTTGAGGTAGGGGATTTTAATTTGTGAACGACATTCTCTACCATGGTTATTTCTCTTCGATAATATGAACACGGATCAAATAAATGATAATTTGACCTTCGTTTGTTTATTTATTTTTGCGGGCCGAACAAATCTTGGTATGTTTATTTTACTTAGGAGACTATGGAAGTTGTTTTCAATTTTATTTAAATAAAATTGATTTTGGGTTCATTATGGAATACTATTTAATCATTGTAAATCATTAACACCTAACGTGGAGGGTGCGGCCCGAACAAACACGGCCCGACAACCCTCCGCAGATCGTTTGTTGATGTGTGGTTGACGAGCGACGACGATGTGGGCCACAATGGTGATTTAAAGCCTCCACAGTGAAGTTTGGGTCCTGGGAGGACTACTAGTGAAGACAACAGTCAAATAGGACCACCGGAACGCATCCGGTGTTCCACGGAATGTGTTGCCGGCGCTACCCGCCTGGAGGCGGTGGCGTCGGCGCGCTGCCTGCGCCAATCAACGGCAGGGGCAGCACCCCCCCCCCCCCCCCCCCCCGCGTCTGCTCCGGGCACGCGGCGCACGGAGGGCCAACCGGCCACGCCGGTTTCAACCAGTCGCGTTGGGTCGGACCCACCCAGCCCAGCCACGCCCAACCGGGCTGGACCCAGACCCGGTTTTGGTCGACTCTGTTCGCGCCGACCCGAGGGTATTGGGTCGGGTCGGACCGGGCCCAACCCCCCTGTTACGAATAAGTTCCGTTCAAACGCTCATAACATGGGCTACAGATGTCCTATTGACAAACCGTCATTTTAAATATGATATTTGAATAAACGCGGTCATTTCGGTATACTATACTCAAGGTTTCGGAGAACTGTGGGATTGGCCGAGTTGGTTCGAACATGAAACCAACTGGGCCCTCGGAGCAGAAACACTAATATCTTGAGCTTCAGATGTCTGATTGACATGTCGTCGACTATGTTGGATTCCTAATAGTAAGACGGACATTTTGGCTTACTCCGCTCGAGTTTTGGACGTATTTGGAGTACGGTCGGGTTGGATTGACTTAAAAACCAACCGGGTCCCTAAGACGGAAATGCCAATAACTCTCAGACCGAGCGTCCGATTTAAGCGCCGTCTGTCATGTTGAGTTCCTTTTGCCATGATGGAAGTTTGAGATACATAAAATATGATCTAAGAGACAGTTGATGTATCACCCCTCGGCTCGGGAAGCAGACCCTCCCGGAGCGAGCATGCTGTGTACGGAAACCCTAGAGCTGGCTGCGACTGCTCTGACTTCTGTAAAAAAATCCTCCGCTTGAAAAATCATCAGCGAAGTTGGTGATCTCGTTGAAAAATAGTCCCTTGAGTTTACCCTATGCGAATTCAGGGTACAGTTGTGATACGGCTGGGTTGGTTCGTATACAAACCAACCAGGCCCCCGGGACTAAAATGCTAATAACTCACAGACCATGTGTCTGTTTGACGCACCGTCTGTTACATTGAGTTACCTATGACAAGACGGACCTTTGTGATACTTCTTCGTGGATCCTCATGATACATGGAGTATCGAACAGAAACTCGTGGAGCAGACCCTCCCAGTGGCGAGCTAGCAGTGTACAGAGGCCCGCTTTACTCGACAGAGGTGGTGCGAATCGTTGTGGAAGAAGACCCTTGGCGGATGAGCACCTGGTAGTTGGAAGCAGAGACCCTAAAAGGAGGTGCGCTTGGTTGTAGCAGCAGACCCTTAGAGGACGGAGTGTCGGATAGTTGGCAGAAGATACCCATAGCGGACGGAGTGCCTGGTAGTTGGTGGCAGACCTGCGGTACTGACAAGCGTACGGAGTACGGAGACCATGTAGCTGGCTGAGACCTATTGACTGCTTGACTGATCTGAATCCTAGTGATTGGGTTAGCCCAGTGGACGGAGCGCCCTGTATTTGGCGGCAGAACCACGGCGAACGAAGCACCTAGTAGTTGGCGGCAGACCCATGGTACTCGACAGCAGGAGTAACTCTGACGACTATTTGGTGGAGCGCCTGGTATTTGGCGGCAGACCAACAGTGGACGGAGCGCCCGGTAGTTGGCAGCAGACCCACGGAACTTGACAAGTGGAGTACTTCAGCAGTCTAGTTTAGTGAGCAGTACCTCGGAGTCATGAAAGGATCACTATACTCGTGAGAGACGAGAGCTCTTCAGCAGTTACGGTATCGTTAATGAAAATCCTGGTTTGAGCTGAGTCAATGACCGTTGTGTTTTCCTCATTATTGAATTGGGTTATTTGATAACTTGGGTATATGTATGGGCATATACCTAAGTCGTGGTTGTCCGTTGATTTCATAGCTGTGTGATACCTCATGTTTGAGATGAGTTACTTGATAACATAGGTATAAGTATGGGATTATACCTATCTTTGGTTTATCTATTGAGAACCTCTTTGTGATTATCCTTATTTGATTTAGTGAGACCTTGAGGGTCTCGGGGTCCCTACTCAGTAACGTATACTCACCCCTGCACGGAATATGCCCGAACTACGTTGTGTTGGTTGCAGACGACAGACATCACTGATCGTGTTTGAGGCCTGAGGAGGTGGAAGGTACCCATAGGTGGACCCCACGACGAGTCAGCACCTGGAGGTGGACCACACGACGAGACGGTACCCGGAGGTGGACCTCATGACGAGACGGTACCCGGAGGTGGACCTCACGATGAGTTGGTACCCGGAGGAGACGTATAGACGTGGAAAACTGAGGAGGACATCTGTACCTACCTTTCAGGTAGGAACCCGGAGGATGATTCAAGAGCTTCTTGTCACCTTTCAGGTATTGTCCTTTGAGTTGTACATTAATTTACGTTGGAGTTGTACCTTTCCAATGGGCTTGTATTTCTGGCCACCTTGTACTTTCAGCACACTTGTACTGCTTTACTTGGTGTTTACATCCGCATGTACTCTGGTTGTGTGTGTGATTGTGTTTTAATGAGGAAATGCCTTTCCGGTTATAGAGATTTATGCCTCTGGTGCTAGTCGCCAGCCCCAGGCCTATGGAAGGCGGGCTTGGGGTAGTTACGACACAGGCCCCGGGGGGCGGGTCGTGACAAATTGGTATCAGAGGAGTTCAGATCTACCGTAGAACTCAGGACCCTGATCTTTCTTCCTTGTGAAGCAATATTGTTAAGGGTATTGAGTGTGGTTTTCAGTCCAGGGAGTCCAGTGTTGGTGCGGTGGCCGACGTATCCATACATCAAGACCCTGACTTCTGATTTCCGACTTAATGCACGAAAACACTGATTGTTTGTGTGTTTTCAAATGTTTTCCCCTTAAAACATCTCAAACCAGGTCAGCACACCAGGTATAAATCATTTGACCGTGGCACACCTGTTTCTTATCCGGATGCCGCTCTGAGGATAGCCAGCTAGGGTTTCCTAATGTGAGTACACGATGACGGCCCACTGAGCGGCAAGACTCCGGTGCGTGGCCATCTTTCTGTTTTGGCACCTTCGGGTGTTGTACCAGTAGCACCACCACCCGTTAGGTAGCAGATGCCACCAGCCGTACTAGTTGACGGTGCATGCTGACAGAGCGTGTTACTCGAGTTCCAGCATGAGAGGCCTCCGAGGTTACGAGGCGAGATAGTTTTTCCCAGGCAGTAGTGGACTGGATGGAGGTGATTGCTAGAGTTCTATGCCTATCTTAGACAATAGTAGTGCGGATGGTGATATTCGCTACTAGAGTCTTCTAGTGAGTGACCATAAGGATGGTTTTTTATATAAAAAGGCTTAGGTATGTGGAACGATGCCTGAGAGAGTACCTTCGAGTAGTGGGCCAGCTATGTCACTACTAGTTGGTCATCAGACACTACCAGCGGTACCGGTAGAGGAAACTCATAGGCTAGTGCCTCACTTACGTTTTAGCACCAGATATCCCTCCAGTTCCGAGGCGATCCGGACTCATAGGTGGCCGAGAACTGGCTTGAGGAGGTGGCTGCGAGTTTTCTAGTGCTTTTATAGCTTCAACAGTATGACATGTCGGAAGCAGAGCACTCAACAAGGCATACCAATCATTCCTGGTACTCATTGCATACGATGTGATCAGTGATATAGGCACGAACTTCTGAATGAAGTGTGACTTATGGACAGATGAATCTGCAGAGCAGCAGACGTGGATGCAGAGCTTGGAGAGAAGCATGTGGTGGTGTACTTTTCGACATGTTACAACCACCCGCCTTTGTAGTCCCCGCCAGGCTCAGGGGAAGTAGGGAAGGGGGTGAGTGTAGCTGCATTCCGTCAAGGAGTGTGACCCAGGGGCTCTAAGAATGATTCAAGGTACGATCTATGTCTACTACGAGATTCCATATCAACAGACATTGGTACCAATAATTCTATCCTTCCACGAATCTTGTCTCAGACCATGAGGTTCTGGGTATGCCATTGACTTGACCCTCACGTCTGGAGATACCTTTGGGAGGAGACTCGATAATCACACCTTCGATGACGGTGTTATTTGACCTCGAGGTGAGAGTTTTGGTTGGAATCTATTGGGGGCAGCGTCGATGCATTACGACGCTGGTCTGGGTAAGGATCAGATTCATAGTTCATACCTAGGTTGACTGTATTAGGAAAAAAAGGTTGCGGTTTATCTACAACTTTGGAGTGAGTTTTCCATGGTCGGTGAAAAGGAATCCTCGGGCAGCACAGAGTACACTCATGAATAGGAGGGTGCGACCGACCACTCTTATGTAGGTCAACCTTACCTTTGTGGAAATAGGAGTTTTGGGGTTCTGTTCTATCAGGAAGTAAAGGCCCATAGAGTTCGAGGATGGTGACCTCGTTTTCATATGGGTCTCACCTCGACGAGGTTTTCGGAGATGTGGCTGAGGAGGCAAGTTACCTCCGAGGTTCGACGGACCTTATTGGTCCTCAGTAGGGTAGGTGAGGAGGTTTACCACTTGACCTTTCCACCTCAGATGCACTGGGTGCATGGTGTCATTCACGTATCTCAGCTGAGGAGATACGTGCTCTTTTTATCACACATCATCGACCTCAGGGGGTTGGGCGTTAATGATAGGGAGACATTCTCGGAGGTTCAGTGGAGATTAAGGATCGATAAGAGCGGGTCCTACATGGACGAACGATTCATTAGGTGTGCTTTCGCGGGTAGCACGAGAACCTCCTACAGAGCACATGGGAGCGAGAGGCTCATATGCATGCTCAATTACACTTTGTTTCCCCTAGTTTTTGTTGAAGCTTTATTTGGACGTAAAGCCCTGAGGTGGGAGTAATGTAAAGACCCGAAAATTTTAAGGGAAATTTTTTCTTAATTTTCTTTGTAATTTTACGGGTCTTCAGTTTCTGATGGCGACTAATTCCGATGCCCGGTGTGCCCGGAATCATTTTCAGATGTTTTTCTTGGGTACGTATAGTAAACGAGCGAGCGGGTTTTCCTAACATTTGAACCGTTGCTCGGAATCAAAATATTGGGGCACTGTTTAAACTGCAACACCAGTAATTAATTAGGAAGGCCTTTTCTGGAGTTGCGTTTTCTCGTGTTGAGTTGTTTAAATTTATGGTTTAATTTGCGGAAAAATAAAAATTGTGTTACAATTTTTATTCTGCAACCGATTGGTTAAGTGTGGATCTTGCTTGGAAATTAGTGAGGTGGGACCCACACGAGCCCACCCAATTAATTTTTTATCCATTCACCTCCCAATTTAATTACATGTCAACCCCGGACTTTTCTTCCATTAATGGTTTGACTACGTGTTGGTTAAATAAGAACGTTCCTTAATTTAACTGCCAACGCTTGTTTTAAATGGCAATGAACAATTAATTGGAGATTTTTCTCGTGTGCTTAATATTTTTAGGAGGTCCCTTTCTTCTATTTAAAGGGAGGGGCAACCGTCGTTGTGGAGAGGAGAGAAATCCCCATCGTTCCTGAGTTTTGGAGGAACGCCGCGCTCCGACGAAGAACACCGCGCTTCGACGAAAAACAACTTTCTCATCGTTGAGGAATGTGAAGAATGCCGACAAGCTGTTCCTTCTTCTTCCCGCATCAAGGAAAGTGAGATGATACATCCTTCTTCGAGCTTGTACTGACGACGTACAGAGCCTCGTTTCGTGACGCCGTCCTCCATGACGCCGTCCTCCACGACGTCGTTTCCTCGCGACGATCGTCCTTCGATAGCTTCCATGGGGTAGTGGATTTTAATTTGTGAATGACAATCTCTCCAATCATTATTTTCCTTCTATAATATGAAGGCAAATCAACTCAATGATAAGTTGACCTGCGTTTGTTTATTTATTTTTGCGGACCAAACAAATCATTGTATTTTTATTTTACTTAGCAGATTGTGGAAGTTAGTTTCAAATTTATTTAAATATAATTGATTATTAGTTCATTATGGAACCCTGATTAATCATTGTAAATCGTTAACACCTATTGCGGAGGGTGTGGCCCGAACAAACATGGCATGACAACCCTCCGCAGATCGTTTGTTGATATGTGGTTGACATGCGACGACTAAGTGGGCCTCAATTGCAATTTAAAGCCTCCGCAGTGAAGTTCAGGTCCCGGGATGACTACTGGAAAAGGCGATAGTCAAATGGGACCACCGGAGCGCGTCTGGTGGTCTGCGGAAGGCGCTGTCGGCGTGCCCCGCAGGCGCGGCGGCGCCGGCAGCAGGAGGCGGCAGCCGGCGCCAATCAACGGCGGGGGCAGCCCCCCCCCCCCCCCCCCCGCGGCTACTCCGGGAGTGCGGCGCGCGCCGGGCTGACCGGCCACACCGGTTCTGACCGGTCACGCCGGGCCGGGCCATGCCATCCGGGATGGACTCAGACCCGATTCCGGTCACCCCGGTTCGGGCCGACCCGGTGGAATTGGGTCGGGTCGTACCGGGCCCAAACCCCCTGTTTCTGATAAGTTATGTTCAAACGCCCATAACATGGGCTACAGACCTTCGATCGATGAACTTCCAGTTGCGATGAGATCCTTGGATCGAGACTGTCGTTTTGGTATATTATACTCATGGTTTTCGAGAACATTGGGATCTGCAGGGTTGGTTCGAACACGAAACCAACCGGGCCCTCAGAGCAGAAACGCTTATATCATGAGGTCCGGATGTCCGAATGACGTGCCGTCGACTTTGTTGGATTTCTCTTTGTGAGATGGACTTTTTGTCTTACTCCACTCTAGTTTTGGACGTATTTGGAGTGTGGTTGGGTTGGTTTGACATAAAAACCAACTTGGCCCCTGAGACGGAAAAACTAATAACTCTCAGACCAGGAATCCAATTGACGCTCCTTCTGTCGGATTGAGTTACTTTTGTCATGACAGAACTTTGAGATACATCAACTCTGATCTACGAGACAGTTTATGTATCACCCCCTCGGCTCGTGGAGCAGACACTCTCGGAGCGAGCATGTTGTGTATGGAAACCCTAGAGCTGGCTGCGACAGCTTCGACATCCGTACAGAAATCCTATGCTTGACAAATCATCAGCGACGTTGGTGATCTTCTTGAGAATCATTCCCTTGAGTTTAACCTATGTGAATTCGGGGTACAGTTGAGATACAGCCAGGATGGTTCGTATACGAAACCAACTGGGCCCCCGAGACTAAAAGGCTAATAACTCACAGACTGTGCGTCCGATTGACACACCGTCTATTACGTTGAGTTACTTGTGACGAGACTGACCTTTGTGATAATACTTCGTGGATCCTCATGATACTTGGAGTATAGACCAGTATCTCATGGAGTAGACCCTCCCAGTGGTGAGCTAGCAGTGTACAGAGGCCTGCGTTACTCGACAGAGGTGGTGCGCTTGGTTGTGGCAGCAGACCCTTGGTGGATGAGCGACTGGTAGTTGGCAGCAGAGACCCTCAGAGGAGGTTCTCTTGGTTGTAGCAGCAGAAACTTAGTGGACAGAGCATGTGGTAGTTGGCAGTAGTGACCCACAGCGGATGGAGTGCCTGGTAGTTGGCGGCAGACCCATGGTACTAATGAGTGTACGGAGTAAAGAGACCATGTAGCTGGCTGAGACCTATTGACTGCTTGACCGATTTGAATCAGAGTAATTCGGTTAGCCCAGTGGATGGAGCACCCGGTAATTGGGGGCAAACCCACGGCAGATGGAGCGCCTGGAAGTTGGCGGCAGACCCATGCTACTCGAAAGCAAGAGTACCTCTGACGGCTACTAGGGGGAGCGCCCGATATTTGGTGGCAGACCCATAGCGGACGGAGCGCACGGTAGTAGGAAGCATACCCGCGGTACTTGACAGGAGAAGTACTTCAGCAGTCTAGGTTAGTGAGCAGTACCTCAGAGTTGTGATAAGATCACTGTACTAATTAGAGATGGGAGCTCTTCAGCAGTTACGGTTTCGTTAATGAAAATCCTGGTTTGAGCTGAGTCAACGACCTTTGTGTTTTCCTCATGATTGAGATGGGTTACTTGATAACTTCGGTATATGTATGGGAATATAAATAAGTGGTGGTTATCCGTTGATTTCATAGTTTTGTGATACCAGATGTTTGAGATGAGTTACTTGCTAACATAGGTATAAGTATGGGCTTATACCTAAGTTTGGTTTATCTGTTGAGAACCTCATTGTGATTATCCTTATTGGATTTACTGAGACCTTGAGAATCTAGGTGTCCCTACTGAGTATCGTATAATAAGCCCTGCATGGATATGCCAGCACTATAAGGTGTGTTCAATATGGGCCTTGATCCATGATTTAAATAAAGGGAAAACTCAATTTCCCTTTTTGGGGGATGTCCAGTTAAATCATTGGGAAATACATCATCATATTATTGAGAAATATCCAAATCCTCTATTTGACCATTCCTTTCCTCACCCAGAGTTATTTAATTTTCTTCCTCCACAATAATGGAATTCATTTGAGCTACTGGTGGTGGATCTAGATAATAATTAGGTGTTGACGTTTCTGCTCAAAAGATAATGTACTGATTATCTTCATCAAAAATTGAAACCTCCTTATTTTTACAATATATTTTCTCATCATGGTCTGTAATCTAATCCATATGGAGGATTATATCAAATTTAATCATGAGTATGATGATGGGATGATTAGATAAATATCATTTATATTCCTTAATGGGTACTGATTCAGAAAACATTGTTGCAATGATAATTCCCATAGGAGATTTGACTGACAACTTCATTGTTAATTAAAATTGTAAATTTATAATTTTCGAAGAAAACTAGGATGATATGAAACAATGTGATGATCTAGAATGAAATAATGCATTGGAAAAAATTAATGAATCCATTAGACTACCTACAACCACATCTTTAAGATATTCAAACTCAGAATTATTGATAACATATTCTTGGCAACGATCCCATGGCCTTTTCTGAGATAATTTTCCCTGACCCTTAGGACATTCATTTTCATAATGTCCCATCTCCCTGAAATTGTATAATTGAACCTCAGTAGCTTCTTTCTTCCCCATATTTTTTTTCCTGAGTGATCATCATATCTCCTCATCTCTTGCTTTTCTTTAATGTCGTAAGACTTAGATAATTTCTTTTCTATCGTTATATCACATTAGATAGTATCTTTGTATGATGAGAAGGATTGTGAAACTAATGCTAGATGGAGAAACAATTTTAGCCCATCAAATAAATGATCAATATTAATTCTTGTGTTATGTATATAATATTCAGCATGCCCTGCTATCCTTGTAAAATTAGACTCATACTTTGGAACATTCTCATCCTGCTTTTTCCTCGGACATAGAAATTGTCATTCCATATCTGATCGATGGACATGAGGAAAGTATTTTTCTATGAAAATCTCTCTAAACTCCCTCTATTCCATATTTTTTACATCATCATCTTCCTTCTTGTTCTGAATCATTGACCAACATTTATTATCATATCGAGTGATGTGGTAAACTGCTATGAAAAGTTTTTCCGTTTTGCAACTCACCAAGGAGTGGAATATTTTCTCTAAGGAATTAATCCACTGAGCAGATACTAGTGGATTTGTACCACCATATAATTTTGGTGGTTTTTGCCTCATGGTGAGATCTAACATAGATCTTCCATGATTCGGATCACGGTGATCCATAGGGGTAATGTTATTATTCATAACTTGAGTGAGTTGTCCCAGAATGGTTATTAACTGATCAGCACCACTTGCATCACCTGCTCCACTATAATTATCTTGAGTTAGAGGGAAATCGGTACACAGAGTGCATGCATTGATATTGTTTCCATTCCATCTACTAGGTGCAATTTCTAAACAATTGGATACACTGGATTAGTTTATGAATCGCAATACATAAATCCAATCATATAAAACAGTTTACATAAATTTAACAATTTATGGATGTAATCCATAATCATAGTATTTATTATCTAAGGATGTATATACTCATAAACCATTCATAATGGTCTATATAGAAAATGAGAATTGTCATATTCATATATCTCGGGTGTGTCGTAACCAAGAGTTCAGCAAGGCCTATTTTCGTGCACCACTTCCCGTTTCAGACTAGCTCATAGTGGTGTTCTTGGTTTTACCCCAAGGTAAATCTGTGCAATAGCCGCCTCTACCTACTCGTATCCAGAGATAGAAGTATTGCTCAAAAAACTCACAATATCTCTAAAATACCAAAATTCAAAGAAGTTATTCTATACTAATCCTCAATGTCCATCTCAGGACTATGTTTTCTAATCAGAGTTTATCTAAATCTAACTTAAAAGGTTCTAACAATACATTCTCTAATACCAATTATAATGACCCAACACCAGTTATCCCAAGATGGTTCATTATTACATATCATTGGAATGATCACAAAATATCATTTCTCTAAATACCGGTTTGTTTAGTAGGCTTGGAAAAAATAGACACATTCATTAGTCTTACATTACATCATAACGTGAAAAACAAAAAATACATAATCTCTATTGTCCACACTCATATCCCCTCATACTATCCCTGACGGTCCGTAATAAAATACCTTTTCACATCTTGGGAAAAATAAAACATATAAAGGGTTGAGATGAGATGCTAAGTAAGGATAATAATATAGCAGAAACAATCAAAAATAAGCATAATCATTTATGGAATTGTATAACTAAATCAAAAGCCTTTTAAATAAGAAAATCAGCATAATGATGCATTAATAAAAAAAAAAATTCCATTTATTAATTACAATGGATATTATACTACTCTAATAATAACATGCAAGATCAATAACCAAATTCATAATGATGGAATGCATAATAACAGACCATAATAAACACATAGTCAAGGCCTTGTGCCATGACTACAAATAATATTTTTTTAAAATACCTTTTCCAAGATTGTAGTTTGTATCATGAGATCTACCAATGCATTGAGAAGCTATAGCGGGCTCCACCCATCACTTACTAAGTTCAATGCATTTCTCATATGAACATGTTTAAACATATCATAATCATTCCTCGTAAAACTAGAATAAAAAATGACAACACATTATACATAAACCATGAATTGTATAAAAACAACACATCCATAGTCAAAAATTTCACAATTCCTTCAATACAATTTGGAATATTTATATTATAATAAATATACTTCAAATATGCTTAAAATCCATTGATGGATGTTGACATAGATGAAATCAAAAATATTGGAGAGAAATATCTCTTTTTGAAGTCATTTAAAAGTCACATAATTTTAAAATAAAACATTTACATGGAAAATATTCTTACAAGCTTGTAAGGGAAGCTTCAACGAATTTATAATGATGGAAAATAGTCACACTATCCGTATATGTTTAAAAAGTCATTCATATCATAATTTTGTCGAAAAGGTTAAAAGGGCCTTGATTGGAAAAAGACAAAATGATTCCTTTATAAATATCTTATAGAAAGTCAAAAAAGGGTATAAAAGACTTTAAACTACATTCTATAATATATTGTGAATGTTTTGTAATACATTTTTATGAAACATGGATGTGGATGATAAACATGTCCTAGTAGATAATTTCATATAAACAACCTCGAATAATGTAGAGATTGAGAAATAAACCCTTACCATGTACTTTTCCTTTGTTGAGGGTAGGTTAAATTCTTGAATAATGGTGAAATAATTGTTATTAAATTATACAAGAATCACATACATAAATATGATATCATATATGATCTTTTAACATTTCATTGTTAACAATATCTCAGTATTATCGTCGTTTGGGGTGTTAACGGATTCATTTTCCATTATATTCATGGTTATTTGAGTCATATTTTTTGTGGATGGGATGTAACACATTCATATACAGAATTATATTAAGTCATTAAAAATCATTTTTAATCATGAAATTAAAATTAGTCTTGAATGGATATGATGGGGAATGAATCTTATTGCATTCTTGGAGATGGTAATCAGTACGTACGCATGAGGTAAAATGTGATTATTTTGATATTAAAATAATATATAATTGGATGGTATATCATATATACAGAATCGTTATCATGTTTTATTTATTATTTACATCAAATACACATCATTATTATACCCATCCAAATAATAATGTATTGAATAACAATTACACCAGAACGGGGAGACAGTAATCCGTACTTACGCACGAATGGTGAAATGTCATTCAAAGGATGGAAAGAATAATGAATATGGTTGTAACATATTCATAATAACATCACAATATATATGATACACTAGAGTTATTATTTTTTAATTGAAACAATAATGAATGAGGATGTGGAAGAAAAAGAATGTTGAAAGAGGTGATGAAATATTTACCTCTTCTTCAGGTTCTTCCTTTTGATTTAATAAAAAAGGCACAATAGATTGGATTTATAGCTAAAGTAATTCTTCTAAGATTAAGGGAGTACAGTTAAAATGGTATTTGGAAAGAGTTTGGCTAAGCCAAATGGCTTTGATGGTTTTAATTAAAAAGAAGGTTGAGTTTCCTTTTATAAGAGGTGTGAGGGGCACCTCAGAAAAACATGAAATATTATTTTATAATAAAATCAATTTTCAGTTTCTAATGGATCCAAAATAGATTATTTAATGAATAAGGCTGGGATGGAATGAAAACCACTAAACCAATATGTTTTAGATAGTTATTTGTCATGATATTTACCTTAAATTTTAGATTTAACTCTTAGTTAAATAAATTGACACTTACCATGTCTCTTTGTAATTTTGTAATATATGGTTAATAAAAATACTATATACTTTTATAAGAACATAAAGTGGTTCCTTAATGATAAACCAATAATTTTATATGTCTTTTGGTTGAGAATTATATTTTTTGAAATATAATATCAATTAATAATATAATATATGTTTTAAAAACTCGTTTATTTCAATTTTTAAACTATAAGGTATTTTTTTTTCTAAAATCATAACAGCATTATTACATCGTAAAATATTCATCTATCCAACCCTAATATTTCATATTAACATTGTGTATTAGTTTTATTCATATAATGTCAAAAATTACATTTATTTGGTTATTTATAATATAAATTATTTTTATATTTAATTAATTACTTAATTACTGCATCATCATTGTATGATAACTAAATTAAAATATTTAATGTCTAAAATAAATAAATAAAATAAAATTATGTTTGAAATATCATTATCATTCTAATTAATATTTATGGTCTAATTTATCTTATGTGTAACCATATATTAAAAATGCTTATGTTATGAAATGTTGATTTTAACACTTTTAACTCTTCTTTTAATTAAATAAGAATAAATGTCCTAATCTTATCCATGTGAAATAAATTGGATAATATTTTATTCCTATGCCTTTTTTGGTAGAATTATACTTATACAATAGAATTAGGACATGTGTTAGGGTAATAATAATATCAAATTTTACCCTTAATTACCCTATTTACATTTAACCATGGTAAATAAATGTGAAATGTCACATTTCACCAAAAAAAATATTTATCTTATTGAACCATATTTTAATGACTAATATCAAAAGTGTGTCTCAGAGTTTTAAAATTTCACTCACAGAAGTAGTAAAATTATGTTTTTTTGTAAATTTATAAATTCTCTTAAGAGGTGGGTAAAAGACTGTAAAAAGTTCTATAAAAATTTTATATATCTAAAATTATTGTAAACTGAGTCCAATGAATTACATTGAAATTATATAGGTATTATGTAACTATATTGACAAAATATAAATTTATATAAAATAAATAAGTATTTAAATAAAAATTTGGTTTTATACAATATCTTAGTGTTTTTTCACTATTCATCAAAAATTGCATGTTTTCAAAAAAATGCCAAAAAATTAAACGTAGACAAACTTTGATATTCCAAATCCAAAAATGAAGTCCATGCTGAATGATAAAATTTTAAAAATTTTAAAAATTTGTTATTACTATACATAATGGCTAGTTTGTTTGGTTATGGGGTGTGTTAGAAATCGAAGTTGCGTACAACACGCGCTATTGTATTATTCCAAGAGAAGCATATGGTGGATGCTTGGGGTGTTACATTCCTCCCGTGAATCCATTAGTGAGTGTATTTTTTTTTAAAAAAAATTCCTTCGACATTAAATTTAATGTCAAGTCATGATTTTTTATAGTTTTTTGGGGCATTCAATTGAACCATATTTGACTTCTTCTCAGCCTACTAGTATGGGTCCAAATGGGGGTACACCTAGTGATACATGGAGCACCATTAGAACATGTCCACACCCTGACCCACAAATGTAAACCCCATCTACATCACTATTTCTCCCTCCACTATATCCTTTATAATTATTCTCTCCAATGACACCATCATCATCATAATATTTAAACTCATATTCTCTTTCCATATGTAGATCACCTGTAGAAATTTTCTAAACTATTCTATATCCATATTCATTGATGTATACATTTCCCATCTCTCTTTATCGAAAAAGTTTATGCCACCTCCATTTACTTCTATCCATCTAGGATCTGATGATATTTTTCAATCAATTTGAAAACTAGTGCATGATAATGACACGATTCATGAATTTTTAGAAACACATTTTTAAGATGTTACTGATATAGGACATCCCACAAATTTATCTAAGCCTAATGATTTGTCTGCATTAGATTTTTTTATCAGTGTTATAAGTTATGAAACAATTGTTTTCTCTTGTTTTATTGTGAATTAAATATTATTCCATTTTTCTATTACATTATTTAGTGATATAATTTTATATCAGATGTTGGTGAACCCTTATGAATGAATATTGTAATCTAAAAACATAAAAAATGGTGGATTAAAATGAAGATAATCAAATGACGTATACAAATTCTAGTCATTGTATATGTTTTATGGATACTTTTGGAAAGTAGAATGATATAATTCTAGTGAAAATAGTCTCGTGAAGGAATATCTATAAGAAAATAATGATGAATTAATTGTAAAGATATGGGTATGAAAATAAATTAAATTGTTATCTATATTATTACATTATTCATATAAAATAATATTTGTGTTGCAATGTCATTTTGTCTTTATGGACATTGATGCTACTATGGTTGTACATTTGACGGTACTTGGGAAGTTGTGGTCATCTTATAAGTACGAGTTATTTGTTGGTTGTGTTGGTGTTAGTGTCCTAGAACCAATTCTTTTGTACTTTATGATAATCATTATTCATAGTTTTAATTATTAATAGATTTCATAACACATTAGGATTGTTCTTCTAGATATCGTAGTGTGTGATAATATCCAAAGAGTATGTGTCAAACTGAAAGGTCTTTTTTGTTCTCTTCTATGATGTGAACCCAAAAGTGTCATAACTGAATTCTTAAAATATATGTTATGTAGCTGGATGATATCAATTGATGGAAAAAATTGATACATCATAACCTGGGTCGAGACTCATATGAATTTTGGACACATTCGCATGGTGTACTCCAATGGTAATATCCAATATAGGGTATTCAGAGAATGAGAATCACCAGTAGGAAATCCACATTTATTTGTGTCATTGGATGTTCCGATCTAGAGACATGTGTATTTATCCTTGTAATTTAATAATATTATTATTTATTATTATTAGTCAAGAAATTTGTTGTAATGATGAAAATCATTATAACAGATGTTTGCAGTTTGGTATGATATGTTGTGTGTGTCATGAGTAGTACTGAAATAATGTATAACATGAGAATGGATTTTTGAATTAATTTCTTTAACAGAAGTAGATATATTAGTCTGTTCATGGAAAATGATATAGCCTATCAAAATCAATGGCCAATGTATTCTATAGGCATGTTCGATTTCCAAAAATTCAAAGAAAGATATATCGATCTCAAAGATTGATGATGCCAGTATGCAACCAACATGATTATAGATATCATTATTAATGGATTATATTACACGTTGAGTGTTGATTTGAGGTATTATTTTTTTTTCTCCATTAAAATATTTCCCTAAAGGTGAGTTGGTGTGTTTTCAGAACCTAAACCTAGAATTTAGCCATCTTCACTAATGCCACTGAAGAAGTTTCATGGAGAATCATAGAATAAATATATATAATATTAGTTATATAATAAATTACTATTTATTGTTTAAAAAGTTGAACAAAATATTATTCTCATACATTGTTTAATAATTATTCATGTTATCTTGATGAATTGTATTCCATCCCAAGTTATTCGAGAAAATATCATGTGAGAGGAATAATTAATAAATATTTAATCTCTTTTGAGTGAATATAATATTTATTAAATTATTGAAAAATAATGTTGTGATATTTATTTAATAAATAACCATTTTTTACACATGTCCAAATAAATATTATGGATGTATGGTGGATCGATTTTATTGGTGTTGAGATAAATAATGTATGTGGAATATTATTTGATTAAATGATATTTTATTATAATTCTCTAGTATTTCACATGTCAATAAATAATTATATAAATAATATTAATTTTGAAATAGGATACCATAGGGATTAATTAAATAATATGAGGAACTTGTTCAATTAAATATTCATAAAAACAGTTGTATATAAACCCAAATATATTATTTTTCAAGAGAGTCACTTAAATTTTTTTAGACAATGATAACTTAAGAGAATCATCACAAGCCCTAGATATCTCCCTCTACATGAATTCTCCTATTAATGGTGGTAATATGCATCCACCGTATACTACCATATATAAATATATCAAGGATAATCCATTGTGAGAAATTATTAATGTGATCAAAATTGAATGACACAAGAATTGGGATATACCTTGATACCAACCAGAGATTCCTATGATGATGTTAATATATTTGTAGATAAAAACATGATAACTGAATGTAACATCCATGAATTAGAATCCACTAAACTGATGCTCCAACATGGGACACCGCAAGACCTCAAGTGCGCCTCCTCATGCATTATAGTAATCCAACAATCGTTGAGTGTATTATAGGTCACTTGAGGAGAATACATCTTCTTTACATGATTTTTCCATAATATTTAACATAAGAAATAGGTTATGAATTAGATAAAAATATAAATTATTACTTAACAAACAATTCAATAACATTGTAGATCCACAAAAAATCGATAAATACAACATTTCATGCTATCAATGACAAAATTAAATGTAAACCAAAATAAGGACTAGGAAAAACAACCCCCAAAATGGGCCCTAAGAACAAGTCTGAATCATCAAACATTCATATCCCATGGACAACTCCACTCCATATCATTGGTATTTTTCCATTACTCAATCTTGTATTAATGATATTTTCTCGGGCACGCAACAGAGGCCTGAATAGGGTGTTAGTGAAACTCAGTATGCTACCAGAAATAGTGGCAAAAAAATATTCCGTCTTTATAGATAGTGCATGAAAGTTCAACATAAATGTAAAGATAATGAAAAAGGTAATTTGGGTTCCATGAGATAACAATATTCATATTACAAAGCATTATCATTTATTCAACTTTAATACTTTATCCATTTTTTACATAATCCATGGGTTTGGAGTATACATCATTTACTCTCAGTCTTATGCCAATAAATTATCAAACATAAAAGAATAATGTAAATTCTCTATCTCACCACAAATAAACAGTTCATAAGATAATAATCACACTTACCTTGGAGAATCACTCTATATAGTCTCATCAAAATAAATAATTAGGGGATTAGAGCCTTATTCCGACTACATAGACCTTGGATTCTCAAGATGGGGATTGGACCATGTGTCCCTCCCTATTATTTAGAAGAGCCTTAGTCCAATAACCCCCATACCACCAATCCATTTTCGCATTCTTATTTTTCTAATTACCATATATACAAGATCACTAAATATGAAAAATAAATACACTTAACATTACCATATTCTCATTCCATTTAAATCCTAAATTATCTTTGGGCCTTAACACATTAACAAAAAAACCACACAAATTTCATATCCCACTTAACCCAAATAAATATCAAATTTCAATCAATTTAACTTATTTAATATTTTCCATACATTATCCAATTTCATATAATTTATCCTTTCACATGCATTAGGAAAATCATACTTTTCAATTTCAATATTTAAATTCATTAGATACATTCAACTTATTCTATGTAACCCTCTTTAAATTATTCCAAACAAACCTGTATGCCTTTATCAATGTCCAGGACCAAGTATCAATAATCCCTTTTACATGTCAACTACTATGTAAACATGTTCATCATTTGATCTAATTTATCACATTTGAATTTAGTAATTAAAAATATAATTTTCTTGGTATAGGAATATTTCCACACCCCATGGGTGGCCCTAAATTGGTATAGTAAACCACTATGAATCCCTCAGGGATTATAAGGTGTTTAATTCATCATTTTTTCAAACATTTTACCAAATCTATTCATAGGTATCAAATTCACAATAAGCGAGAACCATTTACACAACTACACATGTCCAAATAACCTTCAATACCATGGAATATATCTTGTGGACCACCTACATCGAAATCAATGATTAACACATGATTTTCCATGGTCAAAGATCTATATTCAAGAAACCATTGAAACCCCAATCTATGATCCAATGAAAAATTAGTGTTTTAGGGATTTAGAAGATGTTTAATGAAACTAAAAGCCATATTCCATAAATTTAAATCATGTACTACTTAATACATAGTGATAGATTCGTTCTTCAATAAAAAACATTATAATGGATGCATTGGACTTAAAATCATCATCCTAAACATAAATCATGTGAGATGGGTTATGGTGATACAATTAAAGTAGTGAATAATTAGAGTCATCTCATGTGCCACTATATATTTATAGAAAATCCAAATAGTATTCTATTAGAGTGAACCTCTCTACATTCTCAATAGGCCTGACATACATGGGTTCAAAATTTCCTTTTGTCTGTATTTGATGGTTATCTAAGCTTGGAATCATCCCGAAAAACACACGATCACCCACAATAGACTATGTGGGTATATTTTGCTAATAAACATTCTATTTCTAGCAAATATGATACATTTCTATATGTATCAAAATCAAAAAATCCTATTATGACATCTCTTACATGAGACTCATCCCTCTCAATTCAGATTCCAACTCCATTATATTACACAATTATGAACTATATGTTATACCATAGAGAGAATCATACAATTTCGTATAAAATTTTTCATGATAACTATTGTTTTTGTGAAGTAAACATCAGAAAAATTTTCTACCATGATACTCCTAAATGAACCACATAAGACCTCAACATATCCTATAGTACATAAATATTATTCTCAGATTTCATGACAATAAGTTAGAAGAAGTATATACACCAAATTCCTTGGTAAAAAATGATTATTTTAATCCTTAATAGAAATATGATGGGAACAATGGACCATGATATGAAAAAATATTCTATGGTACTCCATTCAACAAAATTATTTCATGAACATTGAATTCACCCAACTAATTAACGGGGAATGCCTCTAAACATGGAATGAAATGTCCCACCACAGACAACCGATCCACAACAACACATCACAAATGATTTTTATTTGGCATCCTCATAACACATAACATGAAATTCATGTTATGTCAACCCATATAAATTCTAGAATAGTTAATGCATGTAACAAATCTACTTCAATTTTGATGATCGGCCTTCACCTATTGACCGTTGGGGCATCATATGATGAAACATCCCACCTCATTCATAATTTTTAGCCACCAAAATGACCTGTGAAGATCATGATACATTTTGGTAAAACCAGGATGTACCTCTATCCTCGATGCATAAAAATAGCACATCAACTCTTCCGACAAACATACACGGACAACAAAACAACCAAAAACATAATTAATCCATTCATCACTAATTGTCAAACATGCAGATGAATACCCATAGTGAATAATCTCCAATAAATCTTTACACAATGAACCCTCATGATTCTTTTACATGATATGTATTAGAAACATGAGCTCAATAACCAAGGATAGAAATTTTATATTACATTACACATTATGCATCTCTAGATGCATCTTTGAAAACAATCCCCATCATTCTCAATTTAGAAAAATATTCCAAAACTAACTAAATTTGTTTCATCTAGATAAAATCGTATGCAAACCAGTTCACCATTCTCAGAGTGAAAACTAGATCTATGTCACATGATAGCTTCTTATCAACTCATCTTCAATGTTTAAGATTCCAATCTCACAAAAGAAGATGTATTTAAGAATTTTAATACTGGTATACAGAGTAATGTATTCTCCCAACAAGTAGTGTATCCAAAAATTTATAGCATTATACTTTGTGGCTAACTCAACATTGTGTGTAGGGTTATCTAATTAATATGGCTTCAATTTCCATGGCCCCAGACACCATAACTCGATATTTCTGCATCAACAGTGCCCCAAAAAACATTATACAGACAATATAATAAGGTAGAAACATGATATGTGTTGGATAATAGTATCTGTGTAATTTAATAGATTCATTAACTCTTGGAAAACATCATCACATTCCCTAGACATTTCCAACATTCTTATATTTGTAGCCAATAACGAAACTGGTGTTTCTAAAATGGATACGACATTAATGATCCATCATTAATATCCATTCCAAACCCAAAATATTTATATATTTGAATCATTCAATGGGTTTTTCAAATGATTAAAGTACTTGTACATTATTCGTGTCCATTGAAATAACTTCCTCATAAATGATGTAAACAAAAACATGTAAACTATCAATTAAAAAATGACATTTGGATAGCTTGGAGTATATCCCATGCACTAATTGTGTAATCATGTTTCTGTCAAGATGTATGGAATGATCAATATATTTAATAGAGTACATGAGGATTTCATAAAAAACAAAAATTTAATCCAGGTACTGCTGAATGATATAGTTTATTATAGCCGTGAACACAACTATTAAATTGGTTTATTCAAATAGGCATATCAGGAACATATATGAAACATATATCCTCATAATGTTAGTTTTTATTATTTTAGAAGGTCTCACCCTTATCTAATGATTTCCCTAATATCATTGCAAACTTATAAACACTGAATAAACCCTTATCTAGAAAAAAAAATCAATTCGAGGAAGTGGGTATAGCTCTAAAACATTATCTAATTCACCTTACAATAATTGATTGAAAACTACAATGATACATTAAAAATATTATGAATCAAAACTAGAGATTCCAATGGATATTTACTAGTGTGAAAATAAATCATGTATTCCAATTACTACAACATATTTTTGATCTCCAAGAGTTCAGATGGTTCCACTAAATAATAAATAATAGAAACGGGTTCTACTTGTGGTAGCAACACTATCACGAAATCAATATATATTTCAAGAGAAAACCCCAAAAAACAATCAGGAAACACATCATGGAACTGATCCACCAAAATAGGAAATAAAAGTTTCTTTACTACTCCATTATCAATATTATTACACGCTACGTGAGTTGTGAGCTTACCCAACTATTGAAAAATTGGCCCTATAATGCCTGATCAAGTATAACAATCACCATGAAGAACATAACTATCTCCTTCAATAAGAGTAAATTGTAACGAACAATGACAATATTCAATATGGTCCAGGTAAATAAATATATAGTCAATGACCAAAATAAACTCAAATCCTGGCATATAATGATAAAAAACATCTTTTATGAAATGTTTCCCCCAACTTAAGGATCAATCCCCTAAAACTGCCTAATTTTATCCGATCACATCCCTAACAGTTTATCAAATGAATGACCAGAATAAAAAATTCTTCCTTTAGAAATAACATAAGAAAAGGCAGAGAATAAAAATTAAATAATGTGCGGCACAAAAACAAATAATGTTATGAAATTATTGGAATCTACAAGGAATGTACCTCGAACAATCGATTGTTTATCATTGCCATATCTTGGTGTAAATTATCTATATAAAGTTTAACTACCCATAAACACTTAGCTTTAAACTAAATTCATAGTATTGTACTACCCTACATAATTTGATTCCCTCACCCTGAGTACCACTACTTCCACCTTAATAAGTACAACTAGAAGATCTCTAACTGCCGCCATGATATGGGGTAACCAACCCCTTTCTGCAACCCAACATTGGTTAATGTTTTCTAAACAAATGATTCATTTCCTTGAATGTTTCACAACTATGTCACCGAACTAGAATATCATTTATACCATTGGGGGTTTCATTCAGGTTCCCTCTAAAATAATGTCCTGATATACTACCTCAACAAATATTTTTGTATTTATGTTATTAAATTGGGACATAATATTATGTTTTATTCAATCCTAGAAACATATTTTTATAGAGGCCTCATCGCATGGAAATTTCAAAACAAAACATTGAAAGTCATTGTAAAAACTACTTTATTACATCACATTATTTGACTCTTGGAAAATCATAAAAAATTTCCTTCTTTTTCTAACCTCGTCTTCTATGAAAAAATCTGCTCAAAACAATTTTCATGGAAATATTTCTAAAACATTCCATTAACATGTTTGGTCAACACCAGAATTCCACAACAACTCTTTTATACCCCTCGCAAATGTTATCCTCCTATCATGATTGTATACTAAGGATTAGTTTCTATGATACCAATAATCATCTACATTGACTATTAATATAAATTAGTCACATCATCTATACCCTCTATAGAAAAAATCTATGGCTATTGCAACTAAAACTCTCTTGTCTTCTATATCATACATGGAATGACCCTCCCTGGGTCGCATTCTATCATCTTTATAAAATCAGCAATGTTATCACATGACTTCTCCTCACCTTTGTTATCATGATCCATTGGGTTTTCTTTCTCTAACACTGCATGAGCACTCTTGATGATATCCTCTTTTTTGCAACATGTATAGGTTGTTGTGGTGGAATATTCCCATAGTGCCAACACAAATCTAAAAACAAATAAGATAAAACATCATCAATTTTAATAAAATAATGTTCTTCACTATCCATATACGACATCTTTTGTATACACTAATCCCAGAAAACATCATATTTGTTTGATCGCTACACCAATCCATACATACTACAGGTTGTGGTCAACATGGGGTAAGCCGACTTACACAATCATGAGTATCCCATTAGAAACCCTTTTTATTCCATTTCCACATTCACAATGAAAATGAATCCATTTTATGAACCCATGTCAAAAACATTTTTACTATTACCAATATTTTATCCCATTTACCTCTATTCATCATGTACAATTTCTTAAAAATTCATTACTAATAATTCCATTATCCCATTCAATTAATCTCTATAAGACATTGTTTTATTAATATTTTGAATAATGTGAAAAGCATTATACCCTTCCATTCATAGACATCAATATCATGTGTGCCCATCCTTATAAATTCCACTTATATATCTAGGATCCTATAATGATTCATGTTTGAACAACCTCATTCCATTTTGAATGTGAGAAAAATATCATAATAAAATTTCATCAAACAATAAGTGCATCACCCAATGGCCTAATAACATTCAACTATAAATATAAATATTATGGTCAACAATTCCCAACCTAGGTACTTGTGTATTCCCTTATCAAAGGGGTATATACTCCCAAACATGAGTTCATCACAAAAACATGACACATGTTACTCTCTCTTATACCATTCCAATATAATAAGACAAAAAAAGAGAGCTGCTCTAATAACACATCGTAACATCCCCATCCAAGAATCCACTAAAATGGTTCACTAATATGGGTGAACACATGATGTTGAGAGCACCTCACTACATGTTATATGCATCCAAAAAGTATTGAGGGTCTAATAGGTAATTTGGGCTGACTATATTCTCTAAAATAGAAAATTACAAAATATATTACATAAATAAGGAAAATAATAAAAAATAAACTTGAACATTCATTTTAGCCATTTCCCGAACTTGGTGCAACCATAAAAAACATATAAATATTCCATGTGATGCTAACAATTCTAAAAGTGATAGAAACCCAAAATAAATAATATCCAAAAAAATCAACCAAAAAATATCTTGACTCGAAGTCACTATCCTATTCCGTTTTCATTCCAACCCCAACAAAATTCCCTATCACGATTCCTTTTACATTATGAAATTTTGAATCATTGAAAACTACTTAGGGAGACAACGATGACCCGATAATTGTGTTAGTAAAAATCAGTAGGCCATGGATATCATCACATATAAAATATCAATTCAAAATATATAGTGTGTTGATGTATTAAGTAAATTTTAGGATAATAAAATGACAACTCATGTTCCATTAGAAAAAAATATTTACTGTAACAAATTTATAAATATTTTCCATCCAATATAATAAACCATTTCCATCACAAAATATATGGGTTTGGCATTTACATAATTTAAAATTATTCCTATGAAGATCAATAATCATAAATAAGGGAATAATTAAATATCCTTATATCACATGGGATAAAAATTTCAAAACATATGAATGACACTCACCTTGGAGTATGAGTCATGTTAGTCTCATAAAATGATAATATTAGGGGATTAGAGCCCCAATCTGACTCCTTAAACCATTCTTTCTATGTGAGTGGTTTAAGGACATAGTTCAACCCAACACGTAGGAGGAGACTCCACCCAAAATATCACATATAACAAACCTATGTGAAGATTTGTATTAATATTATTACCATATATACCAAATCACATACAATGCATAATCAAAACACATAAAATTTACAATTCACATTCTATTTTACAAAAAAATCAACTTTAGGACTTCACCTATTACCATAATTTCCACAGACATAACATAGACCATTTAGCACAAATACCATTGATATAACATCCCATATAACATATTCAACAATTTCTATACATTAACCCATTTTACATAATTCATCATTTCACATGTATTATCCCATTCATGTTTTTCAATTTCAATCTCAAAAGACATTAGACACATCCACCTTATTCAATCTAACCCTCAATTCATTGATATTAATAAACTCCTTTATAATTATATATGTCTTGGCACAAATATCCATAATCCCTTTTCCATAAAAACTAAAATATCAACAAGTTCAGCTTGGACCATACATTTTTACAAGTCAACTTCTGAGATAACTTTACTATTTTCCATGTTATGGAATATTGGGACAACCCATTGGTGGCCCTAAATTGGAAATGTTAATCTCAAGTCATTTGATGAGAATCATAAGGGGTATAATTCACCATTTATCCATCCATTTTACAAAATCAACTCAATGGAATAAAAAAGAACAACAAGATAGAATAATTAACACAACCACACACATAAAAATCATCTTCAATACCACAAAATATTAATTGTAGACTACATTGATCAAAACCATATATGAACACACGCTTAACCATCGTCTAAGATCTATATTCAAGAACACATTGAAGCCCCAACATTGGATCTAATGGAAAGAATTTATTTTTTTACTTTTTAAGAAGTTGAATGAAAAAGTCCCAAATCTTGAAAATAAAATCAATAGTAGCATAATTTTTTTTGGAGATTCGATCCACAAGCAATTACATACCAAATGTAATTGAAATGATAGAGAATGATGTTTTGGAATATTTTAGTGTTTATCATTATCACTAGGTCTGTATGATGTAGAATGTGATAAAAATTCAATTTAATAACCAAAAATATTGATGGTGAAATGTTGAAAAATACCACATTTAATGAGGTGCACAGTTTGGCCACATGGTTTTCCAAACCATACGAAAATGACAAATCTGCCTCTATCTAAAAGGGGCTGAGTTGCACAATTACCTTGGCGGTTTATACAGTTTGAAAAATCATTTTCCAACTATGAAGAATGCCTCTATCTAGGGCCATATGGGTTTTCCACCTATATTAAATGGATAAATAATCTACGAACCCGGTCATCTTGGATATCATGGTTTCGGATCGTAGGAACTTTTAATCATGCATCTACATTGAAAAATGTACAATATAGCCAAAATCTTAGTCCATTCATGGTTCGAGCCCCCGAGACACACCTGACATCCTCATTCATCAAAAAGACATTACATTCACCACAAGAAGGATAATGAAACCAAAACATAAGGAATATTGTACCTTGAGAAAATCTACGATATATTACCACTATATAGAATATTCTCTTAATTACAATAATCCAATGACAATACATTGTATATCTAATGTTAGATCCATCAAAAAAGAATAAATTTATCCAAATGGAAATTTTAATTTATTAAATTAATTATTCATAATATGTGACGATCATGTGTTCTAGTTTTATTATTTTATCCATTGTCTATTTTTATCAAATTCCATTGATGATGTTATTTATCATAATATAAATCTAGGATTGATAATTGATTATGATACAAATATGTGCATGACTCATCACATGCTTTTTTTCCCAGAACCTAAAATTTTTATCATACATGTCATATAATTAATTATAATTATTTAAATATCATTGATTTGATTATTCCATTGTAATTTATATTTCATTTTCAATTTAATCAATAAAAAATCCAAATTTCAATATCAAATTCTTCCAATTATGTTTATCATAAATAAAATCAATTTCATTAATTTTATGAATGATGTATATTTGAATATCTCATCTCACGGAGATGAGGAATTTGACAGGATTACACAATAGTACAAACCATTTATCCAGGGGGTACACATAATGCACCCATCCTCAATTCACCAAGAATTGATACATAATTAATTCAAGGAGTTTAAATTTTGTAAATAAAGTACCATCAATTTTACACAATATGATGATAGGTTTAGTCTGGCATATAGTGAGCTGCAGTACATTCCATATAACATCCGTACATAGTGTGTAATATATTCTTCCTAGACGCATCATCTATCTTCTTACCATACCTTCCTGACATGTGATCGTTTAAAATGGATACCACGCAATGGGAAGCCCATTTAAATATTGTGAAATGTAATTTTATCCTTGTCCTACTTTATAGACCACATCCCTAAGCATGTGTCCAGGATAGATGAGGGAAAAAGTGCATGCTCTGTATATGGCTTGTACATGCAGTGATCTTTTACAAAATTACACAAAATAAAAAATTTATTTATTATAATATTAAAACCTTTTAAAGATATTATTTTGTGTGTTCATTTTGTTGATATCTCACTCTATGTGATTTTTTAAAATATAAAAATGTTTAATGAGTTTCTTCATAATTTTTAGAAGATCATATCATGTTTAATAAAATTTTAGTAGTTTATCTACATATATTAAAGCATAAGACATGATAGAAAAATCATGTAGTTAGTGTAAAAATTATGTAGATAGTAAATATCATGAAATAATGTGATAAGTTATGTATAAAATATATCACCAGAGCCAACGATGTAGGTTTATGATAAATTTTGGGTTGTATAGATGGGATCTCATTGCGATTCCTCTAAAGTAAATTTATAAAAACAATTAATTTTAACAAAATTTTTGTTATTTATTTTTTATAATAATGGATTAGAATCTTAAATAAATATTTTTGCAAATTTAGATAAAGGAATCGATTAGTTAAAGATAATAATTAAATCATTCATTAGTGAATTATCTTAAATAATATTTTATTATAATTAAATGATAATTTTATTAAATGTGTAATTTGTTTCATGAATGTGGATGATAATGAGAATAGATAAATCATTTATTGTGACTAATTTAATTCGATTTATTATTAAATTATACTATTTGCATGTGTTCCATCTATCCTCATAGTATGTAAGGGTCTCAATTCCAATAGATTCATTTATGCAATCTATTTCCCATCATTGTCTATGGGTAAATGAATATTTATTGGATAGATATCACATGTTATTTGAGGAAATTAAATTCATTGACTCGATGAAACCAATCCAAGAGAGATACAATTACAGATAGTTGAAAAACTGTAACATGACCTATAAATGATACATTTTGTTTATCCCTATATCATTAGTTAGTTTATGATACAATAATTATTGTAACAATTATTAAATTAATAATGAAACTGATTCTTTTGTTTTCAAAAAAACCGATATATATCTAATGATGTTATTTATAAAAATGATTGTCAATTTTTTTTTAAAAATTTCTTCTTATGAAAAAACATATGATGAATATATTTATAATCATTTTCATCAAGATTATTTTCATCCAATTGTGGAAGAACATAATTTTCAAAACCGAAGTAGTCAGTTGTTTTTTTATAATCATAATAATGATAATATCATTTGTGATGTACATCACCTAATTATAAATAGAATTTAATTAGGAAATGAAATTTAAAATCATCAATTTCTAGAACATTTCTATCCTACGATTTCTAATTAGGCATTATATGTGGAGGAATGGAATAATGAAATGCAAGATGAACTCAATGAGTTTGAAATGAAAATTGTTAGGACAGTGGGTGAACATCATAATGATAATTTTATAATGGGTGCGAAATGGGGTATTTTGAACATTGTTATGAAACTTACATAATAGATATAGATAGATTACAACCGTTAAATAATGGTTATATTCAATAATACGGAATAGACAAGGGAGTAACCTATGCACCTGTAGAATTAATTCAACTTATACCTACACTTCTAGATTTTGTAAAATTCATTATTTTTAATATATTTCAAATGTATATGAAGTGTTCTTTTCATAATGGATATGTTCAAGAGAATTTTTTTGTATAACAACCCCCTGGTTTTGAAAATGAAAATCATCTAGAAAATGATTATAAACAGACCAAAGAAAATTATGGTCTTACGCATTCCACTAGATCATAATATGATATGTTATCTGGATTCATGTTAAAGAACAACATTTTATGGGAGAAATGGATCCAAATAATTTTATAAATGATGTTAGTAAATGAATTATTATTGTAAAAATATATTTTGATTACATTACATTTGGTTCAAC
Organism: Viscum album; assembly: GCA_963277665.1. Lineage (NCBI taxonomy): Eukaryota > Viridiplantae > Streptophyta > Magnoliopsida > Santalales > Viscaceae > Viscum > Viscum album. The sequence continues at coordinate 993,579,833 of OY728139.1, read as the reverse complement.
TCTATTATCCTTAAGAGATTCATTTTGTGGATTTTATGATATCTGATTTTGAAATATATATCATTTGTAAGGTACCATACAACATAGGTTGATATATCTTTGAAAAATCAGAATGAACATATATCTCAACATAAATTTATAAAATATATTTTAATGAGATATATGTTTGAAAACACAAAAATAATTATTACTACCATTGGATCCTCCAATAAATTAGATCAGGATAATGTTTGGAAAACCTAGTTGATAAAAATGATTTTAGAGGTATGATTAGATTTTTACTTTAATAAACAATTGTTCAATAAGATTTAATGTTTTCCATATGTTTATATGATTGAATTATTCAAATACGACATAAAATAATCATAAGGATGTAATTTTTGGTCATTATCATATGTGAAATATAGATTTTAGATTAATGTATTCATCACGAAATGAATCGGATCTTAAAATTTGTCAGATTTAAATTTTCTAGGATGTATACTGGTCATGAAAAATAATTCTGGAAAAATTATTTTATTAAGATAAGAACTAGTATCATCGTCTTGTATGAAATAATGCTTAGTGGAACTTTCTACAACTAAATAAAAATGTATTGTATTTGAATGTTTTTGCGCTCGAGTGTTGTAGGTGCAACCGATTATCTATAACTAATATATGTGTTTTACTAAAACTCAAATTCTGCATGATAACAAATGATCCATTTCATTATGTGAAAACAAAATTATATAACAAAAATTCTTATCAAAAAGTAATAATAGAACATTTTCTTTGAGATCAATCAAGTGATGTTGATTTTATTTTACTATTCATCATAATGCAAGAACAACTCGTTAATATTATTACTAAACACCTTAGTTCAGTAAGGTTTGAATACATTAAATAGAAGATAGAAATGTCCAATATTCGGTTATCATTGAAATATTCTCCATGATATCAATCTAATTACATTAATGAGATTATTTTCAATTGGATAGTAATATTTATTTTAGGTTTCTAAAAACATTTGTCTTTATAAAACATTCACATTTTTGAAATCTTTTTGTTTTTAAATTTACTTTTTTGAACTCTTGATTTATTTTAATTTTTTTGGTGTCATATTGTCTTATAAAAACTCTTCTAATATAATTTTTTTTACAAATGATTATATAGAGTAATCAAAATGATCAGAACCAAAATATTTTATAAAAAAAATTCTACATCAAAATTTGTTGTACAAATTTCAAACAAAATAATTATTACAAAATGTTCAGAGAATCCCATTATTATGAACATTATTATAATCACCTTTCATTACAAAAACAATAAGATCAGTTTACTTGTATCAAGATAATATTCAACTACAAATAAATAATATTTTTTAGTTTATAGAGTGAATAATTACATTAGTTATAATTTATATTTTCTACATATTCATTTAGTTTTAAATGTTTTTCAACAATACTTATTTCAAATAATATTGATAGAAATTCCAATGAAATGTTATTTAAAAAAACTAATTAGTTCAATATTGACATTAATTTAATTCATCAACTAATACCTGATCATCATATTATATAATGACATTTAATCCAAACCGTTGAAATTCATTAAGTTATATCGATTGGTGTTCTTCTTATATAATGTTGGGAAAACATGTGTCCTCCATCGGTACATAGATACGTTTCTCCTATATCTTTCCACTTCTTTATATTCCCTATGTAATGTTTTGATATTTGTCTAATAACTAGATCCAATTTCAATACAATTTAAACATTAGAATATTGTTGATAGAGATACGTCTATAGTGATAGAATAGACAATGTTAAATGGTATGAAAAGTATGATTCATTTATTAAAAGGATCATTAGTTTTCAAGGATGTGAGATGGTTTTAGTATAAAAACAAGATAATGAATTATTTTAAAAAAATTACTAAATATAAGAGGAATTTATTCTATAGTTATATATGGAATTATAAGAAGATTCAGAAGAATTTTAGGAAGAGAAATTAATAGAATGATAAGAATAATAAAAGATAATGAATAAGAATATTAAGAAGAAGATGGTGATGAAGTGAAAACATTGTCTGATGAAGATACAAAATAAAATAAATCATCTGAATCCTCATCATCATAAACACTTATAGCTTCTTATTAGGTAAAGATGAACTCATGTATGAATTAGGGGAATAAGAACCACCATACAATTAAATAGAAAATTTCTCATCAAAATATATGGTAGAAGCTAATTAATACAAAATAATGTTTCAGATAACATAGAATACGATAAAGATGTGAACATTATTAAAATATAAAATAGAAACAATTTCTCATATAGGCAAAGATGATGTTGAGAAGGAATAAAATATAGATATAAAATCCTCTAGACCAAATGAATCTAAGGAATCATCCGGTTTATCAAAATATAATGGGACATTTTTTTAAAATTTTATTGACTATATTTCCAAATCCATGAAAAGGGATAAGTTTTTCCATTCTTAATCATCATAACATATAAAAAATGTATAAATTAATTCAAAACAACATAATGTAAACATATGATTCACAGAGTGTTTTGACTGAATCATTTGTTCACAATATAAAATATTTTAAATCTATTAATCAATAGACAAATGATTAAAAAATATCATATAATCAGATGGTAAGGTGTTCGAGAAAAGTGGAAATTGATCTCAAGGATCATGAATATTAGTTCATAGAGGAAAATAATCGTTCATTTGAAATGAAAAAACAATTTATAATTTATCTACAAATGTTTCTAATAGATTGATTTTTGTTAACGAGTTCAATGATACCAATGATGACTGTAATGAAGAGTATATTTTTAGAATGAAATGATTTATAGTTTAGTGAATTAAAATTGATGAATATGAATGTGAAAATGTGAGCTCTCTTGTGTGATGGTGGAAAATAAAAAAGATATCCGAGGAAATTGAATGACATAAATAAAAAATTTATTAGAAAATATAGATTGAATACCAAATTTTTAATCAAAAATAATAATTTGTAGAGTCTTATAAGGATCATGATACATTTATGAAAATTAAGGAAATTGTGAAAAAATTTATGAATAAAGAATGATACGTATTTATATGGACTCTTGATGTAAATTTTGAAACATTTATCTAATGAATATATAATTTTCATAAATATTTTGTCCCTAAATATTATGTTGGATTTTATTAAAATAAATTTTATATGTATATTCACTTGTTTATTTAATTAATAGCTCATTATTTTACATAAAAGTTTTTCGTATTTTATCTCGACCTAACATTTCAAGAGATATCCCTTACATATTATATTTTTATATCAAATAATTGGAGATATTTATAAAGACGGAAGAATTTATAAAATATGAGAAGTTTATAATTGGTGAAGCCTTTGAGGTATTAACCTAATGTTTAAGTATTATCCTAAGAATGACTGAATGAATAATTTTCCTAATATTATAAATATTTCATAAACAATAGTGGAGTTAATATATGAAGTATATATATTAATATCATAAATTTATAATATGATGTATTTTTTAATTCAATGTTATTATTTTTATCATTTTATGTGTTGTGTTTTCAGAAGGGGGGGATTGTTGAGCCAGTCATCATACATATTACATTTCCAATCCATGGATTTTTAAATTCACAAGAAATTATCTAAAACTAAATTTCAACATTTATATTTTTCATGTGTCTTAGTATGCTTTTTTAGAAAACGTTTCTTTATACAAATTGTATAATTAATTCCAATAAAAACCAATATAATAAAAAAATTCATTCTGATCAATCAAACCAGAGGTGTGTACTATACAATTGACTAAATATTGATTTTATAAGTTGATAGATATATCAATTACTAAAAAAGTGATGACCATCAGTCCAACCTAGGTATTGATTTATAATAATGACCCATATATGGTTTATGAGTTTGATAATCAATAATATTGTCTGTCAGAATATTAAAATATTATAATTGTTTTGATTTGAATTATATATATCATAAGAAATTCGAAATATCATTATAATGACACAAATCTAGAGGAAGAAAAAATATCAATGTACAGATCCTCCTTAGCTAGAAAGATGATGATCCATATCATTATGATCTATCAAGTGAAAATTGTATATGAATGATGAAACTAACTCTAAAATATTACCAATTGATAGTATCCTATAAATATGATTTCTTTTGAATTGTTTTTATTTATTCCATTCGCAACACATGTCATTTAAATATTTATCTACATGAACACCTCCAATGGCCCAAAGGAATTCATTTTCATATTGATTTTTTATAATCCACATGTCAATGGGTGAGGTGGAACCCTTACATGGCCCATAGACATATGTATTATATGGCATGTAGGCCTTTGAGGAATTCATTACCCATAGGCTTCACAAATTATATAAAACCCTAAATCACTATTTGTAACTGCTCCTCCTCATTATCATCATCGTGAAATCAGCTCTCCACCTTCGCACAACTATTCGGCATGGGTTTCCCATGCATGCATAGGCTTGTTCGAATTGTAGGTGCCATACCCACTCATTATTGCTATCTAATTATCTTCTTCTATTGTGAAATATCATTTCTCTTCCTCCTTCTGATGTTTGGTCATTGTTGGTTTTATGGGTTGCATCTTTACGTTCGGTGGCCCGATGTCCTTGAGGTGGCCTGAAGGCCTAACTGACCCGAAGGACTGTGGATTACTATAGTTAGGTTTTCTGACCACATAAATAGTTAAGGTAAAACAGTAAATTCTTTTATAATATTGTAATTCATTCTTAATATTATAATATTATGCACGTATTTTTTATACAAGATAAATTATTTATTGTGAATGTGAATTAAAATGTTTTTTTATCCATATCATTACAAAAATATATTTTATCAATGTCTCTGTTATACTTATAATCGCCTATTTAATCAGAGTGTATCTGGAATAGATCGTATTACACTATAAAAACATGAGATATATTAGTAAAATCATTTTTACATAAGATATTTATGTATTTTTTTTGTTTAATTTTTAAACAACAATTCAACCCCTATTTTAGCCATCAAATACACCTTCTATATAGTAATTGTTGGACTGTTTAATGATATATCAAGATGATTAGTGCTTCAATACAAAAGAAATGATTGTAGGGTTAATGTGTGATTATTATTGAACATGTTTCATAGAATTGGATGACTGAAAAACCTGTAAATAATGATATATCATAGTGTAATTCAAAATTAAAATCATTTAAATATCTCACATTCATTTTTTATGCATCTACATTTTGAAACCATTTATTTATTCATTCATAAAAATCAAAATCAATATTTATAAGTAATTTTAATAGGGAAATGTAAACCAACACACGACCCTTGGTAAATGTTCAATTTAACCTATATATTTCACTCAATGCGTTTTATAAAAAAAACATTTTGGTGATTGTGGTCTGCAAAAAATACACGATAACCCATTTTATATTATTTTTAACCTAATTCCTAATGTATTTGACTACCTAAAATTTTAACAAACATTGTAATTTTGGGTATCTTATCAATGTTTTAATTATTCATAAAGATTTTAAAAGACTAAAATATCATTATCTCAAAATTTCATGCCGATTAAAGCATGTTTGTTTATTTTTAATCCCTAAAAATATGAATTGTCTTCAATTATAAAAATAATAATATAAAATAATACCATATAATAAACTGATCATTTTATGAATTAAATTCATGTTTGGTGTATTCAAAAAAATCAAAAATGATTCAATAAATGTTATCCTCTATTTTCACATTATTCAGAGGCCATTTTCTCATTTTTCCCCACTATGGGAGACATGTAATATTAATAATACTATAAAATGTTTCTTGTCGATTTCAATCATAATGAGAAAAAAGAGCATCTGGTGTATGCAAAATTGACTCATGTAGATAAAAATATAATGTACTACCATTCTTTCACGGTTTCTATCAATCCATTTCTGTTTTATGGCATTATTTCCATTTTATTGTATTTGTCACATAACACCACATTTGGGCGGGGACTACACGTTTGATCATACTAATCAATTTGGGTCTCTGGTCAATGAATCAAAGAATTCTATAGATTGTAAATTTTCTAAATATCATTTTTCCAAGACATCTTGTGATTCAGATCTCTTATGGTTTGTTTTTACCCCTACCTATATGATTATAAAATTAATGAAAAAATGATAATAATGATTAATAATACCATAAGTTATACTGAAAAAATATAGGCATCAAATTTATCCATGGGTGATTTAAAAATATAATAAATTATTCAAGTCATATTCTCATAGATTTTTGTCTCAGTCCAATGTCGGTTTTTACCCCCCCCCCCCTAATGGATGAAAATTCATTTTAATAAAACTATTCAATGTTAATCATTAATTTAAATAATATCAAAAGAAACTAGAATTTTATGGATGTAACCTTGATTACTACTGATCAGAAATGTCATAGTCACCATTTTCCAAAAAATTCATGCAAATCTAGGCCGGATTACTTTGTATTAAACCCTTTTCTGTTATTTGTGACTTAACTAAAATCTGAGAGACAAACATGACATCAAAAATACTGATCAATTAGGTTATCAGATTAATGATTCCATGGATTAAAAAGATAATAAATTCTATAAGGATCACAATCCATGTAGTTCATGTAATTCAATGCTTGTTTGGTTGGTTTTATCCCGTACAAAATTACATTAAGTCATACTGATATATCTAGGCGTTAGATTGACAAATTATGGATTTCATCAAATAATAAATGATTTTAGGATTGGTCCCCAATATTTTCAGATTAATGTGATTTATTTCTCTCTTTTTTTCACCTCCCTGGTTGGAGATATTTCATTTTAAAAAAATATACAATGTTACCAGTTTATTTCCGTAATATCGAGCAACACGATCATTCGATGGATGCATGGTTTACGTTTATATATTAAAAATTACATAGTAATTTTTTCAAAATAATTTCAAATAGATTCAGGTGTGGTATCTTGGTATTAACCCAATTTTTATGATTTTTCTCCAAACTCAAATTCTGAGGGAATTTACCTCTTTTTATCATACTGACCAATTTTGATATCTGATTGTTGTGTTGGTGAATCCAATGGATAATAAATGAAATAAATATTATTGTAATGGGATTTAATTTTAATCATAGATCATCGTTTTCTTATTACATCACACTAATCAATGTTTTATTCCTCATTTTGAATCATAAACAAGAAATAAGTCATTTAATGAAAATTATATATTTAAAAAAGTAAATTAAATTATCGTTGAGATTTTTATCTTACAATTAACATTATTATGAAACATAATAATTGAAAATCATATAATGGTTATTTTTTATGTCTTATTATAAAATATTATTTTATTTAGTTAGTTTTGAACCCCATCATGGTTAGATTTAATTTTAATGAAAATATAATTTTCATTCGTGACATTTCAATAATGAAAAGATAAAATGAGACATTCTATTTTTATAGTAAACTGGAATGATAAAAGGAAACACACCACTTTAATTTGATACATGATGTAGGAACACGACATCTACATATATCTATTGTTGTTGGAATCTAAAAAAACAAAAAAATTAAATATAATAACAGTTAATGTAATACAAATAAAACAATATCTAGAATAAACCTCTTTAGTTGGATCATCTCCACCATTAGATTTGAAGATGTATTAGCATAATTCTCTAACCTCAATAAGCAGTAATGTATTTATCTTATTGGGATCATGCATCGTTCATCCAAATTTTTTACAAGTTGGGTCATTCTAGCAATAACATGTGCCAAAACCATTGAAATTTAAAATACATAATTCAGATTATCAAGTCCATATGACAAGAAATAACCATATATATCATGATCAATGAGGAGATAAAATATATCATTCCTCTATATAAAAAGTTATTGATGTTCATATTGAAGCGATTTTAACTCATCCACAAATAGATCAGGTGTAAAATTTAAATAATAATCTGTATGTGTACATAGATATAATTATGATCTATTAATTAATAAAAGAAAATTTTGTATGTGTCATTACATTGGGGGTAATTTTGATCTCATGTTATCATTGAGAGAGATATTCTATCAGTATGTGTACCTCGGTCCCCTATCTGGAGATTAATAATATATAACTATAGAAAAAACAAAATTAAATAAAAAAATATAAAAATTAAATGATAAATAAAAAATGTAAAATCCTGGAAACATGATGATTTCCAATCATATGTTGTTGTCCATACATCACATGAATCACAGAATGACGTATCACCGCTACCTAAATTCAATTAATTCAAATTTGAAAACATTATCATGTTAAAAATTATTATAAATATATAAAAAATAATAATCTGGCCCACTATCTTATCCATAGGGGACTTATTTTAATCCATGTAAAACAACAATGATGGGAGAACACCACTCGAGGCTCCATCATGAATATATCAGGCACCCACATAGAGTACCCACTTCACTCTATTCAATCTATCATTATAATATTTCCACATATTTCCAAAATTTTCAATAAAAACTACACAAAAATAATTTTGGATCACTCTCAAAATATTCTATTTATGAAAAAAAATTATCACATGCCTTTTTATTTTTAGCATATCTAAGAAACTAAAATAACTCTCTTACCTAAAGAGCCCTATATAGTTGATCTAATGTATTTTGAGTGAATGAAGCCCAATGATGGGTAGTAACGGAATATATATTGGGGTCCTTGATGATATTAAAAAATTGTACAATAAATGAATGGAAAACTTCTCTTATGGGTTGGTATGTCTCATAAAATAACACAACTTCAAAATCTAGATATACCCACGGTTTTAAACTGTGGGTATAGGACCAAAAACTATGACTATAGGATAGAGCTGTGGTTCTAAAAACTGTGGCTAGTATTGGAGTGGCTATAGGGTAAAACTTATATCCACTATTCCAACCGTGGCTACTACCCTAAAGCCACAGTTTTCAACCCGTGGCATAGGATAAATTCACTCCTCTCCTATATCCACACTTAAAACTGAGGCTATGGACATATAGATATAGTTAGAAACCGTGGATATAGAACCATAGATACGGTTTAAAATCTTAGCAATATGACTATTCATTTTTAAAAAAACTAGCACTATTTAGTCGGTGTTGGACCCTTGCGTTCCCCCCCAATGCCCCTGCAATTCTCCCTCACTCTCCCCCTTGCACCTCACATGCCCCAGAAATCCCACCATGCACCCAACCCTCTGCATCCCCCCATCCCATCCTGGATTGAACCCCCCCCCCCCCCAGGGACACCCACCTAGGACAACCCCACCCAGACAGCAGCGCCCCCTTGCTGGACACCCCTTGAACCCCCTGCTGGATACCCCTTGAACCTTCCCTCCTTGACATTGGAAACCCCACGCTACATATTCTCCCTCCACTGGACAACCCCCTCCCCCTAGATAGCCCCCTGTAATGCCACCCTCCCAAACAAACCCTGAATACACTCAACCCCTAGACAGACCCTAGATACCCAAGACCTTAGACACCCCCAACCAGACAGACCCTAGAAACCCCCCGGATAGACCCTCGACACCCCCGGATAGACCTTGGACACCCCCTAGACACTAGAAACTGCCTCATACAAACTCTGGACACCCCTCGGACAAAACCTGGACACCCCTCCAACATATATTGCACACCCCCCTCCCCCTGGACCAACCCTGGACACCCACCACCCAGACCGTAGACAACCCCAATCACTGAACATATCCCCCTGGGCAGCCCATACCTCCACTCTCCTAGAAAACCACCCCCAACCCTCCTAGACAGACCATGGAACCCCCCCCCCCCAAAAAAAAACCTAGTCACCCCCCATACACTGGACACCCCCAAGACCCTGACAGATCCTCCTGGACAGCCCAAACCTCCACTCCCCTGGACTGCCACCTCCCGCCCTCCTGGATTGTCACTGGAACCCCCCCAGACCCCACAGTCATACCCCCTCATCCCACCTGTTTCCCCTCCCCCTGCCCCTACCAGCCCCCACTTGCAACACCTACCAACCCCCACTTGCACCCCCTGCCAGTCCCCTCCCCCCTTCTGGTTTCCCCATGCCCTTCTTCCAGTCCCCTCCAAATTAAATTATATAGGAAAGCTACTTACATAATAAGAAATAAACACATCCCAATAATAAAAACACATAACTACAGTTACATGAGTCTCCCTATAAGAAAAACAATCAATGATGTCTGGAACCAGCTAAAAGGTACCTACAACACAAGGTAGCACATAGTATTTCTCATTACCTAAAATTATGTTAAAACAAAACATCATAGAATATTCATAGAGAATATAACTCAATAAAACAGAATAGTGCACCCCCTACTAAAGCCCCTGGATAGCAGCCCCCCCCCCCCCCCCCCAGACAGAAACCCCCTACTAGACTCCACTAGATAGCAGCCACCTAGACAAAAACATGCAGCCCCCTAGATAGTAGCCCCCAAGATAGAAAACCCCTTACTAGACCACCCTCGACAGTACCCCCCCCCCCCCCCCCACCCTCTGGACCCCCCTGGAAAATAGCCCCTGGACAGAAACCCCCTGCTGGACCCCCCTGAACAGCTGCCCCCTACTGGACCCCCCTTAACAGCTGCCCCAACCCCTTCTAGACCCCCCTGAATTGCAAACCACCCTACTATGGACACTTATTAAGGTTGAGGCTGGGAGATGATAGGTTTATCCAATAAAGACCTATATAGATTCTCGTAGTGGGGTTATAGATTTCTTGTGGGGATTTAGGAGGTGAGGTTGTGAGGTTCGAATTGCTGTTTGGAATTATAGGACCTTTGAATATGAGTTTCAAGTGGGGGTGTGGCTATATGGATTTATCTACATTTTGTAGTATTGGATACAATGACATTGTGCATGCTTCTGGTTGGTTTGTAATTTCTAGTGTGGTTGGTAACATTTTTTGGGCGCATAGGGTTTGGATTTCTAGTGTTTCATCTTTGTTTTGGATTACAATTGTAGGATTATGGTTCTATCGATTGTCTATTGTGGTGGATATAATTTTGGGTGGGAATTTAGGTGGTGGATTAGAGTATGTTCAATTGTATTGTGCTTGTTTTCCGCATCTTGTGTATTTTGGTAGTTGATGGTGTAGGTATTTCTATGGTGGATGTTCAAAAATTTTCATGAGATGCTAGATGCTGCAGGTTGGGAGGCTTGTCTTTGGTAGATGAGTAGTTCTCTTTCTAGGGTGGGTGCATGTTGTCTACTTGTTTGGTCTTGAGGTGTTAGATTCAGGGTGGGTATTAGCTCATATTTGGATCAGGGACTACTTGGGGATTCTTTAGGTATTATGATGGGTTAGTCATGGGTGACACGGGGCACTTCAGATGGATGGTACTAGTTGAATGCTGATTTTTTATACATTCTTATGGTGGGGTAGGCCTTTTTTATGCAAGGTGTTCAGATGGTGATGGATGTGGCCAGATGGTGGTCTGGGGATGATTTGGATTCTTTCTAATATTTTGGTTGTTGTGTCAACTATAGGTTCTTATTTTGGTTGAATATGGTGTTCTTTACGGTTCTTCTGCAAGAAAGTTTTCATGTAGTGGCCATTAGTTATCATGGTTGTCTAGAGGACTTCCACTATAGGCATTATTTGGATAGGGATGCTGGTTTGGTTGGATGATGTTGGTTGTGGGGATGGGGGTTTTGTGTTTATATTTCATTGGTTAAAGCTAGACATGTGGATGGGTGATGGATTTTGGAAACTTCTGTGTCAGTGATTGTTTGTGTGTGTGTGGGTGGCACTGAGTGATTTCATGAATTGGTGTGTTTTAATGGTTTCTATCATTTTTGAATACTTTTTTTGGGCTTTTTATTTCTCCATTATTTTCCCTACTTCATCGGTTATACTTCCCCTAGGAGTGCTTGTTGGTTTTGTGCTTGGGAGTTTCTGTGATTCCTTCTACTTGTTTGTATGTGGTTAATATGCTGGGAACTTATGCTCTATAGTGGGTTTCTAGTGTTCAATTTATATAATGAAATATATATGTGGGGAATTCATTAGATGAAATGTGGATACAAAAGCAATGGATGTTAGAAAATTAGAAATTAAAATTAGTGAAAATGAAATAAAAGGGGAAGGGGGATAATCAATTAGGACACAATGGATACTTTGTCCTTAAAACCCTAAATATAAATCATCAATAAGGTTGATCACTCCATTGATAATTCTTACATGAATTCAACTAATAACACAAAAAACTCAAAAATAATAATTTTAGATAATCTAAAAATTCTTAATTTACCTTCAATGGGTACAAAGAGGATTCTATTTAAAACCAAATGTGTGGGATACAGGTCAAAATACCTGGACCAAAAAACAACTAAACCCTAACCCATGATTTTGAATATCTTTACACATGAACATAGATTTGGGGACATTATATACACTGAGAAAACTTTTTTATGTCACCCTAAAAACATTGAAGATTCCCACCATGACATTAGTGGCTGGGGGCTGGTGAGTGATAGAACTCTTGGCTTGGGCTGTTTTGCATGTGGAATAGGGCGAGAATGGGTGTTTTGCAGGAGGCTGGGGGTTGGTGGCTAGTGTGGTGAACCTTTTGAGAAGTTAGTGAAAATTTTGTAAATCTTGGATCATGTTTATTTGGTCATGACTAATGTTATGAGGCAATCATACCAAAGATTCCCCAGAACACTTTAAGGTGTTGTGTTCTTCCACATTGACATGAGGCTCAAAATGATTAGAATGTCCTTCTTGCCTGGATAAGATGTCTCTAGTTGCTATTTTTAGTCCATTATTGAATAAAACAAAGCTTAAAAATAGAGATATGTATCCCTTTTAGAGTTAATGGGAGATTATGGGAAACCCAAGTCAATATCTTAATGAATGGTGGTTTATGGGTGAATGTACTCAAAAAGATAATAATGCCACCCCATTCTCTGGTTGATTGGTGCTAGGATCTTGTGGTACATTGAAAAATAATGATGATTTATGATGGATTACAAATTTTAACATCATGTTGTTGGGATGTATCTATCATACATCATAACATCATGTGAAAAGATGTTTTCCTCACAATATAATATTATGTTGTAACAAAATTTTTCATGCATTATAACATCATGTGGTAAAGTCATTTTTTTCTGATTTAAATTGTCCCCTTTATCATTTTATATATTAGAAAGACATGTTACTTGACCTCACTTGATAAATTTTTAGATGGATAGGGGAAAACTAGGAAGTTTGTTATGTTGTGCGAGTGTGGGTCCCAGATGGATTACTACATAGGTACTGTCCGTATGATGTTTTGAGCTGCATTTTTTTATCATTCCAACATGTTGTGATGGAACCCAATATTAAGGATTTATTTTCCATGTTTACCCTATTATGGATGTAATAATATTTTATATTGTTCTGGTATAAAATATACATTTACAGGTCTAACTCATATAAATAGAGGGATCATTTTCATGTTGATTGTTGTAAATGGACATAAGAGTGGTGATCCAATAAGACCCAAATATCTTATAATGAATGGAATATAGCCACAAGAAGTTATTTAATGTGAAACTATCTATATAGGTCTTTCCCATATATAGAGAGGGTCATTCTTCCTATTAATTATTGTAGCTGGACACGAGATTTGTGATTTGGGTGTCACTCTATATCCTGTGATAACATAAATAAATCCGAATATACTTCTTGAATGTCAACTATCTATGTAGGTATGACCCATATGTTAAGGGGATATAGTTCCTATTGATTTTTGTAGCTGGACCAAGGATGGGAGCTTCATGCATCACTACATATCGTGTGATGACTGGAATCAATCCACACATTTTTCATCAAAAACCATGTAGTTCACTGTCATGCATAAAAAATGTAGGTTCCCTGGCATGAAAATGTACTATTGTTTCTATACCCAAGACAATAGATATGGGTGTCACTATGTATCATGTAATGGGAGAATTAAACCCACATGTAGTTCATGAATAGGTTGTTCCCTATATAGGTCTGGCCCAAATGTAGAGCGGGAATTTTTCACGTTGAATGATATAGTTTGAACTCAGATTAGAGATCAAGTTGACACTATTTATCCATTGATGATATCAATTAATACACACATAGTTCTTGATTAAAAATGTGGTTAAATACAATCAGCAAGAGTAGAGATTCTCTCAGGTGAGGTCCAAAACAATGTGAACTGTAATATCCTAATAGAGACACTAACAATGATGTTTAACATCTTGCAGCACAGACTTATGATTTTATTTTTAGGGTCGTGCATCCAAGAACATACTGACCCTATCATGTACTAATATAACTTAATCATGTGGGGATACATTAAATAGTTTTTCTATGCACACAAGACCTATGCTATGTGTGAGAAATAAGGATTTGAAAAGGATTCCTTCAACACCAAAAAAATCATTAAATGGAAGGTAATGGTCATTATTTATCATGTGGTGGTTGATCCATGATATATGATCTAAGTGAAACTTTTTATATCAATGCTATATGAACCAATCTATACATTGTCCTGGAATGTTGTGTAGTTTATTATCATGCAGTGAAGACATCATATATCTCGAATAATGTCTTTCGGTAAGGAATAAGGTGACTCGACATGAATAAATATCATGGATAGTCCAAAAAATGGATATCTAGGCATACTGATTTATCTTGTAATGAAATGAATCAATCCATATATAGTTCTTAACAAACTGTGCAATTTAGTGTCATGCAGTGATGACATTTGTCATGCAGATTAGTGTCTTGCGCTAAGGAAATATTTCGTTCAGTTTAACATTTTGTGTAAGGACAAAGGTTACTCGATGTTAAAGAGGATGCTTAATGGTTGTTCCCTATCCCAGATATTTTGGAATCAATACATATCATATAGTGGGAGAAATAATGCAACACATATATCTCGAATAGTAGAATGTCCTACCTGGATCTTTCTCTCACATAAGGGTGAGATCAATTCATTACATTTTTATAGATCATGATCTTGTGTATCGATTCATTGGTGAGAAAATTATTCCCATGATGTTAAATTTCTTATTGTTTTGATGTGATTTTTTGTGTTTAATTTCATCTGGTATAGTGACATCTTTCAATTTAACGTCATAAGACCAAGACAGAAGAAATTGTGAAAATTAATGATTTTCTACTAGAACATATTCGGTAATGTTTATGGAAATGTGGTTAGGATGTCTCTTTAGGTTTTAATTCAATGAAACTATGATGGTTTACACATATTTTAACATCATTTGGTCAAGACGTGGGATGTTGTGATGAAGGTAATGAAAATTATTTCATGATGAACTCCCCATTGTTGGGAGTGATGCAAGTTCCCATCAATTTTGGCTATTGTGTATGCTTTATTATAATGGAGATTATGTATGATACAATTCCATTCACATTTGGGTTCCAACATGGTAGTTTCCATTCTTGGTATCATGGGGGTTCTAATATCCAATACAAGTTCCTTTTGAAAGAAACAACATAGGAGAAAATTTTTATTATTGGATTCTGTGACCCAATTATGATGGACATGATGGTTGTGCAGTGTACATAACCTAATATAGTTGAGCCATTTCATCTTAAAAATTTTCTTTTTCAATTGATAATTATCTGAGAGCATTCTAGATATAGCTATTTGTAGCGATGGAAACTGGACTTCAATAGGAAAAAATAGATTGGTTTTGTACACCAGTCAGTACGGTGTCTCTTGGGTATTTGTTCACATGGTGGTATGGTAGGCCCATAAATCATGTAGTAGATTGTCTATCTAGGACTTATTCTATTTTCAACCATCATATACTAATTATTCGATAGAGGCATGTTGGAGGAATGAATCTGTCCATTTCTTGCGACATAATAGTGGTATGAGTGGTGAGACTCAATGGTATACTCCTGGTACACATTCTATAACTATCTATAGTAGTAGTTGGCCTCACTGTCTTTTTTGTTGGTCGATTTTTTTCTTTTGGAACATCCTAAAGCGTAACGCTCTATGATTAAAGTCAAATTTATTCCATTCTAGTAGGCTATATCAGGCGGGACCCATTTTAATGATAATCAATTATGGGAACCTGCCATCTTGGGTGGATATCAGTTTATCAGTAACTAGGGATGTTTTGATCTGATTGATTTCATCCATGTCACCGATGATGATTTATGAGTCCATCCTTTGATGAATAATGTGGTAGAAAACCTCATACCAATCAGGGTCAGATAAATCTACGGTTTCATTAGACATTACAGTAGTAAAATCATTTTTTGATAGGGTACAAGATACAATGTGGTATCAAAATGGAAATCATCCTTCAATTTTCCAAGATAGCTAGTGAGAGGGGCCAATTCATCGTTTTTTATTGCAAATTCATCATAATATATTTTATCACTAGCTTTGAATATCTTATGATATTTAGGTAGTCTGTTTTCATCTATAGTGACAGTTCCATTATAGAAATTATAGCATTGTAATTTATCTAACTATTTGTCCAACCATCAAAAAAGTGAAAAACAGTATAGAAAAAAATACTTTGTCAAGATAATGTAATACTATCCCTGGACATACAAAGATAATCATTGGGTTCTCTATACTATTATTGATAGTACTCAGGGTGGTAGAAAAAAAATATATCCTTTCTTCTGAGAGATTCATGGGAATATAAATCATCTTCTTCTAGATGTTTTATTTCTATTAGTATACTTTCTTGGACGGATGTGCGCTGAGGAAATTAGATAGGGTCATCCATTTCACTTACGTATGTGTTGTGAACTAGATATAATGTTGTATTAAGTGACTAATCATAGGGAAAAATTCCCAATCAACATAGGGTAGGTAAGGATGTACTTGATCTGGTCAATATGAGTGACCAGGTGAACTTTGTAAGGATACAAGTAAATCCTAATATTTTAAATGTGATGATGAGTGTGAGGTAATTTTTCTCTACATAATAATATTGTGTCTTAGTACCTAACATCATTTTACTAATGTAATAGACACTTGTTTCACTCCCCACATCATTGTTATGTGCCATCAGAACACTGAGAAATCAATTTATGAAGGCCAAAAATAAGATTAGTGGAATTCCTTCCACCAATGGAATCAATACTGGTTTGGGCAGTAAGAGTTTATTTAGAATCTCAATGGATTCATGGAATTCCTCATCAAAATGTATGGCGACTCACTTATTCATTAACATGGTGAAGAGTAGAGACATGTCAGCCACGTTATCTATGAAGATATAAATGAATGAAAGGTTCCCCTAGAGCCCCCACAATATCATAAAAAACTGAGAGAGTGAAACTGATAAAACTGAACTTTTTTTTTTCTGTTCAAACTCAATTTCATCATATCACACCACACATCTATCAAATATCATTAGTGTTGCCCATAAAATGTATTATAGAAGATTCAAGATTATGAATTGCTAATGTAACGTGTTAAATATTGTTTAATGATCATTGAAATAATCACATAAGTATTGATATTTGATAACCTTTTCATTTAAAAAATAATTTATCTATTCTTTCTAAGAAGGTATTAAGGATATATTGTGTATAGTGTTGGTATGTAGTGTAATCATTATTTAATCCATAGGTCATGACCTAAATGGTGCGGTCTGGATTGAAGGTGTATGGGGGATGGTGAGAGCTTGAATGTAGGTGGAATGGGGCAATAATGCGTGTGGAAGGGGGATGGTTGCAGGTGCTGAGGAGATGTGGTGTGCTAATTCAAAGGTGGAAGTGGAGGATGTTACATGCTAGAATATTGGTGGCACCGGGATGAAATGAAGTTGGAAGGGGGGTGGTGTGGGTTGGATGTTGTTGGAGCTGGGCCAAATCATGACATTACTATGTCATGACTGCGGCTTGACCGAGACATGTTGGCCTAGTCCAATGACATCCACGGGGCAGCTTCTTCTGGCCAGAAGCGAAGGGAGCAGGTGGTGGTGGGGCAGCATTCCGGTTATCACCCATCTAGTAGAAATTGTGACTAGTTAGTCTCAACATTGATCACAACACTCATGGAATACTATCACTATGATCATTTGTGGGGGGTCGTCCTAGATCATGGAAAAATCGTGGCATTACCACAGCATGACCATGGCGTGACAACAGTTTGATCGGGGTGTGATTGCGGCATGACCGCTGCATGTTGGCCTGGTGCAGTGACATTCGTGTGGCAGCAACTTATGGCCAGGAGCGAAGGGAGCATGAGGAGGCAGGGCAACATTCCCTCATCGCCCAGCTGATATAAATTGTGATTAGTCAGTCTCAAAATTGATAACAAGACTCCTGGAATAATATCACTGTGAACCACTGTGGGGTGTCGTCCTAGAGTAGGACCAAATCATGGCATTAACACGGCATGACTACTATGTGACCGCGGCGTGACCACTGCGTTACTGCGGCATGACCACAAAGTGACCGCGAAATTTTTTCCGGATCCAGTGACATCCACATGGATGCATCTTCTGGCCATGACCAAAGGGTGAGGGAGGAGGCATGGAAACATTACCATTGTCGCCATGCCAGAAGTAATTGTGATTATTCAGTCTCAACATTGATCACAAGATTAATGGAATACTATCACAATGAACTACCACTGGGTGTCATCTTAGAGCAGGGCCAAATCATGTAATAACTGCAGCATGACTGCGGCTTGACCATGAAGTGACTGTGGCATGATCGTGGTGTGACTACAGCATGTTGGCCCGGACCAGCGACATCGGTGGGGTATCATCGTACATCCAGGAGCGAAGGGAGCGGGAGGAGGCAGGCCAACATTCCGGTTGTCGGCCTATGTGTAGAAATTTTTATTAGTCAGTCTCAACCATGATCACAAGAATCAGGGAATAATTTCACTGTGAACCACCGCGGTGTGTCATCCTAGAGTAGGTCCAAACCATGGCATGATTGCGGCGTTACAGCGTCTTGACCATGGTGTGACTATGACGTGACTGCGAAATGACCGCGGTGTGACCGTGGTGTAACTACGGTGTGTTTGACCGGTCCAGTGACATCCGCAGGGTTGCATCTATTGGCTAGGAGTGAAGGGAGAGGGAGGAGGTTTGTCAACATTCCAACTATTGCCCTACTGACAGATGATCGAACAAATCAACTATTTAATATGCTATAACAACAGATTTCCAGATAAGGTTTTTGTGAGCAGCACATTTACCCAATGTCTGATGGGCATCAAAACTAAGGAAAAGTATCACTCACCCTACACAAACCATTTAAAAATTCATTCACTTTTCCAAAATGGTTGTCCACAAATTTCTCATACTTGAAAAAGTGGTCGATGTAGTAAATGTAGGGGTTAAATCCTCAGGGACTGAAGAAGAATCTATGAGAAACTATGATTTGTTGGAGGATGGGCTTTGAAGTATCCAATAAAGGATTGAATTGATTGGATAACTAGTTATTTATACTAATTAATAATTAAAATGGAACATTTTTCGTTATTTAAAAAAATAAATTAATATGGGTTGATCCTAGGTTGTTACTTGGGTTTGATTGGATGCATTTGTTTCATAGATGGATTGAGATCACTAATTCAAGATGAATCCATAAAACAAGATAATTACACAACCTCATTCACCAACATAGTTCTTACACAACTACAAGTCTAATATCTAATGCACTTATAATATCAATTTCATGATTGATCCAAGGAATTGAATCATACAAGCACTTGTAATGTGTCGTTGTTAAACATGGCGAAGAAGTAGAATGACAGAACTCATCAAATGTAAATCAAAAAATAACAAACAGATTTAAAAAATAATGTAGATGAAATAACATCCAATCAATCTCATTCAACTCTCTAGGAACAAACATTAAATTTTTATCCCCCATCGATGATATTCTATCAATGGAAGTGAGAAGACGACTTAAATAATTTGGATTGAAGAAAAAATACTAATAAAAAAGAAAACTCTACCGTTGTATGAAAAATTGACATGTGTTTGTGTCAAGAAATTCACACCTTGATTTAATGGTATCAACATGTGAAGAAAAGGAAAATTAAATGTGAAAAATAATAAAAACATTTATTAAAATTCTAAACGTGGAAGGAAAACTAACATGGGAGATATTGAATATGTGAATACAAATTAAAAGCATGAAATTACAATTGAAAGAAATACAATGGATGAAAGAAAAACTGAGATTAATTAAAAATATTTGATGCTAATTCTCTTCACCACCAGCTCCTTATATAGGTATATTTTGTGACTTAGATACAACACACAACAAATAATTACGTCTCCATTTATTTTTATAGTTAATTGGTAGGTGAGAAAATCCATTGAATTTGACGTTCTGAAGTTGACCCAGAATTTCATCCAGATTCGTCTACTATTATGACGTTATAAATTGTAATTGATGGAAGCAAGATCTAGAGGCATTTTAGATGTGACATATTCTCTTCCATCTATCTTTTATTATCTATAAAACATTCATGAAATTTGGTGGATCCGTTTGGATGTTATGATCGAAATGGTTGTGCAACTTTATGTGCATTTATATCGGGCCCTCCATTTGAATCTCAACATTAGACCCATTTTTTATCATGAAAAAATCAGAATTAGTTCCAGAAAAAATTTAATAAAATGACCCCTCTATTTTTATAATTTTTCAGAAAAAATTATAGCTTCATTGGTCTTGATTTGTGGGCCCAACATTTGATTGATGGGCCTTATCCCCATTATGCATTCTCTTGAAAATTTCAACATTCCTGTTAAAAAATATCCATCTCCTCCTGGGATTAATCCATAAATCCTAAATGGTAAAATATTCCAAACAATGTGATAAATTATATACCAAAAAACTAAATTCAATAAATGAATATAATGTTCTCCACAAATAGATTATTGATTTGGCCAAAATTTACATTTTAATCTTGAATTGTACATAAGATGAGAAATGAAGTTTAATTTCTGTAATGAACTAAAAATAATGTTTATGTACTTTGGAACACATAAATATTAAGATATTAACGATGAATATTTTCCTCTTTTAGTTTCTAATCATGCCCCCCCAACTTGATTTGGTTAACCCTGAGAAAAATATAACAAAAATGAAATTATAATTCCCTTTTCTAAAATTATTTTAATACACATTTCTCACCCAAAGACCTCATACCAAAAAAAAAAATATGAAACCCAATAAAATAAGTTAAATCATACTAGTTAAATAAGCATATCCCAAGCCCAAGAACATTCCTTTGTTCAAATTTATCACCACATTTCATCCATTTCAATTATGCATTACAAGGTGTGGTGCATCACAAAAGACATGGGGACAATTCTATTGATCAAGGGGAAAAAATGTAAGAGCTAGGATTTAATCACATTAAATGGTAAAATAACTATCTAGTATTCATTGATTGTTTTTTTTATTTTTTTAACCACAATTGAAATGAAAAGACTAACTCTGGGAAATGAAACTATGGATTTGTGATCCCCAAGTGCTTGATTCCACATATATTGTCAATCTCATGCTCTACAAAATAGATATAAGCCTAACTCTGTGCAAGAAAACTACGGAATCAAGATCCCCATGTGTCCTATGCCACACATTTGGGCAAAACATTTGTCTATGTGATCATAATTTTTTTCCAATTTTTTTTGTTTTTTTTGGATACTCAAATTAAACTAAAAGTGACCCCATAACACTATGCTATAATGATAGGGGACCAAGAACTAAAACATACACCAATGATCCAGTAGACGTGAATTGTGGAATTTTTATTAAGAGGACGAAAATGTAAACATTGAAAAATCACATTGGACAACCACACTATCAAAAATCTATGCACATGAACATAAACATGCATTAAAATTAAAATCAAGGCCTGAAAAAAAAATTGATATCAAATTTTAGAGTTTGCAATGTGTGTTACCATGTTTAAGGTTAATGAAGATTTTCATTCCATGCATGTTATTATAAAAAAAGTTATTTTTATTTCATCTCTCCCTATCATAGAATAACAATGTCAATAGTGTTTATAAATAACGTAAAAGCAGTATGAGAGAGTTGTTTAAAGAGGAAATTTGAAAATTAGAATCATCAAATGAAGTCACCTGGTGGTTGATGATGATAAGGCATTCCACAGTCTCTCGTCAATCATGGGTTTGAGTCTCATCGACTTAGATGGTTCTGAATGGATTTTCCATACGACCTAAGACGTGTCCTTTTAATTTATTATATATATATATATATATATTATTTTAACTTAAAAAAATTAAAAATAAAATGAACTAATCAAAAAATCTTTTCTATTAAAAATTCCAGGTAAGGTATTGCACTGGGATCACAACCACTTGACCCGGATGAATATGGACCTCCCCTTTCATACCCATCCTTACTTCTAAAAGAATAATAGATCAACAATTTATGGTAATTTATTATAGGAAATGTTAAAAAAATAAATATTATTCACAATGATTGAAAATATGAAAACCATGGGTTGCCTATCATGAAACGCTTTTGTTTGACATCATTAGCTCGACTTAGATCCCCAAATTATCCAATTAAAACATTAAACATATTTAGGACCCCATTTTCTCCACATCAACAATATTGAGATTAATAATTTTTTATAATTTGATTGCTATGAAATGTTTTGTTCATCAATGAGTTGGAGAATCCATGTAATAACAAAAATGGTTGATTATGTTGAATTTATATTCATTACTTATACATCAATGACCATTCCAAAAATATTGTATTCTTTAGAAGAATGAACTAAAACATCAAGGTCATTCATATAACCTATTATGGGATTCTTGAGTTGGGAAGGAATGAAAATAGTTTTGATCTTGGGTTCATTGAAATTTCATAACGGAGATAGAAAATATAAATCAAAATCATTTACTTCACTAAAAAAATTATAAATAAAATGTTCATTTTGAAAATATAATTCATCTTGAAAATTTTCTAGTTGAATATCAAGAAAGGGAATAGAATCACTGTTTGTGATATTTTTTAATCGTTCAACTATTGGAACTTCTGAAAATTTATAAATGGATTTATTGTCATCAAACTCAATACATGATGTCAAATTTTCCTCTTTTGAGTCAAAAAAATCAATTTCCTCTTGATTTAAAGACCCTTCAACATTTCGTTTATCATATTCAGTAATCCCATATTCAAATGTTAGTAATTTTTTAAATTAATGATTGGTTTTTGGGATAAAATATTTTTCTATCAGTGA
The DNA here is from genome assembly GCA_963277665.1 of Viscum album. Lineage (NCBI taxonomy): Eukaryota > Viridiplantae > Streptophyta > Magnoliopsida > Santalales > Viscaceae > Viscum > Viscum album. The sequence continues at coordinate 993,556,528 of OY728139.1, read as the reverse complement.
TGAGGAAAGAACATTCTAAATGGGAATGGGTTTTACAAATGTCTCAATTAATTATATTTCTAATCTCAAATGTGAAAATTATAAATTCATTTTAATCATTTTTTCACATTAATGTTCATTAATTTTATCAGAATTTGGTTTGATAAATGGTTGGACGTCATGAAAATCATTATGTTTGATGACTTCAATCATTCTCGAGAGGTATAGAAATTGATCCTTTAAAAATCAGCATCCTGGTGATTGTACATATCATCTATTGTGGTGTATTCAATCATGGTTTGGTCATTGAAATTCCCTATGTGAGGAGATTCCAAATATTGATTTTCTAGTTGATTATAGCCTTGGTATATCAATGGATATTATTGAAGATAATCCATTGGAGTTAATTGAAAATTGTTTTAGTGATTCATTGGACACAAGGAAATAGTAAGGGACATAGAGAAGAGAAATTTGGGTGATAATAGAGAATTTGGGGTGAGAAAAGAATATGAGAGTCCATGGTAACTTAATTGGGTCCCCGGAAATGGATCCAAAATTTGGTTGCGCCCAAATTTTCCATACTGGTAAAAGTGTTTGAAGTAGTACATGTAGGGCTCGAATCCATAGGGGCCGAAGAAGTTACCTTGAGACACAATGATTTGTTGTAAGATTGGATATAAAGTAGCCAACATGTGTTTTAATTGATTGGATAACTAATTATTTAAATTAAATAACAATTAAAAAGAATAAGTTACTTTATCTCAAACAATAAGAATATATTTGTTGATCTCAAGATGTTGCTTGGGGGGATTTGATGCATTTGTTTCTTAAAAGGTTTGAGATCACAAATTCAAGATGAATCCATAAAACATGATAATTCCATAACCTCATTCACCACTATAGTTTTTACAAAATTACAATACTAGTCACCAAGTCACTGATATGACCAATTACATGATCACTCCATGGAATTGGATCCAATTAGCACTCAGAATGTGTCCTTGTTAAACATGTCAAGGAAGAAGAAGAACAAAACTCATCAATTGTAAATCTTAAAATAAAAAATCAGTTAAAAAATTAATGTTCATGAAATAACATCCATTCCATCTCATTCAACTCTCTAGGATCAAAACATAAATTTTTAACCCTTGATTGATGTTATTCTATCAATGGAAGAAAGAAGTAAACTTAAAGAAGTGGGAATGAAGAAGAAAAACATAAATAAAAAAGAACACTCCATATTAATGTGAAAAATTCAGAAGTGTTGGTGTGAATAAATTCACACCTTGATTTAATAGTATCAATTGGTGAAGAAAAGGAAAAAAGTGAAAAGGAATAATTTTTTTTTATAAAAATACTAAACGTGAACAAAAAACATACATGGGATAAATTAACGATGCGATTACAAATTGAAATCATGAAATTAAAATTTAAAGAAATACAAAGAATGAAAGAAAAACTTGGATTGAATGAAAAATATTAGATGCTAATTTCCATCACCACCATCTCTTTATAAAGGAATATTTTGTTCCATATATACTCACCCAACAATAAATTACATTTCCATTAATTGGGACAGTTAAATGGAGGTTGAGAAAATCTAGTGAATTTGACGTTTCAATGTTCACTCGGAAATACATCCAGATTCATCCAATGTTGTAACATCTGACTTTGTAATTGAACGATGCTCACTCTAGAGGTGTTGTAGAAGAGAAATACGCACTCCCATCAGTCGTCTATTAGCTGTAAATCATTCAGGAACATTGGTGAATCCGTTTGGATGTTATGATCAAAATAATGGGACAACTTTACCTACATTTATATCAGGCCCACCATTTAAATCTCAACTTTATATCCCTTTATCATCATGAAAAATTCAGAATTAGATCCATACAAAATTGAGTAAAATTATTCCCATATTTCTATCTTTATTTAGTATAAATTTGTGCTTCATTGTGCTTGTTTTTCGGTCCCTGCATTGGTTTGATGGGCCTTATTCCCATTTTGCCTTCTCCAAAGAAAATCATCATTCATGTGGAAAAATATACATCTTCTACTAGGATTCATCCATCAATCATAAATGATATAATATTCCAAAAAATGTCATCAATGATATCCCAAAAATATTAAATTGAAAATATGAATATAACGTTCTGCTCAAATAGATGATTGATTGTGCCCAAATTTGCATTTTTATCATGAATTGTATTTAATATGAGAAATGAAGTTAAATTTATATAATTCACTAAAAATGATGTTTACGGACTTTGGAACAAACAAATATTAAGATATTAACAATTAATATATCTTATTTTAGTGGCTAATCAATAAACATGGAAATGTTATTTATAATATTAAAATCATGAAAAGGAGTGTCATGGCCAAGGCATATGCCTAATCATTCATATGCCTACGCAGGCAGTGTCATGTGAGTTAAACGAGTATGATAAACAATTTGTATTATTCAATGAAATAAAAACTAACTAGCCACAAAACAAACACCTACATGAGGTATATGAAAGACTCAAACCAAATCTAAACATGGTACATATAACCATCAATACTCTTTGGTTTAGAAGATAGCACACCTCTGTTGGAGGGGTTTTATTATAAAATCATTGCATTGATTTATCAATCAATTCATTTAATAATATTTAAAATTTATTCTATAACCGATTCAACACAAATCAAATGCAATAATTTAAGCAACTAGATCAACATAACTAACACTGTGAGTTTTGCAGACAACGCACCTCCGTTGGAGGGGTTTTATTATAAAAACATGACTTTATTTATCAAATGAAAAAATAGTATTAAAGAACACTTATGAAGGATATGGAGTTCAATATAATTATGCACAATTAAGTATGATGCTAAATTCAATTTAAAGCAATCATGAATTAAAGAGACTTGAAGAGGGATCCAACCTCAAGATGGAACTAAGCCATCCACTTCGACTCTTGGAGCTTTATAACTAAATGTTGTTGATCCACCAATGGGTATACACACCTAAACACACATGAAAGGACACCTATCCCCTATGCACTTACCTACATGGACATGATAATGTGCAAGGGGACCCTTGAACATATGCTTATATGCATATAATTGTCTCCACTCACCTATGTATACATTTATATATATATAAATAGGCACATATAGCCACATACATGCATAATCACTGCCATGGTTGACTATACACGAAACAGAGGAACCCACATACATATACATTCTTACCTATGCACACAGAGGTGAGTCACCCTTATCCTGGCAACTCGAAACCAACAAGAATTGATCAACACACTATAGAAAGGATATTAGGAACATTTAACCACATAAAGGATGTTACATAATAAGTGATAAACCAACCAATGAGATTAATGCATTACCTTGATTGGGAGAACCAAATCCATCCGAACCAATATGAAATGATCCAATGCCCTACTAAAAACAGAATATGGTGTCCAAAACACTAAAATCCCCAAATACAGGAGCTATGAGTCATGTACAAACCATATAATATTACCTCAGATCAACATCGGCAGACTAAATCAATCTAAACCCCATTCTCCCACTTCGTAGAATATAATTACCTATTGTTAACATAATGAAGTAAAAAACCTATGTGACCAAAGGGATAAAGAAAATAAAATAAAAACTAAACTAAAACATACTTCTCTCTTGTGACTATACATGTCACCACTAAACATATATGAACAACAATAACCCAATAGTTAAATCGTGTTTTTGAAAGAAAGGGGGAAATAGATCCATGTTTCAAAATGATACTATCAAATAGTACATTCCTATTAATTAACCACTTTTGTTCCTGTTAATGGTATATAATTATTTTGGCCCAAATTTCATCTTAATTTTGTTTTGTTTGATACGTGTTTTTATCCCACTCGAGAATAAAAGTTTACTAGAGGGCACACTTTGTAATCAAAAAGATTATATCATAATATAAAATGGAGCCATAACAATGAAGAAGGTTGAACATGTTATGAAAGAATGTTTGATCATATAGACTTCTAATTTATAAAAGGATAAACAAAAATAACGGAAAACATTGAGTGTTTTCTAATTTCTCAAGTGAATATGAAATTTTCAAATAATAATAAATATTTGAAAGAAGCGAAAAGTATACATAATGGCATAGATTTTTAAAATAAAAGGTGTTAATTCCATACCAATAACAACTAGTGGTATCATACCAAATCATATTGGTGCCACTAATATCAATGGATCATTTAGTGAATGTAATCTATTGTAAATAATAGGGAATATTGTAAGAAACTTTATAATAATGAAATGTGGGAGTTAGAGATGGATTATAATGGTTATTCAACCTTATCAATGATTAGAGAAACCTATAGAGAGTAAATACACCCCCTACCCCAATCCCCAATTCCCTACTGCCCCACTACCCCACTGCCCAACCCCCTCCACCTACAATACAGACCCCCAACAGACCACCTTCTTACATCTACCTTACAGACCTCCACACACCACCCTGCCACATCCACCCACTTGTAGACAAACCCTACCCCCTTCCATGTAGACCTCCCCACTACTCCCTTCCCCCTCTACCCACCCCCTCCTCTTCCCCCTTCCCTGCAAACCTCTCCCCTACCCTACAAGCCTCCCCCTCCCCATCCCCCATGCCCTGTAGACATACGACTGCCCGTTTCCCCCCCTCCACCCTCCCCTCTTCCCCCTAACCCTCTGCCCCACCCCTTGTCCTCCTGCACTCTCCCCTACCAGTTTTCCCTCCCCCCACTGCCCCCTGTGCCTTACCCCCTTTCACCCCCCACTGGGACAAAAGATAAATCCAAAATTACAGTAGGATATATATAATCAACTAAACTTTATATAATATATGAATGAGATAGTAGACACAAATATATATCCCAAGAGATAACTACAATGAAAAAAAGACATATATATGGAAATTCTAATGAACATGATGTACTGAAAAGAACCTCTACATTTCACATACTATTGGATCACTCATTATCTAAATTGTTGACCACTAATATCACAAATACCCATGCTCCATAATTAATCTCCTATCATCCACGAGCATTTTCTCTATACAATCCACCTCAAATTTATGTCTATCTAAGCCACCTACACCCCCTATTCAACATGTATTATCCTCATCCCTAAACCATCCCCCTCCCCCATAACCATCCACACACCCCCAAACCCCCCAGCCTGCACTAGCCCCCAACCCCCACCCCTAAACAAGCCCCACCCCCAACCCCCTTCACCACCCCACTCTTTCCCCATACTAGCCTTCCCCCAAAAACCGGTCCCCCCTCCAAAACTAGTTCCCCCACACACTATCCCACCAACCCTCTAGCCTACACTAGCCCCCTACACAACCACCACTTCATCCCCTATACTAGCCTCCCACACAAACCATCCACCTCCTCCCCACCCAAAATAGTCCCCTCCACCACATCCATCCCCTAAACTCCCTCAACCCCCCCATCCTGCACCAACCTACACCAACCCCCCTAAAATTTTCAAATTAACATTTCAACACAGGTATTATTTTGTAACTAGAAGTTAGAATTATGAATACTTGAATAATACCAGTCCTGAAATTTATTACAATAAAAGGAAATTTATATATTTGATTCATAAATTTAGACGTAGAAGAACAAGACATTACATGGAAAAGATTCATGTAAGAATTATTGCAGATTATCATGCTGAACAGAAACTAAAATAACAATTTTTATTATCACCAAATAAAAAATCATGATTAGTATGTGAAAATGAGATCAAATATAAGTGATCTCCATCAACAACAATAAATATAAATCAGTAACGAAATCATAAAAATGACGTTGATATTTTTATGTGCTTCATAGAATTAGAATGAAAGAATCAACATAACCTGGTTTCTCCAAACACAGTAGAATAAATGATTTTAACCTCATTGGCCATCAATAGAGTTTCTGTTTCCCCTCATTACCTATTTTTCATCATCGGTAACTTATTATTTTCCAACAAACATGGTTTAGGATTAACAAGATATCAATTAAAAAGATGAAATTGTACATGCAGAAAATTAGAAGTCAAATGTCCCATTTTGAAGCCCATAATGAAAACAGTAGACCACAGGCTACAAAACACCCATTATAAGCTCACTATTTCAGGTAGATAACCATTCAAAGCAAAACAAATGAACTACAATAGTGAAAAAATAAATGAGTCGGTTTTCCCACCCATACACCTGAAAACAAATTGAAGGTTCAAGATATAGTGAAAACGTGAGGTGCAATGAGCATGCGCCATCATGTAACATAAATAGGATATAAAAATGACTTATAATAAAAAAAAATCATATCATCAGTAAATAGAGTCACTTTAGGAGGCAAAAAGGGTAAAAAACTCTATATAGAAAATCATGTTGCAACATCCACATTTTCCACTCTTCTAAAATTAGATGTGTTTCACTTCACCAACAAAAGGTCATCATATTATTCTTGGACCAACCTGACAATCAATTAAATAATAATTGCCAAGCCCTCTATCAAAGTTAATCAAATATATATTCAACTAAGAATGATTATTTGAAAAATAAATTTAAATCATTCTATCATATGGGCATTAATAGATAGTCTTCAGTAATAATTTCCTTAAACCAAAGAATGATTCCAAACGGATGATCAATGTGCATCATGAAAAACACCAGTGATTTATAAATCAATAGGTAGATCTGATTACGAACTCAAAACAAGAATGCCACTGATTTACAACTACAATATAGAAATGTAATACAATATAAACTAAAAAATACTACATTTTCGAGTGAAAAGAGAGAGGGAACCAAAACGTGATTGCCACTAATTTGCAACTCCAATCATGAAATGTAATACAATAAAAAATTATAAATATTACATTTTATAGTGAAAAGAGATAGGGAACTACAAGTGTATGGAAGTAAATGATCATTCATTCTCCTCACACCTACTATAATAAAACACTATTAATTTGAAAATAATGAAATAATGAATGAGTGGAACCACAAGTTCACGAAAGAAATAAAATAAAATTGAAAAATAATGAATATAATGAAGGGTTCCCTGATATAATTCTCTAATTATTTATATCGTAATCCATTATAAAATAAATTCATCCCCTAGATAATACACTAGAATGACCCAAGATCTCAATACATTCACTCTCTCATTACTGTGTTATGTTAGGTAGTGAAAAAAAGTTTTTTTGATAAACTACATTCACCTACCCCTGGTAATTGAGAATGATTAATCACTTGTTTATCACCCTTCAATCACCTACATCATATTATAATTGAATGAAAATTGTGGTAGTATTATGTGTAAACCAAATTAATAGATAAAACCATGATAAAATTTAAAGTTAAAAGGGTAATAATCTTCTACTCATATGGATACAAGGATTCATACTATGCCACTAGAGTACAACGAATGGTGACTCCAAGAACCATAAACAGGGATATCTTTAGCTTAAAACATATTCCATCAAAAAAGGTTAGTTTTTCATGACGAATGTGCATATTTTGAAAAAAAAGATACTTATAAGTATCATAAATCAAGAGAAGATCGTCAATGTTCATAGAAAAAGATAAAATGGTTCTAGAAGGAAAATGTATCTAATGTTTCTTTGAATGATATATGCATTAACAATTTTTTGATTTTGGATAGAAGTTGTACCTCAAACATGACATAAAATAAAAATCATATTACAGATATCAAGTATGATAAAGGTACATTGGTTCTTTTTTCCAATGATGAATAAATAATGAGTCAAAAACTACATTTTAATATAAATTAAATAGTATTGAGATGGTACAAACCATGTTTAGAAAAGAATCAAAAAAAGTGGGAAGACAAAAAACACTCACTTGGAATTATGTCATCATGTAATGGTGACGATCAGGAGCATCTGTGATGACCAGCTTTACCACCTCCACTGGAAGTGATCTGAGACCTTCAACAAAGTAACCTCTTATTCAAAATTTACATTTGAACCTAGAAATTCCGCCATGATGTTCCATTCATGCCATGCATAAAAAACCTCCAGGTTGTTCTTCATAAACATTTTTGTTCTACATATGTTGTATTCAGTATTCCAATGCGTGAGACCACATCCAAAAAAATAATTGAGGACCATAATAGAATCAATCTCAATTGCATAATGAGCGATATGATTCTACTGGAAAATGGTGAGACCACTAAGAAGAGGTTTTCGGGGAGGAGGGTGCGGTTGTGGAAGAGTTCGTCAGGGAGGAGGGAACTGCTGTAATAGAGGGCAGTGTGGTGAGATCATCGGGGAGATCATCGAGAGGAGGATACATAATCTGGGAGGAGGGTTACACAGTTATAGGGCTGCAAATCGACGGAGGAGGAGGAGGGCTACCGGGAGGAGGAGACGCAGTCAGGGAGGAGGGATGCGCAATGATAGTGCTGCGAATCGGGGGAGGATAGGAGGGATGCGGGGAGGAGGAGACGTCATCGGGGAGGAGGGTTGTGCAGTGATGGGGGTGTGAATCAAGGGAGGATGAGATGGGATGCAGATCGGGGGAGGAGGATGTGCCCGATACAAATTGGAAAAAAACATCTATGGTTTTATATAGATTTAGACACAGAGATTGAATTAAAATGTATAAATAAAATATCTATAGAAATAGAACTATAAATACATGGCTATAGGTATATGGATGTTGCACATAATTTTTAGTAGTGCGATATATCAATGTACTATTCATGATGAAATTCCACAACCCTGGACTTTTATAAAGAAGATGAATCAGCTTATTCAAATCACATTGAACACAATGTCATTAAAAATTTAAAGGATGTGAATATATATATGTTTAACAACTAATTTATAATATAAAAAGAACATATGTATTCATACAAACATCGAACCAGTGAAGCAATTTCCTCTCTAGAATAATGTGGATGTGTTCAAGTTTCGTTAACAGGTATTTAGTCATAGAAAGCATTAACAGTTTAAAATACATAAAATATTTATCAATGAATGAGAAAATAAATATATATAAAAAATAGTCAATTTATAATGACATAAATAGATAAAAATTACTTCAAAACCAAAAAGCATGAAAAACATTATACATTAAAATCAATCATTTCTCATTCAGCTAATTCCCTAAACTATTGAATTTCTTTTTAATGTTGATATATAGGGTGGTGATATAGCTATTGTGTGAGAAAGGAAATAGTCTAGGGACCATCCAATTCAATTAAAAACAATCCACGCCTGGAAATTTTAATAGAAAAATTCTATATTGAATTAAATAGAATGATGGTGAATAAAATGAGTTCTACAATAGATTCCAAAATGAAAAAAATGTCACATATTCCTTCATATCTATATAACATACTATTATAGTTCACCAATGAAAACTAAAATCGATAAAAAAAATCCACACACTGGTTCAACCTAGTTATACCTTAACAATATGAATTTGAAATTTGTTTCATATACAACATCAATGATTTCATTCAATTGAACATAGTAATAACCATAAATTGACATATAGATATCCAATGTCATAGTTTTTTGTCTCTAGATTTTCATTAAGATATTTAATGTGAATATGTAAGTCAATATCATTTAAATAACTATAATAGTGTGTAATTATTGATGGAAAATTAGATAGTTAGTAATATTATTCAATTGATGTCAGTTCACCTTACTCATGTAGGCTATGTGTCAATATATTTTGTGCAGTTTAATATATCTTTTTCACAAAAAATTAGTATTGTACATCAATAATAATGAAAATGTATTTATTCCTACAAAAGCCAAGAATCATTCATGATATATAATCTAATTGGGCGGTTGAATATGATAATAACTAGTAAATTGAATATCTTTTTTATATTAATAACATGTTTCTAGTAAATGATAATTACATTTTTATATGATTCAAATATATTTGAAAAAAAATAAATTTTGAAAAGTAAAAGAAATTTAAAACATACTACAAACATTGTGGAAGTAATGGAGTATTCAAAAATATATACCAATGAGATAGTAAAAATTCGATATTATCCATGTGAAATAAATATCATTAAATATATATCCTATAATAAATTCAAGATGGATTATTTAATTTTGCTTCAACAACCAAATGATATTCAACATGAAAAGTAGTACATTCATTCATCAAATTACTATTGGCAATTGAAAAATCTGAATGAGCTCTATCACATATAAATAAATTTAATGTAATCAAATACTACTCAATATATTATATCCTCCTGAATTTAAAAACAATAGAATAAATAACTTCATTTGAAAATTGTACCATAAAATCAATAACGACATCGAAAAATGATAGTTGAAATATTTTTTCCTTATGAGAAATAATAAGTAGAATCTTATCCTATAATATTTTTAAGACAATAATTCATTTATTTTTTAAAAAATTATTTGAAAAAATTTACTCTTGCCTATCCATGTATGAAATGTATTGGTATATAATAAATCAGAAATTGTGATTATAATCAAATTATTAAGTAGCATGTTATTGTCATGAATTTCAAAACCATGCTAGGAGAGTATCTATCAGGATGCATGAGAATATTAATAATGGAAGAAAAAGTAATTTTAACTCATCATATACTATTCATCAGTCATATATTCCCTGTTCGGCTCACCAAACAATAAATGGAATTGTTTCCATAAAATTATTTCTCCTAAATGATGAATTGAAATGAAAATGACATTTATTTTCCACCATGATCCAAAATGGTCTCAAATATATTGTCATCAAAAATCAATGTTCATGAAATCCATATTATACCTTAATATGTAAATTTTCTAGAAAGGGAGATTTAAAATATATTTTATTCCTTATATTTATTACCTTTTATTCTACCCGCACCATGATTCAAGGTTAATGACAATGCCAACAAATCCTAAAATTCATATACGCTATGAATGTTATCTTTATAAATATCTGGTAATATTTAAACTCATTAAATGATATATGGTGCTTGGATGAATTCTCTAGAACCATCAAATTCTAATATGTTCGTACTGAACTTGATCTGTGGGGATATAAATAATTTGTGGCTTGTGTCAGTAAATTTATCACAATGTTTATTACATATAAATTTTTTACATTTAATTCATCAAAGGTAAGGATATTCAATTTTCCTACCTCAACCTAATAATTTGAATATGTCGAGTACTTATTATTTTTCTATAATAAAACATGCTATTTGATTTCATAAATATAATTTATCACAAAATCACCTGAAAATTATTTCAACTCTTCAGTCAATGGATGATGGTAAACATCAATATTATCCTCGAAAAAATATTGGTCAATCAATAACTGTAAAAGGTAATATAATTTTTGGATACATAACAATCCAAAGATAATTATTATTTAGACCAAATGCCACGGGAAATTTTTAATGAGTCTCACTAAATGAAATACAATTTTATTTTCACATCAATCATGGTCTCATATGTGAATCATTTGTTCTTTGTCAGATTACAAGCATTGTAATATGACTCAACAGTCATAGATTCACTAGGATGCATGTTTTTCAATAAAACCAACAACATGTTGAATGATGTGTCTGACCAATAATTCAAAATCATCAATTAAAACAACACCATGTCAAAAATACAATTTACTATATATAGTATAGTAATAATATAATTTAGTATGTTCATCCCCATGTATTTTAGAAAAACACAATAAATCATTATATAATACAAAGTGTAGATTGAACTTAGCGGCCTCAAAATTTTGGATGAGAATTCCCCGTTGATCCAACCCACATAACATTTAATTAATCATTTCATGCATCAGATCTTTCATCATTTCATCATCATTCATATTAATAGATTAAATTCTATGAAAATGAATATAATTTCTGCCAAAAAATCCCAAATATTATAATTTATCAGAAATCATTTTACAAATAAGCTCTCCCTCATTGTATCTCATGTGAATTGATATCTATTTTCCCTTTTTCTAAACATAGAATTTATATAATCCCAATTAAATTCTCTAATGAAGTAAATAAACTGAATTATTCTCCCCAAATGTTCTTTATGTATAATATTTGGAAGATCATTCCATCACATATCTATATTAGTATTTGAGGACACCCCCACCCCATTTTGTACCTCTCCTAGGATGATAATTGGACATTGAGAATAGTGATTTTCGGAGTCATGCCACTAGTATTCCCTAGGTTGGAACCTAGTAACATGGGTAAATCAATCATATAAATGCGATTCATTACACTATAAGTGAATCATGAATAAGGGAGTGATTAGATAGATACAATAATCAACCAATTATCATAAATATATATTAAACCCATGTGTATAAATTTATGGACATAAAAACTAAAAAAACTAGGATTCAAACTAAATGTACAAAAATGGTAAACCCCATAGCGACCACGAATCCCAATCCGATCCTAAAAACCCAAATCTTGTAATATCTTTATCGATCTCCAACAATATCATACCATTTTGAAAATAAATTATTATATATGTGGGGTCATCATAATAGTATACTCTGTAGGATTCTACCTTGATCATCCAATGAAAATGAGTAAGAAAACCTACTAAATCCCAATGAAAAATAATCCTTTCGATACTATATCCAGAGATACATGTCTGTGAAATAACTTCAAGCCATTGTTTACATCTACACAAAAATATGGGGAATCTAATAATTGTTCATACCGTAATAAAATTCAATGATGAGAAGAGAATGGGAAAGATGGGATAGTAAATAGTATATCCCTCTTCAACCAAAGATTTTGGTGAAAACAACTTCCTAGAGTCCATTGGGTGCCATTCACCCTACCGACATGGGGGTAGCATAAGAAAAAACGGAAATATATAGTATATCCCCTGACCACAATATAGGAATTAAACTATTATCATAAGAACACAATAAATTGAAGAACCTTTATTAAATTTAATCCCTTCTCCTAACATTTCACTTCACATTTATTAATTTATAAATATTAATTTAAAATATTCTGATTATATTTTATCAATCATCCCAATAATGACCAAACAATCCGAGAATAATCCAATTGAGTTTATGGTTTCTTAGGAATATCATTATTATTTATATTATAAAAAAACCACGGGTTAAACATTTATTAAACATTATACTCAGTCCTTTATTCTTGGTAATCTAGGAAAACCTCCTAAGTTAGAATTACGAGATGGAACAAAAAACATCCATCTACCTCATGTAGGGAGGAGTGTAATTTAATTATAACAAGAAAACCAATCATCTATCTATTTGACATATTCATCATCCTGAAATCATAATAGATTTCAAAACAATAATAAAAAATCCAAATGTAAACCAGTTAAATCTTTTATTATGTCATCCCTAGCATCATCATGCATATTATTATGAATTTCATTGTCAAGGGTGTAAAATGCCACCAAAACATAGTCTTCCCTATCCATATCCCATAAACCATACAAAAATAAAATCACATTACATAAAATGATCATATATAGATAACATAGGACATAGAGAGAAAAAACATAGTAAAGAAAGAAACATGGAACTTCAAACACGGCATCCAACCATCGCATGAAAATATTCTCTCACAGACCCAATGAAAGACATTATTCCTTCACTTGAAAATGATCAACCTTTTTCCAAAACATTTATCATTATTCAAAGAATAGTTTTTTTCCATCTTGAATTAACCAATTCAAAAATCATAGTTTCCAACTATGGTAATCCTATGTATTCAACTATAAAAATTGGTTTGGGTTAATGGGGGAATAGAACCCACCCCCCCAATAATTACAAGGACCACCAAATAAATAAAATTGATTAATTTAATACATAAAAAATATGATTACAATTCCTATATACAAAAAATATGTTATGATATTGGAATTCGAAAACAAAAACAATTACAGAAGAGGATACAAGACCTGAAAACTATGGAAACTACCTGATTTCGTTGATTTAGTCCCTTTGGGACGTACTGCATAAAAATAAAACCACCAAAACTTTAAATTTTATCAGAGGACCAAAACAAAAACATATTAAAATTTATAGAATAAATTCATATATGGAACAAAAATGTATAGAAACATTAAAACAAAAACAAAGCACTATAAGAAGTAACATTGGACAAATCAGGATCAGTAAATTCTAGATAAACTCGACCACCCAATATGTTGATTTCAGATTTGTTTTGTTTATTGAATGTGTGGTTAAAGAGCAAATGAAATCCCTTGGATCAACCTTAACCGGATAAATACTCAACCAAGGAAAGGATTCCGTGATTTTGAAATTGAACAACCCATTGTTTAACACATGGAACTGGTCAAATCAATAGATGTCTAGGATAGATGTTGTGAAAACATCCATTGTTATACATAAATAAATATAATTTGTATATAAAAGATATACAAGGTGGCATCCTAAATCATGTTGGACAAACAATTGAGTGGCCCATGTAAATCATCTCATGTACTAAAATAAAACAAAAATCATTCAGATATTAAAATGATACAATATTTACTAATAAAATTATTTAAAACAATGTAAATGGAATCACATTTTAAATGGTTAAATTTAAATTTTAAATACTAAATCCAAAATACAGACATCCAAAAATTGTCACCATTTACTTTTGAAAATTACTGATGTTATGACACTTAAATGTTATTCATGTGGATCCATGTTCATTATATCGATGAAGTTATTGAACATTGACAACGTATCAACCATAGTCAAACTATAGTTTCTGTTTTTATCTGTGTGTCTTTTAGTGACACATACTTCTCTACAGTCAATATCTTATCTAATAATATTAATCCTAAAATATATGTTCTTAGACATACTACATATGACCAAATTTTAGTGAAATAATGTGTATATTGACAATCACATTGTACATAAATAAAAATATATTATAATAAGTTTATAAATCAACCCCTTCATCCTTATGACTTCTTTGACTACTTATGTATGTGTTATATACTTGGATAAAATGGTGGATAGGGTTTGCACGTATTGAAAACATTAGTTCCATTATATAGGACTTCTACATGTTGTAATGGAATATCTATGTAGTGATTTTCGTTTATGAATATTTCCAGCATGGCCAAAATCCACAAAACCATTAACTAATTTAGATTAATTAATATTATATCAAAATAGTAATTGATAGAGATGATGATCGATAAAAGTACCTCAACATCCATTTATGAACCAGAAAATGAGGAATGGATATAATTTCATTAAACGAGTTCATTGTACAAATATAAAAAGAAATATCTCATCGAGAACAAATCATTGCATACATAATAATTCCCACCACATTAGCATACATGATTGTACTCATTTATTCAATATTATAAGTGGTGGATGGACACATACATAAAGAAAATTCAAACTGTTAAACTAAATTAATAATATTAGAATTGACATCATCAATAAAATAAATCCAAAGGACTTTATGTATATTGGAACACTAATACACATAAATATGCTTATGTTAGTTGTCCCTAAAAATTTCCTTGCGCATAATTTTCATTGAACACCGTAGATCAATCAATTAAAATGTTGAATTAAACTGAATTTTATCACGGGTGATGAATTTTATATCACTATATATGCGTAACATGTCATCTACATAGACCGATAAATAAATAATGGATTTCTTTGGAGATTTAATATATACACATGCATAACACTAACTCCAGATAAAACAATTTTCTATCATGAATGAATCAATCTTCATGTACCATTGTATCATTTAATATATGAACAAAGATAATTATTTATTATAAAAATATTAATATTAAAATTTATGTTCAAAAATAGAAGGAGGATTTTTGTATAATTTTTCGATTAAATCCCCATGAGTGAATGATGTTTTAATATCTTACAATTCTATATGGAATTATAAATGGACACAAAATGTATGAATAACTATTATTGAACAATGATTCACTACATGATTGATTATTTAATTTCCATCAATTCATTCTTCTTGAAGAAATATTCTGGATGTAATTCTATAATTAGACTTATTTTTATTTCCTACATTATTTTCTACATTTATTTTGTATAAAATTTTTCATCCAATAACCTTCGATGTAGGTTGTTTATTGAATATGAACCATGTGTGGTTCCTATGTAGGGTTTCATCTCACAATGCATAGATGATATTGAATGATTAGAGTTGCTATCATAGAGAGCATTCTTTTACCTTTGGGGATCATGTCCACCAAGATATACTGCCACATTTTGGGAAAATGAAACAATATCAAAATGGATGTGCCTAAGAGGTTGTATAATATCACTCCTCTTCTTTTCCCTAGTCATATTATAATTCCTAAGGTCCCAAAGAACACCATCATCATGAGTATCATTAGAATCAGACTATGATTATGGCCCATTTTGAGGAAGATGCGCCTTATTGGTAGTAAAAATGTCATAAGTGACTCCCAGTCACTTTCACTCTTGAAGCACCACTGCCCAACTAATAATTCAATTTCTAATGCAATATAACACCTAGAGATTTTATGAGAAATATTTTGTAATTATGTATTATGTTATATGCAACACCAACTAAATCATTCACTACACACGTTTTGAAATTTTATATATTTTATCTTTCAAAATGGAAATCATTTTTGGATTTCTAATATCCAAATTTTCTTAGTGTGAATTTTTGATATTTTTTTGAAAACATTCAATTTTTGATGATTAGTGAAAAACACTGTGTTATAGTTTAAAACAAAATTTTAATTTACATAATTATTAATTTTATTTTAATTTATTATATGTCAAGATAAATAAATAATTTCTATATATGTTTAATGTAATTTATTGGAGTTATTTTATAATTATTTTAGATATATAAAAATTTTATTGAACCTTTTAACGTTTTTGACCTACCTCCTAGGAGATTTTGAAAATTTACATAAAAAATAATTTTACCAATTTTGTGAGTTTAATATCAAAAATCTGAAAGGCACGGAAAATATCATGGAGTAAAATGTCATTCAAGAAGATAAAAATAATTTTTGGTGAATTGTATATTTTTACTTTTATTTACCATGTTTAAAAGTAAATAGGGAATTTAAGGGTAAAAATGATATTATAATTTCACTTAAACATTTCTTTATTTTATTAGATAATTGTATTTCATCCAAAAACAACCTTAGGAAAAACAATATGACCATTTAGGTCCTATTGTATTAGATTAGGACATTAATTATTATTTAATTCAAATAAAAGCTAAAATAATTAAAATCAATGTTTATTATGTAAAACATTTTTAATATTAGGATATACAAAAGATAAATCTGACTACAAATATACATTATAAAGCTAAAAAATATTTCCAACATAATTGAAGTTTAGTTATAATTTTTATAAATTAGATAATTTAATTTATTTATGGAAAAATGATGATGCAGTAATTAACTTATTAATGAAATATTAAAATAATTGATTTTATAAATACCCATATAAATGTAATTCAAGACTTTTTATAAATTAAAATTATATTATTGGTTAATATATCTTATTATAGTTGGTTAGATGATTTGATTTCGAAGTAATAACTTTGTTATGAATTTTTAAAAAACAAAATACCAAATAGTGTCAAAATTTACCTAAAAGAGTTTTTAAAAATAATATTAAATAATTAATCAATATTCTATTCATAAAAATATAAGTTTCATCCCAAAGACTTATATAATAATATATATGACATTAATGAATCTATTGTGCTCCTATTGGTAGTTTATAGTACGTTTATTAACCATGTAGTGAAAGAATATAAGAAGACATGGTAAAAGTTAAATTATTTAACATAAAGTTAAATCTGAATTTTAAGGTTAAAATGGTTATATAAAATCTTCCAAAACCTATTTGTTGAAGGGATTTATACCCATACTCACCATATCCTCAAAATAATTTACATTGGAGCCATTATAAACTGAATATGAATTTATTATAAAACTGTATTTTATGATTTTTCTTTGGTGCCCTACAAGACAGTTTTAAAAGGGAACTCCACATTATCTCTATTTCACACCTCCAATGTTATTTGGCTTAGCCAAAAAATGCCAAAATATCCTCTCTATTATCCTCCCATCATCCTATATGCCTTCTTTTAGTCAAAAATCCAACTAATGATTTCCTTTCGATCACATCAAAGGAAGAACCCGAGGAAGAGGTAAATATCTGACCACATATTTCATGTTCATTTCTTCTTCCACTTCCTCATTCTTTATTGTTTCCATTATAAAATAATAACTCTAGTATATTATATATACTGTAAGGTTATTATAAAAATTTCACAACCAGATTAGTTATTTTATCCATCCTATGAATGAGAAAGTCTCCACACGTGCGTACGTATGACTTACCATCTCCACATCGTGATGTAGTTTGTTATTCAAACATTTAATCATTTGGATGGGAATTATAATGAGTATAAATGATATAAATAATAAATATAACATTATTATGATTATTTTTATGTCATATACCATCCAATTATATAATATTTTAATATCAATAGAATGATATCATCGCTTGTGCGTACGTACAGCCTACCATCTCAATGATGTGATGCGACTCGTTCTATAAGAAATTCATTGAATAATCATTATATAAATGAATTGAATGAAAAAATATGATATATATTACAATAATACCATTTTTTTAAATGAAAAAAATATATCATATAATGTGATATTAGAATTTATTTTACAAACCATGTATAAGAACTTAATGCAATGAACACCCGAATAACAAGTAGCAATGAAATATTACTAATAAAAAGACAATCATATGACCATATATGATATAATAACAATTAATATTATACAATAATAAGTAAATTACATTATTTAAATAATTATACAAGATGATTGGATTTGTTTGAAGCATATCAGACCTAAGGTAAGGGAAAATCTCGCTATCTTAATTTTTATCCATGATTATTTATACATTGGTATTTACTAGGGAATATTTATCATCCAAATCCTTATTTCCTAAATATGTTGTATTATTTAAATCCTCCTACAATTGTATAAATTCAATTTTACATATTATTGAATTTTTAGTAAAAGTTATGAAAGGAATCTTTTGTCCTTTTAGTATGAGATACTTTTTGTATTTTCCATCCAAAGTACAAGAGAAATGTTTTTTTAATTATACAACATTAATGGATTTTTATTATTTTACATGTTATGATGTTATGATGGTTAAGAATCCCATTTTTATTACACCGTTTATGCAATGATATATGATTTATTATTTAGTTGAAAAAATAAGTATGGTTTCATAATGAGATGGGTGGGACCTATATCAACCTACAATTCATTGGGTAAACATTTATATCTCATGAGATAGACGTGGCTGGAACGACAAGTAAATCAATTTCAGTGATACATGACTGGAATGAGGAGTGACCTCGGATTAGAAATGGTCTTTATCCACTATGACAGTCTTGTCAATGAGTCTTCACTAATAATAAATGATTTTCTATGATTATGTTTGTATGAAAAAAATGTTTCATGATTTATGTTATGATTATTTGGATTACATTTTACTACAATGATTTATCCCATGTTATAATATTATAATAACTTTTGCAAGTTAAAATTTAAAAAAGTTATGTTCTTATGAATATGATATGATTGATATTTACTTTGTTTACCATTACAGAGAATTTGAGCTCACCCTGTTATATGTTTTCTTTTCCTCTGGTCCATAATAAGGGTATTAAGTAGGGTATGCAAAAAGAGACTCAAGATATGTTGAAATAAATGGGAGACAAGGTAGATGCTTTATGAACCAATTCTTTATGTTTCCCATTTTATAAAGACTCTATACCAATATGGTCCTATCCGGGTTTTTTATATGTTGTAATTAGTAAGCTTCAATTCTGATGTAATAAAAATGTATGAAAAATATGGTTTGTTATAGTCAGTATCAGAGGAAAAGAACAGTCACCCTTCGGAAACTATGATGTGAAAGCCTTAGTAAGGACCCTAAGGATTTTTCTAAGCATAGAACACAATATTTGTGTTTTTGAATTTTCCATGAATAACATATGATAATTCCTTATGTGTGAAATATTAATCTTGATTATGTGGTTATCATATTATGATTAATGTTTCCCTCATTGTGCTTATTTGTTTTAGTGAATGGCTAGAATCCGAAGGAACCATGTTAATGCTGAATGCGATGCGAAATGAAATGACTGTCCCACTAGGAAACCAAACATTATTGGAGATGGGATGAAAAATCGTGTAGCCATGCTGACTCAAATTTCTCATGCTATGAATCATGCATGACTTCCAACCAAGTAATAGAAGTAGCATCATTATGTTTAATCCTTCATGAAGCAGCATCCACCCTCATTCAGCAGGTCTAAAAATGAATTAGTGGCTGAAAATGGATCAATACAACTGAAAAGATATTTTTAGTTCTTGAATGTTCTAAACATGAAAAAGTCATCTTAGCAGTACATCATTTGGAAGGTGATGTTGATCAATGGTGGAATCATATCGAGAATATAAAGCAACGAGGAGAAAATGAGTCCATGGAATGGGAAGAGATCAAGAACATATTTTTCAATAAGTACATCCCACATATTATTCGAACAAAATATATAGAAAGAGTTTCTTGAAATAAAGCAAAATGATGATGAATTTTGTTTGTACCAATGAATCAAATTTTACAAGACTTGAAATGTATGATTTTAGAATTTCTATCTATCTTGGGAGTATGATCGAACGATTATTTAGTGGCTTAAAACCATGCAATCCAATAGAGTTATCCATAAGGGACTTCAATAGCTATGAATAAATTGTTAGATGTGCTCTTAAGGTTTAGATGGAGATTAGAGTAACCCATTCGTCATATTGATTTTATAAGAAAAGGAAAATGGAATTCAAAGGAAAATATAAAGACCACAATGAATAGAAGATGAGTTTTCCTTTATTCTCAAAGTGTGGAATGAAACATGCTGGGAATTTTCATAATGGGAAAAGTAAATGTTTCAAATGGGTAAATGATGGTCATCGGGCATTTGAATGCCGCAACGATAGGAAAATGATGTCTACTGATGTGAACAAAGAAAAAGTCTACATAGAATGCACCTCCTATAATTAAATGTTACAACTGCAAGGAAATGGAGAATTATGCTAATCAATGCCATAATCCAAGTGTTGTTGATGATGATCGACGTCAAAAAACACTTAAGTCAAAAGATAATTGATGGTCACATTCAATGTCAAACTTCAATTTGGAGTATTATAAAAAAGTGGTGAAAGGTACACTTACCATCCAATCTAATGTAGAAAATGTTCTATTTGATTCTGGATCCACCCTCTATTTTTTTCTGAAGAATTTTCCAATGGTATCATCGTACTGCCACAACAATTAGCTGTTGAGTTAGCTATGAAAACTCATAATGGCACAATAGTTGCATAAAAAGATTATAATTCTTCTCCAATTGATGTTTGTGGTAATGAGCATCCTACAAATCTTTTCATCCTTCATATAGAGGAATTTGATGTGATTATTGGCATAGATTGGATTACCTTATATAGAGATCATTTATATTGAAAATAAGAGAAGTCGCAATTCATATTCCCGATCAATCTATGATCCTCTATCAATGCAAGGATTAATATAACATTCTTGTGGAAATTAGTTCCATCTTATGGGTCTCGATTACAATAAATTAACATTATTTATCTCAAATGGATGGATAGAAAATCACAATTACGAATATGGCCATTGTACGGGGGATTTATGATTTTTTCAGAGGAATTTCCTGGTCTTCCTCGAAATCGTGATGTTGAGTTTTCAGTAGAACTCATTCTGGCTACTATGCCCATTTAAAAGACACCACATAGAAAGGAATCAATTGAGTTGCAGAAATTGAAGAAGAAACTCCAATAAAATATGTATAAGGGATTCATACGCCCTAGTGCATCACCTTGGTGAGCACCTATTCTGTTTGTTATGAAGAAAGATGGATCAATGAGACTATAAATTGATTATCGAGAACATAACAAGATCATAATAAAAAACAAATATCATTTCCCATGCATTAATGACTAATCTGAACAACTACTTGAAGCTCAAAATGTTTCCAACAATGATCTTCATTCAGGGTTTCATCAATTAATGGACAAAAGTAGCAATATACCATAGATGATATTCCGTACATGGTTTGTACACTATGAATTTATTGTGACCCCATTTGGTCTTACTAATACCCATACTATCTTCATGGATCTAATGAATAGTGTATTTAGAGACTATCTTGATCAGTTTTTGGAAGTCTATATAGACGATATTTGTGTCTATTCAAAGAGAAATGAAGAACATGAATATTACTTGAGAATTGTATTAATGACCCTATGAAAAAAGAATCATTATGCCAAATTTACCATGTGTGAATTTTTGATTCAAAAAGTTTGATTTCTGGGTTTCATAATCTAAAAAGAGTGGATATCTTTGGATCTAGAAAAAATAGTGGTAATCAAAAGATGGTCGAGACCAATAGCAGTAACTGAGATCTGATGTTTTCTTGGTTTGGATGGATATTGTCGAGGTTTTGGGAATGATTTTTCATGATTATCTAATCCACTAACCCGGTTGACTCAAAAAGGAGTTATCTATGTTTGTAAGGAGGAGTGTGAAGAGAATTTCAAGGAGTTAAAAATAAGGTTATCCAGCACCCCTAAGTTCACACTGCCTTGTAGTGGAGAAGGGTTTGTGATCTACAGTGACACCTCCAAGAAGGGATTGGGGTGTGTTCTCTTGTAAAACAATATGGTGAGAGGTTATACCTCACGACAGTTGAAAATCCATGAGAAAAATTACCCAACTCATGATTTGGAATTAGCTGCGGTAATCTTTTCAATAATGAATTTGATGCATTATCATTATCGTGAAAGGAATGGTATTTATACTGATCATAAAAGTTGATTGTATATTTTCACACAAAAGGTTCTGAAAATGGACCAAAGAAGATGGTTCGAGCGGATTAAGGATAATGAATGCTCAATTCATTACCAACATGGGAAATAAAACAAGTTGGTAGATGCATTATGTTGACAAGACCATGCTACGTTATCTTGGATGAGGATCACAAAAGTTTCAATATTAATGGATTTATAGAGGATTGATCTTGGAATTATAATGGAAGGGAGAAAATCATCTCTTTTTCATATGAATGTTCTACCATATATAAATGTGAATATTAAAGAGGCAGAGAAAGAATATGTAGAGTTACAAAAAATTGTGAGAAATGTTCCTGAATTCCACGTAGATAGTGATTAAATAATAAAGTTCAAGTCTCGGGATTTTTTTCCTCCCATCACAGAATTAATGAATGAAATATTGGATGTAGCTCATAGTTTTTCATTCTTTATTCACCCTTGAAGCACGAAGATGTATAGGGACCTATAATAGTGCTTCTGGTGCATTTCCATGAAAAGAGATGTTGCATAATATATCTCTCGATACTAGGATTGTCAGCAAGTTATAGTTGAGAGAAAAGAGTCTAAGGGGATTTTACAAAAATAACCCATACCTAAATGGAAAAGGGAAAACATCACTATCGAATTTGTCACTACACTTCCTAAAATATCCATTGGTAAAAATGCTATCTGTTTTATAGTTCATTGTATTACAATGTCATCACACTTCATTTCTATTAGAGAAGATTTCCCCCTTAATTAGAAAGGCAGGATGTGTATGAATGAAGTGGTATGATTGCATGGAGTACCACATTCAATTAGATCTAATCGGGATCAAAGGTTTACCTAGATGTTTCGGTGTAGTCTTTAGAATAGTATAGACACCGAGTTGAGTTTCAGCACTACCTTTCATCATCAGACCAACGGTCAGTCTGAGAGAAATATTCATACTCTAGAAGACATGTTGAGAGCATGATCTGTGGATTTTAAAGGTGGTTGGGATCAACACCAACCATTGGTGGAATTTTTTTATAATAATAGATTTTAATCTAGTTTTCAGATGGCTTTAAATGATGCTCTATATGGAAAAGAATTCTGAACTCCAACTTACTGGGATGATGTTGGGGAATGAAAGATATTAGGACCTGATCTTGTTGATGATATGGTAAAAAAGTTATGATCTATTCAGCAACACATAAGAGAATCTGAGAGTCGAAATTAAGTTATGTCGACAACCAAAGAAAAGACGTAGTGTTTGATGTTGGTGATAAATTATTCTTATGAATATCTCCTTGGAAGAGAGTAATGATATTTGGAATGAAGGGAAAGATGAGCACTAGGTATATTGGTCCCTGAGAGATACTAGATCATGTTGGGATGGTAGCTTACTGATTGTAGATTCCATAGAATATCTCTCAAGTTCATGATGTGTTCCATGTATCTCTCCTCATAAAATATATACCTGATCCTTCACATGTTCTAAAATCCGAAGTTGTACAGCTACAGTAAGATCATTCTTATGGAGAGCATCCATTAGATATTATGGATCAGAGTGAAAAAGTTCAACGAATCAAGTCCACTCAATTGGATAAATTTTGATGGAGGAACCACCAATTAGAATAAGATGCATGGGAACATGAGGATATGATTATGGAGAAGTATCCTCATCTATTGGTTATGAAGTGATGAATATCAGTGGAGAAATTCTTTTTAATGGGGATAGAATGTAACACCCAAATATTTTGTGATAAATATTTTTTTTTATGTATTATTTTATATTCAACACCAATGGAATCTTTCAATACACATAACATTGTCTTGTCTTTTGTTACACACAATAGTAACCATTCGGGATAGCTTGTGTTGTACGAAATTCCGAGTATCACTAAACAACGATATGTTATTAAAATATTCTATAATATAACTATTATGAATTGTAATATCCACTTTAGAAATTTAATAATTTTTATCATTC
Source organism: Viscum album (assembly GCA_963277665.1). NCBI lineage: Eukaryota > Viridiplantae > Streptophyta > Magnoliopsida > Santalales > Viscaceae > Viscum > Viscum album. The sequence goes on along the minus strand of OY728139.1, from coordinate 993,531,552 downwards.
AAAATGGACTTCATTTTTGGATTTGAAACATCGAAATTATGTAACAGAGAATTTTTCATATTTTTCTAAAAACATTAAATTTTTAATGAATAGTGAAAAAGACTGAGTTATAGTTTGAAACTGAATTTTTTTTAAACAATTATTTATTTAATTTAAATTTATTTTATGTCAAAATAGTTACATAATACCCATATAATTTCAATGTAATTCATTGGAGTCATTTTTAAATAATTTTAGATATATAATAATTTTATTGATCTTTATACAGTCATTTACCTAAATCCAAGGAGAATTTGAAAGATTACATATAGTGTAATTTTACAACTTCTGTGAGTTGAATTTCTTAAATCTGAGTAACATGGTTAATATTAAAAAGTAAAATGTGGTTTAATAAGATAATTTTTTTTTGTTAATAGTATCATTTAAAATTTATTTACCAAGGTTAAAAGTAAATTGGGTAATTAAGGGTAAAAATGATATTTTTATTACCCTAACACATGTTCTAATTCTATTTGATAAGTTTTACATGACTAAAAAAACTTTAGGAATAAAATATGACCATTTAGGTCCACCTGGATTAGATTAGGACATTTATTATTATTTAATTGAATGAAGAGTTAAAAGAATTAAAATCAAAGTTTAATAATTATATCATTTTTTATATTGGATTATACATAAGATAAAATCAATTATAAATATTCATTAAAAAGACAAAAAAAATTAATACATTATGGTATTTCATTTATATTATATTGTCATTAAATATATTAATTTATTTATGAAACAATGACGATGCAGTAATTACCATCTTAGTGAAATATTAAAATAATTGATATTATGAATAACCAAATAAATATAATTTGATACTTTTTATGAATTTAACATGTTGGTCGGAGTGGACACTCATGAGGGGGGTGAGTTGAGTTCCAGTTAAAATACTTGTTTAATTATTTTCTACTAAAATTCCCCCTATTTATTAAAAAAGATAAACTTTACTGAATTTTTAAAACTGTAAAGGTTCAATTAGATTCTAAAAACATTTATTAGTTCTTAGTCAATCTAATCAAAATATTAAATTATATATTCAATCTAACCTACTAATTTACAGTAGATACAAACACATTATATATTAACGATCAATGTAACTTTAAAATAGATTTGTATTTCAATGTAATAAGCAGTGGAATATATATTTGATATTGTATATATTATACTTAAAATAAATTACACAGCAGAAATAACCAAGAGGATCTTTCTCATGCCAAAACATAGTCCTATCAAATTTATATATAAATTTGATCCACACCCTGGATCAGGGTTAAAAACAGTACAAGACCATCCAGGCCACACAGGTACCTCTACCACTGTTCTTCATGGGAGTCAAAAATAAAGACCAGGCGACACAATGACCTCTTCCACAGTTGCTGTGGGTAAACAAGAGTAATGGGTTTTGGTGTGAGGATTGTGATATCCTCCAGTTATTCTATAGAGACAGTTTTTGTGTAAAAATAAATAGGATACACACATTGCTCGATTGTAAATAATTAATCACTTAGAGAGATTATATGAAAGTTTAGAAAGCTCTAATGATTGGCAATGCAGCTCTGGACAAGTTAGATTTAGCAAAAAATCAATTGGGTCTTTCTCTGGTTTTGTGTGAAAAATAGAGTGTCGTGGTTCAACTTGTGTTCTTTAGGAGCGAGAATGTTCTATTGATTCTTCGTGTGTTATTCGGTAGATTTGGATTGGATACATGAGATTTCATTGTATGTCTAGCAATCTATTCTTCATGCTCATGATTGTTCTTCCAGTTCAGTACAATGCACATGTGTTTCTTGAGTTGTTGCGCGTATGTATGTTCATCTATTCACTCATTCACACATGTACAACGGTCAATCTTTCATATATTCCATGAGCTCCGGTAGTAGGAATGATATCCTCTTCATAGGTACACGGTACGGTTTCCTGACATGCCAGTAACTATCCTTAAATATCATTAATCGCATTAAAAACATCAAATATAATCGTTAGTATTATTTAAATAATATTGACAAAAATGTTAAGAAATAGTGTCCTAGGGATTATGTAAACGGTGTCTTCTCCACGGTATGTCCTTCACGGTATGAGGCTCATGGTATGACTTTCACAGTATGAGGGTCACGGTATGACTTGCACGATATGACGCTCATGGTATGACTAACACGATATGAGGCTAATGGTATGACTTTCACAATATGATGCTCATGGTATGACTTTTTACGGTATGAGGCTCACAGTGTCTTACTCAATGTGTGTCATGGGTCACGGTGTGTCATCATCACGGTGTCTGTGACATAGGCTTCACAGTGTCTGCTTCCGTGTTTCTGTTCACGGTGTATGGGTCACACAAAGAGTCTGTCTTACTGTGTAAAAAATCACAGTGTCTTGATACTTAGATAATTAACTGTATTCAAACATAAACAGTAATATACCGGATATGAATTATGAAAAAACATTATCATATAAGAGAAAATGAAACCAAAATACAAAGGAATTATATGATATGTTATAATTGTGATCATGGAAAATAATTGTAATCATTAAAACATGGTGTGTAAATATTAATGAGATTGGAGATCATTAACAAGATGTGAAATTTTGATTGAGATTAATCAATAGTAAATATATTTGTGATCATTAAAACACGATTAATACATGATGAGTCCAACAATCTCCCCCTTTTTGATGATCAATAATCATGTATAGGCAAAGTAAAAATGAAAGGAAACATTATAAACAATAACAAGTAGAATAAAAAATTTATAGAATAATATTTTTCTTTAAAATACCAATACTTTTACTTTTTCTAACCCAATTGGGATTATTAAAAAGTTGATAAATATAAGGGAATCACTGCATTTTTCATTATAAAGGTGCCAAAGAAAACATACAGGAGAAATACAAACAGTAAACAATAAAATTCATCCCATAAATAAGTATTATAGATTGGGTGGCATCACAGAATGGCTATCTTTTTGCCTTTATCACTAGGAACTAGAGCTGATGTAGAAGAAGGCATGGAGGTAGTAGAAAAAGATAGTAAGGTAGACCTTCAAATATAGAGAGATCCAAAGTAGGAACTATAGATGATCTATTATGTGGATGATCAAGAATGACGGGTCTAATCTATGAATGGTCTTGTCTGACTGACATATTAGTTGAGGTTAGGGCAGGTAAACCTAGTAGAAGAGGTGAAACAGCTAGAGCAACGATAGCAGTACACTGCACATGATGATACGACTTCAGAAGATTTAGGAAATCAGTAATGATTTTTCCACCATATCGTATATCCTTTTCAAAATCATCCTTATTCTCCATGAATTAGTCCAACAATCTGGTGAACTCTGTAAGTTTTTGAACTTGAGCATTAAAATCTTGAGTCACGGGAGGGATTCTCAAATTTTCCACAAGATCCATAAAGTGATTGGTCATGTCACTTTTAGAGAAAATCCATGTGTGATAAAATTCTATCTTATGGTGATCTCCTATTCAGAATCATTGGCTATCTTAGAATGAATCTGAACAAGGTCATGTTCTCTATAACGGTTCCTAACCACTTCTGAAAAATGAGACAGATCTAAGCCACTAAAAGAATTCTGAATTTTTCTTGATTGTGGATCTAAGCACGGAATCTTCCAAAGAAGGTGAGGATGTCTGAACAGAGGGTGGAGAAGCCTTGACACCTTTATTTAGAACATTGAGCTATTTTAAAACATTTTACAGACATCCAGTGTACACATCTGTAAGCTTATTCAGATTTTCTACAAGCTCTCTCATTCGTTGCAGCATCATTGTGTGTCTTTAAACAACCATCTAATTAAATGATAATAGATAAAGATGCACTTGAGACAAAATCTATCATGAAATGTTGGAAACGTCTGGATCAAGAGAAGAAGAAACAGGTTCATGAGGAGAAACAGGAGCAGGCTCTGATCTTGAAGACAGTTCTGTTTGCAGGTTTTCCACCAAACCTTTCAAATTTTCAACATCAACACTAAGCAACATATTATCAACTCCAGCTTCTTGAAATTCATGGATCATTTTTGGTTTAATATATAGAATGATATTTTCTAAAGGAATCAAAGAATCTTCTTGACATAATTGAGTCAATGGACGTACTTGAGAGGATAGAATCTTCTCAACACCAGCCAAGATCGTCTCTCCAAATACATTCAAATCATCATTAGTTACAAATGAATGTTTCTCAGTTAAGATAGTATGTGAAGGTAGTGGTACATTTTATGATGCAGATTATGGTTGTGGTTCAAAATTAGTTTCAGTTTCTGATTCAGATGGAGGTTGAGGTAGAGGCTCTGGTTCTGATTCTGGTTCTGGTAGAGCTACTGACTTCAGTTGAAACAAAGTAGAGAGATATTTATATGTTGCAATTACTTTTTATGATTCAATCACATAATAAAAACATGGAAATTCAAATTGAGTGTACAAAGAATATGTGAAATCTGGTTGAGATGTTTCAGAAAATTCATCTTCATCAATCTCAAGGATTTGATGTTCCTCCTCCTCAAAATGTGCTTCCATTTTAGATACATGAGGCCCAGGAATTGGGTTAAAATCCATAATATCATCTCTAATCTCTTCTCCACATTCTTTCCTTGGAAGCTGAATGTCAATTTCCATCCACTCATTAGCAGAGGGTATGTACTCAGGAACTAATTGTTCCAAGGGATGTGCTGCCAGACATGCATCTTTTAAAATAGGGAGATCCTCTTCAACATGATCTGTCTCTTCCATAGCTTGCTACTCTAAATCAGGGATAATCATATCTCTTGCAGCCATAGACTGGACTTCCTAATCAAAAAATATCTTGAATCAAGAGAATCTTCTCTAAAAACAATAGAAACATCCTCTCTATATGGTATTACAGTAGGAAAATCTGCTTGGACAACAGTCCTTTCTTTCTCAACAGGAGGTGCTTCCTCTTGGTGTATTTCAGCCTTTTCTTCTTCTTCTTCAACTTCTAGGAACACAACCACTTCCTATAGTTCAAATCTAGGTTTAGTTATATTATTTTTCCATTTGGATAAACAACAGTATTATACTTCTTATAAATTTGACCATTATCCTCAACCCACTACTTCATCCAGGGTTTCTAATTAATCATCATCCTTCAGATGATAGGATTGAATAAAAAGATATCAAAATCCTCTAGATTTTCATAATTCGGTCCAACCACTCCCTTGCCAACTAACATGGACAAAATCATCCATGTTTTAAAAAAGGAGGTGGATTTGGATGTGACTTTAACAAGCTCACATATATAGTAAATGACGTACTTGCAAAGGCTGATCTTATGGACATTAATGATTAGATGAATTAGGAACACATCTTGATACTTGATCCCAAAAAAATCTCATTTTCTTGGACTAATAAAATTCTGACCATATTTAAACAGCAGTCTTGTCTCTCCATCCAATTTAGCTACTATTCCCTTTCGCATGGTACCATTTACAGTTTGGATCTCTAGAGCATTTTACAAATCAAATAAGTTAGTTTTTGGAGGAGGGTCTCTCTAGTAATACTCAAAAATACCCTCATGTGGAATTCTTAGGCATGAAGCCCATATCCTTGATGGAAACAAACACTTTTTCCATTTATCCAGCTTGTTACCATATAGATTTCTCCAACAACAAAAAAATCTTTACATACAGAAAAAATTGAGATTCCAACCTCGGATAAATCAGTCTATCTTGTTTGGAGAACCATTCGATCCATCTTTGTTCTCATAATATTTTCAGAACCAATAATTTCTAGACAGTAGCCACTCAGGGAAAATCTCTTTCTCAGGAACTATAGTACGACGTACAAGGATCAGATGCAGGGTTCCTTCGAGTGCTATACTCGGTATCCTTTTATGTTTCATAGAGTGGTGCTTTTCAAAAAAGGGTGATGATGGATGATTCATCCTTTGTATCAAATGATGTTTCAGGTGGGAGAGAAGGAGAGAAGGGTTTCACTATAAAGTGTGTTCGAGAGAGTGAGAAGGAGAGAGCTCGAGTAAGGAATTTATTGAAAACACTAATGTTTTATCATTTGGGAATATCAAACGTCATAAAAACGAAAACATAATAAATCAAATATTTTTGAAATAATAATTACAATGATATGGGTTAAATTAATAGTATAAATAATATTCATGGTGAGACCGTGACTAGGCATTACGGTGCATTGAAAGGTAGTAATCACGATGAGACAGTTGGTGGCTGTCACGCTGAGACAGTGACTATTCTGTGTAGTCACGGAGAGATAGTGAGTGAACTGATCCATCACGATGAGACATTTAGGTGACAGACCATGATCACATGGTGTTAACGGAGAGACTGTAATCAAGAAATAGTAACTGAGAAACCATGAATCATGAAACTGTAATGTAAAATAGTAAAATAGTACATAGTAAGAACAGTAAGATATCAATATATGATTGATCATACAAATATCATTTTTGATGTAGTCTAATCTTTCCAAATTTAATTTTATAAATAATATATCAACAAGTTGATATTCAGTACCAATGAATTCCAAAGTGATATCACCTTTTTGATAATGATCCCTCAAAAAGTGATGTCTTACATCAATATGGTTAGTCCTGGAATATGAAACAGGATTCATTGAAATGTTAATAGCACCCATGTTGTCACTATTTTATTGGTACATGACTGAATTGATATCCATAGTCTATTAAAGTGTTTTTCATCCACAAAATATGCCCACAACAACTTCTAGCAGCTATGTATTCTGCTTCTGCAGTAGATAATGCAACAGAATTTTGTTTTATACTACAACAGGATAGTAGTGACTTACAAAAAAGTTGACATGTTCCAAAGGTGATTTTTATATCTAACATACCTCAAACAAAGTCAGTATCAGAATAACTAACTAGTTAAATGATTGTACTTTTGGATAGAAAAAATCTAAATTGGGAGTATGCTTGAGATATTTGAAAATTCTTTTTACAGAATTGAAATGTGACTCTTTAGGGTTTTCTGGAAAATGATCACACATACACACACTAAACATAATATTAGAATGACTAGCAGTCAAGTTGAGTAGACTTCCAATCATTCATCTATAATTGGTTTGATCAACTGATTTTCCATCTTCATCAAGATCCAAAATACAAGTGGTACTCATTGGAGTGTCACTACTCATAGTGCTATCCAATCCAAAATGTTTTAAAATATCTCTACTATATTTAAATTGAGTTAAAAAAATATCAGCAGTATTTTGAATGATTTGAAATCCATAAAAGAATTTTAAATCACCCATTAACTCATATGAAATTCATTTTGAATCATTTTAGAAAAATCTGTACATAAAAAGTTTTTAAAGATCAAAAAATAATATCTTGTACATATATTTGTACAACTAAAACATCTTTAGAAATTCGTTTTATAAAAAGAGTAGGATTTGCTATTCCTTTTGTAAGAACATTAGAAATTAGAAACGTACTTAATCTGCCATACCATCTTCTTAGAGCTTGTTTTAAACCATATATATCTTCTGATAATTTGAAAATATGATTTTGAAAATGAGGGTTTATAAATCCAGGTGGTTGTTCAACAAAAACATCCTCATCTATGAACCCATTTAAAAATTCAATCTTGACATCCATTTGATATAGTTTGAAATTTAGATGTGTTGCATAAGTAGGTAAGATCCTAATGGCTTCTAATCCAGCTATTGATGCAAAATTCTCCTAGTAGTCGATTCCTTCTTATTGAATATAGCCTAGTGCACCTATACTAGCTTTGATTCTAACTATGTGTCCATATTCATCTACTTTATATCTAGACTCCCATTTAGTGCCTATGGTGAAAGTGTCCATAGGACTTTCAACAAGTTACAAAATTTTATTTCATCCAAATTGATTGAGATCTTCTTTTATATAAATTCCCCAAAATTCATCATTAATAGCATCATCAATGTTTTTAGGATCAAGGTGTAATAAGAAGACATGATGTTCAACCCGATTTTGAAGAGAATCTCTAGTCTGTGTCCCTCTATCATGATTATCAACAGCATCATCTAAATAATGATTCATTAAAATCCTAGTTGATCTATTAATTGTAGGGCTTGAAATTTCATGTTCATCTCTAGGTCCGGGTTCAGTAAGAGAAGATTCTGAAATATTCTAAGAATATGTTGACTTTACAACAGGTTCATTAGTTATATCATTAAGGTTCAGTAGAGATAAATCTTATTCAATATTTTCAAGAGATGACTTTGGATCATGTGGATCAGTTTCATCAAATTTGATGTGAACATATTCTTTCACACACTAGGTTCTCATATTGAAAAATCTATAGGCATTTCCAGATATAGAATATCCTAAAAATATTCCTTCAACACTCTTATAAGCAATCTTATCTTGATTATCCTTGGTTTTGAGAATAATGACTTTACAGCCAAAGACTCTAATGTAATTTTCTTTAGGTTTTCTATTGTTCCACACATCATAAGGTTTATTTTTAAGAACAGGCCTTACTAAGAATCTATTGATGATATAAAAAGCTATATTTATAGATTCATCCCAAAAACAAATATGTAGGTCAAACTCATTAAGCATAGTTCTTGCAATTTTTTGAAGGGTTCTATTTCTTCATTCTACTACACCATTTTTCTGAGCTTTCCTAGGGGAAGAAAAGATTTGACTATATCCATTGTTTGAGAAATAATATTCAAACTCTTGATTTTTAAACTCATAGCCATGATCACTTCTCAGGGTCATAATCGTAAGTCCACTAAGGTTTTCTACTGACATGGAGTATTTAACAAAGTAATAACAAGCTTCACTTTTGTGTGCCATGAATTATACCCATGTATATCTAGAAATTTCATCTACTAAGACATAGAAATAGTTCATCCCAATTAAACTATATACTCTTGATGGTCTAAACAAGACCATGTTAACCAACTCGAGAGTTTGAGAAGTTGAAATATCTTTCTTTGATTTGAAAAAGATTTTGTGTTGTTTTCCCTTATGACAGCGATTACAAACTTTGTCATTTGAGAACTCAAGTTTGGGTAAGTCTCTAACTAAGATCATCATAGATAGTTTTTTGAGTCAGTTTATATTGCATTGTCATAATCTCCTATTCCATAACCAAGACTTTTTATGAAAGGTATTTAATCACATAACATTTTTCATAGCTAAAGAATTAAAATCAACTGCATAAAAATTTTCATTTCTTAAAGAACACCCCTACTGAGATAAGGAATATGTTTACGAACATTAATTACAAGAGTCCAACCGAGGATCTGGAAGAAGAGGCCATATGATTCTATCATTACCACGGTGATGTGGTAATGGAAGGAGTCAAATTCCGATTACAATGGAGAATTCATCAAAGGGGGAAACAATGTTTAATTATCCAGGAAATGTACCTAGAAATACTCGATATATCCGAGATTGATCATAGGAACCATCAGCTCCTTTCCGAGAGGATGTTCTATGTAACTCCAAATTTATGGTTACAAAAATATCCATTAATGAGAGTCCACATATTGGGAAGCACCAGACTTTAGTGTTTAAATACTATATTCTGAAGTGGTATGCCTAGGTACCAAAACATTCGTCGATCATGAATGCACTAAATTGGTCAGCAGATCTTTGGAAACACTATTTGAAGGATCATGAGGAATATGCCATCATGAAATGGAACATTAGACCCATATATGTGTTTTTTATGATTATTGAAACGTATATATGGAAATTCATCATAGGCAGTGGATCTGGATTTAATCTCATCCCAATGTGAACACTTCACCAACCGATATACAATGTGGAAAATCTGATGTCATGTACCAAAAATATATTGACAATGATAATAGTGATAAAAAGATTATTAGCCAAATCAGTCTGAAGACTAACTTTGTCAACCTCATAGCTGACATAATGTTTCTAGTGGTTTGGTAGAACACGACCGTCAATGTAATTCTATGAAGGCCAAGGTTATGCTTACATGTATAAATTCAATTTTCATACCATCAGTTCATCAAATGTTCAACTAATAGATGGAGTGGAACATTGCATTCTAACAAATCCATGTTCAATTAATTTGAATAAAACTACATCAATATAGGATTATATTAAATGGAATGGAAGAGATCTTCAACTAATGCAATTTAATGGGGCACAACCCCAAATGGTTTTGAAATAATCCATGCTATTATCCTCAAGATTCCCAATGTAAAGCATGTGTTTCACATGAATTTGGGAGAGTTCATTGACACATTTTTGGATGTGTATTCCTCAGTATTAATGGTTTCAATCACAACCATAGATCTTGATTGTTTCCAAAAAATTAAATGACCAACTACATAAATGTGAATTCCTTGTAACAATTCCCTTAATTCATCTTCAGGTATTTAGTGAATCGATACCAAATTCAATGAGGTAGTAACAGATGTTTCATCACCAGATAAAAACATAAATACTCCTCTTACCCTTATTCAACCATCTCAAGAGGATTACATGCTCATAGTCAGAATAAATGATCTAATTCTAGTGTCATGGCATTAAAATTGCAACTCTTCTCTTAACATTGATGACATCAAATCAATAATTGGTTCCCCATTGAAGGGATAAGATGTTTAGTAGGAGGATATGATAGGGGAATATGAAGAATAAATTATATAATCCCATCTAGCTTTAGAGGAATGTATCTCTGCCACAATTAACAATATCTGGTAAATAGACATTTGGATTGAAGAATACCAACTACTAACACTGATTAGTGAGATCATTTATTCTTATTTGAAATATTTATACATATCTTTCATAAAGTGGATTGAAGATGTTTTTCCTGGGAACTATAAAAAAATTTAGTTCATGATAATGTGGTGGCCACTCACCATCTAGGCATACCAAAAGGCTATTATGGTTAGATAAAAGCTGCTTAAAAGGACACGCGTAAGACCTGATGCCATGATAGAGGCTGTAGTAGATAACATCTTCAGAGCCAAATATATTTGAAATTCCAATATCATATCTGGATGGACTATATAATTCAATACATGAAGAAGAATGGGATGATCTGAGTCTGCATTGACTTTAGGAACCATAATCAATATTTTTCTAATGATGGATTCTTCGTTGTGATAAAAAAATTATGATTGATTCAACTACTTGATATGATAATCTCTCTTTAACAGAAGTTTATTCCAAATATAATCAAATATAACAGTCTCATAAACACTTGGAAGACACAACCATATTCCCCCCTAGGGAGTATACTATTACATGGTTATTCAATTAGGATAGAAATTTTTTTGGATCCTTATATTATCATGTCCTGATTCATATTTTTAATCCCTTACAATAAGGATTCATTGAGTGCTTTGTTGATGAATTGGTGGATAGATAATAATAGTGATGAGGACAACAAATTGATTTTTGAGACTGTAAACAATAAATTATAATTTCACTCTATAATGATAAACCACTAGAAATATGCATAAGTGTTTCCTCAAGGATATTTATTGGTTTGATCATATTCCATAACAACATTGAAGTAAGTTGTGACATGAAAAAATCTATATTTGGATTTCCACCACCTTGTAGTTTCACTGATTTCAGATGTCTATAGGGATATCTTGCATACATTCAGCATGTCATAGCCATTATTTTAGATAAATTTTATCCTTTCACTAGGACGATGAAATAGGGGGTGAAATATCTTTGGACTAGTGATTGTTAGGAAGCATTTGATAATCATTAAGAAATATCTTCTAAGACAAAGAGATAATTCCTCCAGTATAGATACGGAGACCGATTATATATGTTACCACCATGGATAGATCACTATGTGAATTAGGCAGGCAAATGAATGACCCCTAAAAAGAATATATTCTCTATTATCTCAGTCGGATAGTGACTGATGTTGAGACTCACTATTCTAATACTCGGAAGAGATAACCAACCCTGATCTTTGTGGTCCATAAATTTAGACACTATCTATATCACCATGCGGTTAACCTATTCTATTGTAGAAATATTCTAAATTATATCTTCATCTGCCTAATGTTTACATGATTACATTCATAGTGTGACATCATCTAGAATCAATTTGACATATGGTACATGCCATATAAAGCTATCAAAGGCCCAGTGTTGTTGGAATTTTCGGTTGAGGACATTTCTGTAAGGACACCAACCCAGTTTCTCAGAGTCGGTGAATTATTTGATTACATTGGCATACATACAAGGAATATGAATTTTGAAGGACCGAGTTGTGTAGTATTATTGGAATCAATTTACATACATAAGTTTATCATTTCAACATCAATGCAGCCGAAATAATAATTTATTCCACTAGAAACATCACATCTTTTAGATTATTCTTGCAAGTCCTTCATAAATTATTTCTCTATGTCCTGAGAATAGAATTATAAGATAGGGGTGAGATCAAATTCTCAGTAAAAGTAAGAAACACATCGTTATATAATATAATCATTAGTCATGGTGAATAATTGAGAACCCATGCCTTTATTAATAAACTTGAACTTATTATGGCAGGAAAATGAGATGAATAAATAATACATTAATAAAACATAATCATGGGTACACTACTATTTGAATAACCACATGAATTATCAATATCTAATCTCATAATGATATAATTCATAAACAACATATACATTCATATTGAAACTATCATATGAAATGTATCTAACTTTCCCAATTCATTAAACATAATACACTAACCATTCAGAATAATATCGTGAATGGTTTTTGGATAAATCATCCACAATAGAGTTATTCATAATCCATTAAATAAAATATTGTATTTGAATTCATAAATAATAAAACACAATTTTACCAGAAAATCAATAAGAGTGTTGAATTAGATGAAAACGCTCTTCTAAAATCCATAAGTAATTCATGATATAAATACTCTTTTATTTTGAAATGAAGTCTTCTTTTATAAATATATTTATATAAATCATAATTGAATTAAGATAGGATTTATATAATAAAATGATTCATTTTATAATGGTACTGGTTCCCAAACAGATATTATAGAGTTTCCTTGAAAATATACAAGAATTTGAGAAATTCCCTTGAATCGGGCTTGTATTTTGGATACAGTTTTGAATGTTCCTTTTAAAAAATGTATCTATCCATAAAATAAGGAAGAATTATTGTTTCTATACATATATATGATACTCAAATTAAATATATGTTGATTAAATACCAATAAATAAGAATTTAATTGAGGAATTCAGACAATGTAAGAACCCTGAATGAAAATGGAAGTTCGGTTGGAAAAGCCAATACATTTACTCCAAACAAGTTCTACTCTTGAACATAAGCTCCAAGAATATGAAATTATACATGTTAATAACTTATTTCATAACATATTAGAAATTTATTTAGTTTACCATAATTTAGTTTTTTTCATTTATATCATTTTTGAAGAGTATTTGTATTGAATTTCGTCGTTCTAGAGTGTATGTTTCCTTTATTTTCATATTCGGTTAACATGATATTAAGAAATGAAGTGGAATGGATGTAAATATATGGAATTGAAATTAAATATGTTTTATGAACATCCATAATTTTTAATGTCCATTTCAATCATTTGGTTACATAGAAGGAGGTTGAATCATTAGGTGACAACCAGTTCGATTATTCATCGGTATTTGGAATATTATCTAGTATTTCATATGACATATTTTTATGTACATAATCGGGTTACAGAATATTAATTATGTTATAATAAATTTAATAAGTATAGATCTACCATAAATATGGTTTCATTACAACTAATTATGAATAAATTGAAGAACAAAACTCCATCGTCCACGAAGTCTATAAATTTGAACATCATGGATGTTGATTTCCTTTATAAAAATAAAAGGGAGGGAGTAAAAATATCTATGATGTTTCTTCCATTAACATGATATGGTTCTAGAATATAGATGATACTAATGTTTTCATGATAATTTGGATAGAGGAGGTTAGTATTTCAAAACAAAGGATGATAAATTGAAATGAAACCAAAAGAAATAGAAGGGTACATTACCTCTTAAAATAACCTCCTTGAGAAACTCTTTTTGGGAAGGCGTTTTGGACTTTTGGAAAGCCCAGTAACATCTGGGACGTGGGGAGAGAATAGGGATCAGTAATTGGGAAGAACATTGTGATGCATAAAGGCTTATAGGAGTAAATATTAGAGGGAGTGGTGAGGGGTTTTTATAGTTGACGAGAGGAGTAAATTTTGAATATTTCATTCATTATTTTATTATTTCCCTCAAGACAACCATTGGTGTTCTTTCATGCAACCACTAATAGTAATAAGTGCATGTGAGTTAGAAACTAGTGACCTTTTATAACTTATGATGTCATAAATAGTGTATTTAACTATTAATTTGTATATACTGTATTTTATCATATTTCACTATTCATGAACAATTCTAGAATTTCATAAAAATCACAAAAATTCACCCCTAGAATTTTTTAATGTGAATAATTAAAAAGTGAAGTCCATTTTTCAGAAATACTTTTCTAAATAATATTAATTTAATTTTTAAATAATTTCATTGTTATTTCGAAAAATAGCAATCATGAAGTGCAATTTGTTTATAAGACATTGAAAACTTAATTAAGATCCCATTATCATATTACCTTATGAAAATTAAAAAAGAAATAATTTTAACTATTCATAAGGGTCATATTTCTATTCGTATTACTATTTATAAGGGTATGTTACTATTCACCAAAAATCACGTTTGTTCTAACAGAATTCAAATGACATACTGAACACAACTATAGATGACAATTTTTTGATATTCAAAACATAAGAAGATGAAAAGTTGTGTTTAATAGATCGATTATAAAAATGAATTCTATAATTATTTTCAAAACCTTAGGGTGTTAAAATTTCTTCATATGTAACGTCTCTAGATGCTAAACATATTGATGAAGATGTTTTCTCAATGAATGAGAACCCACCATACTTCTAAAATGTATTTAAAAAGTGTATCTACAAGCCCAATATATAAAATGATGGAAGACCCCATGTTCAATATATCTTGGTTGCGAGTTATACTCATATCCATAGAAAATGCCTTCATTACATACTCCATACTACTATCAAAAGGCTATAAAATTAACGATGTATAATACCATCACCTTATTGATGTCTTAGGGCTAGTCCTTCAAGAATATATCGAGAAATTAAAGGTAAAAGGTGACTCAAAATTGGTCGTCGATGATGTTAATGGTTACTATTCCATGAAGAAAGATGAATTACTCCATTTATGATCAATGACCATGAATTAGTTGATGAATTACAATAATAACTAATAAAAAATTATGTTCCTTGGTAAAAAAAATTAATAAGAATATGCATTTTAAAATCAAGCCCCAACCCGTGATTACAACATCAATGATGAAACATGTATCATCATTTCCAATTTTCGGATGGTCTTGTAATTTTTTCTTTCCAACACAAAAGAAAAAACAATATTATCCTGGTCCTTGTGCCTTATGGTCAAACAAATGCTCAGATGAATCCAAATATAAATTGCCTCTATTGGGGTGTACTCCCACAATACAGGGATATATTAGACATTTTCTAGAGGGTAATGGTGAACATTGTTATGTACGATGCTATAATCAATAAAAAGTTTCTATATAATAGAGGCATTGATGGAGGCCTTCTCATGTGCAAGGATCGAGATGAGACCGCTACCATAATTAGAGATGTGCATGCCAGATCTTGTTGTGCAATAATATATTCATCTATGATCTCCAATAAATTTTAAATTCATAGATTCTATTGGACCACCATGATACATGATTGCGCTACATTCACTATGAAGTTTCATTTCTTCCATGATCCTGAAAACATCATCCAAGATCCCCTGGATTTACATAATAGATCCACGTACTCTTGGCCATTTTCCATACAAGGAATAGATGTTGTGGAACCATATCCTTGCACCATGAAAAAAAATTATTCTTATAGTAACCTACATCAATTCCAAATATATAGAATCTATACCCCTTAAATACGTCTAGGCAAGAAGAATTATCAGAATTGTGAAACCCCACCTCATCAACAAATTTGGCGTCTCTCAGGAAATTCTGACAGAAAAAGGCACCAATTTCTACTCCTCTAGTTGGTGAATCTATATCAGGATTATTGAGTCAAAGAAAACTACACATCTCTCTACCATACAAAGACCAATTGATAGGTAGATCCTTTCAACATGACTGTATCCTACATACTCAAGATAATGACAGACATAGATAAGAAATCATTGTAAAAAAATATCTTTAATGCTTTTTATCCCAACCGGACCATGACCTATAATCCCAACCAAGAAACCATATACTCATTTGTATATGGGAATGAGAAGTTTCTTACCACTGATGTTGAGTTTCCATCCCTTTGGGTCACATTCTATGATCTACAATACACAAATGTGTTGTCCCAAAAATGAAATGATTATTTGGACTAATTTGATGGGAAATTATACACATTTTTCACATTTTGTATGTCTACCAGTATCTAATCCTAGGAGCCTACAACAAAAAGATTAACCTTAAATCTATCCTCGAAGTGGAAATGGTTTTCGTCCTTTAAACACTTGTTATACTCATGATGAAACATACAATATTTGAACCAAAATGGGAAGGTCCATATGTCAAACACAAGGCCAATTCTAATAGAGAATATTCCTTAATCTCAATGGATGGAAAACTGATCCTGGATCACTCCAATGCAATATTCATGAAGGATTATTTCATATATACAATAATATTTGTGTCCATGTTGAAGGATGAAAAACTACTAAGAAACTTTCTCATGATCACACAACATAAAAATACATGATACAGAAATCATTACTACATGACGATAAACTGCATGGTCAAAATAGAATAGACATATGACATAAAACTAAATGGGATAATGTTTTTTCAATCATTGAATTTTTTTCCATGTGATTGAGGTTTATTCCTAATGAAGATGAAATGGCCATTTTCCGAGGTATGTTTCAGAACCATATGTGAACCCTCTTATCAAGAAATATATTTGTCTATATTCCTACCCTAGTAGGATACACATTGACACACATATTCTAGATCATGGCCCATGTCACGACCCGTCCCTCAGGGCCTTTGTTGTGACTACCCCAAGCCAACCTTCCATAGGCCAGGTGCTGGAGACTAGCACCTAAAGGTGTATTCCCCAAACATGGGAAAACAATGCATTTATAACATGTAAACCCACACAACTAAGCACATCATATGAAACAATATCAATGTAAAAATATATTGTAAACAATGTGTTTTAAAAAATTAAAAGGGGCCAGATCACATGACCAACTCTAAAGTACAAGTAAACTGAAAAGTATATGTAAAACTGAAAGCATCTCATGTGATAAAATAAGACACACCTCTTAAATCTGATGAATCTGGTAGGAACGTGGCTTCTACATATGTATTTTATAGTAGGTTCCTACACAAAATAATATTTTCAAATATTATAATAATTAATGTAATAAAAAAATATTTATATAAACATGAAACAATGGATCCCATTCACCATGTCCCATGAAGATATATTCCCATTGTGCTCTGACCTCAACTAGCAATAGTTTATATACCTTCTACGGAGCAAGTATATAACCTCAAAAGAAGTACTTTGTTTTGTATTCATAGAAATATGTGGTCCAAAACCATATAACATGAAACTATAGAACATTGAATGTTTGTTCCTAATGTCATGTTATAGCGATGTCCATCATGATCAATGAAGCGTTGAAATATCTCATCCCACTACATGGAATGTTATTGATGGTGACCTGATAGTTATTCAAACTCATCAAAAGATAGATAATATTTAATATAATAATATATATCTACATGTATATGTATATGTATATTGTTTTGTAATATAAAATCATTTTACATGATTTCTAAACATATAATCATTTTGATCTAGAGTCACCATGAACATTGAAATTCTAGCAGTCTTGGTGCCTTCTTCTTGAATATATAGACCAATAATATATAAATATAACAGAAAACCATATTAAATAAAAAATGTAGAAAATAAATGACAAATACACCATGTTAGAGCTTGGAAATGTGATGTGTCTAATCCTGCAATGTAGTCCTTGCTTCACATTATTCGTAGAATGACACAACATCCCCACATACAATCCATTACTACCAATTTGTAGCTTCTAAAACGCAACTTATTATTTGAAATATAAAAAAAATTGGCTCCCTGCTTTAGCATCAATGAAGAAATATGTTACCATGTTATGAAATTGATATGTGAAAACACCTCGTAGAACTCAATCAATAATGTCTAGGGAACCAACCTTTTTTATCCAATGATCCTTCTTCACTATACCATTATAATATCTCCACATTTATCAACAATTTAAATTTACACCAGTTGAAACTCATTGTTGATAACTTTTAGATTATTCTATTTAAGAAATAAAATTATATCAAATGTAAGTGTTTTTTAAGAATATCTATGAAACTGAAATTGTTCTTATACAAAAACGCCCCACTATAGTCTATTTAATGTGACCTAAGGGAATGATTCCTAGTCATTTGTAGTAAATGGAAATCTATGTTGGACGTGGATGATGTGATCCAATTGGTGAATATATTATTGTGGACCCTCTCTCATGGGTTGGTATATGTCATAAAATGATATATCAATGTACTTGTTAGGATGAAATCACACAACCAAGGCCACTCATATGAGAGGAATAATGGGTTTAGTCAAACCCTATTGAAAGCTATTTCACAAATACATTAAAATATGTTAATAAATATGTTTAACACTTAAATGAAATTATAATAACACATCTACTTTCATACATACCTAGACGCATAGAATTAGATTACTCTTAAGAATAATGTGCATAAAGTTCCAGTTCAACATAAATATATATAGATGTAGAAAGAATTAATAGATGAAAACACATATAATGTATATAAAATAATGTGATAGTAAATATAGTAAAACATTAAATTGATTATAATGAGTTTAATAGATAAAAATATATTAAAAATTTATCATTAAAATAATAATAACATTTACTAGACATGAAAATCGATCATTTCTCCTTCATTTCATCCTTTATAATATTGAATATATTCTACGTGTTTATTAAGAGTGTGTCGATCACACTGTTGTGAAAAAAAATTAATAGTCTCGGGATCAACACATTTATTAAAATATACTCATCACAATGAAATTATAATATAAACATTACAATTTTGATTATAAAGAACAGTGGTGATGAAAATGTTTTCTACATGAGATGTAAAAATGAAAAGAATTTTACTAACTTGTTCATCACTATATAAAATACCTTTATTGTTCTCCAATGTAAACTAAAATTGTTGAACTTTACTTCCATATATTGTATGAACCCAATTACACCTTAACGATAAATTTTTCAACTAGAGTGCATATAAGGCAACAATGATGTCTTTAAATAGACCATATTATTAATCAAAATGAACATATGGATAATAAATCAGTTAGTTTTTTTATCTTGTATGAGTTCAACATATTTAATGTTAATTAACAGGAATTATCATCTACATTTGTAATGATGAGTCGTTTTAGATGGATCATCATCTAGTGGGTAAAATTCTTCAGTCATTGTAGGGTCACCTAACTCCTACATGTTATGTACATATGTATATCACTGAATTCAATAATTAGTAATGCATATATAATGTATTACTATTCATAAATCATTATGTAAATGAATTTATACATAATGAAGACTTTAAAAGATCATGAAATGATGCATAATGGGATTGTTGGATATGTTAATCATTATGACAAGTATTATCTTGTTTTATCGTACAAATTTGATTCTGGTAAAAGATAATTCCATGTTTAAATGAACAGAATATCTATGAAATAAAATATGTAAAAGTAGAATAGTAAAATTGATAAGTCACATACTCTAAAAATAGTGATTCTAAGGGACTATTGAAAAAGATTTTTCAATGACATTGTACCACTTCAATGTTTTCCACAAAAAATATAGTTCATTCTCTATCTAAACTATCATGAATTAGAGAGGGATTATTTAATCATGTTACTCCATTTATATTATAGTCAGCAGAAATAGTATAGCACTGATCCACGAATCTACTAGTGGATATTGATACCTCTCGATGAGATCTACTACACAAAATTCATTTTAGTATATTCAAGTACCATCAAATGAGGAATACCATATAACAATGAAGGTGGGGTTAGTTTCTCTAAATGAAATTGTGTAGGTATGATTCTATCATGTCAAAATTTTAAATCACTCATTCATTTATTTATTAAGAAAATATGTTACAAAAATTATCC
This sequence comes from Viscum album, assembly GCA_963277665.1. NCBI lineage: Eukaryota > Viridiplantae > Streptophyta > Magnoliopsida > Santalales > Viscaceae > Viscum > Viscum album. The sequence goes on along the minus strand of OY728139.1, from coordinate 993,511,135 downwards.
ATCTTAATCTATGTATGATTAAAATTGGGTGATAAAAAATCCAAAATTTGGATTGGAATAAACTGTTGATGTTGTATGTGATTGTCATGCATTTTCAACTGTTTCTGGAATAGAAGACATGAGGAACCATGAGAATCTTTAAAATGTAATTAGATGTTATTTTTTCTCATTTTATACTATATATTAGTCTTTTATTCTTCATTATTGTCCCCCATTTGTAAATGAAATTGTTTCCATAAACCCATTTATTCAAAATCATGTCATGGATTGACATTATCCTTCGATATTCCACTAACACCCAAAATAGTCCACATAATATTATCATTAAAACAACATTTAGTCTTCATGACATCGATATTATTCCTTAATATGTTAATTTTATAGAAAGGGTTATTACCAAAATATTTTTCTCCTTCCAATTGTTACTGTGTCTTCTACCCGCACAATTAATATTTGGTAATGAATGTTCCAACTAATCCTAAAATTCATATATAATGGGAATGTTTTATTTCACTATATATGATAATATTTCAACTCAATACATTATCTTTTATTCTATATTGAATTCTCTAAAACCATAAAATTCCAATTTGGTCATTTTCAACTTCTATTGAAGGGGAAGGAAATGTATTTTTCTCTTGTTTGTCCACATGTCAAAATGATTAATTCAATGGTATTTTTTACTATTGTTGAATCAATTGTAAGAAAATTAACCGTTCATACTACGACATGATAAATTAGTATAATCCATGAATTCATTGATTGTCTAGAAAAAATATCTTAGAGTTTCAATAATTCATTCATTTAAAAACCTTATGTTATGACACCATTGTCGCAAAATTCATTCAACTTGTCATATCGATGGCTGAAGGTAATCATCAATATTATCTCTCATACATCAATTTCCATAAATAATAATGGAACATAAATGAAATTATTGACTCATAAAAATATATATAGAAAAATTATATGGAACCAATACCATGGACTATTGGTTTTGAGTTGCCCCAACGAAATACATGAATATATTAAATTCCCCTACTACTAACCCAAATTAGAAATTATGACTATATTTCAAAAAGTCAAGGTGCATTTGATTATAATACATCCATGAAAGAGAGTGTATGGGGTGGTTTATCATATCATTACACATAATTATTTCAATGTTTCGTATCATTAGTTTAGAATCATTAGATGAGATAAATAATATTTTCTACGTCAGATTTAGTGGAAAGTGATGCATCTTATTTACCGAATTTGGTTTCTGTATGATTATCATCTAACATTGATATGTTTTATTACCCCCATTACCCTTCCCCTTGTAAGATCCATAGACTAAAAAATTGTACAAATAGATTGTTAATATTATAAACAAATATAGTTTTTCTCACATGAAAATTTTGTCTCATTTGTGAAAAAGAAGTTCTTTTTTAACATCAGAGCATGGTATTATGACTCCAAGTTCACAACAACCACTGAACATAATTTTTCATTAATATAAATAACAAGATTAATGATGAATTTTACATATAATTAAATTCTTTCATCTAAAATTAAACCATGATAAAAAAATTCAATTAGGAATCACACTAAAAATATTATTCTGTTTGTACATCATCAATTATTTCATAAAAACCAAATGAATTTTGATCTACACTATAATTAATATTCATCTCATTTGTCTTAAAATTTTTTATGTTAATTCCTTTGGATGCAACCCACATAACATTTCATTTTGGCTTTCATGGATCAGATCATTCATCATCACATCAATATCCATCTTAATATTTTCTATTAAACAAAAATGATTATATTATTCCATATAACAAGTCATAATATTACAATTTTTTATAAACAACATATAGAATATATTCCCCCTCATGGTATCTCATTTGAACTGATAACTATTTTCCCATTTTCTACAAATAAATTGGATATAGTCACATTTTAATCCTCTAGGGAAATAAATAAACTTCATAATTTCATAAAAATATTCATTAGTCATTCTATTTGAATGATCAATAATACTATTATTTGTATAGGTATTTCATTAAACCATCCCCCAACCTAATGAGAACCCTTATTGGTCTAGTAATTTGAAATGTTGGATAGTGACTGCATGATTCCATCTACCAGTAGGTTCCATGTTAGCAACTAGCCTCAAGGGTAAATCAAATATATAAATGTGAGGCATTTACCTCTAATATAAACATGAAGAATTGAGATATAAGATAGATGAAATAATAAAATACTGATCATAAATATAAAAGAAAACTATATTTATACACACAATGTCATACAAAACTATAAATACTGGGAGAGAAATTGAAATTACCAAAATGGAAAACTCAACAATGGCCATGAAGAAGAAACATCTCCTGAAAAACCAGAAGCTAGTGATATCTATCCAAATCTAAAAGGTTCACATACAGACCTAATACAAATTATATATTATTGGGGTGATCATAATAGTACACTTAGTATGATCCTTTACAATGCCTGTATAACTTTATAGAATGGAAAATTTATAATGATTAAAAAATAATATGTTAAAAAAATAATCACCTAATTAGGTATAATAAGTACCAAGCCTCACCATGGATATTTATCACTAAATTAAATATACCGAAGAGATCATATAATATAATAATAAATCAATGACACGCCACATCAAATTCTCCACTGGATTGCTGATATGACAAACTGCCACTTGTATTGATCCATCTCTCTCTAATGTATTCATGCATGATGAGACATTTCCTAGGTATCATGACATGCATCTCATTCATCACATCTTTTCATCATCTCTTGAAACATTTCTATATAGTAAAAAATTAATTTTATGATAAATAATAGCTTGTGTTACATGTATCATACATAATGTATTATCCCCCATGCCAAAAAAACCCATACACTGAGTATGGTAACTCAAGAAATCACATCCCATAGATATCATTCTAAAAATAATCCACTGAATAATATATCTAAGGTTAATGTGTGTTAAATAACCACATGACAATACAAACCTCTACATACATATTTGGAGAAACTATCCAACATGCATACAAATACATAATACTATAAGGAGAAGTGGATGAGACCATTTATGGTATTCACTCACTTGTGGCCCCAAAAATAAGATGTTGCGGAGAAACAATCACAATGTCCATTGAGCGTCACTCAACCTACCGAGATGGGTGGTGTAGAATAAGAAATCCTAAATTATTAAATATATAGTATATCTCATTTCCAGACTATATGAATTAACCTTGACATTGCCACATCTCAGTTTTCATTTTTGAACAACTGATCACTACTTATGAGGACTAAATATCCTATATGTAAACAAGAAATTATGGCAGATATGTTAATCTCATTCTTCCCTTTTAATATTTCACATTATGTTAATTTTTTAATTAACATTGAATTAAAATTCAGTTTATTATATTTCATTAACCATCTGTTTGATGTGTATACACTCAAAGAGTAATCCATATGAGTATGTGGTTTCCGAGTATTAACATTAACATTTTCATTCCACCATGAACTAAAACCATGAGTTACATATTTATTAAATAGTATAACCATTCCATAGTTGTATGCACTATTTGATAAAATTATATTATAAAATTATGATGTGTAACCAATCACATAAATCTTCCTCAATAACATTGGAAAATAATTTAGGTAAAATAAGAAAACTGATTATTCAACCCTTATAGAGATTCATTAACATGAAAAAAATCATTTTTCCACAGAACAAAAAGTAAGCATAACAATAAACCCTTCAATTTCCCCATTAATAATATATTAAACCCTCTTGAATATAAACATTAATCTCTCCATCATGGGTGTCAGCTACATCCACAAACTGGGGCATCCCTACCCACATCATTGATTCATTCCATGTATCATAACACATCACCTAAAAAGGATCATATCAAGATCACACAAAACATTGAATGTAGAAATCATTGTCAAGATGGAAAAATACACCATTAATTAAGGCAAGTAGATTTCAAATTAAAATAGGCTCTCACTACCACAACACAAGACATTAATCATTTACAAAAAATTGAGAAATCATTTCAAAATAAACATTTATCTTTATTAAATAATTTGGTTTTGTTCCATATTTAATTAACCAATTCAATTATCATAGGCTAAACTATAGGCCACCTAATGAATCATATTTTAGAAGTGATATTGGGTATTGGTGTAAGACAAACCCACCCCCCAAATAATTCAACGTAACAATAAATAAACAATATGGTTTAATTCAATATATGAAATAAAAAAACGAATTTGATTATAATGAAAACACATTCATATAGAGTGGCGTGGAAGGTATAGATAATTATAAACAATTGAAAAAGAATAAACAAGGAAAAATAACCAAGGAAGCCCTGGGATTTACATGTATCAGTCAATTTGGGACAAACTAAACAGAAATAACTACAACCACAAACACACATTTTTTATATGCCAAAAAAAATTATACTGTACTTAGTCAATGCAGATAGTCAGCTAATATAACAACCATTATATTTATTTATATTTATAAAATATTTACTAAACATAAATTCACTTAATATAACTCAAATTATTTGGATGTATTTGAATTTTGTGGATTACGAACAATAGATACTAACCTTAAAAGTGAAATACACTTCATTTTTGGAAACCACTTCTAAATGACTACAACATCACATGGTAATTAGAATTGCATTCAATAACCCGAGAACATACATAAGAAGGGGGTGAACTATAATGCACATTAACGGAAGAAGAATGGAATAAAATGAGAAATACAATACATGTATGAAAATAGGAATATCAATTGAGGTCAAATGAAACATGAACATAATGGCCAGATATAGAATAATAATCATAACATGTAAATGTGGAAACAAAAAACAACATGATATTCTCATGATCCTAGGATCATTGCACAAGGATATCATTAGTAAACCATAATTTTACATAAATAATCATTATTAAACCCTCATGGATCATGAATTAGCATGCAAAAACCCCCCATTTTACATTGTTTATCCAGATAATATGCAATACCCAATGAATTGGTCTGCTATCAGGGCCTATCCTTTACAATCCTTTTATTTCATTCATATCATGCCACACAGATCCTACAACATGGATTAATTATAAATAATAATATACTTATCAAAAAAGTGATGTGGAAGAAATACATATTTTTCCTCGATCAATATATATGTGTAAAATTTTTTATTACTATTGATTGATGAATTGGTATGGTATTCACTACACAATTCTTATGTCAGGAAAAATCAATGTGAAATATCAGCAGCATAAAAATGTCAAATTGAAATTCATGAATTTGGATGATGAGTGTGGAAGGATTATATAATAATATATCCATGAAATTGATATTAATGGGATCATGGATGATCATTTACACACATATTAAATGGAATTTAGAGGAATAATATTAAATAAATCATTGAATGGAAATTAGAAGACAGAAATCACTTAAGGAATTTAGATATGGTAACATGTGAACATGGGAGCGATTAATGATAGATAGAGGAGTATATAATAACTAAAAAAAATTTATGTTGGTTTTTTGAAAACATACCACGTTATTTTTAATTAGAAATAAAATATTGTAATATTATAAAAAAACATGGATAAAAGTTAGAATTAAAGAAACCCATAAATGGATGTGTGATACCAATGGCTTTGGAGAAACATATTTGGAGCTTGCAGGTTCCTTAGGAGGACTCTAGGGAGTATCTAAAAGTTATTGTAGAGATAAAAAATTATATTATTGATTAAAAAAAGGTTAATTTTTTAGGTTTTTAAACGAATAGAAAGAAAATTCATTATTATTTAGGATTTGGACACTATACATTAATATATTCGAATCAAAAAACCAAAAAATGGATTTTTCCTAACGTTTCTATACAATTGAAAAAGAATCCAATATTTTATAAGTCCATCTTCTATATAAATTAAAATATTTCCCTTTATTATGTAGAGGTGAGTCACTGTGTCAATTAAATTGTTTTAAAATGATAAAATATTTTATTAGTGTTGAAGGATTCACTATGGCTTTATAAAAAAAATACAAAATATTGAATCCAATTTTTATAATTTTAAAAAATATATTTTACCAATATTCTTTTTATTGTTTTTTACATCACTATTGGGTCATTAAGTTATCTTAAAAAACATTATATATTTATATCGAATTCATTTTTTACATAAATATTCTACTTCCTTAGAAAATTATGAAAAATACAACGTTTGATTGTTTTGACATATTGATAATAAAAATAATATTCATTTTATATAAATAATTAATCAAATTATTTAATTTAATCTATTAAAATAAAAACCTCCATTTATTAAAAATTGATTTGTTTTGAAAAAATAGTTTCAAAACATTAAAATAATTCACATTTTACATCATAAAAAATATGTGATAATTTATATTTTTTAAATGTAATTACAGAATGAAAATATTTTATTAAAATATTTTTAAAAAAAAATACATTAATTTATAAAAATGGTATTCTGCATTCAATCTAAACCAAAAGTACAATTTTTTCAAAAAAAATATTTTTCCAAGAATCAATAATTGAATGGGCTTATATTAATTATTATTTACAAAATATTATACATAATACAATTTTCGTGGTCGTCATACATATCCCTTTATTACACCAGCAATCACCCTACGAGTGAGGTGTGCGTTGGTGGGGCACTCGTGGTGTTGTTCGGTGAATATTTTTTGGTCTCTATTTTTGATGAGAAAGAAATTAAGCCCAAAATAGTTTAACTCATGCTTAAGATGTTGTATATCCTCATTATCTTGATCTAGAGAAATTCCCAAAACTTCTATCTCCATTGAATGCTTTGATAAATGGGCTTCATAAGGAATGATCCTACTGGTTGACGCCATTACATCCTTTGATTTTATCAATATGATTTCATTAAACCCTATATTTATTCTAGTTACATAATCCATGTTAAAAAAATATATATTCAACTGTAACAATACATAACACTCATTTAAATCAAATCTGATAAAAAAATTACATCTATTTTCCATATCCAAAATACATTTAATTAAATAATAGAAAGGAATTTTATTCATAAATGTTCAGGTCGTTACAACCAACACCCCTTAAGAAATGTTTCCCTAAAAAATTTCTTTTCTAACACTAATATAGATGTGTGTATTCTTCATTCATCATTTCCTCTAGTTCCCACACCACTTCTTCAAACATGTGGTTTCTCCACAACACTAGGAAAAGGGGCATCATCTTATTTCGTAGAACATATTTTCCATGATATATGTTCTTCACCTTATTGTCCTAATATGAAATATAATTCTCTAATTGTACATCCTCTATATTGAGTACATGTGATGAGGTAGGTATGTACAATCTCATGAGTCATTCATGGAATACATCATGCACTTGAGAAAGCTTCAGTTGGAGTTCCAGTAGATAGTCTACATCTCTAATTCGATCAAGGATATCAAAAGTGACAATACAACATGGACTATGCTTTCTATTCTTTACAAATCTCATCTCTCTCTTCCACGGAGATTTTTGGATGTAAATAATGTCTCTAACATCAATCACTATTCTACATCGATGAGCATCATCATAGTTCTTTTTTTTTTGACTCAGAGTTGCATTGATTTGATGTTGGATGGTCCTAACATTTTTCACCATTTCATCAACCATTTATAGACATAGAATTTTGTTTCTCCAACATCATCCCAACATTCCAGTGTTGTACAACTCTTCCCTTAAAAGTATTCATAAGGAGAAATTTGGAAGCATCTGTGCAAACTGAGGTTGTAAGAGAACTCAACCAAAGGATGATGTTGAACCCATCCTCCTTTAAAGTCCATTGATAAATATATTAACATGAATCTCTAGTGTTTAGATTGTCCACTCAAATTGGCAATCATTTTGAGGCTGATAAACCATATTGTATATCAGATCATTGTTTAGAACATGCAGGATATATTGAAAAAACATAGATGTGAATCAAGGATCTCGATCAGACATAATCAATAGTGGAAATCAATATTGTGTAAACACATCTTTGATGTATATTCATGCTAATTGATCTACTCAGAAATCCCCTCAATTAGTAATTATATGTGTTTTCATTTTTATATGATCCACGATCACCCAACTACCATTATTTCCTTGGGATGACTATAGATATCTATTGAAAAATTCCATTGTAATGATTACACATTTCCATATTGATATGGGATATGGTGGCTTCATCACCTTAAATAGCTACCTTTCATCCTTCATATACTGACATACCAGGCAATTTGATGTATATTAAAAAATCAACTTCTTCATGTAATCAAAACAATAGTGTTCTTGGCGATATTGATATATATTTGTGCTTATAAGATATATAAGAATGGTTGAGCTATGAGCATCATTGTCCACCACCTTGTTTCCCTAAGGATTTGATGGTACACATAATCTCGACCCAAATCTCACAATTCCATCTTTATTAACATCGAAATCTATGGATATCCCTTTTCTAATTGGTTCCACCATCATCTGAATTCCAACATCATCTTGTTGAGCTTCATTATTTCAATCCGTAAGGTATAGTTGAGAAATAATATGGGAAATGATTAATGTTTCCTCATATATATGATTCCCATGTCCAACATGATAAAATCTACAAATATTTCAACCTTTTCAATTCTCAAAAATTATATATTTATTGGGTTTGTTTTACATGGTGAATATTCCACCATATTCTATTTACTAGGGTTGTGTTGGATACAGATGTTGTAATCCATTATAAGATCTAACCATCTTTATTGGAGAATATACAGCTCTTTTTCTATGAATATATATTTGAAACATTTGGGATCCATATGTATTTTACACATCTCCCCAAAGAGATAATGATTCTAGATTATTAAAGGAAGGAACACTATTGTAACTCCCGATCATGTGTGGGATATATTTTTAATGAATTTTAAACTTCCTTGAGTCATAGTCAATGACTTTGAAATGGTTTGACAACAAACTGCACATGACCCTCTTCAATGAATCACAAAATATTATGAAAATTTCCCTACATGTTGGTATTCTGATCATAAGGGTAGCGATAAGCCTCTTCTTCAACTCCCTGGGGTTTTCATTACATTCCTCATTCCAAGAAAATTTGACTCCCTTTTGAGTTAACATGATATGAGGGGTTGAAAATCATGATAAAATTCCAACACATCGGTGATAATGTCTAGCTAACACAATGCCGAAATGGATTCCTATCAGAAATGTTTACCTCAAACTTCATTCAGTTTATTTTTTCATGAAAGGAGGCATAGTTATACAATTTCATTTGATTATCTACCCAATTAATGAGACTTCATTATACAAAAAATCAAACTTTATTTACATTTCATATAGCTACTCTTTTTGCAATGTATTTATGAAATTTATTTGGTTATCCTCATGAAAATCATTGGATTTGAAGATTAATATAATATCATCCATATAGAGTATCACAAATTTGTCATGTTACTCTATATATACTCTATAACTCATGTCCATGGAGATTTATATAGAATTAGTGAGTCCGAATGGCATCACTGTGAACTTATAATGTTGGTTCCATGTATGCAATGTATTCATGGGGATGTCCTCTTTCTTAATCTTCACATTGTAATATCCCGACAAAAAATCCACCTTAGAGATGTACTGTGATCGACATAGATGATCGAACAAGTCATAAATTTTCAGAAAATGATACTTTTTCTTTATTGTGATTTTTTGCTCACTATAATCAATGAAAAAGCACATTGATCCATCCTTCTTTATTATGAAGAGAACTGGTGCAACCCATGATGAATCACATGGGAATATGAAACCATTATCCAAATTCTCCATTATATGTTTCTTTAGATTCTCTTATTCCAAAACAGCAATTAATTCTAGAGTCTGGGATATCTGAAATGCCCCATGTATAAGATCCATAGGGAATTTAACATCTCTACTTGGAAAAATACTATGGAATTCCATAGGAAACCCGTCAATTATTTCTCTCAAAATAGAAATGTCTTTGAGAATGGATCCTTTCATAGACATTATCTTCGGATCACGATAGGCATGCTCATATGGATGTAATTACCACTCTTGAGACGATGGTTCTAAATATGATTCCTCCTCCTCCTGCACTTTTATTGAATTTGTGGCTGATTCTCCATACAAAGATTAATTTCCCTCTAATGGAATTTTATGTTGTCTACATATAGGGAGAGTCAATCTATGTCAATAATTAAATGAAATTACACAAATAGAGTTATGATAAGGTTTTTAGGGATGTTCAATCCTTGAATAGTGATATGGGAGGATATATATGAATGAGATTATATAATATCCCAATTTTCTGTTTTCCCTAACATCTCTACTTCCATGATTTCTGGTGGTCTCTGGAATGTTTTATTAAAATATCTGGATATAAATAAGTAGTATAACTAGAATCAAAAAGTAAAATATCCATTATTTATTGATTAACCTATGTTATTATCCCAACTTCATTTTTCGATTTCACATCAGTGATAATGATGGAAAAAGCTTACCCTTTTTTCCTTTGAGTTTTTTTGTTTCCTTTGAAGACCCATGGTTTGGACCATGGTTCAAAAATTGCTCTATTTCTTTTATTTTGTAGATTAATACAACACGTGGACGGTTGAGAAGATCATTCCATTCCTATGTCACCTTGAGGTGTTTCTCCAATTTGAAATTATTGGTTGGGTTACCTTCTCATCCACACCTATTTCTTTTCTATGATCTCTGTAGGTGATTTTTGTGGTGCTTCATTCTGCACTATTGACATGTGGGGTTCTATAATTTTTTTGTGTTGTTGTATTTATCCATCATAATACAAGAATTAAAGTCAATATTTATATTTTTTTCCCCATGATGACCAAGATATTCCCCGATCTCCATCATGAATTAGAGGTCACATTAGTCAATTTATTCAAAGCTATCATTGTATTGGATTGACACTGATTTTTTAGTCTATGATTTATCCCACCCAGGAAGTGGTCAACCTTGAATTTGGGCCTGATGAAAAAATATGAGGAATGTTGTGCATGAATTATAGTTTTTTATTAGAACCCAACATATTCATCATCTTTTTTGTTGAGGTAATGTAAGTATCATTACATCATAAAATGGATGGTTCATGAAAAATATTTTTCAAAAAATATTTTCTAGAAATCCTTCCATCCCATCCCTTAGATCACTTCCTCATGCTTCGTATTTTTTGTCAATTTCTTGAATTTATTAACATTATCCTCCATACTATAATCTTCTAGAAGAACCTTCTCTTGTTCATAACATTGATGGATGGGAATGATCTTCACAATATCATAGATCCATTATTTGAAGATTGACAGATTAGACGATCCATTGAATATTGGTTTCCATTGTCTCATTATGATATTAATTGTTACTTGTTCATTAAGTGGTGGGGGGGGGGGGGTTCGACGTTACTTGTGATCCATATTTCTATTGAAAACATGAGTTAACTGAGATTGTATCATTAAATTTTTTTCGATCCCGCTCCCATCAGATTGTGAATATTATTAGTGAAGTAATCAAATTCATATTTTCATTAGTAGTATTCTTGATTCCTCTTATTAACATAAATTTTATAAAATGAAATGAAATAATAGAAATGATTAAATTATATAGTTTAATCCATAATGAGGAATCTAATGAAATTAATTGGATAAGTTAGAAATTAAAATTATCATCATAACATATGATCTTCTAGGAATTAATCTATGTTATCCCTAATCCACATCATAACATATATTATTATGGATTTTCATTACCCCATAATAATTGTTCATTATATTATTATGAATTTATCAGATCAGATCTTTAGAGAGTGTCAACCTATGAGTGAAACAAGTCATGTTGTCATGGACCTGTTCATGTTCATGTCTAGCTCAACGCATTATTTTTGGTTTTTATCCCTATATAAATCATTGCTAGGGCCACCTATACATGTTCATATATAGACATGGATTTATTTATTTTGACAAACCAATTAGTATATATCCACCAAAATTTACAGATGTTTTTCATATTGTAAGCCTTATCTTTAAGGCTTTCACGAATGTTTACTAATCTTAATTGCAGAATCAACAAAACAAATCATATGATACAAACTATAAAAAACCTGTTGTTTATTTAATATTTAAACAATATTTATTACATAAAAATTCACTCAATAAATATCATAAGATTGATAGTCATAGTTAATTTGTGGATAAGTAAAAGTACATGATAAATTCAATCACGAAATACACATCATTATTGAAACCATATTTTACATGACCATAGCATTCCATCCATCATATCCTTGAATGGGATTACCTGGGGACATACATAAGGAAAGGGTGATCTATAAATCCTTATAAGAGAATAAACGTGGAACCATATGAAGAATAAATTAAATGTTAGATAATATCTATATAAATGTAGTGAAAAAGAAACATGAACATAATGGAATAATATATCCTGATATTCAAAACACGGAAATGTGGAAACAACAAACAATACAATAATAGCATGAGCTATGTCTCATTGCATGTGGATGTAATGGGTAAACCCTCATTGCACATTAATTTTCCTATGTAAACCCACATTTAAAATGAATTAATATAATCTAACACTTATTTTACATGACTTATCATGATACTAAAAATTACATAATTTATTAGAGCACTATCAGGGCATGCACTTTATAATAGTTTCTTTTCATGCATAAGTGTGGCAAATGGATCATAAAACATGGATTCATTAAACATCATAATATATTCAGTGAAAAGGGACAGGAAACAAATAAATGAATGTACTCAGTTAATACATACATGGGAATACAATGAATAACATGGAGAAAAAAATGTGTATGGTTTTCAGTACTAGATAATTTTGGCATGGAAAATCATGTTGCAATTTCAATAGCCTCACGTCATGAACTAAGAATTCGTAAATTTGGTTAATGAGAAAGATATGTGTATATAATAATATATTCATTAAATTTATATTATTGTGGATTATGGAACATAATATCCCAACTTATGATATTGAATTTAGATGCATAATAAAAAAGAATTGATGGATTGGAAATGAGATGAATGAAATCTCTTATGGAATTTCGGCATTGTAATGGGTGTACATGGGAGAGATTAATGAGGGATGTTAAGGAATATCATCTTAAAATAAATTATAATTTTAGTATGGGGGAGGATAAAAATTATACCCCATTATTTTTCAACGAATATAAAATGGGTTTACCATTATAAGGAATCGTGGATTAAAATGAGAAAGAAAGGGACCCTTACTTGGATGTGTGATCCCAATGGCTTGGTAGTGGCTTATTGGGATCTTGGAATGCATTTGGAGGACTCTAGGGAATATGGGAAAGAGTATGATCATTCTTAAAATAGATTTAGAATAGAAAAATGTTAAATTTGGTTGGTTTATTTAGAAAATGTTGGGTAATTCGTTAATAGTTGGGCTTTAGACACTACACACTAAAATATTTATAACGAAAAACCATCCAATGTTTTTTCCAATGGTTTCTGGACAAGGGGAGTTGAAAAAATAATTTAAAATGAAACGATATGAAGGAATTGAATTTTTTAACATGCTTAGTTGTAGGTGACTCACACTATCAACGAAATTGTTTTTAGAGCTTAAAATATTTTTTAAGACATGGAGGATTCAATAGGGATTTATAAAATAAATAGAAAAAACCCAAATCACATTATTTTAAAAGGAACAAATTTAGTTTTCCAAATATCCCTTTTTTAGTATTTTATTAAATCATTATTGGGTGATTATTATGTCATAAAAACATTATATAATTACACAATATTTAATTTATAACTAGGAAATTTATTATCTCTGAAAAATATGAAAAAGTCACCATTGGAATAGTTCGATCTCCAGATTCCAAAAATAATATTCACTTTTTCTAAATTATTTTATAAATATCTGAATTTTATATTTTAAAATAAAATCCATCATTTATTGAATATTGATAAGTTTGGACAAACTGTTTTCAAGCAATAACATAAATTATATATGAATTCATAAAAATTATATTATTATTTATATTTGACATAAGTAATTAAATAATAATAACATTTAAATAAAAAATTATTTATTTCAAATAATACATTAATTACAAATAAAATATTTCATAATGTATTATTATTAAAAAAACTATTTGTGATTTAAAAATAATTTTCAAAGTAACTATAAAAGAAAGAATGCATATTAATTATTCTTTAAAAAATACTGTACAAAAACATAATTCTAGGGTCTTGAAAAATATCCCATTATTACACTAGTATATTCCCTATGATTATGGTGTGTGATGGTGGGGCTTTCTTGTGGCCATTTGGTGAACAGGATTTGGGACTTGATATCATTGAGCTATAACTTCTCCCATAAATGAGTTCACTTATCTTTAAATTGTTGGATATCATTATCATCTTGGTCTATGGAAAAACCAAGAAACGCTATCTCCCATGGAATCTCTAATAAATTGGCTTCAATGGGAGTGATCATATATGTTGAGTCCATCACAATTTTTTTTCTATGAATATGATTTATTAAAATCATATATTTATACAAGTCATGGATCACTATAAAATAACTATATTATCAAGTATAGAGATACATAATAGTAATTACATCTAATTGGATATAATAAACAATGTGATTATGTTTTCTATATTCATATCATATATATGTTTATAAATGAAAGGGTATTTTATTTATAATTGTCTTATTCGTTACAAATGAAATGTATAGAAGTGAAAAAACAGAAACTACACATTAGATGAAGAATCACACGAGGAAACATGTTTATGGAAAACTAATAATGCAGACAAATGTCTTGGAAACCAGATCACATACTAATCGAAAAACATCTGTCCTGATAATTCATTGAATCTTATCACAGAATCAGCATGCATTATATATGTATATGAGAAATGGCCACATATCATCAAGAATGAATAACCCTCAGAGGCTCTACAATGATCTGTACACCAGAGGTGTGTAGGGGTGTTTTAAAGGCACCTGATGAGTATACCGATGAGGAAAATAGCACCCCAAAAGAGATACTGAATATGAGTAATGTTATTCGCAACCCTGGTCAACATAAAAAGTTGATTGAGCCACCAATGGCTATAAAACAATCCTCTAACAATCAGAGAAAATAATTTTTAGAAAATTTAGATATATGTTTACTAAATTTACATGACCTCTATAGATATTCACAACCATGCCCGATATGGTTTAGGTCAACCTGATCCAGTACAGGTCCATCCATGATGGCTTGGGTCATGGTCGACCTATCCCACTGGCTTATAGTTCATCCTGGAACCACCCGTTGGAACGACCCACCGGTGGTGCCCGGTGGCGCATCCCTGCAGCGCGGCCCTGTGGCGCGACCCGGTGGTGCAGCCTGGAGGTGCAGCCTATTGTGGTGTAGTCCACAAAATGAGAAGTCTGTATGACCTAGCGCCAATGGCGGCGTGCCTAGAATCTGTTATCCCAAACATGTCATTGGACTGTTCAGATGGGTGACATGTGGGTCCTGATGGAGGTGCCCCACCTAGTCTGGCACGGCTAGCTGAAAGCCTGGGCGATGTTCCTCCCAGTAGCATGGTCACACGTTGCAGCTCCACAATGGCCAGTCGGAAGGCAGGCTGCCCTTCTCCCTCTGCCGTGGACCTGCGGCCTCAGACCCTTGCCCCACCGGCTACGCAGACGGGCTCCGCCACTCAGCCACAGTCGGGCAATCGCTGGCCGCCACACTGCCCCAATGCGGCTGATGGGTAGTGTTCTCCTCTTCAATCAGTGGCGCGGACACGTGTTGCCAGGAATTCCTCGTTGCAGGTCGGGTGTCAAACACCACCTTCTACCACGAGCCACTACGACTTCGTTCCAAGACCAAAAAAATTAATCAATCTCATATTCTGTGATTATTATGTCAAGGTCTTCATGTCCAAATAGCTCACTAATCATAACTCTGTGTTTATAATGTCAATTAATATCATGCATTGAAGAATGCTCGAATAATGTACGAAGAATAAAAATAATGAGGAAGAAGGATTATGAGCGAGATGATTGTCGTGTTCGTTTGGCCATCATCGTCATGAATTTAGGATATGAACAATCAATAAAATAAATTAAAACATATATAATTCCATGACCTCATTGGCATGTATGAGATGTTGAAAGAATAAAGACGAAGTCTATGAGATGGTGATGTCAATGTTCATCACTTTTGCAAGACTCTTTCTATCTAAGCTCGGTGTCTGTTCCATGTTCTTCGGTGGGGGTGGTTCTTAGTTGGTGAATGTTCTTTCCAATTCTCCAAAGCTCTCCTCTTTTTCCACCAATTCTCCCATGAGAAGTTGTGGTGTTTATTTAATGAGTTATGGATTAATGAAGGCACATCAATGTTGTCACAAAACATTGGCACAATAAATTGGCACAATAATGTGGAAGGGTCCAAAGGGTTTTACCCACATTAAATTAGTGTTCTTGTGCTCCCAACCACTAGAATTCATAATGGTGTATTCCAAAAAATAATATAATTTTTTTATATTTTTTTATTTTTATTATTAAAAAAGGCCAAAAATCCAACTTCTACCCAGGACCTATTTCACTCTAGGTGATGTTCTCTTTAAGATAATATTGGTGATTCAAGTTCAACAGTGTCCTCAGATTTCATTTCTGAGATATAGTTTAAATGATTCAATATCCCCTTCACATGTTTATAGAACGTACCTAAAAAAGATCCAAAATATATTCTAGGCACTCTGGGTCTCAAAATCAAACACCATAAATTTTTGTGCACTCAGAATATTCCATTTAATTAAAAAAATTACATGGGAAAAAACCTATGTCTTTTAATCCTCCCCACCTTAGGTATTTGTGTCTACAAAAAACCAACAGAATCTAAGATTCATGTGGGGGTACTGAAAACAATTCTAAGCCTCATACTCCCAAGTAATCTCATAGAGGTTCTCCTGCTTCCAAAGAATGTGCGTCATAGGTATCGACCCCCCATGAAGAAACTGCTCCTATCAATCTACATTATCTATTGGAACCTCAGAAAATGTCTCCCCATTATTGATGTCAAGCTCGCCTCTGTCAATTATGCATGAATGGTCGTGCAAGTATCTCCTCAGCTATAATACATAGATAATGTTGGTAACACAATTAAACATAGGTAGAAGAGCTATGAGGTGTGCCACATAAGCAACTCTACAAAGGACATGAAAGTGTCTGATTAACCTCTGAAATAACTTTCCACCACTACCAAATCTCTACAATCCTCATCGAGGTATGAACCGTAGAATGGAATCGTCATCATCCTCGAACTCTTAAGGTCTATGTCTTTGATCTACATCAGACATCTTCCTTCTCTGTATAGTATTTATCAGCTCTGGATGATCTACACCTTATCCGTGGTAGCCCATACCTTCTATGGTCCCAGGAATATTGACTGACCGAGGTCTATCCAGCATATTGGTGATCTGCAATGTTGCCCGTACAACACCTAGAATGGTTCCATATTGATAGTGGAGTTATAGTTGTTGTTGTATGAAAACTCCACAAAATAATGTGATCCTCTTAATTATAGTCATTATCAAGGACTAAGTCATGCAGCTTTTCCTCAAGGGTCTGAATAGTCCACTCTATCTAACCATTAGTATGAGGATGAAATGTGGTGCTCAACTATATTTGTGTCATGAACGCTTCATGAAACCCCATTCATTGCCAGAAAGTAAATCATGAATCACATTCGGAGACAATTGTTGATGGAACTCCATGAAGTCGTACAATCTCTATTACGTAGTGGTGTCCTAATCCCTCTACTGATCACTGCTCTCTTATATGTTGGATGTGGGCCAACATGGTGAGTCGATGAATGATCACCCAGAAAGAATCATGACTCATGGATATGTGTAGAAGTCCTATCACGATGTCTATGTATATTTCATTCCACTTCCACAATAGAACCTCTAATGGAAGAACTAAGCTCGCTGGAACATGATGCTCTGACTTTACATGCTGACATGTGAGGCACCGAGAGACAAACTCTTCCACTGCCTTTTTCATTCACAACCTCCAGTGCTAACACCCGAGGTCTGGGTACATCTCCTCTAATGTGGAATGTACCGCTATAGGGGACGTATGGATTTCCCTCAACACATCCTCCCATAAAGCCACCAGTACCATACTACATCATCTAATGATTTAACGTGCTCCCCACCATAATAAAATATATCAGGTGTCTGTCCTGGGTAAATCTTAGCACGTCGGGCCTCGTAATCATTGTCCCCAAGATGCGACTTCTTGACTCACTGAAGGAGTGGTGGAGTGACTGTCAGAGACAGATGATAAGTTGTTCCTTCATTGATCCACATAGGATATTTACAATGTGGTTAACTACTCTGTCTGATCACTCAAAATTGAATACCCAACCTCTTATTGAGTACATCTGCTACTACGTTCCCCTTCCTAGGAGTATAGATGATCTCAAAGTCATAGTTCTGGAGGAAATCATGAAAACACCATTGTGTAGGGATTAAGTCATTCTGAAAGAAGATATTCCTGAGACTCATGTTAGCAGATTAGTCTGTAAAATGTTCTTCCAACATGTAATGTCACCACATCTTCAAGGTGAAGACCACTACTGCAAACTCCAGGTCATGGGTAGCGTAGTTCTTCTCATGTTGAATCTTCTGTCGAGAACCATATGTGATAACCCATCAATCTTGCATCAAGACACAACCAAGCTCGGTCCCTCATGCAGCATAGTATACTACGTACCTGACTCCTTCCAATATTATCCTCAAGAGAAGGGAAATTGTCTTTATGTTCCCCATATCCCGTAATTTCTACTAGAGTCTCTCTGACTACAAATAGGGTTTCTCCTTCATCGTCAAAGCTGATAAGGGTTTTCAACTATGGAAAATTAATGCACAAACCTATGGTACTAACTAGCCAATCCCAGGAAACTCCGCACATCTGTCACACACCTAGGTGGGTCAAAAGCATTCACAACCTCTATCATTGCTGGATCCATGGCAATTATTGCCTCCGAGATGATGTGTCTCAGAATGTGAACCTATCAGATCCTGAACGAGCACATCGAGTGCTTACCATAATGCTAGTGCTCTCATAGTGTGTCCTGATCTATCTGCAGATTTTTGGAATGCTCTACCTCCTTCACTGATTATATCAGGATGTTGTCCATGAAGACCAACACATATAGATATAGTTATGGAATTAATATCTTGTTCCTAAGTCCCATGAATACTTATGGGGTGTTGGTTATGATGAAAGGAATAAACTCGAACTCATAATGGCCATACTGACATCTAAAGTTCATCTTTTGCACATCCTCATCACATAATCTGAGCAGGTGTTAGCCAAATCTGTGGTCTATCGTCAAAAACCACTGTTATTACATCATCAGATCAAAGACATCATCAATCCTTTGGAGTGGGAACTTTATCATCACGGTCTCCTGATCCTGGCGTCGATAGTCCACACATAGTCTCAAACTCCAATCTTTCTTTTTGGAAAACTAAATCGAGGATGCCCAAGTAGAAAAATGTGGCCTAATAAACCCCTTGATATGAAACTCCTCAAGTTGTACCTGAAACTCTCAATGCTCCATGTGAGACATCTAATCATTTGGTGTAGATATCAGTGTCTTACCTAAATATAAGTTGATATAAATGTCGGCCACTCTATGAAGAGGTAGACCTAGTACATTGTCTGGGAAAACTTCAACATAATGTTCCACCAATATTGGATAGTTTGGACACTCTACATCAACCACTAAAATTGTATCGCTAGCCAACGGATGTTTGGTCGGCTTCACCCTTCTCTAGGTATATTCTGTGCTGTAATGGTTCCCTTCTCACTAGTGAAGGAAAACTCGGTCCCCTCTGTGTAGACACACCACACATTGCACCTAATACAGTCAATCTGAGCATTAAATGTAGATAACCTGTCTATACCCAAGATGACATGGTAAGGCCTTGATAACACTACTAGTAGATACAATTAGAAGATATCTCCTCCTAGAGTAAGCTCACACTGCCGGCACTAGTGGGTGATTATCAAATCTTCTCCCATAAGAGTCATGAAAAATATGAATCAAGCCAACAACTCCTTCAAAATCTCTGAGCTCCAAACGAGGGTCATGGAAATAAATGAGTGACTGAAAAATGTGTCTATGTGTACTAAAGCTTTTGAAGAGTAGACACAGATCATACCTCGTATCATATCTAGAGCACCGTGGTCATAAGCCTCAATCTACTGTAGCAAAGCTCACCCCTATCCACATATTACTCGTGGTCGTGGTGGACCACTTTTTTTTGGCAGCGGTAAAAACTAGAAACGTCTCCAACCCCATGATACATGGCCTACTCCTCTTCCACATCCACCTCCTTCCTAAAGACCTCCTCTATCGAACCTATTTCTCTCCCTTGGCAGTAACTTGATTGTTTGATGGTATTAGGTACAACGAGTCAGGCAGTCACGAGCCATGTGACCATGCCTGCCGCACTAGAAACACGACATGATCACTGCATATCGTTCTCTTATGTGACGCCCCAACACTACAGACACTGTATTTTGCAACTGTTTTCCTATTGGCCTGGTCCTCTTAGACCCCTACATCATCTGTCTACTACGAGCTGTAGATGACACTGCTACAAGACATCTGGTTGTGTTTCTCTCTATTGGTAATTGCTTAGAAAATAATATTTCAACTTAGTGTCCCCACTCATACACACCATCCTACATCAGGATTCTAAGTAAAACCATCAAAGTTAAAATCTCTCATATGAGACCCTGCTCAATAGGTCGGGGCCTAAAGAAAGGGTCATTCACCATTAACGTGGAGAAGTACGACAGGTCTGTGAACATCACATAATATTGAGCAACAATCACGCAACCCACCTACAAGTAGATATGCTCAGGTATACACACATATCATCGGGTCACAAGGATGAACAATTCCATGAAAAGGCTCTTGAAGTCCACCCTGATTAGTGTGACCTCATCGTGATCATGAAGCATCATGCTCCACTATCTTCCCACTGATTCCTAAAGAAGGTTGGTAGAAAATATAACCATGAGATAAGCTGGTGTCCCTACAAGTATAAAAACTCTATCCCCAACATCTAGCGAATCCCCATCCCCTTGTGGATCTTACTCACCTCAGTAATTCGATGGCCTATAGAGATTGAACTCGTGAAACGTGCTTAAGAGGCATGAACCCTCTACTGCTAGGGATGGTGGAATTAGCTGCCCAACGGGTAGTGCAACTTATGGTACACCCCATGGTGGTAAAACTGCCTTAAGGGGGCCTTGCACTGATTCCTCATTGCTCGGTCAGTGATCATCATGTACACAATATGGAATCCATGCTGGCCATCTGCGTGGAGGCTTCTTGAAATGAAACTGGTGTCCCATAGTCATTATGTTTATACCAGGTGATCTGACTCATGGAAATTACAAATAAAACAATTCAAAAACAAATACGAAATTAGTGTTTTCATGTATTGAGTCAAAAACAAAACTCAATGAACTAGTGTATGGATACGTCAGTCGTCACACGAACACTAGATTTTCGAATAGAAAACCACACTCATAACACTTAACACTATTTCAACATATAAAATATTTGAGTTATAGTTCATCGGTATAATAAAATTCTTATGATACACATTTTTCACAACCCATCACTTGGGGGGCCCTTTCGTGACTACCCTAAACCTACTTTCTATAGGCCAGGGGCTAGCTACTAGCACCGAAATGCATATTCCCAAAAACTGGGAAGAAATTTTATTTTTAACCTATAAACTCACACAACTATGCCCAAAGTAACCTATAATGTAAAGAGAGTAAGTAAAGAATGTGAAGGGTCTAGAATACGAGCCAAAATGAAAAGTACAATTTAAATTGAAAAGTACATGTTAACTAGAAAGTAAAAAATAACTGAAGAAAACATGAGTGAACTCCCTCCAAGGATCCTACCTGAAGGGTACGTATATCTCTCGAATATTCATCTCTGCAGTATGCCTCATCAAATGACCACCATCGAGCTACCTCTAGTCCTGGTACCCTTGTCCTCAATCAGCATTTTCCACTATCTGCACCAAACACAGCTGGGTGCTGGTGTAGCCCATGCAGGGGTGAGAATAATGATACTCAGTAGGGACCCCGATATCCTTGAATGTCTCACAAAATCCACTAGGGATAAACAATAAATCATTAAATCAACTATCAAACCTACTTAAGAATATTCTCGTACATATATTTATGTTGTCGTGTAAACCAATATCAATTATGAGGAAACACAAGGTCAATCTAAAAATCTCAAATCTCCACTATTCTATAAAGGAATGAAGATAAAAATAATAATGACTCCTCTCACACGAAGAATAAAACACTGAGAAACTAAATTATGAAGCTTACCCACACATGATTTCAGTGACAGTTGATTGTCAGCCATAAGATTTTCTAGGGATAGTAACAAATAACATTCCCAGTCACAAAGTCGAACCCCTTGGATGCTGAAGAACGACTCCTCTATCAAGTACAGTGGTTCTGATACGTATCATAAAGGTTCTTACTACTATCTGTGGAGTTTTATGGTACTCCTTATGTCGTGTATCGAGGGTCTGTCATGTCACATATATGCACTCCCCACCTTGGGTCTATCATTTCACTTAGAGGAATTACCCATTGTGGCATGCTAAGGTACTCCACATGTTGAGTAATGTGGGTCTTCCATGTCACATAGAGGCACTCCCCACTGTGGGAATTCCGCATCACACATATGCACTCCACACTGGGCCTGTCGAGTCACTCCTAGTCAAAACGGTCAGGAGTCGACAATTCGCAGTCAGTCTGAGGGTTTCGTACATAGCGTGCTATAGAGAACCACTCCCCAATTTATTTTTCATACCTCGTCCACCCTTAATTTCCACAAAAATAGTATCTCAATGTCTGTCACGTCATAAGTGACCAAATGAAACATGTGGAATGTCAATCGGTCGCCCGATATGTAAGTTATAGTGTTTCCTCTCTAAGGGCCTGGTTGGATTCTAGGAGAGATCCTTACTATCCATATTCCAAATGTATCCAAAACTAAAGTAGAGTTTACCTATTGGATCTTATTGATCACAGGATTCTAGCACCGTAGACAGTTCGTCAAATGAACATTTGGTTCTCATGTTATGGAAAAAAAGGTGAAACTGGGTCCGGATGGGCCCAGGTCCAGTCCGACCCAGTCTAACCATTAAGATATGGATGTTGGAAACCCGACATAGTTCGGGGCCACCAGACCAGTGCTGGTTCGGGTGACCCGACCCAATTCGGTTTGACCTGACCCGGTCCGAGTCCTTCTCAGATGGCTCGGGCCTTGGTGGGCCCGTCCCGTTGGGTCATAGTTTGGCCCAACTCATGAATGGGCAGTCCAGACTAGCCCACCAGTGTGTCCCACTAGTGGGGACCATTTCCAAAACCTGGTGGAATGGCTCTCCGCTACGAGGCCCACTATGGTGCGACCTGCTGGGCACACAGTCGTCCTGTTTTTGGCCTCCACCTTACCCTGTTGCGGCCAATGGGAAGCTGCCTCTTTATCAACCAGAGGTGCAGACATGCATTGCTCCACCTTCCTCATGGCTATCCTGGAGGTGGATGCCACCTTCATCCAAGATTCATACAACTTCTTTCCATCCCCGAAAAAATAAATGATTGCAGATTCACGAACCTTGCATCGAGATATCTTTATCTATATATCATACTCAGAAAAACACTATGTTTCCAGCATCAATACGTAATTGGTGTTGAAGAATGCACAAATAACACATGAAGGATAAAAAGAAAGAAGATCATGGTTTATATGTAGGATGATGGTTATTTTTATTTGGAAATTGTTGTCATTAATTTAGGATATGAAAAATCAGGAAAATAAATAAAAACATATATAAAACGCCTGCATCATTCCCCCATAAGTGATTTCACGATTAAGAAGACAATGTCAATGAAATGGTGACGTCGACATTCTCCAGTTCCACATGACACATCTGATCTATGCTCAGTGTCAGGTCCTCGTTCTTCATTGGGGGTGGTTCTTCATTGGTGATTATTCTTTCCAACACTCCAAAGATCTCCTCGTTTGCCAAAAATTCTCCGACGAGAGGGTATTGTGCTGATTTAATGAGTTAAGAATTAATGTTGGCAAATCAATGTTGTAACATTAATTTGGCATAATAAATTTTCATAATAAAATGGCACAATAAAGTGGATGTTTGATAATGGTTTTCCACACATTAAACAAGGGATCGGGTTGTTCCCCCAACAGAATTCAAAAAGGATGTTTAAAAAAATCAATGATTTTTTATTTTATTTTATTTTTATTCTCTGACAAAAATAGAAAAAACTAACTTCTACCCTTGACCTATTGCAATCATGTTGAAGGTCTCCTTGTGAAAATATCATCACTGCGAGTTAAACGGTGCCGCCATATTTCAATTCCGAGCACAAGTTTTATTATTATAACAACCCTCTTGCACGATTACAGAACATATCTAAAACAATGTTATGAAATTCATTTTGTGCACTTCGGGCCTCTTAATCTCATGCCGTCATTTTTTGTGGAGTCGAAATATTCCATATAAATAGAAAAAATCCTAGAAAAAAAATCCATGTCTTTACATTTAACCATCATTAATTAAAATGTTTATTAATTTAAATGTTTTTTATTATGTATCAGAATTTTACATATGATATTTATTTAATAATATATATTACAAAGTTAATATTCTTAAAATTGTGCTAATGCAACAATATTTCCAATTATTTTATAACTAAACAAATCAATGATTAAAATGGGTGATTCTATGAAAAAATTCAAAGCGGATTTCAATGTGAGGAAACATTAAAAATAAAATATATATATTATACAAGATATAGAGATGAATGTCATTAGTTATTGGGGCCTGAAAGAATTGGTCATCTATCTATGATGTTGATATATAATCCTATATAAGAAATCCCTTCATTATCATGATAGAAACTCAATGGGTAAAACATCAATAAAGAATATTTTTTTAAATATCCCCTAGAAGAGAGACGACTTCCCCCATCACGACATTCAATTAAATATACCCAATAATATCAGAATTTATATTTCATTTCATTTTTTCACAGAGCCTCCACACACCCACTAGGTTACACATATATATTAACTATATTTATTAGTCCATATATTGATAAGATACAATGCCATATATATCACTATGTTTAATGCATATCATTATCTTTAAATAAAAATGTTATTGTCAAAGGATACAATTTTACCACCTCTACCAAAAATCAATGAAAAATGATTGATTTATCAGTATTCAAAAATGCAGAGGAAAAAAATTTCTTTTTTCAAATTTTCAGTAGGCACTAATAACGTGTTACCGTTATTAGTATTTTTTTTAATTTTTCTAATGTACATTATGAATAATTTAATTCATATATATTATTTATAATTTTAGATATTATTTATACACTACCAAAAATGTATCAATCCAAACATATCTATACACACTATTTTTATATAACAATATTGTAGTGTGTCTATAATATATATATACCAACAGTTTATGTAAGCCATTGGTATAGACAAGTGAACCTAACTATTTTAAAAAAATCATTTAATTTTTTGACATTTTCAAGAAATTTGTATGAAGCAATTGCGATAGATTTTTCTCATATCACTCAACCTCCCACACTCCATGATTCACTCATGTGCACTATTCTCCTCTCACCCAATCACTGATAGACCGTCTTCTCATCCATCATTCTCTCTTAGTTCATATTTTATTGGATTACAATCTTCTATGACATATTACTAGGGACTTTAAAAAACTTCTTCTATTTTGTAGACTATTTTTTTTCTTTTTTAGTTGTTTTATAATAAATGTGATTATAATAGATAAATATGTCGTTTTAGTTTAGTTATCCACAATTTTTACTTAAATATAATAATTCTTTTATTAATGGTGTAATTTTATTCTTTTATTACTGTATTTTGTAGTTATTCTAAATCCTATGACTGTATAGAATAATTCATGTGTTAGAATTACATAGATCAGTATACCCTTGTGTATCCTCAAATATTTTTATGCATACCATTACATAGGTCAGTGATCTCCTACACATTTTTACACAGGTATTGAAAATATAAAATGACCCTTATATGGATTCTTCAATTGACTACTCGTACACATAAACAAGGGTGAAAAACAAACTAATTGAAGATCTTGTTGACAATACTGACAATAAATTTATTCCAATTTATATTCAATGAATCATTCATTCAAGTGAGTCTATGTAGATTTTATAATTAAATATATATCTCCCCATAATTTTTTGATCATCTAGATGCCAGTTTTTGATTTCTCCATGTTCGTAGAATTATAATTCCATGTAGCCTCCATGTAACCTAAAAAGAACTCATGTGATACTAATATATTATTTTATAATAAATAACATTAATGGTTTTCCATTTAAATGAACATCATTAGTAATGCTAAATCATGAATTTTAAAACTAGAATTAGAAAAGAATAGTATAAAATTCATTATATCATAAATATTTCAAAAGATTCATATATATTCCATAATTTATGGTCATATTCACAATGTTCTACTAATTATTCATGATATTTGGAATTTTATATTTATCAAAAAATATAATTTCATCATGCACTATTGTATTGCTAATACTCATTTTAATGAACTCATGGAAAATTCCACCATGGAATTTATTTTCTCCTCTATCCAACATCACTCAATTTATCATATTTAACAAAAAATAAACAAGGTAGATGGGAACTATTGATGTCCTCCAGATTTTTATTATGGTTTTTCATGATGATTTGTGTCTTTTATTATACTCTTCCTCATATCAATGGTTGTGGATGTTTCTTTGGAACGCCATTGTTGATGATTCCACATAACAAGTTATATAAGTGACTATTTATCCTTATTATCTTGGGTTAAATCACCATAATGAATCCCACCTCACAAACACTCGCCTATAATTTTGATACATTTTTCATGCACCCTTCATCATGTTTCCTCTACCATTGGAGGGCTTTACCACTAACCATGTCATCGTTCCTTTTTTAGTCATATGCGAGATTATAAATTCAAACATTGTGCTTTTCCTCTTATTTTATATCTATATGAATCTTGTTAGACATATTATTCAATACTGAATCCTTATTTAGTGGATCATACAAAAAAATTTATGCACACTTTATGTGTTTTTGTAATCATAATTTACATTGATTTTGGAATTTTAATGTTACTATTTCAGTTATTCAATGATCATTTGAAATTTTTTGGCATATTAAAGGAGAAAAGTGATACATTATTACTTTACAATTAATGATGATTAATTTTTTATGTCAAATTTCTTAATGCATTCCATATGAAATACAACATTCATCTTCATTATCCTTTATTAAATTATTGATATATTTTAATAAATCAATGTTTCTCTGATTTAAGTATTGGATGACTATTTATCTTTTAATAAATTATTATATAATTTACATGACATTATTAAACAATGTTTGGAGGTTTTGGTGTTGGGTAACACATTATTTTTATTCTTGAGTAAATATTTTCCATCATGAAGTCAATTGTACATTTCATTATTATAAAAATTATGAATGATATTGAACATGTTCAACGGAAGATATAATTTTATAATTATTCATATATGTGAAATATAGGATTTCCACTCCTGGTTCCCGTAATGATTATTATAATTATAATATTTTATTTACATTAGATTTAATGTCATGTAATTATTCATTATCAAAAAAATTTATGGATGTTTGTCTAATCTAGAGTTTACTTCATCAAATAATACTCATATTGTTTTGAGTGGGGGTTCACCTAGTGTTACCTAGACAACCCATCATACATGTTCACACCCTAACTGTAACACCCCAAGCTTCCATGGTATGTTTATTTTTGAATAATAAGGCAGCGTGTGTTATAAGCAATCTCGAGTAATAAAACACCGCGACCAATCAAATTAGCTATTATGAATAGTAATACATACTTTTAAAAAATTTATAAATTTTATCTCTCAAAATGGACTTAATTTTTAGATTCGGAGTAGCGAATTTAGCATAAGGTGAAAGTTGGGTACTTTTCAGATAACATTTATATTTTTGTGAAAATTACTTAAAAACAACCTTTTTAATTAAAATAATTTATAGTTTTATGTTATGAATTTTGGTGGTTTTAAGTTATAATTTGAATAAAATTTTTCCATTTTATCCAATGGTTGTCATTATAATTAATTTCACATTGAAATTGCTCAAAAACAATTGACAATCTTTTGATTGATATTGTTTCTTAAAAACATGATATTTTTTTGAAAAAAGGAATTAATTATAAAATTAATTAATGCAACATATATGTTGGGAATTTTTTAAAATAGGCATCATTTTTGAATTTGGAATATCAATTATAGCTAAGGATGAATTTTTGGTGTTGTTCTGAAAAACATCAATTTTGATGAATAGTGAATCCTCTAAGTGGTAATTAAAAAACCAATTTCTTGTTTAAATGAATACTTACCACTTCTAAAAGATGAATTTAAAAAATCTGACATACATGGTAGTCATCAGTATGTAAAATGTGGTTCAATAAGATGAAAATAATTTTTTGGTGAACAGTAACTTTTTTTATTAATCGTGATTAGATGTAATTGGTGTAATTTAATGTAAAAATAATGTTATAATAATAAAATAATTACCATGAAACAAGTATTACCCTTATGGGATGTGTCATGGGCGACCAATAAAATCCATGGGTCAACATGGGGACCCCATGGAGCTTCATTGGTGAGAAAATGACATTATTAACTTTTTATTTAAAGATAAAATAAAAATGGCACAAACTAGACTTGTTTTCCTAAAACAATTTTTACAAGGGGTTATACAACTCATATTTTTTACTATAAATATTAATTAGAAAGATAAAAAGATTTCCTACATCATGATAATTTTTTATAATTTTTGGACATTAAATAAATTAATTTATGTATCACACAATGATGATCCAGTGGTTACCTCATTAATGATTGATTTAAATTAAATAAGAAAATAATGTAAAATATAAGTCTTACACTTGTCCCAAACCTATTGTATGAAAATATTTCTAACCCTTATCACATTATCCTCTAAATTTATCATTTTGTGACATTTAAAAACAGGAAATAATTTTATAATAATGTATCTTTTCATTACCTTCCAAGAGTGCCCCTCCTCTCCTCTTATAAAAGGCCACCACCTCTACCACCATTCATACAACTCTCAATCATTTGGCTCGGACAAACCCTGCCCGTTTCGTCTCTCCACATCCCTCTATTACTCCTAGAAGCCTTAGGTTGGGAAGAATTTTTTTCAAGGAATCCATTGGGATCAAATCAAAAAGAGTTACTCTTTTAAAGGTAATGCTTTCTCTTATATACTTTTGTTTTATTTTTCTTATCCAACCCCATAAACACTTTATATTACTTAATTTTGTAACACCACTAGTATCCTCAATATAATAGGATATTGTTATAATAATTATTCAAGATACAGTCACACACACCTTCATCTAATGGTTAAATAACATATTGTTTCCGTGGATGGTAAATTTCTGCCTCTCTAAACGATGATTGTTCAAAATCCATCTAACACATTTCATTGTGGCCATTTTTATGTCACTATATTTATATATAATATATATTATTTTTATGTTTTCCATATTCTTCTGTATTTTTCATTTATATAATACAATTATGGTTAACATTATAGGTAAACGCGATATCTTCATTTAACGAATTGCAGACTACCACTCCCTCAAAGTGCATTGACCCGTTAATGCCAAATGTGGGATGTGTAAATGATGGAGTAAATGATATTATATATGATATTATACTGGAATTATAATGTACCTTTATTTCATTATGTTTTCATTCCATTAAATGCGAAATAGAAATGAAAATAGCATTTTTTTGTACGTACGACTTACCGTCTCCAGGAACGGTGGATATCATTTCTTACCTCTAAATGTTATGTAATATTATAAATGGATATATATACTGAATATATATGTTATATATGATATCTAAATAATTAATATAATTCTGTATTTTATGGATAATTTACCACATGAACCACTGGTAATTATAAGAAGTTTATTTCTGACGCATGTACCAAAGATCGACAAAACGTCCGTTATTAACTAAAATAATTACCTAATGTTAATAACCTGGTAATAAGTGATATAAAAGGTATAATTAACTTGAATATGGTTCTTAAGAAAGTATAAATTAACTCTAGTTTATTATTCAGGAGGTTAAAGAAGGATCGAGTCAAGTCGGACACGAGGTAAGGGATCTTCTTAACCCAATTTTCATTCTATGGGTTAACATCCTACTTGATTATTTATGTGGTATTAAAAGTGTTTGTGTGATGGTTTTTGTATATAATATGTTTAATTATGTTAATTTATAGTGTATATACATATTACATTAACTATATTAAGTCTCGCTTCAATTATATTTTTTATGTAAGCGACTTCGTCTCAATCTCCATTCATTGAGGCATATTTTGTTTTATACACAACTTTTTTTACGGTGTATAAACCCCTTTGAGTTTTATGTTTATTCAAAAGAAATAATTTTTATAAGAAGTGTTTTACTAAATGAAAAAAGGGAATGATTTTTAGTTGTACGTATGCAGATACAATGACTTCTCCATCACCGTGATCATTATTTGAGTTTCAGCTTCCTCTACAAGCAATAACTTCTATTTTTAAAATGAATAATAAATACCATGTTTTACTTTCCATTTATTTTGGTATTGAAAATGGTTTGAAATTTTTTTGATTATATCAATGTGATAAATTTGATATCCTGTGTTCGAAATGTGGAAATGTTATGTTTTCTTTATGCATGTTTTATGTGATACGATTATGTTATGGATTATGATATTTTTAAAAATTTTAATATAAGGAATGCATTGGACTTATTATGTGACGGGTGGAGTCTGCTCTAACTCATCGATGCATCGGTAGGTCTCATGAGACAAACTAGTGTCTTGGTACAAGGCCTTGATGAAATATTATTGGTAGTCTTGGCACGAGGCCTTGGCTACGTGGTTATGATAGTCTGGCATTATGCATTCCAACATAATGAAAGTGGTTATAGATATTGACTGTTATTATTCGACTAGTATAATATCCATGTGAATAAGTAAAGGGCATTATTTCTTTTTATATTTCCATATTATGCTGATATTCAAGTTTAAAAGGCTTTTGATTCAGTTATACAATTCCTTAAATGTTTATGAATGTTTCCGCGATATTATTATTCTTACTGAGCATCTGAGCTCACCCCTTTCAATGTTTTAATTTCTAGAGGATGTTAAGAATTATATTATGAATGACCTGCAGGGATAGACTGAATGGGATATGGGTGTGGACTATGAAGAATATGTTATTGTAGTTTTTCACCTTATGATATATTGTAACATTTATGAATGTATCTAGTGTTTCCATGGCTACTAAACTAATCGGTCTATAGAGACATGATCTTTTGAGATCATGCCAATGTTTTGTAATAATTCACCGATGCTGGGTAACTAGGGTCGGGGCATTATAGTTGGTATCAGAGGCAGTTTAGTACTATCCTTCAATGCTAGATTTTGATAAACACTGATTAGAGCACATAGCCTTAAGATAGTCATTGAGGATTAGTATTGAATAACTTCCTAAAATTTTGGTATTGTAAAGATTTTGTGAGTTTTCCGACCAATACATCCATGTCTGTAAACAAGTAGGTAGATGAAGCTCTGGAACAGATGTAGATAGGAGTGAATACTCCGATAATGAATTTCGGGCTTGACCTGGGGTATCCTGGTACACAACAACGGGCCTTTACGACACTCTCGGTGTATATGCTTAGGATAATTTTCATTTTCTTTTCAAATCATTATGAAGGGTTTATTATTATGTACTTCCTCAAGGAAAGCATTTTTATGACTACGGATTATATCCATGAATTGTTCAATTTTTGTTAAGTGTTTTACAAGTATGGAATTATTTATTTTGATTCATAAACTAATATAGTTTCTGCCATTGTTTAGAAATGGCCCCTAGTGGAAGGAATGGAAACCGTATCAATGCATGCACTCCATGTAGGGATTTCCTTCATGCTCAAGATAATTATATTGTGAAAGGTGATACAACTGGTGCTGATCAGCTTATCACCATACTGGGTCAACTCACTCTGGTTATGAAAAATAACCTTACTCGTATGGAGCACCCTAATCCTCCGCGTGGAGGATCAATGTTAGACCGCTTAATGAGGAAAAAACCAACATCATTCGATGGGAGTACAAATCCCTTAGTAGCGGAGAAGTCGATAAATGCCATAGAGATGATATTCCATTCCTTGGGGAGTAGTGAAAGGGAAAAGGTTATCATGTAAGTTTGCCGCCTCACTGGAGATGCTGATCAATGGTGGTCATTGATTCAAAACATAATGGATGATGATGAAGTTTCAAATATGGAATGGAGGGAGTTCAAAGATCTTTTCTGAGAAAAATACATTCCTCGTGACCATCGAGTAGATATTGAAAGGCAATTTGTATGTCTAAGAAAAAAGGAAGATGAGAGTGTCGCAAAGTATGAGAATTATTTTACAAGGTTAGTGAGGTATGCTATAGATTATATACGTAACCCAATGAGTAATATTGAACGTTTCATTGATGGGTTAAAACCTTTCCTTCATCGAGCATTAGTCTCACAATCCATCTCATCGTACGAGGATATTGTCTCGTGTGCTATCAAGACGGAAAATGAAATCTCTAAATCTTATGAAAATAAATTAAAGAAAGTGAAGAAGAGAATGGTGGAACAAGAGACAGATAAAGGGAAAAGGGGAAAGGAGGATTTTCCTTTATGTGATAATTGTGGGAATAATCTCCCTGGTACCTGCATAAAAGTAATGGGAGTTTGTTATAAATGATGAGAGAAATCCCACCAGGCTCGTGATTACAAGGTAAAGAAAGAGGTTGTCAATGTTGAATGCTACAATTGTAGGGAAATGGTGCATTATGCAAATGAAATCCCTAAGTGTCAGAAAAACATACCTCAGAAAAGGTCAAGGGATCATGTCCAATCTAATGTTGTTACTATAGTTGAAGCGGAATATTTAATGTATTGGTGCTTTTGGACTCAAGGATTATATTCTGGTTATAATAATACTGTGATATATATAAGGATTGTACTATAGTACTTTTTGTATTCATTATGGTTTTAATATGACGAAGGTAATAAATGTATGTGACAATAATATAAACATTACTTTTTTTAGGGAATCTGATGTTACAATTAATTTTGTAATTTAGAGAGCTTTTAAAGAAATTCTAGACTGAGGTATTTTGGATAACTATAAATGTTGGAATGGATTAAGTTTACATTTGGATAGTATTGATTATAGTTAAAACATTTTTGAAGATTATTTTAGGAATATTATAATACTATTGTTTTAGGAAAAGGGCAACCTGCAGGTTGGGGGATAACCCGTGGCATTGGAAAATGATTCAGGAATCGAACCCACAACCCTAGTACGAGAAGCCTTTATTACCTACCACTAGCCAACAGGAAGTCCCTGGTTATTACAAAATAGTTTTCCTAATCTAAATGGTATGTGCTAATATTTGGAACCTTGTACGATTAAGATAAATAGAGTATTTTGGAGTTGTATTATGTTTTGTAATGAATGATGAGTTTGTGGTAGATATTTATTAATGGATAAAACACTAATTATAATGTAAGTATACCTCTTTATGATTTTAGCCAATCTCATAAATAAATTCAGAAAAGGAACTTTGAAGAAAAACGTTGTCCTAGATAGAACCTTAGATCTTCAAAAATTTATGGCTTTGTGATGGTTGGACTTTTTATAGCCATGTTCTCTACCACTCTCCATCAGATATTGATGGTTAGATATCTCTTCCATATCCATGTTTTCCTACATGGAACCCTAGTATGTGTTATTTTCGCTAACCTTCATACATACCACACTTTCTTTTAAATAGACGCCCCATTAATCTATTTTTTGATGTGGGTTTTCCACAAAGGTATTTTATATTTTCAACCTTTTATTCCCAAGAAACATTATAAAATTGTGAGGATGAAATTTATTGAAGAAGTGGATAATGTAACAACCCAAGCTTCCATGGATCGTTTCTCTTTGAATAATCGGACAGCGTGTGTTGTATGCAACCTCGAGTAATAACACACCACGACCAATCGAAGTAGTCGTTATGAATAGTGATACCTAATTTTAAAATATTTAAAAATATTATCTCTCAAAATGGACTTCATTTTTAGATTCGGAGTATCGAATTTACCATAAGGTGAAAGTTTGGTACTTTTCGGATAACATTTATATTTTAGTGAAAATAAATTTAAAAAAACCTTTTAAATCAAAGTAATTAATAGTGATATATTATGAATTTGAGTGGTTATAATGTATAATTAGAATATAATTTTACCATTTTATCCAATAGTAGTCATTAGAATTAATTTCACTTTGATATTGGGAAAAAACAATTGACAATCTTTTGATGGATATTGTTTCTTAAAAAAACAGTATTTGTTTTGACAACAGGAATTAATTATAAAATTAATTAATGCAATGTATATGTATGGAATTTTGTAAAATAGAAATCATTTTTGAATTCAGAATATCAATTATAGCTTAGGGTGAATTTTTTTTGTTGTTCTGAAAAACTACTATTTTTGATGAATAGTGAAACAACTAAGTGGTAATTAAAAAACTGATTTCTTGTTTAAATGAAAAATTACCGCTTCTACAAATTGAATTTCAAAAATACGACATATATGGTTGTAATTATTAAGTAAAAAGTGGTTCAATAATATGAATATAAATTTTTGGATAATAGTAACTTTTTTTTATTAATCGCTATTAGATGTAATTATTGTAATTTAAGGTAAAAATAATGATATAATTAAATAAAAATTACCTTGACACATTTTCTACCCTTATTTAATGTGTCATGTTAGACCAATAAAATCCATGGGTTAACTTGGGGACCCCATGGAGCCACTTGGGTGAGAAAATGACATTATTAACTTTTTATTTAAAGATAAATTAAAAATGTCACCAACTTGAATTTTTTTACTAAAACAATTTTCACAAGGGGTTATACAACTCATATTTTTTGACTATAAATATTTATTAGAAAGATAAAACGATTCCTTACGTCATGATATAATTATTTTATAATTTTTAGACATTAAATAACTTAATTTATTTATGACACCATGATGATGCAGCGATTACCTCATTAATGAATGATTTAAATAAAATAAGAAGATAAGGTAATATCTAAGTCTTACACTTGTCCCAAACCTATTGCATGAGTATATTTCTAACCCTTATCACCTTATCCTCGAAATGTATCATTTTTGGTCCATTAAAATCCGAAAAAAATTTATAATATTGTATCTTTTCATTACTTTCCAAGAGTTCCCCTCCTCTCCTTTTATAAAAGGCCCCCAACTCTACCACCTTTCTCACACCTCTCAAGCCTTTGGCTCGGCCAACCCCTTCCCATTTATTCTCTCCACATCCCTATCTTACTATTAGAAGCCTCACTTTGGGCAGAATCCTTTACAAGGAAGCCATTTGGATTAAATCAAAAAGAGTTACTCTTTAAAAGGTAATGCTTTCTCTTATATTGTTTTGTTTTATTTTGCTTCTCCATCCCCTTAAACTCATTTTATTCCTTTATTTTGTAACAACAACAGTATCTTCAATATACTAGGATGTTTTTATAAAAATGATTCGAGCACCACTCACACACACCTTCATCTAATGGTTAAATAACATATTATTTCTGTGGATGGCGAATTTCTACCTCTCGAAATGATGATTTTTCAAAATCCTTATAACACCATTCATGGTGGCCAATGTGATGAAAATATGTCTATATATGATATATATTATTTTTATGTTTTCCATATTATTCGGTATTTTGCATTTTTGGCATACCATTATGGTTTCCATTTGGGGTAAACGCGATATCTTCATTAAAGGAATTGCAGACTACTGCTCCCTCAAAGTGATTTGATTTGTTAATGCCATATGTGGGACGTATAAAGCATATATTAAATGATATTATATATGATATTATACTGGAATTATAATGTACATTTATATCATTATGTTTTCATTCCATTAAATACAAAATAGAAATGAAAGTAGCATTCATGTGTACGTACGGCTTACCGTCTCCATAAACGGTGCATTTCAATTCTTATCTCTACATGTTATGTAATTTTATAAAT
The DNA here is from genome assembly GCA_963277665.1 of Viscum album. Lineage (NCBI taxonomy): Eukaryota > Viridiplantae > Streptophyta > Magnoliopsida > Santalales > Viscaceae > Viscum > Viscum album. The sequence goes on along the minus strand of OY728139.1, from coordinate 993,474,561 downwards.
GCATATATATACTGAATATATGTGATATATATGATATATAAATAATTAATATAATTCTGGATATAATGGATAATTTACCACATGAACAACTTGTATTTATAAGAAGTTTATTTCTGACTCATGTACCAAAGATCGACAAAATGACCGTTATTAACATAAATAATTAGATAATGTTCATTACCTGGTCATAAGTGATATGAAAGGTTTAATTAAATTGAAAAAGGTTCTTAATCTAGTAGAAATTAACTCTACTTTTTTATTCTAGAGGTTAAATAAGGACTGAGTCTAGTCGGACATGAGGTAAGGGAACTTCTTAACCCAATTTCCATTCTTTGGGTTAACATCCTAATTGATTTTTTTGTGGTATTAAAAGTTTTTTTGTGATGGTTTTTGTATATAATATGTTTATATATGTTCATTTATACTGTATATACATATTCCATCAACTATATTAATACTTTCTTTAATTATATGTTTTATGTAAGGGACTTCGTCTCAATCTCCATTAAATGAGACATAATTTGTTTTATACCCAAATTTTTTTTATGGGGTATAATCCCTTTTGACTTTTATGTTTATTCAAAAAGAAACTTTTTTATATGAAGTGTTTTACTAAACGAAAAAAATGAATGTTTTTTAGTCGTACGTATGCAGCGACAAAGACTTCTCCACCGTCGTGACCATTATTTGAGTTTCGGCTTTCTCTACAAGCCATAACTTCTTTATTTTTAAATGAAAAAGAAATACCATGTTTTACTTTCCATTTATTTTGGTATTGAAAATTGTTTTGAAAATTTTTTGATTATATCAATGTGATACTATTGATATCCTATGATTGAAATGTGGAAATTTTATGTTTCCTTTATGCTTGTTTTATGTGATACAATTATGTTATGGATTATGATATGATTAAAACTTTTCATATAAGGAAAGCATTGGACTTATTATGTGACATATGGAGCCCGCTATAGCTCTTCGGTGCATCGGTAGGTCTCATAAGACAAACTAGTGTCTTGGCACAAGGCCTTGACAAAATCTTATTTGTAGTCCTGGGACGAGGCCATGGATATGTGGTTGTGATAGTCTTGCATTATGCATTCCAACATTATGAAAGTGGATATTGATATTGCATGTGATTATTCGACTAGTAGAATATCCATGTGAATAATTAAATGTAATTATTTCAATTTATATTTCCATATTATGCTAATTTTCAAGTTTAAAAGGATTTTTTTCAGTTATACAATGCCTTAAATGTTTATGATAGTTTCCTCTATATTATAATCCTTACTGATCATCTGAGATCACCCCTTTCAATGTTTTAATTTTTCCAAGATGTGAATAAGTATTTTATGAATGACCTGTATGGATAGACTGAAGAGGATATGGGTCTGGACAATGAAGACTATGTTATTGTAGTTTTTCACCTTATGATGTAATGTTATATTTATGAATGTATCTAGTGTTTTCAAAGCTACTAAACTATTATGTCTTTCAATACATGATCTTTTGGGATAATGCCAATGTTATGTAATAATTCACTGACTCTGGGTAAATGGTGTTGGGGCGTTACACTAACCTAGAAATGGCACTCAATCTACCACACCTTTTCATCCTCCACATAAGCCTCGAGGGTGGTTCCCACACATGCCTCCATCATCATCTTATTTAGCCTATTATTCAAATACCATGTCCATGTCACCTTAAAAATTGTTTCCATGTATACCACATCCATATCCTATGATGAATCCCAAGACCTTTGATCCTTATCCCATCATTTCAACAGCACCTCCATTTCCTACTACACATTCATTAACAGATTTTTTTTGTTCTTTTTTCTTCAACTGTAGTTCATGAAGATGACCCAATGAATGTATTAGAAAAAAATTCATTCAAAGTTTACTAATCATGGAAAAACCACAGATCCATATGATCATAATGTGTAGTCAAAATCATGTTTTTTATGTGTTTCAAAATATGTAATTTTATTTATTATTATACAATAAATTAATTCTTTCTTTTCTATTGTATTATTCGGTGGTATTTTATAATATTTGATGTGGGTGCACCCATATGTGTGATTCTTTGAATCATTAAACATAAATAATGGTGTATTTCAATGATTTGAATCAAATTATAGGTACAAATTACAGGGAGTGTAGATGTTTTAAAAAACTGTTAGCCGATTACAATGATTTCATTCTACTGAACCACTTTAATGGGGGAATATTAGTAATAAAATCAATGAAAAAGAATGGGTGGAGATACGGGTATGAAAATTTATTAAATTTGTATTTGTATTGTTGTTTTATTTATATGATTTAACATGTTTGTTGCATAACAAATTTATTATCCTGATAGTGTTTCTACTATGGTCACACGGTTGATAGATTTTTGGATATTTTGGAGATCATATAAGAATGAGTTATATGTTGGTTGTGAGGGATTTGGTATCCTAGAAAAAACCTATGTACTTTATAATAATATGTATTCATAATTTTGAATATTAATAAACTTTTTAATACATTATGATTATTCTTTTGTGTAACATGGTATGTGATAATATCAAACGATATGGTGTCACAATGAAAGGTCATAATAGTTCTCCACTATGATGAGTTCCTAGATGATTTAAATTATTATTATTACAATATATGTTCTATAGCCAGTTGATATCATTTGTGAGACACAAATGATATATGATATCATTGGTTGATACTTATAGGACATTGATGCAACTTATCATTGGGTAGTCTGTAGATAATATCATGTGTATGGTATTATGATTACCAGACCCTCCAATATAAAATACACATTTAAATGTCCAATAGATGTTCTTATATACAAGTGTGTGTATTTTCATTATACATTATTACTATTATTGACTAATATTATAAGAACTATACTTTTATGTACTGATGAAAATCATTAGGACATATGATCTTAGTGAGGTATGATATTTTGGTTTTTTCATGAGTAATATTAATTTAATTAATAATGAGAGATAGTATTTTTACAATGAATTCCTTAATATAAGTGGATATCCCCAGTACATTCTTGAAAATCATATAGAATTAATAAATCCATGTCCACAGTATTCTCTAGGCATGTTCTATTTTAGGAAATTCAATGAAATAAAAATCGATAAAATATATTGATGATGCATGCACACAACATTCCTAATTAAAGATATAATGATAAATAAATTATATTACACTCTGTGAACTCGTATGTTGTATAATGTTTTCATGTCATTAAATCGTTTCCTTATTGGACCCCTATCATGATTCTAAGCACACACATTGGAATTTTTTTCTACATCACCCATTGCCATTATGAAATATTCATTTAATATCACATACTAACTTTATCCAGAATTTCAATTAAATAATTTATTAATATTTAATATTTAAAATTTTGAGTATATTTTTTTTTATTCGGGGATTAATAATAATATATTTTTTCATTATCACATATATTTTGATAGTAGTTATTTGAGTGAATAATATGTGATTAGAATATATAATAAATATTTATTTTATATTTACTGAATATTGAATTTATTTATTTTATTTATTAGTAAATAATGCATTGATATTAATTTATTTGTTATATAATAATTATTCCTGGCCAGTTAAATTTTGGGGAGTAATGGAATTTTTTTTTATATATGGTGAAAAAAATATATTCAATATTATTTTAATTGATGATATAAAATTTAAATTCAGTGGTTTAGTGTATGTTAATAAATACTACAATTATAAATACTATTATTAAAAAGGGGACCATTATATATTAACTTAAAAATAAGAGGCACATGTGCAATTATTTATTTCAATATATAGTAGAATATAAACCAAATTATATTATTCTTCCAGAGAGTAAATTTCATTAGTGTTACACACAATGAAAGCCCAAGAAAATAACATCAATCCCTATATATCTATTACTCTAAGAGAACTCCCAATAGGAGAGAGTGTTATTCCTCCATCATCTTCTCTCACCTCTAGATTGATCATGGGGAATAGTATGGAAGGGATTGTTGAGGTGATCAAAAGAGAATGTCACATGAATGATGATATGCCACACTAGGACACTAAAATTACTATTATGATGTTTGTAGATTTTTGGAAAATTTTTGGATCACCGCTCTTAAATTCTCCAACATGGAAGCCACTAATCAAGTGCTCGATTCAATGTTACTAATAATCCTCCCATGTGCTTCCCTATTTTCTATAGGATGCCGACTAGCAGCAATTGTCTAATTGATCATGTAGAGAGACTATACTGTCATTACAATATATTTCCACAACATATATCATACAAAAATCAGGAATCCAATAGAAAATAAACAATAAAATTGATTTCCAACTATTTCCCAATGATTATACAACCACAACAAAAAATTTAATATTCCAAGTCATGATAAAAATACACAAATTGAAGGAAATTGAAAATAAAGTATAACAGAAGCATCCCAAATATGTTCTTAACTCCATGTCTAAATCCTCATCCATGAAAATCCCAATCCAAACTCAACTCCCTAGAATAATGATTTTTCCATTCTATAATCTGAAAATTATTAAAATTTCTCTTGTATCCAATGATGGACAGAGTAAGGTGTGAGTAAATCATGATAGGTCTCCCACAATGGTGTCTATAAAATATATATTTCAAACTTATAATGAATGAATGTACTAATAATTATTATATATAATGAAAATACAACTCAGTTTCCATTAGATAATAATATCTACTTCCCAACATCCCTCATTTCTTCCAATTGATGAGTCAAATCATTTCCATCAATTAATCAATTGGTTAGGAGTATACATCGTTTACACTTAGGCCTATATCAAAAAATTATAAAAAAAAGTAAATTAGTCATGTCCGCAATTTCATAAGAGATAAAAATATTCATAAAAAATTTATCACACTTATCTTGGAGCCTCATTCCAGGTTGTCTTCTAAAATTAAACTTTTAGGGGATTAGATATTTAGTCTCACACCCTGTCACATGCATTCTAATGGTGGAGTTTAGAGTCTAATTCCAACATGTCTTTTAAGAGGAGCCTCAATTCAATATCGTACTTACCAAAAATCCACGTGCACATGCTTATTCATCCAATCACCACATATATAAAATAATATGACATGGAAAATCAATACACAAAACATTCAATTTTTTTCATTTTACAAATTAATTTATCTTTGGGCTTTAACCCAATAACAAATTTACCAAACACCATAGATAGCCCCTTTAACGAAATTTCCATTCATAACATCGCCGGTTTAACATATTTAGTATCTTCAATAGATTAACTCATTTCACATATTTCATCATTTCACATGTATTATCCCATTAATGATTTTCAATTTCAATATCACAGGTCATTGGATGCCTTAAAATTATTCCATTTAACCCACTTTATTGTGTGATAGAAAACATTATTCCATTATCAATGTCTATGAATGACTACCAATAATCCTTTTCCTACTCAAATAACATATCAATATGTTCATCATTGAATCTACATTATCACACGTCAATTAAATACATAACATTAATATTTTCCAATTCCAATGTATTTGTATTCCCCATGGGTTGCCCTCAATTGGACTAGTAGACCTCAATTCATCCCATGTGGATCATGATGGGTTTAATTCATCATTTCTCTGATCATTTTAAAAAATGAATTAAAATGAATCATATACACAACAAGAAGTCACCATTTACAAAAAAAATGTTTCATAAATCCACATCATTATAATAAAATATATATTATAGACCATCTAACTAAAATTAATAGATGAACACATGCATAAAAAACACATAGATCTGTATTGAAGAACATTTTGAAGCCCCAACCAAAGATAAATTGGAAAAAAAGGGTATTAGGGTTTTGTAGTAATTAAAATGTGTCCAAAATCCCTAATTATTAATTGTGATGATCGATGAAGGTGATAGATAACCATAGCTTCGATCATCCACCAACAACACTAAAAATGGCATATAAATGAAGGATATCGACCATTGGAATGATTTTGGAGTTTAGGTTCATCATTGGGCTGGAAGATGATGGTTGAGAAATAAATTTGAGTGATAAACCTAAAATACTAAGGGAATTTTAATAAATCATGTTTTAATGGGGCCCATGGACAGGCTGAATAGATTTCAAAACCATACCTGAACCATGTTCATGCCTCAGTCCAATATTGGTTGAATCACATAGTAAACTAGGGAACCACTTATGGTTTGACAAACATTGCTCCAATCCTGAAAACAACCAATGTCTATTTCAACATGGAATGGCCTCACATCATTCATGGTTTACTAATCCATGAACACCGTCCTCTTTTATATCCCATGTTCGGATCTCGATTACTACTAACCATGCACCAACTGTGCAACAAGCACATGATGGCCAATATCTCCCTTTATTATTCTCCCGATCCCCTAAGATAGTCTCGAGCTTCCTTAAACATAGTGATAATATTCCATTAACCTAAAAAATATTACCTAAAAATACCTAAACAAGAAAACACTTCAATAATATTTGAGAGCATACAACCTCAGCACATTATAACGGCTCATCCTCATGTTGTATTTTCACACATAAATGATAATCAAATGAATATTAATCATGCCATTTAGCCCACATATAATTGTATATCTATTTATTTTATTTATGAGCATTATCATCTTCCAAAAAATGCAAACACATCGTATTTTTCTCCCTCACTAGGCATTCTAACTATAATTCTCAAAATGAAATGAGTGATATTCAAATGATTCATAATCCTCATGCTCAACATCCTCAAATTCAAATACATGAGATGAGTCAGGGTTATACTATCGAAGCCATGATACCTAAGAAACACCATCAATGCCACTATACCACTATGAATGTGTCAATAGGGATGTCACTATCTCGGTCCTCTCCACAATCTCAAACGACCCCACCTAATTGGGCACCAACCTTCATAGTGTTCGTATCCACCTGTTACCCAACCATGGAGACACCCGAAGAAACAAATGATAACCAACCATAATCTCAAGAGGACTACGATGTTGATCCACATACATCTTCTACCTACTCTGAGCCATTTCTATAAATTTCTAAATCAACTAAACAAGTTCTGACATCTGCGACATGAGACTTGGCCCTAACAATTCATATTCTCAAAACCCTTTCCAACAGATGGAGTATCTAACTGATCCACCATAGAACTCCTCACACAGTGTAATATGAATCATCTCCTCAAAACTGTTTTATATAGATTAATTCAAGAAGCTCTAATTTCATCAACAACAATCTACCAAATTCTATTATATATTCCCTAAACATCTCTTCTAGTATGTGAATAGTATTCCATGTTTTTCCATCCTTCTATGTGGAGAAATATATTCTCCAAAACCCAAGGGTAGAAAACAAACTCTATAATCCATTATAGAAACATTATGTAAAATGTTGATCATGAAGAGAAACTTTAGTCTATAGTACTCCATGAATCATTAATGTTTCCCAAATATAAAATTTAGCCAACTTATCTATGGTCACTATATCTCAAATTGGCACAAAATATTCCACCATGGTCATCTAATCCCCTACTAATTATATCAAATCAACTTTAAGAGGCATCCATAGAAGAACTACTATAAAATTATTCATTATGTCATATAGATTACATTATAAAATTTAAAATGGATATAATAAAACACTCTCTAAATAATGATTGACCATAACCTATTAATTGGTGTGGAATCACAAAAAAAACCTCCAAACTCATTCTTCATTCTTGGCCACCAATACATTATACGATTAAGAAGATGCATTTTGGTCAATCCAAGAGTCACTACCCTCACTGATACATAAAACACATGCCTCTACTCTTCCTATAAATATGATGGAAGCAAAACATCACCATGAACATAAAAAATATCATCATAACAAATAGACCAACGAGAAGGTGAATCCATATATATTATACTCTCCCTTAAGTCCAATCGTACTAAAACATTCTGTATCCTTTCCTTGATCAATATTAGAAGAAGGAACAAAACAAAAACGGATTCCAGGGTTATATTCTCATCTTATGCTACACCTCAAGATTCAACTCAATGAATAACCCCATCATCATCCAATTAGAATTAGATTACAAAACTACCTAACAATTAGTCTTCCAAATCCCTGAATCTACAACAATATTCTCGATTAATAAACTGTAAACCTAATCAATGTAAAAATACTACATGTACTCAACACATCATTAATGTCAATGATTTAAATCACAATGTTATAAGATTGAATTAAGGCTTATGTTACGGTTATACATACTAAATTGTTCTCTGAGAATGTAGTGTGTCCAACACATTAAAAAATAAACAATTTTGGCAAATTCATGATCATGTATTGGGTAATTTCATTCAAAAATCCTCAATTGATTTTACCCATTCATGGAATCCTGAACATTAATTCATAAATTCACATTTCCTATGTTTGAAACATCACAAAACAAGGTATACCCCATACCTAGTTTAGGAAGGATCGGAATTTTTGCATATTTTAACTGATTTGTTATCTGTTTGAATAGATACACACATTCCACTGACAATTCCAACTTTATTCAATTCATATTCCAATAGAATGCGGGGACTCTAAATAGGAGAAGTACATAATAAAAATTCTATTATATATAGAGAAACCAAAACAATTGTATTATAATCATTATTCGGTATTTCCAGAGATACAACTGAATTCTCTTTCTCTGATTCCACTAACACACAATTCTAAAATATTATGTCACCCATGAAATTCCCTCAATCAATGTTAATATGACATTGAGATATCATGGAATATAATCCATTTTGTTTTAGTGTGTTCAATATCATGATAATCTATTTGTCATGATGTTGTTGAATTTTAGAGTACACCAAGATGTCATCAACAAAAACAACTATAAAGTCTTCTAGGTATATGTGAATGATTCGGATCATTTGGGGCATTGAGGATATTAGTTAATTGGTCAATCCAAAACGATTTACCTAAATATCAAATACATCATATCCACTCTAGATCATAGTTAGAATTATATTAGATGGTCTCACCTATAGGTGATGAAACGATAATATAAAATCAATCATAGTGAACACTAATGTAACCCCTAGCTAGTCAAGAATAAAATCGATTTGAGGAAATGTATATTAGTTATTAACAAGCATCTGATTCAACATCATATAGTATACACAAAAATGCAAAGATATATCATTCTTTATAGGAAACAACACTGGAAGTACCCTAGGTGATGTACTCTAGAGTAAAAAACTCTTTTTTTCTGGAAATTCCTCCAATAGTGTTGTGAGAGAAACCAACTACTAACTAAATAGCCCTTCATGTCAAACCCGAATATCCCACTCACCACAATATAAATAAATGTCTCCTTCATGCGACTTAAATTTTAACCCATATTAGCAACAATTGACATGGTCCAGGAGAAACACAATGCAATACATAGCCAAAATCATATCAAAAAAGGAAATCTCAACCAAAAACATATTCTATAGGAAACAGTACCCACCAACATCTAGAACACTCCCATCACAGTAGATAATATTTTCTCCATAAATCTCTTGTGGTGTATCAATTGGCAACAACCGACAAAAAGATGACAAGGGAAAAAATAAAGTGTGGAAAATGTATCGAAAAAAGAACTAACAAGTGTTGAAGCTATGGGGATTGTATCTTTAATAGTCGATGGATTTGAATATCCACCACTCAGTGTAGAATAAACATTATAATGATGGTCTACCCCTTCACCTTGGGCTCCAGTTTGAATTCACCGAGGCTCATTCTATGTCCTCAGATCACAAAAAAAGGGAATGGGTGGATCAATGTATCATCAATTTATTCTTAAAGGGACAGATCATGTTCCCATGTTGCTAGGAACATGTTAAACTAGTCAAAAAAATGCATTCAATGGTATGAAAGCCCAATTTTACTTCATTCTCAAATAAAGGATAGTATAAGGAGTATACACTAACAATAGGCTATTCACTCTAATGTCCACTAATATTCAATAGATGTATAATACAAGAATTTAGTGACAATCAATTTGTTCCATGAACACTGATTTTACATGGTTCTCAGGATAGATTAATGCATCCCTCAAAACACATATGTTGACTCCCATAAGAACACTACATTAAGTAAATTCAATATCTATTTATCAAAATAATGATCTCTTCATTGATTATCCATTAAATTCTATGTATATTTCTAGCATGATACACTTCTTTGACAATAGGCTTGATTTTAGGCATTTTTATATTTATATAACCTAAAAACTGAATGTTCAAAATAGTCATTCACGATGCTCCATTGCAAATCTCACTCATTATTGAATCACTCTTGCCATCGTGGAAAAATCTTATTTGTGGAGCTCACTGTGTCAATGTGTAATATCACATCCTGGTGAATAACTCATTCCATAGAATCATTGGAATCAGTTAATATTTGATAAATCTTTTCATGATTCTCAATATATCCTAGAATACCAAATTCAAGGAACACACCTAATATCATGAATTCCAAGTTATTATAAACATTCATTGTTCTATTCATATGGAATGTTTTGGAGGAAGCTTTATATTTATAGGCTCATCCGTTTAATATGACCCACTAGAATAGGAAAGCCTGGGATCAAACAATTCCCCCTTGGGTCAATTGGAAAAAATAATATAAATTCAATGAAGCACCAACAATAATCAAAATTGATATGCAAGAAACAAAAAATAAAAAATTCAGAGTCTTCATGAGAAATTATTATTGTAAAAATAAAGAGTAGAATCATGAATTAGGTTATGTATTTTTGGAATTCATAAATATTCCTAGGCTAATCTATGATTGTTTCCTCACAAAATTGAAAAGATTATTCTCTTGACTTTTACTCAGTATCCATTACCCTTCAACCATATATTGTACCTATGAATTTATCCATTCTCTGTGATTCTTAATATAAAATAAATTATTTTGTCTTGTACTGATCAAAACATACTCCAATAGATCGTATATCAAATTAAACCTTTATTAATTACACAAAATGACTAAAATAAATGAATAAATGTGGAAATGGGATCACTCATAACATATTCATGAACTAGGAGGTGGATGGGCACCGATGTTCACAAACATTTTCTTAAAACATTTTAGTTTATGGATTGGTTAGTTTTTCAGCCACATGATCTTTAGTTACAACATGAAATATTTAATCATTTCTTATACAACCATTTCTTTGTTAAAGTGATATCAATTTCCAATGTGTTTTGTATTATATTTCTGAATTAGATTCATTGTAAAATCATTCTGTGCTCATGTATTCACAGTGAATCAGTATTGGATGTTTCACCTCATCACAAATATCAGTATTTTATTTCATTATCTGAGGATGCATCATTCATGGCTCCGTAGCAGAGATACACTCATCTTCAATAGTATTGAGAGAATTACATTCCAATTTCTTACTCATCTAGCCCACACATTTCATTCCAATAAATAATCCTCCACCACATGTGCAAATTTTATAGAAAATATATTATGCCAATTTTCCATTAGAAAAGGTTTATAGTGATCTATCTCTTCCGACAGTAATGTATAATCCATAATTGTGAGTTCGTTGAATTTTCCTCATGATTCGTTTCATTACATCCATATGTTCTTCATGAAGATTACATTGATATTGAGCCTCTTGCAATGTTTGAAATACCTATACTCCCATTTCATTATCATGTACAGTATGATTTCAATTATTACTTTGTACATCATAGGATAAATAGATTTCCTATAACACCCCAAGATTTTATAGTAGGTTATTTCTTCCATGTTATTCAATAACTGCAATATATACAACACTGAGATCAATAGTAACACGTCGTACTAAAGTAGTCGTTCAAAAAGCAGTTATGAATAGTTTTTAATTGAATTTTGATTTTTATAAATATATAATATTTTATTGTCCATATTATGTGTTTCGTATACATAATATAAGAACCAATTCATTTCTTAGATGAAAGAAATATTTTATAAAAAATGTAATTTTACCGCCTTTGAATGGCGAACCCTTTTTAAAACCAATATTTTAAACTTTTATGTATTTAATTTAATGATATTAAATTATTCTTTATAATGGAGACATAAAAATAATGTTTGGATAATGTTTTGGAATTTTTCTGATAACTTTCATATTTTTGATTTATTGTGAGAAATACTAAATTTTATTTAAATACATGTTTTTTGATCAAAATAATAAATTGTGTTAACTTATAATTTTAATGGGTTTTAAGTATAATTTGACTATATTTTTATCATTTAATCTATTTTTGGTAATTGGATGTAATTTAACATTAAAATGAACATAAATAAGTGTCAATATTTTGATAATTATTATTTCCGAAAAAAGACTTTTTGTTTTGACAACGGGAATTAATTTTAAATTAATTTCTGCCACTTCTATGTTTAGAGTTTAGAATAACAGATTTCATATTTAGAATCAAGAGGTCTAAATTGTGTAAATAGGTCACCTTTTTTATACATTTTGAATAATTGTGTCGGTAAATATTTTATTTACCATGATTAAAGGGTATATATAATAAATAAGGGTGAAATATAATATTATAATAATATTAAATTACCATACCATGTGTATTAATACTATTTTATGATACTTATATGACCATGGGCATCCTTGGGTTGAATTTGGGACCCCATGGAGCCACATGGGAGTAATAATGATACTTTATATTAATTAATTTAAAGTAATGACAAAAATGACATTAACAAATATCTCTTAGTGAATCAATTTTTATATGAGTTAATATAATTGATATATTCAACTATAAATAATCATTATAAATATAAAAATATTTCAAACATGATGTTATTTTATTTATTATTTTTAAACATTATATAATTACATTTATCTATGTCACAATGATGATTCTGTATTTAGCTTATTAATGAATGAATCAATTAAATTGTAATATAAATATGAAAATAAATATAATTTCAATGTTTTTATGACATTCACGGTTATATAGGAGAATATTGAATATTTAGGTTGATTTAATTAATTCATTTCAAAGTAATAATGTTTTTATGAATTTACCAAAAAAATTATTTAATATTGTCAAAAATGACATAATTGAGTTTTTAAATCATATGTTATATTATTGGTTGATAAAATTTTCTTAACAGTCTAAGGATCTGCCAAAATTACTAAATAATATTATATGTTCCACTACTTAACCTATTATGGTTTTCTAGGTAGTTTATCTTATGTTTATTAACCCTATAATATAAAATTTCAAAGAGACATAGTAAAAGTCATACTATTTAACTAAGAGTTAAATCTAAAATATAAGGTTAATATAGTTACACATAACCTGTCCAGTTCTTAATGGATTTTTTTATTTCAACCAAAATCATCTAATCTCTATAATTAATGAATTGTTTACCTTTTGAAATCAAATATGATGTAATAATAAATTAATTATTTCATACATTTCTAAAGAGATCCTCCTCTACCTTATAAAAAACCATCCCTTCCAACCCATTTCTCACACTTATCTTGCCTTGGACTCATACAAAACCTTCCCAAATATCCTCCCAAAATCACTCACTTGATTATATAGTCCTTACATTAATTTGAAATCCATCCTATAGAGCCATTTTGATCAAATCAAAAGGAAGAACTGAAAAAGTGGTAATAATTTCACCACCCTCATTCTTGTTCTTTCTTCTTCCACATCCGCATTCTTTGTTGTTTCCATAATAAAATGATAACTCCAAAATCTTATATATACATATATCTTATTATAAATATTGTACAACCATATTCATTGTTCTATCCATCCTATAAATCAAAATGTCACCATAAGTGCATCCGTACGGCTTACTGCCTCCACGTCGTGGTGATTTTTGTTTTTCAAAAACACTATCAATTGGATGTGTGCAATAATTAGTATAAATAATGTAAATAATAAATATAACATGATAATTATTCTGTATATGTGATATATCATCCAATTATATACTAATTTAATATCAGAAGAATGATATTGTCGCTCGTCCGTACGTACAGATTATCTTCTCCACGACTGTGATAAGATTCATTCTCCATCGTATCCATTAAAGAATAATTCTCTTTTTTTATTAAAATTAATTATAATGAACATAATACCATTCTGGATAAGAATAATATAAATCCTATCCCTAAAAAACACATCTAATGTATAAAAAAATAAATGAAAAACAAATCAGTTAACACCTGAAATGACATTACTAATGAAACATCATTTTCAATGAAACATTAGAGGATAACATATGATATCATATTATTGTATATTTTTATTTAATAATTTCATAACATTTATATCATCCTTATACATGATTTTATCCTACTCTCGACAACGGAAAACTAGAGGTAATGGTTAATTGTACATTCTCTTCATTAACCAAATTTTTTTATATGTAATTATCTTCTAGGATCTCTTTATCATCCACATCCATGATTCTTAAAAATGTATTTCAATTTTTTTTACTATTTATATGACAATTATTTAATGTAATTTATATAGTTATTTGACCTTATGTGTTTTTAAAAGAATCTTGCCATCATTTTTCAAATAAGGTACTTTATGACCTTTTTGACTAAATTAAGATAAGATTATTTTTTAAATTATACAATGGGTGCCATTATTTTCTGCCGTTATAATATTGTTGAAGGTTCCATTACAAGATTATAAAAATAATTTAATTTTTTTTCCCATTATAGTTATGTAACTGTAAATGATTTCAATAAAAAAAGATATATTTCTCCCAAATAGCTTTGATTTCATCTATAACAACATCTTTTGATGGATTTTACAGTTTTCTGATGTTAATTCATTATGGTACAAGTCATCTATATTATATTGAATGTTTTGTGATATGTTTTACTATAGATGTATTATTTTTATACCATTCATGGTTTATGGATTATGTATTGATATTTCGTATGCTATTTGTAATACGAATGTTTATGTTATGTTTAATCATTTTGATATAAGGAATGTAATGGACTTAGTAAGTGACGGTTTGATCATTCTATTGGTTCTCAATGAATCAGTAGGTCTCATGATACAATCTAGTGTGTTTTCCCAAGACCTTGAAATAATTTTATGTGTAGTCTTGCCACAAGGCCTTGACTATGTGGTTATCAAAGTATTTCATTATGCATTCCATCATCATGAATGTGTCTATTGATATTTCATGTGATTATACGACTACAAAAATATCAATGTGAGTATGTAAATGGGATTATATTTGTTTTATCATTGCCATATTATGATGATGTTCATGTTTAAAATACTTTTTTTTAGTCATATACATTGTCTTATATGATTAGTATTATTTTTTATGGTTTCCACTACATTTTTATCTTTTCTAAGCATCTATGCTCACCCATTTCTATGTTTTATTTTCCCACTATGCTAAAAACATTATTTTGAGTGACATGCAGTATTAATCAAGGTGGCCTGGATATTTTTAATGGAATACATTAGTGTTGTATTTTTTTCATGTTGTAAAGTCAAATTCATGTATGTTATCTATTTTCCCAGACTACTAAACTGATTGGTCCATTGGGACTTGATTACATATAATCATTCCAATGTTATGTAATAATGTTCCGACTCTCGGTAACTATGGACAGGGTCTTATAGTTGGTATCAGTTGAAGTTTATTACAATCATTATAAACTAGATTTATATAAATTCAGATTAGACCACATTATCCTAATATAGACTTTGAAGATTTGTATGGAAGAACTTACTAGAATTTTGGTAATGTAGTGATTTTGTGTATTTTCCAAGCAATACATTCCTTTCTCGATACATTCAGGTATTGGTGGCTCGGGAAAATATGTACCTTGGTGTAAAACCCGAAAACACTGCATTGATCTAGAATCGAACATGAACTAGTGGCTGACAATGGGTCTTGCAACTCTCTTGGTTACGACACTCCTAAAGGATATGTTTAGGATAATTCTAATTTTCTTTACAAACCATTAAGAAGGATTTATAAGTATACACTTCCTTAACGAAATCCTTTTTTATTATTATATATTATTCGTATAATATTTTCCAATCACATTTGGAATTTTACATGTTTGGAATTATGCATTACGATTCATAAACTATCCTAGTGTATTTCATTATTTAGAAATGGTGAATAATAGAAGGAATGAGAACTCTAGAAATACGCATGATCTAAAGAGTAAGATAGATCATATATTTCATGGAATTAATCTAACATTTAAAAGTGAAATAATCTCCAATGTATTATCATCATGTGAAGAAATAGTATCTTGTTTCAATAAGTTATTTAATGAATTATTTGTGTCCAATGGATTTGAAAAGAAGAATGAGAAGAAAAAAGATGAAATAGATAAATATGGATAATGGGAAGAAGGTAATGAAGGATTTTCTAATTTGTGATAATTGTGGAATGAATCAACATGGAAAATACATGAAATGGATGGGAGTTTGTTATATGAGTGGAGAAAAAGAATTCCATGTATATGACTGCAGGGGTAAGAAAATGGTTTCAAATGTACAATGTTTTATCTATAAGGAGTTGAGACACTATGCCAATCAATGTCCAAATCATCAGAGTATGCCACAAATGACGCTATTGGATAATAATAATGTTATGATGCTACCAAATTTGAAGAGGAATGATTATTATTCTTATGTTTTTATTAATTAATTGTGTCATTTAAGTGTTGTATCAATAATGTACCAGTTATAAGAATTATGGATATAAATAAGGATTTTACTGCATTACTCTTTCATTGTGGTTTTGAGATTATATTGTATTATGAAATGTGACTCAACATGACGTTAATCACTATTGGAAAATACATGGTTGGGGTAATGATAAAACTCAATATGATCCTGATAATGAGACAGTAATTTTGGAATATGAGATGGTTGATTTTGAAAAATTATATTCGATATTCTTGACTACTTTGAAACTAATTAATTGTTTTTTTATTTCATTTTTTTGGAGTGTAGAAAATTTTTGGATATAATAAGTATATCCATTATTCTATAAGGAATACGGGAGAATGAATGTAAGAAATATGGTTTTATGGTTATTCAGGGTATTATATTGTTTTAAAAAATATATATGATGAAGGTATTCACTTGTTATTATGTGGAAAAAAGGATCTCATTTGTGTTTACATTCCTTATAAATTTCGGTGAGTGAGTTTCGATAAAAGTATTTAGGATAAGTATAAAGGTAGGAATTGATTATGTTTGACATTGGATAATATTGTTAAGGTTAAATAATTTCTTGAGATTATTTTTGGATTATTATAAAAAGGACATTCCAGAAATCTTGCGACAACCCGTCGCATCCGGCAAGGCTGTGATAATTTAACCCACAACCGATGGGAAACAAGGGTGCAACACCTAACACTGGCCTATGTGATGTCCTAGATTTTATAATTAATATTATATTTTAAATATCCTGACAACTAAATTATAAATTCATTATTTTTCTAAAAAATATCGGTTATGATAAACAAAATATTTTTGAATTTTGTTATCTTTTAGAGTGAAAGTTGAGTTTGGGGAAGTAATTTGTTGAAAGATGAAACTCTAATTGTCATTTCTATAAATATATATGTATTGTTTTCCTCTTACTATATGAATATATAAATTATTAATCTTCAGTGAAGAGATCTTTTTTAAAACTATAAATTTGATATCCTAATATTTTGTTGAACTGATTATATATTAAATCATCATAGATTGATGGCCTTGTGGCCCTCAATTTTACACTTTTTTTGTGATTGATGACATCAATCACTCCCTATTAATATTTACATTTTTCCTCCAATTATATGTATGTAAATACCAACAATGTTCTCCTATTATAGATCATAATTTGGTGGTGAATTTTCATTTCTCTTTCGTCTGATTAAGTCTAAATTTTATTAACCCTATTTCCATTGTGTGTTTTCCACAAAAGTATTTTTATTTTTATCTTTTTATAAAACAAAACAATTTTAAATTTAGAGGAAAAAATTTATTGAAGTATGTTAGAATGTAACACACCAATATATTATATTTCGTTATTTAGTCAAAATAATTCAATAACATGCCCTATACGCAACACCAAGTTCAATCGTAACACGACTTACTAAACTAGCCGTTCAAAAAGCAGTTATGAATATTATTAACTAAATATTGAATTTTATATAATTTATAATATTTTAGAATCTGTATTATGTGTTCCATATACATTGTATAAGAACAAATTCATTTTTTAGATAAATGATGTATTTTAAAAAAATGAAATTTTATCGCCTTTTGATGGTGAACTCAAGTTAAGACCAATATTTTTCACTTTTATATATTCAATTTAATGATATTATATTCTTAATTATAATAGGAACATAAAAACTTAGTTTGGAAAAATTTTTGGATTATTTCTAATAACATTCTTATTGTTGATTAATAGTGGAAAATACTAAATCTTAACGAAAAACAACTTTTTAATAAAAATAATTTACAGTGTAAAATTATAATTTTGAGTGGATTTAATGTATATTTTGATTCTATTTTTACCATTTAATACAATTTTGTTCATTGGATGTATTTTTAAATTTAAACTGAACATAATCAAATATCAATATATTGATAGTTCTTATTTCTTAAAAACAGGCATTATTGTTTTGACTACTGAAATTAAATTTAAATTAATTTCTACCACTTCTGAGTTATGAATTTAGAAAAATGTATTTCATATTTTGAATCAGGAGGTCCATTTTGTGTAAATATGGTACTTTTATTTTTATACATTTTGATTAATTACTTCGGTAAATATTTTATTTACCATGATTAAAGGGTAAATATAATAAATAAGGGTGAAGTATAATATTATAAAAAAATTAAATTACATTAACATGTGTCTTAGTCAAATTTTATGATACATATCCTACTATAGGAATCCTTTGGTCGATTGTAGGACCACATGGACCGACATGGGAGTAATAATGATACATTATATTAATTAATTTAATGTAATGAAAATATTGATGTAAACAAATATCTTTTATTGAATCAATTTTTATATGATGTTATATAATTGATCTATTCGAATATAATTATTTATTTTAAAGATAAAATAATTTTCTAAATAATGGTATTCTATTTATAATTTTTAGACAATAAATAGTTAAATTTATTTATGATACAATGATGATTTTGTAATTACATTATTAATTAAAAAATCAAATAAATTGTATTATTAATATTAAAATAAATATAATTTAAATGTTTGTATGACATAAAAGAATTTAATATGTGTATATGAAATATTTAGGTTTATTTAATGATTTATTTTCGAAATAAAAATGTTGTTATGACTTTAACAAAAATAAATTATTAAATAATATCAAAATAGTCATAATAGTGTTTTTAAAACAAATAGTAAATTATTTTGTTATATAATATTTCTAAGTGTCTAATGTTAAGAAACAAGGAATAAATATTAATATATGTGTTATTAATGAACCTATTGGGGCTCTCTTTGATGTTTATGGTATGTCTATTAACCCTATAATATGAAAATACAAAGAGACATGGTAAAAGTCAAACTATTTAACTAAGAGTTTAATCTAAAAGATAAGATTAATATAGTGACCAAAAACCCACTCAATTATTATTGGATTATTTTACTTTGACCATGTGTCATATTAAAATTTTAATTAATGAATAGTTTACAATTTGAAACCGAAGATGAGGTTATAATAAAAAACTATTTCAAATTTTCTGAAAGATCCCCTCCTCTCCCATATAAAACGCCCTCACTTCCTACCAATTTATCACACATCTCAAGCCTTCATCTCATAAAAACAAGACCAAATATCCTCCCAACATACTTAAATTAATTCTAGACTCCTTAATTTTTTCATAAAGCAATCATAAAGAGATCTTTTTATCAAATCAAAATGAATAACCCAAAGAAGACATAATAATTTCATCATGCTCATTCATGTTCTTTCTCCTTCCACTTTCTCTTTCATTGTTGTTTCCATTATAAAATGAAAACTCCAATATCTAATAAATACTATTATTTTATTAAAAATATGGTACAACAATATTAATTATTCAATCGTTCCTATAAATTACAATGTCATCAAATGTGCGTATGAACGTCTTACATTCTCCATGTCGTGGAGATTTTATTATTCAAACACTTCATCATTTGGATGGGTATAATAAAGTGTATAACTAATGTAAATAATAAATATAAAATGATAAATATAATGTATATTATATATAACAAGAAATTATATACTATTTTAATATCACAAAAAATGATATTGTTGCTCGTGTGTACGTACAGATTATCATCTCCAAGAACGCGATAAGATTAATTCCACAACGTAACCATTCAAGAATATTTTTTATATGGTTATTAAAAATAATAATTAAGAATATAATATCATTATGGATATGAATCAAATACATCATATCCTTAACAAACACAACATATGTGTCAAAACTTTTAAGGAAAACGAATTAGTTAACACCTTAAATGACCAAACAACTGAAATATCATTATCAAAGCAATATTAGAAGATCACATATGATATCATATTATTGTACATGATTCTTGTATACTTTAATAAAAATTATTTAAACAGTATACCATAGTTTAACGTACCCTTTACCAAGGAAAATTACATGGTAATGGTTAATTCTATAATCTATTCATTATCCATGGTTGTATATATGTAATTATCTACTAGGATCTCTTTATCATCCACATCCATGTTCCTTAAAAATTTATTTCAAAACATTTTTACTAATTACAAGTCAATGTGTTAATGCCATTTATACACTTATTTGGGCTTATGTGTTTTTAATGAAAACTTTTATTCATTTTCCAAACAAGGTACCTTAGGACCTTTTCAAAAAAATTATTATAAGAATGATTTTTTAACTTATACTGTGGGTCAGGATATTTTTTTCCATTATAAAATCATAAAAGCATCCCTTACATGATTATAATAATATTCTAAAAACAAATGTTTTCTTTTATAATTATGTAACATTAAATTATTTAAAAAAAAGAAAGTGGTATTTCTCCCATATAGTTTTGATATCATCTATTTCAAAATCCTTTGAAGGATTTTACACTTGTTTGATGTTAATTCATTATGATACAAATATTCCATATTTTATTAGAGATTTTGTGATATGTTTGACTATAGAAGTGTTATTTTTATACGATTCATGGTTTATGGATAATGTATTTAAATTTCCTCTGCTAGTTTATTAAAAAAATTTATGTTATGATTAAACCTTTTCATAAGAGGAATGTATTGGACTAATTAAGTGACAGGTTTAGCACACTATTGCTCCTCAATGCATTGGTATGCATCATGGGAAAAACTATTGACATGGCATAAGGCCTTGACAATTATTTTTTGTAGATTTTGGCACAAGGCCTTGACTATCTGGTAATGAATGTGTTGCATTTTGAATTCCATCATTATGAAAGTGGATATTGATATTGCATGTGATTATTCGACTAGTATAATATCTATATGAGTAAGTAAGTGGCGTTATTTTGGTTTTAGAATTTACATATTATGATTATGTTCATGTTTGAAAGGGTTTTGATTTAGTCTTATTCATTGCCTTTAATGATTATGCTTATTTATGAATGTTTCTACTATATTAGTATCCTTACTAAGCATCTGAGATCTCCCCCTTCTATGTTTTATATTTCCCAAGATGTGAAAATTTTTATTATGAGTGACATGTAGGCTTAATCTTGGAGGCATGTATGTTTTTAATGGAATAAATTAATTTTTTATTTTCTGTTCATGTTTTAATGTTGAATTCATGTATAAAATCTATTTTCCCTGAATACAAAACGGATCGCTCCTTTGGGACATAATTCCTTGTAATCATGCCAATTTTTTGTAATAATGCGTAGACTCTGGTTAACATGGGTTGGGGTGTCACATTTGGTATCAGAGGATTCATATTACAAAACCTGGAAACTGTATTTAGATAAAATCTTATTAAAGCACATTAACCTAAGATAGAAATTGAGGATTAGTATGTAAGAACATCCTATAATTTTTTTAATGTAGAGATTTTGTTTATTTTCCAAGCAATAAATACCCATTTTGATATGAGGAGGTAGAGGTGGATCTGGAACAGATGTACCTCAGGGTAAAACTGGAAAAAACCGCTTTGACCTTGACTCAAATAGGAACTGGTGCACGACAACGGGGCATGCTACACTCATGTTTACGACAATCCCAGTGGATATGTTTAGTATATTTCTCATTTTCTTTACAAACCATTATTAAGGATTTAGGAGAAAACATATACTTAATGAAAACATTTTTTTGATAAATATAGATTATTTGTATAATCTTTTGAATATACATTAGGAATTTTACGTGTTTGGAATTATGGATTGAGATTGATAAATTTACCAAGTGTATGTATTTATTTTGTAATGGCATCCAGTAGAAGGAATGATAACTCCAGCAATATTCATGATCTAAAGAGTTATAGGGATCATATCTTTCATGGTATTATGCCATCATTTAAACGGAAAATATTATCCCATGTATTCTCATCATATGAAGAAATAGTATCATGTATCAATAAGATAAGTAATGATTTCTCTGAGTCCAATGGATTTGAAGGGATGAAAGAGATGGAAACACAAAAGATAGAAATATTGATAATGTGATGAAGGGAAAGAAAGATTTTCCATTTTGTGATAACGGTGTAAAGAATCTCCTTGGTAAATGTTTGAAGGGAATGTGAGATTGTTATATGTTTGGAGAAAAAAGACACTGTGTACATGACAGTAGTGGTACGAAAAAACATTCAAATGTAAAATGTTTCATCTATAAAGAGTTGGGACACTACGCGAATCAATGACCAAATCATTTGAGTTTAACCCAAATGATGCTATTGGATAATAATCATGTAATGATACTACCACTGATTAAGATGAATGTTTAGTGTTCTTATGTAGTTATTAATGAATTATGTCATTTCAGTGTTTTATCGATGATGTACCTGTTATACGAATTACGGAAGAAAAATAAGGATTGTACTGCATTACTATTTCACTAAGGATTTGAGATTATATGGTATTATGAAACTTGACTAAACAGCAAGTTACACATTATAGGAAAATAGATGGTTGAAGGAAAGATAAATCATAATATGGTCCTGATACTGAGATAGTATTTTTGGAATATGAGACGGTTGATTTGGATAAATTATATTTGATATTCTTGATTACATTAAAACTAATTAATTATTTGTTTTTTACATTTTTGTTAGATTATACATCATTTTTTATATAAGGAGTATATATAGTATTCTATAAAGAATAAGGAATCATGAATGTAAAAAATATGGTTTTATGGTAATTCATGGTATTACTATGTTTTAATGAAAATACATGATGAAGGCATTCACATGTATTTACGTGGAAAAAAGGATATTCATTGTGTTTACATTACTTATAAATTCAGGACTTTGAGTTTGGATAAATGTATTTTGGATATGTCTAATGGTTGGAATCAATTTTGTTTTAGTTTGGATAATATTGATAAGGATAAATCATTTCATGAGATTAATTTTTGATTATCATAAAAATGACATCCTAGAGGTCGAGCGACAACCTGTCACGTCTGGAAAAGCTGCAAGATTTGAAACCGCAAATGAAGGGGGACAAGGGTGCATTGCCTACCACTATCCAATGTTATATACTTTTTTGTTTAATGTAGTTTTTATTTTATATAGTTTTACTACTAAATTATAAATTAAATTTTTTTGGAACACTATATAGTTAGGATAAATATAATTTTTTTTGACTCTGTTATCTTTTGGAGTGAAAGTTGAGTTTGGGGAAGGAAATAGATGAAATATGAAACTATACTTTTCAAATAAATAAATATATATGTATTGTTTTCCATTTATTATATGAATAAATTAATTCTTAAACATCATGTAAAATATTTTTTTTAAAACCTTTAATGTGTTATCCCATTGTTTTGTTGAATTGATTATTTTTTAAATCATCATAGATTGATGGCTCTTATGCCCTCAATTTTACACTGGTTTTTTATTAATGAGCTCAATCACTTTATATAAATATTTACATTTTTTCCTATAATTATATGAATGTAAATACCACAAATGTTTTCCTATTCGGGATCATAATTTGGTGGTGACCTTTTCATTTCTCTTTCGACTTATTAAATCTATATTTTATTAACCCTAGTTCCAATGTTGGTTTTCCATAAAGGTATTTTTATTTTCATCCTTTTATTTAAAAAACAATTTAAAATTGTGAGGACACAATTTATTAAAAGTGGAGGGAATGTAATACCCTAATATTTCATAGTACATTATTTCTTCAAAGTAATTCAATATCTTGGGCTACACGCAACATCGAGTTCAAGCGTAACCCGACATTCTAAACTAGCAGTTCAAAAAGCATTTATGATTAGTATTAATTGAAATTTCAATATAAATAGTACATAAGATTTTATAATCCATATTATGTGTTTCTTAGACATAATATATGAAAAAAAATTATTTTTTAGATAAAATAACAATTTTTTTAAAAAAATCAATTTACCTCTTTTTAATGGAGAACACTTTTTTAAATCAATATTTGACAATTTTAAATATTCAGTGTAATGAAATTTAATTTTTCTTTATTATCAAAACATAAAAGTTTACTTTGGATAATGTTTTAAAATTTTTCTGATAACATTCATATTTTTGATTAACAGTTAAAAATAATAAGTTTTAACTAAAAAAACATTTTAATAAAAATAAAATAGAATGTTAAATTATAATTTTGAGAGGTTTCAAATTATAAATAGATTATTTTTTTACCAATTAATCCAATTCTTTTCCTTGGATGTAATTTCACAATTAAACTGAACATAAACATGTGTTAATCTATCGATAGTTATTATTTCATAAAAACACACCATTTGTTTTGAAAAGGGGAATTATTTTTAAATAAAATTTTGCATCTTCTGTGTTTGGAATTTAGAAAAATGGATTTATTATTTATGATCAGGAGTTCCAAAGTTTTTAAATAGGTATCTTTTATTTTCATTCATTTTGAATAATTACATTGGTACATATTTTATTTACCATGATCAAAGGTTAAATATAATAAATAATCCTGAAATATAATATTATAATAATATTAATTTACCCTAACATGTGTCCTAATCAAATTTTATATTACCTATCCGACCATGGGAATCCTTGGGTCGAATTTGGGACCCTATAGAGCCACATGGGAGTAATAATGATACTTTATATTAATTATTTTAATGTAAAGAAAAATATGACATAATCAAATATATTTTATTGAATAAATTTTTATATGAGGTAATATAATTTATATATTTGAATATAAATATTCATTGGAAATATAAATGGATTTCTTAAATGATGGTATTTTATTTATAATTTTTTGACAATAAATAATTAAATTTATCTATGACACAATGATGATTTAGTAATTACCTTATTAATGAATGAATAAAATTAATTGTATTATAAATTTTAAAATAAATATAATTTCAACGTTTTAATGACATAAACGAATTATATATGTGTATATGACATATTGAGGTTGATTTAATGAATTTTTTTTGAAGTAATAATGTTTTTATGACTTTAACAAAATCAAATTATTATGTAATGTCAAAATTGAAATAATTGAGTCTTTAAAAAGAAATCGATATTATTTATTGATATAATATTCCTAAAAGTATAAGGATGGGAAAAACGGAATAAATAATATTATATGTCTCATTAATGAACCTGTTGGGGTTCTCTTTGTTGTTTATGGTATGTTTATCATCCATATAATATAATAATACATTTTGATATTGTAAAAGTAAAACTATTTAAGTAAGAGTTAAATTTAAAATATATGGTGAATATAGTGACCCCAAACCTGTCCAATTAGTATTATATTATTTTATTTCGTCTAGGAGTCATCTTAACATTTTATGTCACGAATTGTTGACCTTTTGAAACTGAATATGAGGTTATAATATAATAATTCTTTCAAATTTTTTTAAAGACCCCCTCCTCTCCCTTATAAAAATCCCTCACTTCCTACGCATTTATCACACATCTCAAGCCTTTGGATTGCACAATCCCAGACCAAATATACTCCCAACATCCATCAAATAATTATATTTTATTTAATATAGTCAGTAATCTAAACTAAGTATCCCTTTTGATCAAATCAAAAGGAAGAACCCGAAGAAGAGGTTATAATTTCAGAACCCTCTTTCAAGTAATTTATTCTTCAACTTATTCATTCATTGTTGTTTCCATTATAAAATGATAACTCCTGTATATTCTATATACAATGATGTTATTATAAATATTTTACAACCATATTCAGTATTCTATCCATCCTATTAATGAAAAAGTCACCATATGTGCGTACGTACGACTTACCGTATCCACATCGTGGTGATGGTTGATATTAAAATTGTTCATCATTTGGATGGGTATAATAATGAGTATAACTAATGTAATTAATAAATATAACAAGATAATTATTCGGAATATGGAATATACCATCGAATTATATATTATTTTAATATAAAAAATGATATTTTCTCTCATGCGTTTCTACGGATTACCGTCTCCACGAATGTGATAAGATTCATTCCCAATCCTAATCATTCAAGAATAATTTTTATTTGGTTATTAAAACTAATTATTAAGAAGATAATATCATTTTGGATATGAATAAAATACATTCTATCAATAACAAACACATATTATTTATCAAAACATTTAAGGAAACAAATCAGTTAACACCTGAAATTAGGATACTACTGAAATTTCATTATCAAAGCAATATTAGAAGATCGCATATAATATAATTTTAATTTTTATGGTTCTCATATAATTTAATAACAATGATTTCAACATCATACATGAGGTTATTATACCATATACAATGTAAATGTACTAGTTAAGGGTTAATTATACAATACCTTCATTATCTGGGGTTGTTGATATGTAATTATATACTAGGACCTCTTTATCATCAACATCCATGTTTCATAAAAATTAATTTCAAAACATTTTTATCATTTACTAGACAATGGGTTAATGTCATTGATAACCATATTTGACCATATGTGTTTTTAATTGAATCATTCCTCCATTTTCCAAATAGGGTAGTTTATGGCTATGTCGACAAAATTATGATAAGAATGTTTTTTAACTTATACAGTGGGTGAATCTATTTTCTGCCATTATAACATCATTGAACCTTTCCTTAAAATATTATAATAGTATTTTCAAAATAAATTTTTCCTTTATAATTATGAAACATTAAATGATTTAAAAAAAAGATATATTTCTCCGAAATTGTTTTGATTTAATCTATTTCAACATCCATTGATGGATTTTACACTTGTTTGAGGTTAATTAAATATAATTCAAATAGTCCATATTGTATTGAAGGTTTTGTGATATCATTGACTATAGATGTGTTATTTTTATACCATTAATTGTTTATTGATAATGTATTTACATTTCGTATGCTAGTTTTAATATGAATGTTTATGTTTTGTTTAATCCTTTTCATTTGAGGAATGTATTGGACTTAGTATGTGAATGGTGGAGCTCTATATTGCTCATCGATTCATCTGTATGTCTCAGGAGAAAAACTTCATTCTTTTCACAAAGCCTTGATGAAATTTTATTTCTAGTCTTGGCACAAGGCCTTGATTATTTGGTTATGGAAGTTTGGCATTTTTCATCCCATCATTATGAAAGTGGTTGTTGATATGCCAGGTGATTATTCGACTAGTAGAATATCCATGTGAATAAGTAAATGGAATTATTTTGATATTATCTTTTACATATTAATCTAAAGATCATGTTTAAAGGGCTTTTATTTTAGTCTTATACATTGCCTTAAATGTTTATGCTGATTTATGATCGTTTCTTTTATATTTTTATCCTTATTGAACATATGAGCTCACCTTTTTCTTGGTTTTTTTCCACAAGATGCTGAGATGTTTATTATGAGTGACATGAAGGCTAAATCTAGAAGTCTTGTATATTTCTACTGGAATTACTTAGTTTTTAATTTCTTTTTAATATTTTAAGATGAATTCATCTATGTAATATATTTTCCAAGAATTCTAAACAAATCGGTCCTTCGAGACATGATTCCTTGTAATCATTCCAATGCTATGTAATAAAGCACCGACTCTAGGTAACTGTGGTCGAGGAGTTACATTTCCCATCCACATGACTTCAAAATTTTTTCCAAACGTCAACTGACGTTGACATTGGTTTGAATCCATGCATATTGAATTTATTCAACAATGCCCTACCATAATGTTCGTGAGAAATAAAAGTGTATTCATTTATATAAATCACATGATGACTCATGAAATACATGAATTCCCCCTTGAAAGTGTTTTCTAATTCATATTTCATGTGATTTTAAAATTCATCCACTAATCCTTGTCTACTGGCACAAAATATAATTTCATCTAAATATAACATCTCCATAAACTGATCTTTCTAAGAATTATTCACATAGAGATTGTGATCAATTACTCCTCATTCATACTCACTATTCGTAATATAATAATTCCATTGGCAATACCTCAGTAGTAGTTCATGTTTTAAACCACTAATAATCTTCTATAGTCTTCATGCTTTCATCTAATTATTACTAAGTCGAAAACCAACTCGTTGTTCACTGTAGACATATTCTTCAAGACCACCATTTAAGTAGTCTATTTTGACATACATTTGATACACATTGTATAATATATGAATTTCAATGGTTTTAAAATGTATGATTCAATACAGTATTTCCATCAAAGAAATTTTTTAATTAAAATCGACAACATCAATAGGTTAATATAATTTACACACCAATAGTTATTTATTTTTGATCAATTTTCCCTGATCATTGTATTTTTTCATAAAAATATACTTTATGCATAAAACATTGAATCCTTCGATTATCATGAATTGATCTTATGTTTGGTAATTTCAACCTTGTATAATTCATCATGAATTTCTTCATCCCATGAATCATTCTTTTTAGATTCTGTAAATGAGGATGGTTCCACAAGAGATAGATAGACATATTATGCATTATTCTTCATTCTCATTATGTTTGTGGGTGTTGTACATTGCCCAATGATATTTTTTTGGAAAAATTTATCATCCTTATTTTCTTTCATGTGGTTTGAGGAGTTTTCATTATTTATTGTTACCTTACCAGTTATATATATTAATCAACATCATTTGGTGAACTATAAATTTATTTCACTACATCCTCTACTTCAGTATTTGAATCTATTCCACATTCACTGTCTTTTATATCTTCCATCATGTTAGAATATGATCCAATAATTTTATTTTTGATCTTATATTCAATTATATTAACATACCTACTTTCAATAATACTTATGAGATTATTATTTATACATTTTTAGGTTTTTCTATTAAATGAATATCTATGGAATATTCGATCATTCTCTCCATCACCATACTTTCCTTGGATTCCTCCATAAATTCCTATAATGAATTTACTTCCATAATATGAACATTCTCCAATGAGGTTTCTTCTAAGACACAACCTATATGGTTTCTTGAATCACCCATATTAATCACTATTTAGTTTTGAATATACAATGTACCATAAATGGATTCTTTCATGTAATGATGAAGGATAAAACTCTCAATTCGCATTGTACATGACTTATTTTTTACCTATCGATTCGTATGTTCAAAACACCATTTTGTTATGGTGGTTATAATAGAAGCCACCTCATTCTATATTACATGCTTCCCTAATCATTTTTAAACTCAATGGATGTGTATTCCCTCCATTGATAGACCATATAACATCGATTATCCATCCAATACCACTCTCAGTGATTCGGTGATAATTTTTCATGAAAGTAAGAACTTTTGGTTTCCGTTGTTTTACCATCACACAAGACATTCAACTAAAATACTCAATGATAAGAAAAAGGTACATTTTTTCATGTTATCTAGAAACATTTTTTTGGGCAACATACATCTGTATAAATGAGATAAAGAAGATTTTATTCTTTTACCTTCTTCGACCGATATAAACTACACACCAAATTTACTCATATATAGTAATTAAATTTATTTTCAAATTCAAACATCAGATTTGGGATATCTGTGATGATATTCAACTTAGATATATTTTCAATGTGATATTGATTATTGTTCCCCAACATTTGGTGCCCCATTTAATTTTTTCACCAATTGTTAAGTAGAATATATTTTCTCTACTATCAACAATGTTTATAATTCCAACTATTTTTTGAACCCTTTCAAGAAAGAATTTAATGGAATTCATTTTATAGTGAATCCCTATTGAATTAATATCACTATATGTACTAATTCATAGTTTTGACATACACTATAGGGATTGTGATACAAACCATCCAAATAATGAACATCATTTTTCTATCAGCTCACTAATAGCTACTGTAGTACACTGCCTTTGATCTTCAATGCACCTTCATTACTAAACCATTCCACTTCATCATCTCATTTCATATCATTTGTTTATTAGTCAACATTATAATACATATGGTATTTGAATACAATATTAAGAATCAATGTGTTATTGGTCATTGTAGCTTTGAGGGATACTTCAACAAAGGTTGATTTTTTTTATTTTTATATTTTCTATACTTGAAATAAATAATTTAGTGAATGATAATAGTGTTAAATAAATTCTATATTCATTGTACGATGATCATCATACTCGTACTCTTATTATAGATGAAAAAACCCATTTTTAATAAGAACAACATCTGTTTGATGAGTATTGAGTTGTCTCTAAGTTATATATGTATTGTTCATTTTTTCCCTCTCCAAGCAATGAATAACATTATTTCCAATGAGATAATAATGAATAAAGATCCATAGGTATTATTTATTCTATAAGATGTAATATATGAATTTTGTCTCTTTTACTAAATTTCACACTCTTCTCCATTCAAATAGCTACATTCAACATCACAGTATGACATGGCATGATGCATATATACACAATATTTACATTTCATAAGAGAAAGTGTCCTCTCATTTCTATTCATCATCATGCATCCTTCCTTTGGAAAATATTTTGGTTTCTAATCATTTTTTGAGTCTTGGGGATAATTATTATCACTCAATTCATTTTTATTTTAGTGTCTCTTTTATATCAGTCCAGGAATCCTGTAGATATATATATGTATTAGCATTCATTTATCTTGGCCCAATTTATTTACATCTTTTAAGGTTTATGCATGACAATCGATTCTATTATTTCCCATGTATGTGGGTATTTGATCATCCAAATCCATTTAAACTACATCGTAACAACGCTATGTTGTATCCAGAATCAAATAATTATCTGATAATTTTCAGATCTATATTTTGTTATTTTTTTCTTTTGACATTGATTCACATTCATGTTTACTCCTAGTAGTAACAACTTCTTCCATAATATCCTCAATAGTATTGGGCATCTCCTATTGTATATAGGTATGTTCACTGTTAAACATTGTTTGTTATTTAGATTTTACCACTTGTTTAACTACATATTCTATAACTTTAAGTGATTTTGATTGTATATTCACTTCTTCTTAAAGAGATTCAATTTCTTCTTTAATAAGATCAACAAATTGTAATTATTTATCTAAATCATATCCCCAATTTTTTTAATCTATTACATTTATTCTCATTGTTAATTTGAGTTTCATTTAGGTGTGACTTGATATCAGCATCAAAATTCAAATTATGATCTATATATTTACCCTTTGATGCCCCTAACTGATAAACAATATAAATCATAAACACTTGTTTTCTGAAAATAAACTCATTTTCTTATACCTCGATAAATTCATTATCATCACCTTCTTCTTCATATAAAAAATCATAATCTGTAGATTCTTTCTAGAATTGATGTTTCTATTTTTAGAAAAACTTTTCTACAACATCATTGTGTTTTCAACTTCACTGTGATGGTCATCATACATTAATGACCACTGAGATGAAATGTTATCAACTCTTCTATAATGAAAACATTCCTAGTCTAGATTTCTATAAAATAATTATTTTCCTACAATGAATTTCCAGTCAAAGTATGAAATATGATATCCTTACAAATCATCATCAATAACACAGTAACCTGAAATGTCATACATCTCAATGGATTTGAATTCCATCTCCATTCATAATACATGTTGTTTCATCCTCTTGTTTCACATTTAGTTTATATGAAACCAAATTAATCAATAGATGATCCAAAAAAAAATTTGTAATACATCATTCCTCTAGTGATGAAACATTTTGATTTTATAGAGGTATATGACTTCTCAAAATTTTCAATAAACATCAAGGTTGTTTATTTTTTCCCAATACCTTCAATAACTCATAAAATTTATATAATTTGATTAAATAATGTATCTTCATTTTCGTCAAGATTCATATTCATATCATAAAGAGTATTATGTAAAACATTAAATTTTTTCCTTTACATTGTTGTCACCTTAATAAGTATTTTCTATTATCTCCCACCTTGTTTTAGATGAATTTTAACAAATTACCCTTCGATAGTTCTATATTGAAAGTTCATTAGTGAGAGATTTCTTTTCATTACTGTCTTTATCAATCATTTTTCTATTTTTATCGGTCATTGATAGCCAGATTGGATCAGTGACCTATATTACTAGAGTATAATCAAAATTAAAGTTAATTCCATGTGATTATAGCTTACATCTCATCCAATTTTTATTAATATGGTAGATTCTTCCATCAATGAGAATGTGTCTCCTATCATTTACTATATTCTCCATGATATAAAATAAGGATTGACATAATACCATTAACTAGAATGATGTGATACAATTTGTTGGATCCTAGAACAACCTTATTTGGGAGGGTTGAATTTGGGCATTTATTTTTTCTTCATAAATTCATGGATCAAGTTCCCACATTTGTAGGAACCAGTTAAAACTATAAAAAATGCATGCAATGTGGTGAAATAATAAATTTTCATGGATCAAGATTAAGGGATATGTAATATGCACACTCCAAAATTGTTTTAGTAAAACCAATGTCCACTAATCTTTTCTAGATGTGGATTAATGTAATTTAGTCATAGACACCATGTACCAGGAAAATTACTATTGCATGGTTTTTGGGAAAGCTCGTTACATCCCTCAGAACACATCTTTTGACATCCACATAACACTACATTGAGAGGAGTCAAACAAAATTTATCGATGTGAAGGTCACTTCAATGTATTGGAATTAATGTATTTGTATCTATCTAGAATGAGAAGTTTCATGCCTAATATAACTAATTTAACACACATTGAATGTAATGTTAACTAAAAACCAAATACTCAAAACAATATTTAGTGAAGCTCCATCGTGATGTGTAGAGCTTCATGAAGTATGAAGCCTCCAATGATAAAAACATATGTGAATCACACTGATTCATTGTAGAAACCCCCTTCATCATGAATTACACATTACATATAAGCATTGGCATCAATAGATACATGAGAAGTTTTTTCGTGATGCTCATGATCATAATGAAAACAAAAGGGGAATAATCAGTTCGGTTATCATGTTTTGAAATGATTAATGATGACCAATCAAATTTAACATTATTTAATCATAACAGAATTTTTTTTTCATTCTTCTTATTTTATCATTACTCATTCTATTACTACTAGAAAATAATTTCACTCCCTCATTTGTACCATTGAATTTATCCATTCTCCCCCATTGGAAATTAACTAAAAATTCTAGATTTTAACTTTTAGAGCTAAAAATACTCTCCCCATAGATCATATCTCCCCAATAAACATACTTCAGATCCATGAAAAGACTAATAAAGTTATGAAACCTCTAATGGATTGCTCAACTAAAACTGTAAACACACTACTAGGGTCCTCCTTGTGTTTTCCCTCCAAAATAAGGGTCTGATCCCCTAACTCAGTATATTTTTTTAATTATAATAAATTTTCTAGGACATAATCCTATGATAAAATACATCCTAAAAAATTCATTCAATAAATACTATATCACCTCACAAAGTTGTAAGAAACATTGAATACCAGTGACACAACTAGTGTATTCAATCATGGTCATCGACCCCAAGGTCAACAATATATACATCATAGCACATTTCAACCACAATGTATTCAAATAGATATGATTCATAAAATTATCCAAAAAATATTTCAATTACAAACCACCATGCATCTAGGTATAATATATAACATTACATTAAATCAATACATGCCCTCACAATATGTTAGCCTCCAGCATGATTTTCTTGTAAAGAGAAGTCTCTAAGTGAACAAGAATCATCTGGATGGACTATATCCTGAACAAAGCTACCTCAGCTCAACACTCTCTAAAAAATAAGAGGGTTTTGTAGCTAAAACTTCCATATCAGGTCATACATACTTGGAATGGCACACCCATGGTCCCATTACATCATCTTTATAAAATTAAGGAAGTTATACTAAAGCATTTTCAAACTAATGTACCCTATACCTTAAATTTTTTTCTCTACATTCTGAGGGAATCATTTGATAGGGACCTTTCAATTCCGTACTGGCAGAAGACATTAGGGTAGAATATTCATACAACACTAACAAAAAACTCAAAATTCATATCAGAAAATGTTCATTGTTTTCATAATAGAACCCTCTACACTATCCCAATAAACCACTTTTTTAATACATCATTCCCAACAGATAGCGTATCACATGGAACAATACCATCATACAACACTACCATGGATCATGGTCAACATGGGGTAAACCAAAAAAACCACGAGTCGTTCCTTAGAAACACTTCTTAAACCATTTACACATTCACAACGCAAATATTTTTATTTTATGTATCCTTTTCATATAACAATTTTTTTAACCATCATTATATCACATTTACCTCCTATCATCAAGAATATTTATTTAACCAATATTTCCAAATATTTTCATTTACCCATTTGTAACATCATTAATGGGTATTTCTTTATTCATATATTAAGTAATGTAAGAAGTATTCCACACTTTATGTCTCACTCATCCATCAACACATGTTTCCATCATGTTGATTTCAACCAATAACCCTAGGTGCCTATATTGATACTTGTATTCACAACCTCATTCTATTAATCCCATTTGAATAATATCAAAAAATCACATAAATAAAAAGATTCATCACCCAATGATGAAATATCATTAATCTATTTTACCAAATATAACAAACAAAAATTTCTATAATGGAAAATTGGGTTTTCCCATGTGGATGGGTTTGCTACTCACAAACATGAACTCATATCTCATACAGGAAATATCCAAATCTCCATTATATGATAACCAAATAGTATTCCAACAGAAAATAATTTAAATGATTCAAATTTGTAATTTGTTAAAATGTTGATGTTTTAAAGAATCATTTTGTGGATTGTAATTCCTTGTGATCTAATTATTTTAATAATTTTATGTCAAATCATGGTACTGATCGATGAATTATAGGGTTGAGAATTTAGCAAATAAGATAATGAAGAACAAGAGTTTTCTAGGATAGGAATAATGATATCGATCATCTTATTGATTTAAATTATGGTGATGAAAGACATAGTTGAATCTTACCATCATATGGAGGGTTTCTAATGGATTGGAAGACGGTGCTGATTTAGATCAATCGGATTGTGGGATTTCTGGGTAAAAAAATTCATTAAGTATGTAATAAATTCTATAAATATATTTATTTGGAATTTTTACTACCATAACTATTCAAGTAAATGATGAACTTATTATATAAACATGTCAGTAATTATTACCATTATATGATTTTGTATTTATTGTTTAAACATGGTAAATATTATGCTGAGAATTTGTATTTAAATTTATATTTTTAAACATATATTTTCCAAAAAATTATCATTTTTTCTATGATAAATATAATCATTTATTTGTTCAGAAATTATCCGGATCTAATTTTATTACTCAAATCATTAAATGATTTTTGTGTCTGATGAATTTTGCATAAGAGGTTTTCAATTTTAATGTATTTTATTTTTTAAAATATATTTTACCCCCCAATTGTTTCCATAGAATACTCGTTTGATCCAATAATTTTTATAATGATTAAGGATATCTCATGAAAATTAATTTCTTGATATCAATGAAAAAAATGGAGGGTTATTAAGTGATTGGTATTGATTTTTTTTCAATAAAATTCATGATATAAAAAATATAAAATGATAGATCTCATTTGAATTCATCTATAGGAAAATTTATATTTCTCACAGTAATATTTTTGGAATCTATATTTTGATTCTATTCTTTTTTTTCATTCATAAGAAAAACACAGAGCATGTGATATTTTAATAATTATGAAACTAAATGTTATATTGATAATTTATTATAATTTTGATGAACCATCCAACACCCAATCCTTGTGAAATGATCTTTTTCATCCATATACATCATTTCAATATTTTAATAAAAATAATTGTTTTATTGTTGTCCTAGAAAACCGAGTGCTCATCCATTTTATGTGATTAGTCACTTAGCTTCAAATGTGAGGGATTACACTACTTAAGAACATACTATGAAATTTGGGGATCAAAAAATTGTGTTAATGAGTTATATAGCTTTTAAATGACCAAACTATATTTTTCCCGTAAATTAATGTCAATCAGATCTTGTTTGGTCTGTTTTAACCCCAAAAAACATGATTTTTCAATTGTTGTTAAAAAATTAATAATGTAAATTAATTACACAATTCATATCAATCCATTTTATAAAAATATTGTTGTTTGGTTGATTTGAAAATTACAAAAATTAATCAAGGAATCATATCCTTGATTTTCAGGATAATCCAAAGTCATTGGATCAATTTTTCCCTTTTGGGAGATATGTAATTTTAATAAAATAATAAAATGATACCAATTAGGTTAAATAATATTGACAAACATGATAATATGATGGATTTATTGATGATTCCAATAGATCAAAAAATTAATAGATCATCGGTAATCCTTGATTTCATTTCAATCCCAGTGTTTTAAATTTCTTTTATTCCCTTTACAGTGATTAGTCACCTAACCCTAAATTTGAGGGTGGGGAGAGGTGGAAATTTCACATTTGATCACACTAAAATTTTTTTGGTATCCAATCATTTGTTCCAATTAATCCTATTGATTATGAATGAATTAAATTTCATTTCCTTGGAATTCATGGTAATCAGATATCATTCTGTTGTTTTTGACACCCATCCATGTGATATTTCCATTATTAAAAAATGTTAAGAATTTTAAATCATACCTTATGTTAAAAAGAAAATTTGCGGAATATATTTGATGTTTAATTGATTCAAAAGGATTAAAAATTAATCATGGAATATTCTACTTCAGATTCACATCATTTCAATGTTTTTTTTCTTTTATTACCACCCCGCCACCCATGGGAGATATTTCATTTTAATAAAACCAGGAAATATTACTCATTGTCTTCCATCATAGAGTGATAAACCAGAATCTTATTGATGAAAAATTGATTCTAATGAATAAGAAATTTCTAAGGGATAAATATCCAATAATTTCATGTCAATCCAATTGTGTTTACTTGGTATTAAATCCCTTTATGTGTTCTTTCACTTAAATCCAAATATGAGAGATAGACATGACATTCATTCATAATGAACTAATCAGATATCTTATAATTGCAGAAATAATTCTTATAGATTAAAAATGAAATAATGATCAAATTAAAATGATTTCATGTAAATTAATGCATTTTCAGTCAATTTTAACCCCACGAAACATACCATAAGACATATAGATCCATATGGTCATCAGATTGACATGGGAATGATACCAACAAATCAAAAATGATTTGTGGACTATTCTCTTATAATTCTAAATATATTTGATGTTGATTCCCCATTTTGGACACCTTGATGGGAGATATGACAGTTCAATGAAATTATATAGTGTCACCATTTTTTTCATTCATACTGAGTGATAAGGTAATTTAATCAATGTGACGTTGAACCCTATAGATTAGAAACAACTCAGAAATTTTTATTTCTCAATTTCATGTCAATAAATGTGTTTTTTCTTCATATTAACCAACTTTACATGATTTTATATATTACTACAAATATTATGGAAAGCGCCACATTTGGTTAAATTTAATTTTAATGAAAATGTAAATTTAATTTATGACATTTTTGTAAATAATAAATAAAATAATACATTAATTTTTAATTTGAAACCTGAATGATAAAATGAATAACACCTCTAATATCTAATGTATCTTATTGGACTATAGATTCTACAAAAATATATTGTTGTAGAGTCCTTAAAAAACAAAAATTATAAATGAAATAATAATTAAAGTTATAATATATAAAAAATATAGTATAAGGCTACATCATAGGATCCCTTGCAACATCACCCTAGAAGAAATGGTCCCATAGTGTTCTGAACTGAGTATGCATTAATATATTTATCTTAAAAAAAGCATGAATCTAGAATCGAAATTTTTCTCCAATTGTTTCATCATAAATTTATTAAAAACCAAAACCATATCTCATGAAACTATAGACCACGAAATCATTACTCTATATGTCATGTTATATCAATGTTTGCCACCTTCAATGATTTAATGGAATATCTCAGCCCTATACAAGAAATTTTACTGACAGTCACTTGCCAGCTAGGTTAACACATCCTCAAATCAATCATGTGTAATATATATATATATAATTATTTTTAATTAATACATTAACATTTCTATAAGAGCCATAAACTCTTGATCATTTCAATCTCGAGATATCATCCACATCGAGTTATATTAGTCGGTGTACCTCTCTCTCATATCAATAAACCAATAAGATATATAAAGAGAACATAAAAACATATTAAATATAAAAAATAAAAATAAAATTACAAATACATCATGTCAGATCTAGAACATGTTATGTCTCTGAATCGTATGTGGTGGTCCCTATGTCACCTGATTCCCAGCATGATGTGCCGCCGCCACAAACATTCAATTAATTCAAATTTTAAACTAGCTAAATGATACAAATTCATTGAAATACATAAAATAATAATAATTAGGCTCAATTTCGTAGCCATAGTGGACTAATGTGTAACCATGTCATGCCACTAAGATGGAAAAATACCACTCTGGACTATATCTTGAACATATAGTGAACCCAAATTTGGTACCAAGTTCTCCCTATTTACTATACATTTATTATATTTCAGCATTTTAAATTATATTTCCTTACCCAACATCTTAAAAGAAATGGTTAGGAAAATCATTATATTCACATTAATAAAAATATTATCAAAAATTTAAAACTTTTAAATGCATAGAAAAGAAACTATATTTAATCTCATAACTGAAATCCCCTCCATAGTCGATCTAAATTTTCTAGAGGGATTTAATTCCAGTCATGTGAAATCAATGTATATCTATTGGGATTTTCTAAGATAATTTAAAACATAAAAATAATTTATGGGGACCCTCTCATATAGGATGGTATGTATTATAAACTAATATATCAAGGGTCTTGTGTTGATGAATGC
Source organism: Viscum album (assembly GCA_963277665.1). Lineage (NCBI taxonomy): Eukaryota > Viridiplantae > Streptophyta > Magnoliopsida > Santalales > Viscaceae > Viscum > Viscum album. Next base: position 993,434,761 of record OY728139.1, on the reverse strand, counting down.
CAACAAGCAGAGCATATACTATGAGAGGACGAAGATGATGCATCTAATCCTACTGAATAAACATTCATTAATAAATTTTTTTGATGTTCATACATATATGATTAACGTTAAACCAAAATTTTAAAAACACTTTAACTTTGATACATACCTCGACCAATAGATGTATATGCCTCTCTAGAGTAATGTGGATATGGTTCCAATTCTACAAACATTTCAGAAGTCATTGAATGATTTAATATTGAACACACATAGACTATATATCAAATAATGAGACAATAAATTCAAATAAATAAAATATAAATATTTTTTCTAAAGAGATAAATATTTAATGATATCTTTAATACCCTTGAGTGTGTAAATAATCAATCCCTTCACTACAAATGAAATTCCATCATTTATACTTTTATTATATCTCTAAACTATTGATTATCTTATTGACACTGATCTACATTGTGTTGATGTAGATATCGTGCAAATAATTAAATTTTCATTGGATTATCTAACAAAATTAAAAACACTTCTCACATTTACATTTTCATATAACCGTACAATTTGGATTAAATTGATTGGTGGTGAAGGAATCGTGTTCTAAATGAAATTCCAAAATGAAGTGAATGTTACTAACATGTCCATCCTTATATATCATTCTAACAGAGTATTCCATTATGAACTGAAATAGATAAATATAATCCCCAATTATGGGATCAACCCAATTAAATTATAACAATATCTATTTAATCATGTCTGCATATACAACATCAAAGATGTATTTCAATTAATCATATAATTAAAAAAATCAACAGATGGATAACCAATGTCACTATTTTTTTAACTCCTTGCTATTTTGTGAATTTTTTTTAATTTTTTCATTATTTTGTATCTTTCACATCATGAAACACAAATATAGGCTTAACACTAAGTCATACATTCCTTTCACATTCATCTAACTTTGTATACATTACACGCAATCTAATCATGGCATACACTACACAACAAAAAAAATTTAGCATATATTACATGCAATATTGACATTCATAGAAGGCTTTCATAACACACATGACAGAGTCTGACATAACTATATTTTATTTAAAAAAATAGTATTATAATGATATATAACGTAGCCATTATTTTGACGTGTATGAATAAGATTAACTAAATAATGAAACTATGTGTTGTACAAAAATATACGATTAACTCCTAGGTGACCAATTAATGAATATGAATTAGAATTGAATAATAATGATAATATCATTCATGGACCTAGTTGAATGTAAATAAGTTTATGAGTGAACCTTATTACAAGTTCAAAATGTTATGAGGGAAGCCTGTTATGTAACATGATGGGTATATTTTTTTTAAAAACACTATATATTACTGTCCTGAGACATTTATTTTTTCAATGTACTAAATAATCCTAAAAAATGTTGTAATATCAATGTATATTATGATTGTGTCTCTATAGTTGGTATAAAAAGAAAAGGTTTATACATCTGTTCTAAAATAGATTGAGAAATCCATAGTGATCTCTCTAGGTATATTCCTATGTATATGTCTACCGATGTCTCAAAATATAAGTATAAGGTTGAGTGAACATTTACATAAATGTCTTGGAATTTTGTTAAAGGATAGAGTGAATGGATTCCTATAAATAAATCCATTTCTAGATACGTCATGTGGATGTGGCTCCAGCACAAATTTACCTATGGGTAGTAACTATGATAATATTTTAAGGGCTTGAATTAGGGTAATACGTTACATGGAAATGGGCCATTGCTGCACGCCTAGTTTGACACACATGAGGGATATTTTTTCGTAATTCACAAAATCAACACCGACTATAATGAAAGATTTTACCATAGGATTACTATGAATAAAATAATATAATAATTTGATTCATATATTATTGAAGTTGTCGTAATTTAGAAATCATATATGTAATATTTCATGATTATGTGGATTTCTTATGTGTTATGTGTTTCTCAACTAGTGATTCATAGGTTTGGTAATTTAGACATGTTTAACAATTAATGTTTCTGTTCTTCAACATATTAGTATTGTGAGAATCGATTTCTGAAGTGAAAATCTCATAACGAGAATCTAGAAGGTGGAACAAGTATTAGTTATACTTCTAACGATAAAGAGTCAAAATGACATGTTATCAGTATGTGATGTTCTTCCACTATTGTTAACATTCATCATATGAATAATGATAAGATAGAGGTCGAGTAACAGTATGACATTATTAATATTTTCATTATCTAAGAATGAGGTACTAAGGAATAAGTTGATGAAGCATATTTAATGGTTTAAGAACAATGTTGGAATAATGATGTAATTTGGAATTCATTGATTATGATATTTGAATCATGAAAAATATATGTAATTTTTTTTGATATGTTATCATTAAGGATTGAAAAAGCTATTCAAAATTGTGAGGAAGTAATATAAAACTAATATTTTTATTAATGGATGTCAACCCTTAATTTTATCAATATAATGATGAATATTTTATTTTTCATGGATAAAGAGATGATTGATTTCGAAAGTGAATTGTATAGAAGTCGCTAACATTAATCTAAATATTGATTTATTAAAAAAGTTATATATGTCATCATGGACTATGTTTATATAATCTTTTATTTGTGTAATGCTTCTATTATCCATTGAAATATGAAATCATTTCTTTCTAGAGGATTAATGGTATATACGGTTGATACATTGTTTCAAAGGAATATAAAAAATGTGAATTGACATGTTTGGAATGTGGCCACCATGTGGATAATTTTGATCTTTGGGGGATCAATGTTTTGATGATTTCATGGTATTGTTTCAAATGAATGGAATTTTTATATTTTGGATGTGTTATAATATTAACCATTAATTGAACGGTTAAGTTAAAAATGATATTACGTAAGTAAGATTAATGTGTTATCTTTCATATGACGATTTATACATATTGTATTGCCTATTAAAAATACAATATGTTGGTGATATTTGATGAAAAATCCATAAAATATCATGGGTCTCATTATAATTTAGTGATTTTGTAATGAAAAAAATTTCCATTTTAGAGAAATAGGTTAATTGGATCAAATAATAATAAAGGGGTGAAGATTTACAGAAATAATTTGAGAATATATTTTATTGAAAATAATTCAAATTTATGAAATTCGACAAAGAATTGTTTTTTATTGTCTTATAACTACATTTTCGAGGAATTAGATGGTAATGATGGTCATAGTAGATTTATGGCATTATGGTTGTAACTTTTTCTGTAATTTGGTCTCTGTCACTCTCTAGCATATGTTTTTTGGTAATTTCTCTATTCCATGTACATGATTTCACTTCCTACACATTTCTACTAGGTCGGAATCTATTTAAGCGTAAAATTTGGTAACCATTATGGCCTTGGATTATCCTTTCAATTGGAAAATTTATATTACATTATTAAAATGTGGGTTCCTTAGAATGAAACATTATAATATAAAACCATTAATATCCCAATAAAATGTATGGAATGATTAATATTAAGGGTGGTTGAATGTAACACTAGGAGATTTTGTGATTTTTTAACTAATTAAATATTATTATATATTTCACTTCACACAACGTTAATAATAGAATTTAAATAATTAAAACATTCCATTTAACAATTATGACTTGGAATATGTTACACACAGTCTCACATTGGTGTATGTTATTCGGAAAACAATTTTAGCATACATGACACAAATGATTGACATTTGATGAGGGCATACATAACATGAAATAATGAGTGTTACATAAATATAATATATTATTAACAATAATATTATAATGATGTATAGAGTATACATTATGATCATTGATATTAATAGTATTAACAAAATAGAAAAATATTTTTTGTAAGGAAATAAAAAATGAATTCGTAGGATTCAAATTATAGAATATGAAAACTGATTGTATATAAAGGAAAATATTATTATTTTCACAAATATAATTTAAAATTATAAATTAAACTAATTAAAAATTTTGAGTGATATTAATGGAATAAAAATTATATATTTATTAAATATTTCACTATATTCATCCAATAGATTATATTAACATATTATAATTAAAAACACAATATTATTTAGAAACCCCATTTTTATAAAGATAGGTTTGACACTATTTAATGGATATCCCATTTTAAATCCAATTTTTTGAACATTTATTTATTTAATATATCAAAATAAATAGTAAATTTTTATTTGAGAAAAATATAGGTTCAGATAAATGTTAGTTAATGTCCGTATATGTTTAAAAATACTATTTTCATGAAAGAACTGTTTTTAAAGTCCTTCTGTGAAAAAAATATTTTAAAATTTAGAAACATTTAGAAATTTATTCTGATTAAATAAAAATAGTATTTTAATTTTCAATTTAAAAATTATCATATGGTGAATTGAATTTAATTCTCAAAGGAACCTAATTTTTTGATGAATAGTTAAAATACCAAAAAAATTCAAATCTAATATTTAATTTATTTTTATTGATAATGATAAAATACATTTTAATTTGAATTAAAATAATAATTACATATTTTTTTAAACATTAAATTCAATGTTTTTCTTTGAATCCATTTCAAATTTGAAATTATATATAAGGAGATCACAAGATTTTGAGCCTTTTTACTATAAAATCCCTCAATGTCGTCCTAAAAACTAGATTAATTAAAAACAACTTTCTCGCACTTGTATGAATAGAATATTGAATAAAAAGATTCATTATTTGTAATTATCATAATTTATATTTTATAATATGGCCAATTTTTTTTTTGATCAAAAATATTAGTGATTATTATGAAAATTAATTACATCTATTAAGAGTAAAATTAGGATAATAAAGTACTAAAACCTAAATAGAAGGCCCAAAAAGATATATAAAAATTTCAAACATAAAATATATGGAAATATTTATAATCGCTAATATATTTTCTATATCCCAGTACATTATTGAATCCACATCAACAAGTTAAATGTCAGTGTAATTCCTTATTCAACTATTTACAATGGCTTCACTCCTCCACCACTATAAAAGGCCACCAACAGTACCCTGTCATCACATCTCTCAAAAATTTTATAATAGGAAAATATCCTCAATATTTTCCTAAAACAATTCCTACTCTGCACCTTCATCCCTCTATTATTCTAAATGGATATAAAGGAGGCGTTTTGTTATAAACCAAAAGGAATTACTCGATTAAGAGGGAATGTCTTATCTCAAGATCATTAATTTATTCTCCTTCTTCACCACCTCCAACATAATTATTACATTCATTAGTGAAATCACAAGTATTAAAATACTAATAGGATTACTTTATGCAAATATTTAGACAAACTGTTTAATAAATATTTAGATAATGGATGTTAAACAAATTTTATCAGTGTACAATGAATTACTGCCACACGAAATAATGAAAGTTTGTTTCGCCATTATGACCCTTCATGATGGAAATTGTGATGGAATATTAATTTATATACTTAATATTTAATTTTTTTTATGTCATTAAGTATATGTATTTATTTTAAAATAAATTTACCTACAATTTGATGTAAATTTGATAATCTCATTTGAGGATATATGGACAAACACCACTTAGAAGCGATGTGATTTGTTCACAAACCTCATAGAATTTATTATGGATTGTTTTATTAAAATTATATGATATATATAAAATATAAATTATACTTTAATTATTAAACATACAATCATACATATATATACATTTTTTATTTATTTCGTTTCATTCAATACATAAATAAAAACAGAAACAATGTTCATGCATACGTACGTCTTACTGTCTCCATGATTGATGTATATCTTTTCTAAAATAATTTTGAAATAAAAAATTATATTATAAATATAATGGATATAAAATAAATTTATATTATTTTTTATTTTATGTGATCATGATTTCTGTATAAGGTTTATCAATATAACAAATTAAGAAATATGGTAATGATTGTAATATAAATTTCCAATAAATAAATTTTTTGTATTCAATAATCCATTTGATTATATGTATTTGATGGAATTAATTCTTCAAATATTACCATATTGGTTAAATTATTTGGTTTCATTTTTCCTTATTTGAGACTCATGTTTTTATGGACCTAAACACTTTTCAGTGGTGTATATGATTCCATTTACATGATATATTATGAATAAATTTTATTATGATATTTTAAGAATAATATAATTTCATTAAAATACATGTAATGTGTGATCCGAGGGTACAATGATATAATAGTTCATTGAGAAAATATAATCGCTTTTGAGATAGTTTATTTTTATGTCTCCTTTGATGATATCTTATGGTTCATATATCAATGAAAATAATAAGTTTAAATCTAATATGTTTATTTAATAAATTCTATTGTATAATAACTTTTTTCAAATATATTTGGTACTTATCATAGTTTTTTTAAGTAACATTTGTTTGTATTTCCCTACAATATAAAATCTATTGATTGTAGAAGCCATGTTTTCAAAAAAAAATCAAAAATTATTTCAATAGATAATTGAAGATTATTTTCATGTAAAATGTATTTTAAATAATTTATTTATTTCAAATATTCATTTATATATTTTCAATTAATATTCAAATACAAATATTTTATTATATAAATAAACATTTTTCAATGAGGAATGGATATTTTCCTCAATAACTATTTTTAATGATATTTCATAATCATTTTCCATATAAGATGACGTCTATTGTTGTTACTCATTAACTTCTTAGAGAAATAAAAAATTTACCATTCATATACATTCATTTAATTGGTTATTCATAATGTCATGTTCTTTATTAAACCTTTTGTCTTCCTTGGATTTTATGTTTATGAAATTTATTTCTATTTCATGGGTTATATGTTTCTAGAACCCATAGTAGTTTTAGGGGTTATACATTTATAATGATATTATGAAGCCTATCAATTTTAAAATTTTATAATGTTATTTAATGTTACTGATACACATTCCATTTATTTTGTTATTATTTTTTATTTATAAATCCTATCACTTTTTTTGAATCCAGATCTGATGAATGTTTTGTTATATTATTGAACATGTATGAATGATTTTATTATCAAATGGGTGTGACCTATATCTTCCCCCAATGCATTGGGTAACAATGAATGTATCATGAGTAGAAATGATATGCATTAACATTATTACCTTTTTATAATGTTTAAAATGGACTTGTATTCATCTATGTATGTTTATTCATGAACCTTCTTTCATGTTAAAAATGTTATGAGTTAACCTTATTACGTGTTAAAAATTTTATTCATGGTCATGGATGTAGGTCCATCAGATTATGCATGTACCTGATAATGTGCTAACAATGTAACGCCCCGACCCCAGCTACCCAGAGTCGGTGCATTACTACATAACATTGGCATGATCACAAGAAAGATCAAATCTCGAAAGACCGATTGGTTTAGTAGCCTTGGAAACACTAGATATATTCATAGGTTTTACATTACATCATAAAATGAAAAACTACTACAACAACATAATGTCTCTATAATACACACTCATATCCCCACATAATATCCCTGCAGGTCATTCATAATTTACTTCTTCACTTCCTGGGAAAAATAAAACATATAAAAGGGGTGAGCTCAAATGCCCAGTAAGGATAACAAAATAGCGGAAACTTTCATAAATAAGAATAAACTTTTAAGGAAATGTATAACTAAAACAAAATCCTTTCAAACATGAACATTCAACATGGTATGGCATAAATAAAATGAAATAATGCCATTTACTTATTCACATGGATATTCTACTAATCGAATAATCACATGCAAAAATCAATAACCACTTTCATAATGTTGGAATGCATAATGCCAGACTATCATAACCACATAGTCAAGGCCTCGTGCCAAGACTACAAATAATATTTTGTCAAGGCCTTGTGCCAAGACACTAGTTTGTCTCATGAGACCTACCGATGCATCGAGGAGCTATAGCGGGCTCCACCCGTCGCTTACTAATTCCAATGCATTCCCATATGAAAAGGTTTAAACATAACATAAACATTCGTATTAAAACTAGCATACGAAATGTCAATAATTTCACCATAAACTATGAATGGTATAAAAATAGCACATCCACAGTCAAACATATAACAAAACCTTCAATACAATATAGAAGTTTTGTATCACAATAGATCAAATTCAAATAAGCGTAAAATCCATCAAAGGATGTTGACATAGATGAAATCAAAATTCTTTTTAAAGAAATATCTCTTTTTATTTTGAAATCATTTAAGATCCATATAAAATAACACATTTTCTTTGAAAATATTATTATAATCTTGTAAGGGAAGTTTTGAAGATTTTATAATGGTGGAAATTAGCCGCACCCGCTGTATAAGTTTAAAAAAAACGTTCTTACCTTAATTCTGTCGAAAAGGTTAAAAAGGACCTTGTTTTGAAAACGACCGAAAGATTCCTTTATAAACCACTTATAAAAGTCAAAAATGGTATAACTGACATTAAATCATATTCTAGTCAATAGTAAAAATGTTTTGAAATGCATTTTTAAGAAACATGGATGTGGATGATAAAGAGATCCCAGTAGATTATTACGTATAAACAACCTTGGATAATGAAGAGGTTGTAATGTAAACCCTTACCTTGTACTTTTCGTTTGTTGGGGAAGGTTAACCTCCTGAATAATGGTGAAATAATTGTTATTAAATTATACAAGAATCATATACATTAATATGATATCATATATGATCTTTTAATATTGATTTGATAATAATATCTTAGTATTATCATTGTTTCGGGTGTTAATTTACTTGTTTTCTTTTATATGTTTTGTTACGTAAGACATGTTTGTAAAGGATAGGTTGTATATTATTCATATCCATAATGATATCAAGTCCTTAAACATCATTTTTAAATCATCAAATGATAATTATACTTTAATGGTTACGATGGAGAATGAATTTCATCGCGTTCGTGGAGACGGTAGTCCGTACGTACGCACGAGCGATAATATCATTCTTTTGATATTAAAATAATATATAAATGGATGGTATATAATATATACAGAATCATTAACATGTTATATTTATTATTTACATGAGTTACACATCATTATTATACCCATCCAAATAATATTATATTGAATAACAATTACACCACGACGTGGAGACGGTAAGCCGTACGTACGCACGTATGGTGACATGTTATTCAAAGGGTGGATAGAATACTTAATATGGTTGTACCATATTTATAATAACATCACAGTATATGTGAGATACTGGAGTTATTATTTTAGAATGGTAAGAACAAAGGAAGAAGAAGTGGAAGAAGAAATGAACTTGGAGAAAGGTGGTGAAATCATTACCTCTTCTTCGGGTTCTTCCTTTTGATTTGATAAAAAGGGCTCCTTAGGTTGGCTTTATGATAAAACTAAGGCCTCTAGGTTGTATTGAGGGATTTTGGGAGAGTATTTGGGCAGAGTTTGGCCGAACCAAAAGGCTTTGAAGGTGTGAAGAAATGGGAAGGAGGAGTGCTCTTTTATAAGAGGGGTGAGGGCCACCTTTGGAAAAGCTAGAAATATTAATTTATAATAAATCCATATTCGGTTTCTAATGGCTCCAAAGTTGATTATTCAAAGTTTAAGGTGGATATAGGTCTAAAACCACTCAACCAATAGAATTTAGACAGGTTTGGGTACTTATATTAACCTTATCTTTAAGTATTAACTCTAAGTTAATTAGTTTCACTTTTACAATGTCTCTTTGTATTTTTATATAATATGGTTAATAAACTTACTATATACATCCAAGAGACCCCCAAGTGGTCCATTAATGATGAACCTATCATGATATAAGTCTCTTGGCCGAACCTTAGATTTTTAGGAATTTAATATCAATTAATAATATAATATTTGTTTTAAGAACTCTTTTATGTCAATTTTGACACTATTCAATAGTTGATTTTTGTGAAACTCATAACAGATTGATTACTTCGAACAAAGTCAATTAAATAAATCCTAATATATCATATTATCCTATCAAATTAGTTTAATTCATTAAAAGTTTCATATTATATTTATTTGGGTATTTATAATATCAATTATTTTAATTTTTCACTATTATATTAATTACTGCATCATCATTGTGTCATAAATAAAATAAATTATTTAATGTCTAAAAATTATAAATAAAATATCATTATGTAGGAAATCGTTTTAGGTTTCTAATGAATATTTATAATCTAAAATCCAACATATATAACCCTATGTAACAATTGTTTTTCTAAAAGATATATGCTTGTGTCATTTTTGTATTCATTTTAACTTAATTAAAATAAAGTGTCATTATCACTTACAAGTGGATCCATGGGGTCCCAAAATAGACCCAAAGATTCCCATGGTCGACCATGTATCAACCAATAGGGTTAAGACACGTTTTAGGGTAATTTAGTATTATTATAATATTATTTTTTAACCCTTATTTACCGGATTTACCCTTAACCATGGTAAATAAAATATTTACCGCAGTAATTATTCAAAATGTCTAAAAATAAAAGTTACCTATTTACACAATTTGAACATCCTGATTCCAAATATGGAATCCATTTTTATAAATTCAAAACACAGAAGTGGCAGAAATTAATTTAAAATTAATTCCCGCTGTCAAAACAAAAAGCGTGTTTTTAAGAGATAATAACTATCAAAAGATTGACACTTGTTTATGTTCGGTTTAATTGTAAAATTATGTCTAATGACCAACATTATATTAAATTGTAAAAATATATTCTAAATATACTTTAAAACCACTCAAATTCATAATTTATCACTATTAATTATTTTGATTAAAAAAGATGTTTTTAATTAAAATTTAGTAATTTTCACTATTCATCAAAATATGAAAGTTATCCGAAAAGTACCAAAATTTCACCTTAGGCTAAATTCGATATTCCGAATCCAAAAATGAATTCCATTTCCAAATATAAAATATATATAATTTCAAAATTTAGGTATTACTATTCATAACGGCTAGTTTGATCGGTTGTGGTGTGTGTTAAAACTCGACGTTGCGTACAACACACTCTACTGTTTTATTCAAAGGAAAGCATACCGTGGAAGCTTGGGATGTTTCATTCTAAATTTTTTGATGTCTCCATTTAGTCAAAAAGCTTAAAATATTGTATTTAAAAAGGTTTCACTATCAAAAGTTGATAAAAGTGCAATACTGAAAATGAATCTGTTCTTGCATTATGACTAAGAAACTCATAATATGGATTCTAAAATTATAAGGATTATATAAAGTTAAAAATGTAGTTAATGCTATTCATGACCTCTTTTAATGGCTTTTTTTTTTGTAAGTCATGGTGTGATTGAACTCGGTGTTGCGTGTAGTGCATGTTATTGAATTATTTTGAAGAAATAACACACTATGAAATCTTGGGGTGTTACATTCTCCCCTCCTTCAATAAATTGCGTCCTCACAATATGAAATTGTTCTTTGAAAATAAAAGGTTGAAAGTAGAAAATATATTTGTGGGAAAACCCACATCGGAAATTGGGTTACTAAAATTTAGTCTTAATATGAGGAAAAGAGAAATCAAAGGGTCACCACCAAATTATGATCTCGATTAGGAGAACATTGGTGGAAATTAGAGACATATAATTGGAGGAAAAACGTAAATATTTATAGGTAGTGATTGAGGTCATCAATCACAAATAAGTGTAAAATTGAGGTCCTTAAATTCATCAATCTATGATGATTTGAAATACCATCGGTTCAACAAAACATAGGGTATTAGGATAACACATTTTTGATGTTTCAAAATATATTAGTTAAAATCCCATATCGAAAAATGAATTAGTGAGGCCTCTATTTAAAATAAAGAGTCTAAAGTATGAAGATTACTGAAAATAACACATACTAGGGTTCCATGTTGGAAAATATGGATATGGAAGAAAAATCTAACCATCAATTATCTGATGGAGTGTGGTAGAGAACAAGGCTATGAAATGGCCAACAATCCCAAAGCCATAAATTAGTGATGATTTAAGGTACCATCTAGGAAAACATTTTTGTTTTAAGTTTATTTTCTTAATATTGAGGAATTTATTTATGAGATTGGCTAAGATCATAAGGAGATATACTTACTTTATAATTAGAGTTTTATCCATTAATAAATTTCTACCACAAACTCATCTTTCACTCTAAAAGATAATAGAATGTAAAAAATTCTATTTACACTATTTGTATAGGGTTCCAAAATAAACGAATTTATAATTCATCTACCAGATCTTTTAAAAAAACTACATTATTTAATCCAGGACATCTCTTGGGCCAGTGGTAGGTGATACACCCTTGTCGCCCTTCGGTTGCGGGTTCAAGTCTCGCAGCCTTGCCGGACGCAACAGGTTGCTGCCCGCCCTCCGGGTTGTCCTTTTATGGCAATCCAAAATAATCCAAATAAGAACTATCCAAAATAATTCTATCCAAACTCACAGTCCAACATTTATAAGGAAGGTAAACATAATATAGATCCTTTTTACCCCATAATAGCATATAAATACCTTCATCATGTATTACCATATTCCTTATTGATTACATTCATGATCCCTTATTCCATATAGAATGCTGGATATACTTCATTAATCCAAAAATGTTTTAAACCCCAACAGTGATGGAATATACAAATCATTAATCAGTTCCAAGGTAGTCAATAATATCCAATATAATTTATCCAAAACAATCACATATTATTCCAAAATCACTATCTCAGTATCAGAACTATATTATGATTTATCATTCTCTCAGCCATATATTTTCCAAAAATTTATCCTGCTATTGAGTCACTTTTCTTTGTTCCACACAATCTCAAGTCCTTAATGAAATACTACTGCAGTACAATCCTTATATACTCCATAATTATTATAACAAGTACATTGTTGATACAACACTCAATTGACATAATCAACATAAGAACTCTAATCATTCTTCTTCATCTATGGTAGTATCATAACTTGATTATTATCCAATAGCATCATTTGTGGCATAGTCTGATGACTGGGACATAGGTTCACGTAGTGTCCAAACTCCTTGCAAATGAAGCATTGTACATTTGAAACCATTTTCTTACCCTTGCAGTCACATACTTTGTGCCCTTTTCCTCCACACTTATAAAAAACTCCCATTCGTTTCAGGCAAGTTCCAGGGTGTTTCTTTCCACAGTTACCACATATGGGAAAATTCTTCTTTTCCCTCTTCCCTTTATCCATCTTTCTCTCTTCCATCATTTTCTTCTCTTGCTTCCCTTCAAAGCCATAGGACTCAGTAAACTCTTTACTTATCTTATCAACACATGATATTATTTCATCATATGATGATAATACATGGGAGACTATTTTTCTTATAAATTCTAGCTTAAGACCATGAAAGATATGATCCTTCCTTCTCTTTGGATCATGTGCATTTCTGGAGTTCTCATTCCTTCTACTGGGCGCCATTTCTATACCATGGCATAAACTAGATCAGTTTATGAATCAAAATACATAATCCAATACTTATAAAACACTTAACATAAATTGAACTATTTATGGATATAATCCATAATCATAAGAATGTTTTCTTTGAGGAAGTATATACTCATAAACCCTTCATAATGATTTGTAAAGAAAATGAGATTTATCCTAAGCATATCCCCCGGGAGTGTCGTAACCAAGAGTGCAGCAAGGCCCGTTGTCGTGCACCAGTTCCCGTTCGAGTCTAGCTCAAAGCGGTGTTTTCGGGTTTTACCCCTAGGTACATATGTGCCAGAGCCGCCTCTACCTGCTCGTATCCAGACAGGGATGTATTGCTCGGAAAACTCACAAAATCTCTACAATACCAAGATTCTAGGAAGTTCTTCTATACTAATCCTCAAAGTTCATCTTAGGTCTACGTGCTCTAATCAGAGTTTATCTAAATCTAGCTTCCAAGGTTTGTACTAAACTTCCTCTGATACCAACTGTAACGCCCCGGCCCCAGCTACCCAGAGTCGGTGCATTACTACATAACATTGGCATGATCACAAGAAAGATCAAATCTCGAAAGACCGATTGGTTTAGTAGACTTGGAAACACTAGATATATTCATAGGTTTTACATTACATCATAAAATGAAAAACTACTACAACAACATAATGTCTCCATAATCCACACTCATATCCCCACATAATATCCCTGCAGGTCATTCATAATTTACTTCTTCACTTCCTGGGAAAAATAAAACATATAAAAGGGGTGAGCTCAAATGCCCAGTATGGATAACAAAATAGCGGAAGCTTTCATAAATAAGAATAAACTTTTAAGGCAATGTATAACTAAAACAAAAGCCTTTAAAACATGAACTTTCAACATGGTATGGAATAAATAAAATGAAATAATCCCATTTACTTATTCACATGGATATTCTACTAATCGAATAATCACATGCAAAAATCAATAACCACTTTCATAATGTTGGAATGCATAATGCCAGACTATCATAACCACATAGTCAAGGCCTCGTGCCAAGACTACAAATAATATTTTTTCAAGGCCTTGTGCCAAGACACTAGTTTGTCTCATGAGACCTACCGATGCATCGAGGAGCTATAGCGGGCTCCACCCGTCACTTATTAAGTCCAATGCATTCCCATATGAAAAGGTTTAAACATAACATAAACACTCGTATTAAAACTAGCATACGAAATGTCAACAATTTCACCATAAACTATGAATGGTATAAAATAGCACATCCACAGTCAAACATATCACAAAACCTTCAATACAATATAGAAGTTTTGTATCACAATAGATCAAATTCAAATAAGCGTAAAATCCATCAAAGGATGTTGACATAGATGAAATCAAAATTCTTTTTAAAGAAATATCTCTTTTTATTTTGAAATCATTTATGATCCATATAAAATAACACATTTTCTTTGAAAATATTCTTATAATCTTGTAAGGGATGGTTTGAAGATTTTATAACGGTGGAAATTAGCCGCACCCGCCGTATAAGTTTAAAAAAAACATTCTTACCTTAATTCTGTCGAAAAGGTTAAAAAGGACCTTGTTTTGAAAACGACCGAAAGATTCCTTTATAAACAACTTATAAAAGTAAAAAAGGGTATAAATGACTTTAACTCATATTCTAGTAAATAGTAAAAATGTTTTGAATTGCATTTTTAAGAAACATGGATGTGGATGATAAAGAGATCCCAGTAGATTATTACGTATAAACAACCTTGGATAATGAAGAGGTTGTAAAGTAAACCCTTACCTTGTACTTTTCGTTGGTTGGGGTAGGTTAACCTCCTGAATAATGGTGAAATAATTGTTATTAAATTATACAAGAATCATATACATTAATATGATATCATATATGATCTTTTAATATTGATTTGATAATAATATCTTAGTATTATCATTGTTTCGGGTGTTAACTTACTTGTTTTCTTTCATATGTTTTGTTACGTAAGACATGTTTGTAAAGGATAGGTTGTATATTATTCATATCCAGAATGATATCAAGTCCTTAAACATAATTTTTAAATCATCAAATGATAATTATACTTTAGTGGTTACGATGGAGAATGAATCTCATCGCGTTCGTGGAGACGGTAGTCCGTACGTACGCACGAGCGATAATATCATTCTTTTGATATTAAAATAATATATAAATGGATGGTATATAATATATATAGAATCATTAACATGTTATATTTATTATTTACATGAGTTACACATCATTATTATACCCATCCAAATAATATTATATTGAATAACAATTACACCACGACGTGGAGACGGTAAGCTGTACGTACGCACATATGGTGACATGTTATTCAAAGGGTGGATAGAATACTGAATATGGTTGTACCATATTTATAATAACATCACAGTATATGTGAGATACTGGAGTTATTATTTTAGAATGGTAAGAACAAAGGAAGAAGAAGTGGAAGAAGAAATGAACTTGGAGAAGGGTGGTGAAATCATTACCTCTTCTTCGGGTTCTTCCTTTTGATTTGATCAAAAGGGATCCTTAGGTTGGCTTTCTGATCAAAATAAGGCCTCTAGGTTGTAGTGAGGGATGTTGGGAGAGTATTTGGGCAGAGTTTTTTCGAACCAAAAGGCTTGGAAGGTGTGAAAAAATGGGAAGGAGGAGTGCCCTTTTATAAGAGGGGTGAGGGGCACCTTTGGAAAAGCTAGCAATATTAATTTATAATAAATTCATATTCGGTTTCTAATGGCTCCAAAGTTGATTATTCAAAGGTTAAGGTGGGGATAGGTCTAAAACCACTCAACCAATATAATTTAGATAGCTTTGGGTACTTATATTAACCTTATCTTTAAGTATTACCTCTAAGTTAATTAGTTTCACTTTTACAATGTCTCTTTGTATTTTTATATAATATGGTTAATAAACTTACTATATACATCCAAGCGACCCCCAAGTGGTCCATTAATGATGAACCTATCATGATATAAGTCTCGTGGACGAACCTTAGATTTTTAGGAATTTAATATCAATTAATAATATAATATTTGTTTTAAGAACACTTTTATGTCAATTTTGACACTATTCAATAGTTGATTTTTGTGAAACTCATAACAGATTGATTACTTCGAACAAAGTCAATTAAATCAATACTAATATATCCTATTATCCTATAAAATTAGTTTAATTCATTTAAAGTTTCATATTATATTTATTTGGGTATTTATAATATCAATTATTTTAATTTTTCACTATTATATTAATTACTGCATCATCATTGTGTCATAAATAAAATAAATATTTAATGTCTAAAAATTATAAATAAAATATCATTATGTAGGAAATCGTTTTATCTTTCTAATGAATATTTATAATCTAAAATCCAACATATATAACCCTATGTAACAATTGTTTTTCTAAAAGATATATGCTTGTGTCATTTTTGTATTCATTTTAACTTAATTAAAATAAAGTGTCATTATCACTTACAAGTGGATCCATGGGGTCCCAAAATAGACCCAAAGATTCTCATGGTCGACCATGTATCAACCAATAGGGTTAAGACACGTTTTAGGGTAATTTATTATTATTATAATATTATTTTTTAACCCTTATTTACCGGATTTACCATTAACCATGGTAAATAAAATATTTACCGCAGTAATTATTCAAAATGTCTAAAAATAATAGTTACCTATTTACACTATTTGAACATCCTGATTCCAAATATGGAATCCATTTTTCTAAATTCAAAACACAGAAGTGGCAGAAATTAATTTAAAATTAATTCCCGCTGTCAAAACAAAAAGCGTGTTTTTAAGAGATAATAACTATCAAAAGATTGACACTTGTTTATGTTCGGTTTAATTGTAAAATTATGTCTAATGACCAACCTTATATTAAATTGTAAAATTATTTTCTAAATATACTTTAAAACCACTCAAATTCATAATTTATCACTATTAATTATTTTGATTAAAAAAGTTGTTTTTAATTAAAATTTAGTAATTTTCACTATTCATCAAAATATGAAAGTTATCCGAAAAGTACCAAAATTTCACCTTAGGCTAAATTCGATATTCCGAATCCAAAAATGAATTCCATTTAAAAATATAAAATATATATAATTTCAAAATTTAGGTATTACTATTCATAACGGCTAGTTTGATCGGTTGTGGTGTGTGTTAAAACTCGACGTTGCGTACAACACACGCTACTGTTTTATTCAAAGGAAAGCGTACCGTTGAAGCATGGGATGTTTCATTCTAAATTTTTTGATGTCTCCATTTAGTCAAAAAGCTTAAAATATTGTATTTAAAAAGTTTTCACTATCAAAAGTTGATAAAAGTGCAATACTGAAAATGAATCTGTTCTTGCATTATGACTAAGAAACTCATAATATGGATTCTAAAATTATAAGGATTATATAAAGTTAAAAATGTAGTTAATGCTATTCATGACCTCTTTTAATGGCTTTTTTTTGTAAGTCATGGTGTGATTGAACTCGGTGTTGCGTGTAGTGGAAGTTATTGAATTATTTTGAAGAAATAACACACTATGAAATCTTGGGGTGTTACAAACAATGTTCTGATTGATTCAAATTATGTGTTCAAAATGTAATTCATGGTTTTATTTTCAAGCATATATGTTTATTCATGAGCCTAGCTACATGTTCACATTCTTATGAGTGATCTTTAATACATGTTCACATTGTTTTTCATGGTCCTGGTTTCATGTCCAAATGTTTAAGTGTGAACCATACTATATCATTACAATGATATGAATGAACCTGATTACATGTATACTATGTTTTTCGAGGACCTGATTTCAGGTCCAATATGTTTTGATTGAACCTAATTATGGGTTCAAAATGTTATTATTTAACCTGGTCTCACATCTAGATGTGGATTCTTGGATTTGATTTCATGTCATCAAATTAATGAGTGAACCCATTTCTACTTATACATGTTCACAATATAATAAACCAATGTTCATTAAATAAATTCCATATATTATTAATATGTTATGATATCATGATGTATGACCCTAATTATATTATGATATATGTATATTAAGATACCATTATTTATTATGATATCTAACATGAATGATATGATATTAAATGTTTTTATGATTATTCATATGCATTTTAATTATATTATGATTACACATTTCTATTATTTTCCCATTATTAGAAAATGTGCCCACTCTTTTCTTAGGATTCCTTTCTCAAGGTTATAATGATAGGATTTAGATAGAAGGAATAATGGTGGGGATCATTTTGGGATATGTTATGGTCTTTCACCGGGATAGAATATGTTGTTACCATGTTTCCAGATACACTAAACTATTATGGTACATGGGCATGTATTGTTTGCTACATACAAAATATTCGTCTAAAGTGATGTAATATCCATTTATATTAATCACAGTCTCACAATAGTTTTTTATTCATTTTTTTCATCATATTAACTGTAAATATGAATGAAATTATCCTATAAATATTTTTAATGATGAGTCATTATAGATAGACTATTAGCTAGTTGCTTAAATTCTACAGTCTATATAGGTTCACATAACTCTTATAGGATATGTACCTATATATTTCATGGAATTAATTAAATATTTATACCAAATGAAATATGTTCTATATTTCAATCATAAAGTTGAATTTATACATACATCAACCATGTACCAATCATTTATTGATGTAGAATGAGACTGTTGAATCTGATAATCATGAGCACAATGAAAATCTTCATTAAATTTTTTAATGTGTTAATAGTAAATGATAATTAGATGTTTAAATAATAAAATTCTATATAAAAAATGATAGTAGTCAAACAAAAAAGTGATATGACCCTTAATACAACAATAGTGCAACTAATGAAGTATTGAACAAGACGTATCGATATTGTTTTAACCCGTTGATGTTGAGCATATGATATGTATTTCATTATTTATCTATCCTATCAATACTCTAAGAGTTATATTTATACAATATTTCTACATCCGTAATATATTGAGCAAAAAGTAGTACACTTGTGCATCAAATAACCAATGGCAATTGGCACTCTGGATGATCTTTTTTACATATAAATCATTTTAATGTATTCAAATACAAACCAATATTAAACTTCCACCTAAATTTCACAATACTAATATAAATTACATCAATGGTTAAGTGAACCATAATATGAATCATAATATTGAACAATGTTGGTGGAAATGGTTTCCACAAGTGAAAATGTTTACGTAAAAACTTATATGATAATTTTTTTTATTCACATAAAAAATATATTTTTTAAAAATATAATTAATTAATAAATCATATCAATCAAATTTTTAACTAAATTGTGCAATAAAAATTCAAAAATTGTGATTGGAATCATGTTTTGAATTATTATATGATTGTTATAAAATTTCATCACTCTCGAGAAGAGTATCCAATAGGAACCACGAGAATCATCAAAATGGAATGAAATTTAATTTCTTCTCAACTTATACTGTTAATGAGACATGTTTTACTCATCAGCCTCAGCCAACTGTAAATGAAATTATTTCATTCTACCCATTTCCTTTAATTAAATTCATGAAGTGACATTGTCTATTTTATCTTGCACTATAATCTAAAATGGTCTCAAATATATTATCACAGAAAACAATTATTTGCATGTAATGTAGATTATTCTTTAATATGATATATTTATATTAAGGATGAGAATAAAAATAATTTCCACCTTCAAATTTGTACCATGTTTTCATTCCACCCTATGAATATATGCTAATGAATGATTAAAAAAATCAAGAATTAATATACCATGGATTTTTATCTTTTGAAAAATATGGAAATATTTTAACTCATGTTTTCATCTGTGGTTCTAGGATGAATTTTCTAGAACAATAAAATTCAAATTCATCCTTTACAACATGTGATGAGGGTGAAGAAAACATATGTGGCTCATTTATGTTCCTTTTAACAATTATTAATCCATATAGAATAGTTACATATATTTAATTAAGGGAAATAAAATTCACATTTCATACTCCAAACTGATAAATTTGTATAATTTAAGAATTCATTGAATGTCTATAACAAAACAACCTATAGTTTTACCATGGAATTCATTTCAAAATCATTAGTTATCACCCAATCACATCAAAATTCATTCAACTCATCAACCAATTGATGTTGTAAACTTCTATATTATCCCCTAAATATCTGCATCCATTAATAAGAGTTGAAACTAATAGAAATTGTGTTTTAATTAAATACCACAAGAAAAGATTATTTTGAACCAAAATTATGGGATATGTGTTATGAGTTTCAACAACCATTGAATTAAAAGAATTGAAATCATCTGCTACCAACACCATCCAGACATTATGACTATCAATAGAAAAGGGAGGGAGCCTATTATTTTGTTTCTTCCTTGAAAGAGTGTTTATCGGTTGGATAGTATATGATAATCCTAATTTAATTCATGGTGTCATCTCATTAATTTTGAAAATTTAGATGATAGTAATAGTATTTTTTAACATATGATTTATTTGGAAGTGATGCATTTTCATTACAACATTTTACATCACCAGTTTTATAGTCATTAATTTAATATTATGATTCCCCCAGTTATCATTCCTATATAATGAGGCATATAATAAACAATTATCCAAATGTGATTTTTATTTTCTAAACATAACTCATTTGTTTCTATATGAATCAATGTTCTCATATCTGAATCCTTTGTTCATTATCAACTAAAAATCATTGTATTATGTCTCTGGAATTTTATCATTAGATGGGTGTAATTTTTTCCATAACAATAATATCAGGTTTAATGATGTCTATGACCACTAATCTAATGCCTTCAAGTGAAATATCTATAGGATTCAAGACAAAATACTGTAATCAGTACACTAAAAATATAATTTAGTTTGTTCATTGAAAATTATTTCATAAAATCACAAAAAAAAACATGATCTATAGAAGAGTGTAGATTGATATCACCGGTCTCATTATTTTGGATGTTAATTCCTTTAGGATCCAACCCATATAACATATCATTTATTTTCCTATGCATCAGATTAGTCATCATCAAATCATCATAAATTTCAATAGTTTCTATTCAATTAAAATGAATATATTATTCCCCATAATAACTCCAAATCATAAATTTTTTCGAAAATCCCTTAGAGATTTGTTGTTCCCTCATGGAATGTCTTGGGAATTGATATTTTTTTGCAATCATTCTGCATGGAATATTAAAATAGTCAAATTGAAATCCTCTAGGGAAATCAGTAAACTGCATAATTTCATCAAAATATTCCTTAGATGTTATATTTAGAATAACAATACAAATCATATCCATATGTTGACATAATGATATATTACTCACCAAAGGGTACCTCTCCTTGTCCAATAATTGGAAAATAAGGATAGTGACCTCTTGAGTCCTTCCGCCAGTAATCCCTAGGATACAAATAACATTTAGGGTATATCATATATAAAAATGTGATGCATTACCCATTAGTAGAATCATGTATAAGAGTGTGACATGTCAGGTACACAAATCAACTCAAGATCATAATAATAAAAGAAACCCAATTGTATACATGTAATGTCCTACAATACTAAAACATCTATAATAGAAACTCAAAGTTATAAAAAGGTAAACTCAAAAGCAACCCTGAATCCCAAATAGATCCTACAAAACCACAAGCTACTTATATAATGATTGATCTCCAACAATCTCCAACTGACCTAGAAAATAATTGTTATGAACATGTTGTTATAATAATAGTACACTCAGTAGGATACTCTAAGAGAATGTAACATAAATCATAATGAAAGCATAGTGTATCCCAATAAATAATAAGTGAAACTAACACATCACCTGAATAGGTATACAAAGTACCCATCCTCACCTAGGATATCTCTCAAGAAGTCAAATATTAAAGATAGATCGTGTAATATAAAAATAAATAAATAAGAGAACCCTAATTCTATTTTAATATATGTTTTCTACAATAACCTAACATCTTTTGACCTGAGGTATTGGTTTCCTATTATTAACTGACATTACTTTTTTATATCGATATCTCATCAAAAGAAGCTAGCATGAAGTCACCTTGGAAAAGAATCATGACATGCATCTCATTCATCATTACTTTAAACCATCTCATGCAATATTAATATTTAATAACATCATTTTTTGGGACCCACCATTGTTCATATGATGTGTATCATACATTTGGTATTATAACGAAAGCCATCACAACCCATACATTGAGTATAGTACCTCAATCAATCACAACACACACTAGTAATACATTTATTAATCCTTTGGATTCAATTGTGTAGGATACATGTCTATAAAATAAACACAGGACATTACATCCCTCTAGACACATATATGGGAAAACTAACCACCCTTAATACCAGCAAAAAATACTAATATGAGAATATAATGCGACAGGAGGCGGTAGATTGTCATCTATCACTATCCAACCAAGATGTTGGGTAAAAACCCTCCTATAGTCCACTGGGTGAAATTATACCTACTGACATGGATGTGTTACTATATGAAATAATATAGAATGACTCTTATTGTATTTACCTTGACCACAGTTGAGGCATTAACCTTTTCCTAGGATCAATTGTAGCTATCTTCTCTCAAACAACACACTGCTACATCTAAGGACTAGTTATCCTATAAGCACACTACCCATTAAATGAGCTATATTAAATTCATTATTATCCATTAACAATTAACATCACATTAATTGATTAATTATCAATTAATTATTATTGATTTCATTATATTTGATTAACCATCCACGTCAAGTCCATGCACTTCATGAACAATCAATGTGTATCCATAGTATCTCTGGATTAACATTACCATTTTCATTCCAGCATTAACTAAAACAATGGAATAATCATTTTTTATATATTATAACCATTATGTAATTCCTGGTACTCTAGGAAAACATCTTAATGTACCATTTATATATGTAACCAAACACATCAATCTACAACAATCATCGTAGGGATGAATATATGTAAAACTATAAATCAAATCATCCATCCATCAAATATAACAATTAACAAGAAGGAATATCATATTTCAACACAACAACATGTAATCATAACATTAACTTGTTACATAAACAATTGATTCATATCTGACAACCTCATTCATAACACAAAGTATCTATTTATAATGGGAATCAACTATTACAACAAAACTTAGGAATCCCTACACATATCTCATATTCTATTAGAGTCTCATATAACATCTCACAAAAAGGCTCATCCATAGATAACATATAAGGTATAATGTAACAATCATAGTTAAGAAGTAAGCATGAATCTAAAACAAGGGATCCAACCATCTCATAGAAACATGATCTCATAGCCCCAGTAGAAGACATTATTCTATCACATGAAAAACAGAATTTTTGTGCCCAAACTGTTAACTTGTTATAGAATAATTGTTTATTCCATAATAAACTAACCAATTGAATTATCTGAGGTTCCAACTATGGAAAACTAAAGGAATTTTATATAATGACTGTTATGTGGGTAATAGAAGAATAAAAACGAACCCACCACAAATATAATTATATTCTATCCTAAATAAACAATATGGTTAAATTAAATATATAAAATGTAAAAATTATTCTGATTACTATTAAAACACACCCAACTTGAGTGATGATATGTGAATATAGAAACAAAAAAAATTGAATCGAAGAAACAAGAATACAATACATTGAAAACACTTAGATTTATATGCATCGATCACTTTGGGTTCTACTACACACAAAGAGAACCAAAAACAATTACATATTATTAAATTCTAAATAAAAAATTAGGATTAATGTGTATAGTGGAATATAATTGAGGCTATTGAAATGCATTGATGTTATAAAACATAAAATGTGCAGTAAAAGTAGAGACACATAGAAAGTCAGTTTAAAAATGTACAATTAATAAAAAAGCCTAGATGTCAAAATCAAGTCAATATCCAATAACAATAATCATTATATTCATTGGATCTATAAATTGGAAGATAATTTCAGATCATAAGATTTGAGAAATTGTCATAAGTCTTCAAAAAGGAAGAACCTCGACTATCATCACCATGATCCGCACATCATAGGTGTGTAGAGGTGACGATGGTCCACGTGATGGGTCTGCTAATGAGGATTATTTCACCACCAAAAATTAAATCGATGAAATGGAATTTGATTCTCAACATAAATCAAGGCTAACCAATGACGGAATAACCAGTAAGAAGAAAACAAATCACATGCAGAGAGAGGTAATCCAATTAGGGAATATTGATCACTCCTTACAAGACGAAACTGGCCATCAAAGAAATTGATTTACAGATCTATATCATATATCGTATTTAGGGGGAACATGGTTGACTAATTCCCTACTTGAACCTTATCCACCTAACAATTCACCCAAAGGGGATGTATCCATGATACCAATGAATATCTACACATCCAAAGGCACATAGAAATCCTAAAGTCAATGTATTTCTAGGATATATTTGGAGAATATATCCATTGACGACCATAAATATTGAGAACAGGCATATAACTGAGATACAAGGGGGCATCCCAAATAAATTAATCCAGACAATTGTGTGGTAAATATTAATCATATCATGTTTTGAAATGAAACGAATTATATTTGATATTAAAATGAGAAAATATTTAATAAAATACTACTTTTATAAAAAATATTGTAAATGGAAGAACAATTAAAATTTAATAATATCATTTTTCAATATGAATATAATAACTACACAACAGAACAAATCTATACAAATTTAAATTTAAATTTGATGATGTTATTGCACCTAAAGGTTACTCTAGATGAGCCCTAATCAAGATATCAAAGAAAATATATATCTTAGTAAATGTTGCAGCCTTAGACAAACAACTAGATAGGTGTTAGTCCTCATGTATCACAGTGAAACAGACTTCTCCACTTTATATAAATTATATAATAAAATTAATCCTAATAACTATATTCTTTGACATATAATTATATCCTTAATTTGTAGAAAAATAATTTGAAAATTGAGATTCATAATGTATATAAATTACAGAATTACTTATACAATGTTCAGAAATGTAACCCTTAATACATATTGATTCATTGACTTCGTTTATTATTCTATATTCTCAGTTGTAGTGGGAGAGATGGTCACCACTGATTTCATATTACACATCTGTGATATAGGTTTACAACATGTAGTAATGACATAACTTTATAGTAATTTCATTGTATCATCATTTCCATCATTGTATATGCCACATTACTAGTCATTAATTCAGAAGAATTATTAATATTACCATAAAAATTAAAATAGATATTTTAGAAAAAAATGTAGATCAATGAGTATTTAAGAGCGTGCCAATGTTATTTTCTTGGATTTCCGCTAGTCCAACTCTCTGTAAAGACAGAAAAAGAAACATTTTTCACGTATAAACCACAACATATATAATACATCACCTAACATAGAATTGGGGATTATACTCATATATATAATATCAAAATCTATGGAATGTGACTGAGATAACTACGATTTAAAATGTTCACCTAAAAGAACACTAAAAAAATTCAAAGCTACAAACAGATATCTCTTAATCACTATATGGATATAGGAATGTTGAGATATATAATGAATCTTACGCTTCCAATCAACAATAATTTATAGGCCCAATATTTTCTTCGCTCAACATAGATCGTTCATTTTAAAATATAAAATCAATTGAAATTTAACATGGGTAAATTATTTATTGTTACTAAATATGAGTAACATGACATCTACATTGAGAATTAAATGATGCATTGATTTTATAACAGATTTAAAATTTATACATGAATCAAAATAACTCCTACAAAAACCATTTTATAACTTGAATGAATCAAACTTCTTATAGCATTATAATTGATATTAATTTACCCATTATAATAAGTTGTTATGAAAAAAATGATAGGTATCAATAAATTGATGTTCAAAACAATTAGGAGGCTTCATATATCATTTTTCAATTAAATCACACCAAAAGATTACAGTTTTGAAATATTGAAATTCTATATTAAAATATAAATTCAGTGAAAATATAAATGGGGTGAAAATATAGTAAAATACATATTTAATAATGATTCTGTATAGGAATGAATATTTCAGTGTCATCAATTCGTTCTCATTAATGGAAGACTTTGTACACAAGACTTGATAAAACATAATTTAATTTCCCATAGTATTGTGTTCATTTGTATTATAGGTAAATATAAATCAAATCACCTTGGATGTATATGATTTATAAAATATAGACCTTGTATGGTCATCTCAGCCTCTATAGTTGAAATATAATTCATAGAGTTGTTGTTTTTATAATCTTGATTGCATATCTAGGGACCATCTCTACAATTATATGATGCCACATTTTAGCCCAAAGAAACCCAATCAATATGGATATACCTATGTGGATTTATAATGACCCTCCTTAAACAATACCTAGTTTGTTGATAAACCCTATGGTCTCTATGAAATTCATCATATGAAGAATAGTCAGAAGAACACAAGGAATATGGATCATGATAAGAATGTTGACCCAAAGATGTGCAATAACATTAAATAGGATAATCAACAACATTGTGGGGATCAATGAAAATGGTATTATACATGTTCCATGTTGTGGTTATTGTTTCCGCTATTTGGTGGTTATACATGATCCGTGTTGTGATTATTGTTTCCGCTGTTTGGTTATTTCTATTGTGGCTTACTCTCATAAAAAGGAGGTATAGTCTCCCTACATGACTAAATCGACCCTTACGGATTGTCGGAAGCCTTTTGCGTACGGGGAGCTACTCATAAGGTCATGTAACCACCCGGGATGGA
Organism: Viscum album; assembly: GCA_963277665.1. Taxonomy (NCBI): domain Eukaryota; kingdom Viridiplantae; phylum Streptophyta; class Magnoliopsida; order Santalales; family Viscaceae; genus Viscum; species Viscum album. Next base: position 993,407,293 of record OY728139.1, on the reverse strand, counting down.
GAAACGGTTTAGTGGCTTCTGGGTCGGGGACGATACAATGTGGTATCAGAGGAGGTCTTTCTTCTCCTTTTCTGAGGTCTTGTTATTTGGGATTTGTAGCCAAGGGTTAAGACCTATCAAGGCTTGGTAATGAGCTAGTTCTTGGGAGTAGATAACCTTCGTATGAGTGGAAACCCATGTCACCCTGGGTGGGAAATGTTGTTTTTGGTTGTGTGATGTTACAGATGATGATATTTCACCATTGGGTGATGCACATGTGATTTGATGATATTGTTTTATGATATTTTTCTTGTGGCCTTAACAGCACGAGGATTCTTAATCATGCATCATTATAGGCACCAAGGGAGATAGGTGACATGCATTGTTTAGGCACACGCACGAGGTTGGTGTGTGAGGCAGAAAAGTAGGATGCATCATGCATTTCATGAAAACATGAAATAATGAGAACAATGAAATAAAACTAGTGGGTAAATGATTTTTAATGAAATATAAGTGTTTTAAATGAAGTGGAAAATGATTTGTGAAATGTTGTGTGAGCTTGGTGGTAGTGATGGTTGGTTACCCCATGTAGACCATGGCCTGAGTTATTGATGGTCGGGCTGTGAACATGAGGTGTTAATGTTGTTGAATTAGCATATGAAAAGTGAGTTATAACATCAAGTGAATTGATTTGGTGAAGTAATGAATGTTTATGGTACGTGTGCTAAATCTAGTTTTTGGAATTGTAGAGAAATGACACCACGACATCGGGTACCAGTTGGGAAACTTGAGAATGTTGTTGAGAACACTCCCCCAGTAGAAGAGTAAGAGAATGTGGCGAGCCACGAAGGTGGAGAATAACAGTTCTGGGAGAACTAGGCTCACCTTATGCAAATGATGGATCAGGACCTAGTGTGGGGTGCACTGAGTATGTTTGAGAAGACCAGGGAATTCAAACTACAACACCCTTCGACCTTCACCAGAGAGGGTGGGCCATAGGCAGCGAAGTTTTGGTTAGAGTCTGTTTATATGATGCTAGAATATTGAAAGACCCCAGCTGAAAAGTGAGTAATGTTGGTCGTTTATATGTTACAGGTCTAGACTAGGCATTGGTGGGACATTCATACTCAAATCGAGAAGGCTGAGGGAATGTTTTGGAAAGCCTTTCAAAAAATGGTTCTAGAGCATTTCTACCCAGTGTCATTGAGGTTGGAGTGGCTGCTGAGTTTATGGGCCTAACTCAAGGACCGCTATCGGTGATGGACTATGCTAGTCGCTTCACTAATTTTCAATGCTTTGTCTCGGTGTTAGCAGGGGATGAGGCAGTAGTGGAAAGATGCTTCCAGGACAGGTTGTGCCATGAGATCAGGTCTCTAGTAAATATCATCAGCTTGTAGAGGTTAGTAGAGGTGATGGATCAGGAACTCATAGTTGAAGGGAACCTAAAGGGATCTTCATGTGGTGGGATTTTCGTGCCAGCTCGGCAGACGAGTGGTGCATCTTCTTATGGTCGGAAGCGCTGTTTGGAATGTTTTCAGCACGGTGGTCAGAAGAGAGGATCAGCCACTCAGAGTGGGAACCGGGTGTTCTGCTGTCAGTGCGATTGGTCGGGGAATGTGCGTTGTCAATGTTCTTGACCTCTAGTTGAGTGTAGTTCATGTGGTAGGATGGGACATGTGCAGAGGTTCTGCAGGATCCCATGATAGGTGGGGAAGAATGACGGTGGGAAGTAGGTACCAGATATGGGAAGGGGATCAGTTGCCCCGTATTAGGTAAGCAGTTGGAGCTCCACTGGTCGTACTGGCTGGGGCGGTGGACGTGGATCTCTAGGGCAGGATCTCTCATGCCAGTAGGGTAGTGTAGCACAGGGCATTCAGGCTGGAGCCCATGTTAGTGGGGTGAGTCAGCTTCAGGCAGTTCAGTTTGAGCCAGGTGACGGCGAGGCCGGACCACCGACCTTTCGAGGTACGATCCTTGTAGTTTCTACTTTTTCTAGTGCATTGTTTGGCAATGGTGCCACACACTCTTTTTTCTCAACTAAACTTTCGATATTACTGGGTCTACCTGTGGAAGGGGTGTGTGTAGTTGTGTCAATTGACACTCCATTGGGGGTGCGAGTTGATGATATCATGCAGTGCAAGGGATGTGCCTTAGAAGTTAGCGGGTATCGTTTTCTGTGGGACTTATTCGTTCTTGAGATGTCAAGTTTTGACCTAATCTTGGGAATGGATTGGTTGGTTTTTTATAGAGCGCACATAGACTGTTATCCTCGTAGAGTATCGTTCAGGACGCTTGAGGGTGATGTTTATGTCCGCCGTGGTGAATGGGATGATCGTGCAGGGCGTGCAGGACTGTTTGGTCAGTGGTTGAGTGTACCTACGGCTCAATCATCATGTCTTATACTTGATGATGGTGAGGAAACGGAACAACCCTTTTTCCCTCCTGTGGTGGACCAGTTTCAGGATGTGTTTCCCAAATATTTCTCTGGGTTACCACCTGAGAGGGATATTGAGTTCATGATCAAGTTGTTGCCGGAAGCGGAGCCAGTTTCAATCCCTCCATAACGAATGGAACTGGCATAACTCTAGGAACTAAAGGAAAAACTTGAGGAGTTGCAGCGTAAGGGGTTTATTCGTCCTCGTACAACTCCTTGGGGATCTCCCGTGCTTTTTCTATGAAGGCTGATGGGTCTTTGAGGCTGTGTGTTGACAATCGGATGTTGAATCAGATGACAGTGAAGAATTGGTACCCTCATCCAAGAATTGATGGAATATTGGATCAATTGAGGGGTGTGTCGGTGTTTTCCAAGATTGATATGAGGTCGGGTTATCACCAGATGAGGGTGAGGTCTTCCGACATACAACGAATAACATTCTGGAGTTGGTACAGGTTGTTTGAGTTTGTAGTAATGCCTATTGGATTGACCAATATTCCAACAGTGTTTATGGAATTGATGAACTGGATCACTCATACCTATCTAGATCAGATTGTAGTTTTTTTTGTTGATGACATCTTAGTGTACTCGAAAACACACGACAATCATGCCCAACATCATGGCATCGTCTTTGGTATTCTAATAGAGCACCGACCATACACCAAGATATCAATGTGTCAATTCTAGATAGGTCAAGTGCATTTTCTAGGTCACATCATCTTGGAGGCAGGTGTGTTAGTGTATCCAGAGAAAGTGCATGCAGTTGAATCTTGGGAGCAGCCCAGTAATGTTTCTGATGTTCAGAGTTTTCTGGGGTTGGTCGGGTATTACCGAATGTTAATTCTGGATTTCTATCGCTTTGAAGCACCACTCTCATGCTTGACCAAGAATGGAATTATGTTCAAGTGGTCAGGGATTGTGAGGATGCCTTTCAAGTGTTTAAGAAGCGGTTGATTACCACACCTATCCTGATCATACCTGAGTCGGGTAAGAAGTAAATCATGTTTTTTGTTGCGTCTAGAATCGGACATGGGGCTGTGTTAATGCAAGATGAGCGGGTTTTGGATTATGGGTCAAGGTAGCTAAGACCCCATGAGTTGAACTATCTCACTCATGATATTGAATTGGGCGCAGTAGTGTATGCCTTGAAGTGCTGGAGGCACTTTCTGTTGGGGGAATGGTTTACCGTGTTCACTGACCATAAGAGTTTGAAATACTTCTTCTCAGAGCGGGATCTGAATCATCGGCAATGATGATGGATTAAATATCTCCAGTATTTTGACATTGAGATGGTGTAAATTCCAGGAATTGGAAACAACGTTGCTGATTCTTTGAGCAGGATGGTTCAGAATCAAGCAGTTCAGGATTCCATCACTGAGTGGAAGGTGATGGCTTTGTTTGCAGAGATGCACCTAGAGGTGCATGAGGAGAATGGTCAGGTCACTCTTTCATCCTTAATGATGGAGTCAACTCCCTTGAGTCTAATTAAGGAATGTCATCATAATGATCCTGGGTGTTTGAGCATGACGGAAAATCTTAAATGTGGGGAGCTACCATCCGGTTGGGCCGTTGGTGTGGACGGTGTTGTTTGTGTTCATGATCGTGTGGTTGTGCCAACATGTGTGCGGGAGGAGTTAAAGCACAAGATTCTTGTATCGATGTGGGTAGTGCATCTTGGTTTATCCATGATGTATCGTTATCTCCGAAGGCAGTTTTGGTGGACTGGAATGATGAAAGATGTTTTGGGGTTTATGGCACGGTGTCTTACCTGTCAATAGGTGAAGGCCAAGCATCAACGCATAGGTGGTTTGTTGCCTCTATTTCCAATTCCAGAATGGAAGTGGGATGAAAAAATGATGGATTTTGTCGTGGGTCTTCTGAGGACACCATAGATGAATGTTGTAGTATGAGTAGCTGTGGATTAGTTAACGAAAGTGGCTCATTTATTACAGATTCATGAGACCATTACAGTCAACGAGTTGGGTGATCTATAAGTTCGGGAAATAGTGCAGTTTCCTGGTGTTCCATGTTTCACATTATGTTTTTGGCAAGGGTTGTAGAAGTTTCTTGTTACATAGGTGTTTTTGAGTACGGCTTTCCACCCACAGACAGATGGGCAGTCAGGGCGTACGATCCATCTGTTGGAAGACATGTTGAGAGCATGTGTCTTGGAACATGGTGGTTCTTGGGAGAGGCACCTATCTTTGGTTGAGTTTTCCTACAACAATAATTTTCAGATTACAATTCAGATGGCACCGTTTGAGGAACTTTACGGGAGGCCATGTAGGTCTCCGTTGTGTAAGCTAAAGGCATGTGTGTCTGAGTTGTTGGGACAAAGTCTCGTGCAGGAGACATTAGTGATAGTTAAGTTTATCAAGAATTGGATGGATACATCTCAAAGTAGGCTGATGTCGTATGCAGATCAGAGGCGTAGACCTCTCAAGTTTGGGGTGGGTGATAAAGTGTTCTTTCGGATGTCACTATGGTTGGGTCACTGATGGATTCAGAAGTAGGGTAAGTTGGCGCCCACGTATGTGGGTCCTTTTGACATCATGGAGAGAATCATAATAGTGGCTTACCCTTGGGATCTTCCACAGTGGTATGGTGGGATGCATGATGTGTTTCATGTGTCACAGCTTCGACAGTATTAGCCTGACCAATCTAATCTTTTTGATGTTGAGGATGTGGAACTTGAGGCAGATGTGTCCTTTAAGGAGCTTTGGTTCGTGTGGTGGATAGTAGTGAAATGGTCTTACAAAAAAAGAGTGTGCCACTAGTGCGAGTACTATGGAAGCATGGGAAAGTTCAGGAGGAATCTTAGGAGCGAGAATCAGATATGCGAGATTAGTGGCAAAAACTCTTCACTTCAATGGATCAATGAGGCTTGGAAGCTCGGCTCGAGGACGAGCCGTTATAAGGTGGGGAGGTTGTAAGATCCTTGTTTTTGTAAAGGTATGTTTTTGTTGTGATCTGGGTTAAACCCATATTTTGGGGAATTAAAAGGTTTCTAGAAAATGTGAGAGGCCTTGGGGGTGTTCCGGGGGCTCGGGGCACCGAAAAAGGGATGTTTGGTCAAGCAGACCAAGGGGCACAGCCTCCGCACGGTCATCCAAACCGTGCGGTCTGCCCAGGCTAAATTGTGCGACCCCCCTCTTCCGGATTGAAGCAAGCACACATTTTGCGCATGGTTTACAAAACAGTGCGGCTAAATAGTGAGACTCCTCCTCCTTCAAGCAGTGGTGTGCGCACGGCTTGTGCATGGTTGGCCAAACCGTGTGGCTAAACTGTGCGGCCACTTATGTTTGGAAAAATTACAAGCATGCCACTCTGGGCTTTATAACCCCAACTCGGGATTTTCCTCCCATCTTCTCATCCTCACCCTAGGTGAGTACCTAGCCTCCCAAACACTCCAAGAGATCAATCTCCCCCGTTTCTAAGGCATTTTGGTGTCGTTGGTTGCAGATCGAAGCTCCATGTAAGGCTAACCTTCTCCTTGGTTATTTTCATGGTTTAGGGTTTGCATATTTTCCCTCTCGTGTTCCAAAACACTAAACCCATATCTTTTGGGTGATATCTAGGTTGAAGCATAAAGGGATGGTTGAATCGTGCTCTAAGGACTCGAATGATGGTGTGTTCACCTACAGATTCGAAGTAGGAGGTCTACAAGTTAAATCCCATGGTTATTTAGGGTTTTTGTGCATGTTAAATTTTGTTCATGATTTTACTTGGTTATGTTTGGATAGCCTTGGCATGTTTGAGAAGAATGGTGTTTAAAATCATAAATGGGAACCCTCACGATCCCCATGGGATGTTTTGGGAAAGACTTGACCTATTTGGGGCCATCCTTGGGATGAGCCAGCTATTCCTAGGATAGGGATTGTATTTTAAACAAGTGATCTTGTTGTGCTAAATGGTAGAGCCCTTAATGGATATGTTAGCATGATTGGTTGAATGTGGAATAGAAGATAGGTGATGCACCTAGACATGGTAATAATCAAAGGGTTACTGGAAAAGGAATGAATGGCTGATTCATGGAAATGATGAATGGGATAAATGGGTTAATGTGTAAATTGATTAAAGACCATAATGGGATAGATTATGGGTCTAGTGTTGAATTCTTAGTGAGATAGGCATAACACAAGGGATTTTGGTGAATGGTTAAATGATGTGAAATGGTAATGTTTTAATGGGTTAAGGCATGATGTGGTTCCCCATGTGGGTTGTTGTGAATGATGATTGTCGATGGGAAATGGATGGATGGTTACTTATATATAAGCATGTGCAAATGGGTTGGTAGTGTGTTGAATGACTTAAGGACCTATGCACACAGGTCGAGTGAAGACGGAGGCTCGAAAATCCACCCTAAATGCATGGGTTATGAATGTGGACTGATGATTTATTCTCCTAACGGTTGCATCCACCCGGACTGAGGCTTCGAGGTGAGGTTTTGGTTACTATGAGGGAGTTAGTCCTAGTGAGATAGGATAATGTTGTGTCAAACTCATGCATTTGATTGTTGGACTTAAACCCATGTAACATAATGAATGTGGTTAACCCATGGCAATGTAATGAAATGGTATATGATGGTAAATGGTAATGAATGAATGTAATGAATGGATAGTAATGGAATAGCTATGGCTTGGCTCTTGTACTGGATAATGGCACTTTCAATAATTACATGGCATTTATCATTCATTTTCCTATTCCATGCACTACCTGTTTATACTGGTTATTTTGTAGACAATGTTGGTGGTGGCCTTCTGAGTTGTACTCACACCCTACTCATGCCGCCGTTGGGTACCCGAGCAGACTTCATGATAGCAGGGTAGGAAAAGGGAAAGGGTCCTTACTAGATAGCTGAGTAGACATGGGTAGCAACAGGTGGAGGATCTGAACATGGAGTCGGGACAATTTTGGGGGCTTTGAGCGTGTTTTTATATTGGGGCATTTCTTCAATCTTACACTTGTAGTATGACATGGCATATGAATTGTTATTGGATTTGGTGGTTACACATGTTCCTTGTTGTGGTTATTGTTTCCGATATTTGGTTATTTCTGTTGTTTCTTACTTTGATAAAAAGTGGGTATTGTTTCCCTACATGACTAAATCGATCCATGCTGCTAGTCAGCAGCATTTGGCGTACGAGGAGGCACTCTTCAGGTGATGTAACCACCCTGCTCGGAGCACCGATTTAGTGATTTCTGGGTCGGGGACGTTACAATATACCAATCCATGTACAACAAAAACCTATAAATAAAACATCCATGTAATGATAAAAGTTCCCAATGTTTAGGAAACACAAAATAATGACTAATGGAAGAATCCCCCCAAAACAGCACATGAGTCCTTGTCTAGATCCTCATCCATGATCATCACTAGAAAAACTGAACTATGTAGAACAATTCATTTTCCATTGAATAGTCATATAATAATGAAATCTACTATGGTACCCAATGACATCCCTAGTATAGTGTGACTGGAACTCATTACATCAACAGCAAGGGTGTCTTCAAAATAATAAAACAAGATATATTGTGCATGTTATTACTAAATAAATGGAATGATTAAAAAAATGCAACTCAGCTTCAATTAGTTATCAATATTCACATTATCCACATCCATTATTAATTTCATTAAATCACATTAAACATTTCCTTCACATAATCCATGGGTTAGGGATTTACATTATTTAGACGTAATCATAATCTAATCAATTATCGAACATAAGGGAATTTTTAAACAACCATATAACACATGGGATTAACATAATGATTCGTTAATTAAATTTCATGGAATTAAAAGTGGTTGTTGATGGTATTATCAAGCTTTATGTTACTATTCACACAACTCCAAATCTGACCGAGAAATTACACTTCTGATCATACCAACCAATTTGGATATCTTCAATGTGTTGATGATTTATATGAATTGTAAATGATATAGAGATAATTATCATTTTCATTTCCTATTAATTGGATATCATCGTTCTCTCATGTTTTCACACTAATTCACGTTTTTTTCAACAATTTGACCCGTTAACATATAATATTTTTTAGAATATAATAAATGATAAAATGTACCATAAATTTCAGAATCTATTTTGACTATGCAATTGACTTGTGTTTAAAATTTAAGGATATAAAATCAATTAATTGTTATTTTATTATGTTTTCTTAAAAATAAAAATCTATTTCATTAGTTTTGAATCACCACTAGGTCAAATGACATTTTAATGAAAATTTAAATTTGATATGTGACTTTAATAAAAATATAATATGTTACAATCAATTGGAATGGAAAAAAGAAAGATATAATGAAATGAACCACCTGGATTATATGAATCTTTTAGGACCCTAACTTCTACATACGTCTGTTATAGTACGGGCTTAAAAATAAAAATAATAAATAGAAAAATTATGAATGCAATTTAAATAAATAATAATTTTATATAATCATCTGCAATAGGATCACATGAACCATCACCCTTAATATTCCCATAGTTCATTAATTTAATCTAGAAGCATTGTATTTACCTTCATAGTATAACAAAGATAGCCTATAAGTATACCACTGGTTGTGTAGTAAAAGAAATAATAGGATACACACCCATATCACTTGGAAACATAGAATGGGGAATCACTATCCAATATGTTAAGTTATATCAATGTCAATCAAAAGCACTGATGTAATGAAATATCTCACCCCTCAACACCAAAATTTATCAACGGTCATCTGGAAGCTATGATAACTCAACATCAAATAGATCATCTATAATATATAAATAAATAAATATGTGTGTGTGAAAATATATATATATATATATAATTAAGTATTTCTAATTAATAAATGAACATTATATAAGATTTCTAACCTAGGGATCATTTAGATACTGAGATATCATCCACATAGATATTATATTAGTTTGTGTCCCATACCCCCATAAAAATAATCCTATAAGATATAATTATAGAAAAAACCATAAAAAATAATAATGATTAATATTAAAAAATAAATACATCATGTCAAATCAATGAATCTTGAAGAGTCCCAAATCTATGAGGTAGTCTCTAATGTAGATGATTCTTAGAAAGTCATGTTTTCGCCTCCTACATTTAATTAATCGAATTTAGTTACATGTAAAATGTTTTATATAATTTCAAATATATAAACCTAAAATAATTATTCCAAATTTCATAGCCTTAGTTTTCCAATATGTAATTATTGTACTCCACTAATATAGAATGACTCTTCTGGGGACTCTATCCAGAATGTCATGGGCACCAACATTTGGTACCCAATGCTCCCATTTCACTCTACCATTATAATATTTCTACAATGTAGAAATATTTGACTTACACAATGGATGAAACTCATTGGGGGGGAACTCTCAGATTATTCTACTTAAGACATAATATTATCATAAATATACTTTTTAATATTAGGTAAGAAACAAAAATGATTCATTTACCATGTCTTTCCTCCATAGTAAATCTACTAGGTCTAAGATAATGAATCAAAAACCTGTCTTTAAAATGGAAATATATGTGGGTAATGCAAGATATAACCAAAAAGAGAGTAAATGAAGGTGGGGGCCTCATCTATGTGATAGTATGTCTCATAATATGATATACCAAGTGTATTGTCATGATAATATCCCAAAACCAAGGCCCTTCCTATGAGTGCAATGAGAATATTATTTTAACCATATTGAAAACAAATTCATAAATCATTTTAATTATGTGCGTATATATGTTTAAATATTAATTGAAAATATAAAAACACATTTACATTCAGGTATACATAGACCCATATAAGTAGTCGAATATCCCAAATAGTGCAGACATGGTTTTTTTCCAATAACATTTCAATAGTAATAATAATCATTAATAGTTGGACACAAATATAATATATATCTAATAAAGGTATAGTAGATTCAAAAAAAAAAGAATTTTAACTTTTTATATAACGATAAACAAGAAAAAAATATTTAAAAAAAGAGAATGAAAAACATCATACCATCCACTAATCATGAATATCGATCATTTCCTCTATAATTACCTCTTTGTAATACTCAATATATTCTTTACATTGATATGGAATGTGATGATGTAGCTGGAGTGAAAAAGGAAATAATCTCATGTTCATATAATTCTATTAAAAAATTTCTTCCAATAGAAATTTTTGTGGAAATGTTGAAATTTAGATTAGATATTATGGTGTTGATGAAAATGAGTTGTTCTTGAAATACCAAAATTAAAAGTGTCGTACTAACTATATCATATCTATATATCATACTATTAAACATTACCAACATAAAATGATATTGATTAATTCTAGTTCCATTGATTGAATCAATCCATTTACACTTTAACAATATGTATTTCATTCTGTGTGATTATACAACCATAATGACAAATTCAAATTGACTATAGTAATAACCCCAGATGGAAAATGGATAACCAATGACACTGTTTCATTTTTCTTCATTATTTTAAACACATTTAATGTCAATCTGAAAGGTAATATCATTTAATGTTTTGTAATGATGATTTGTTTTAGATGTAACATCATCTAGTTGGTTATATTCATTAGTCAATGTATGGTCCCCAAACATTAATAGGTTATATACCATTATATTTCAATGAATTCAATAAAAAGTAATGAAAAGTGAAATTATTACTACACGTCAATCATAATTAAATTGTATTTGCACATACACAATCCATGAACCAATCCTAAACTGATACATAATTTTACTCTTGAATCTGATACACACTAGTACAAGGCATACCATTTCTAATCTTATTAATGTGATTCTTTCCAATGATAATTACATATTTAAAGGATCTATATATATCTAAAATGTAAACAAATTAATGTTGAATAGGAATAATGATAAGACACTTGATAAAACAATGGTGAAACTAATGTAGAATTTAACTAGATATATCAATGATATTGTACCAGGTAAATGTTTTCCATTTGAAATATAACTCTATCAATATCTACCCTACCTTGATTCTGAGAGAAATTTAAAAAAAAATTCACATCCATATAATATTCATCACAAAATGATTACACTCATCCATCAAATGAACGCTATTTATTTATACCTCTGGATGAGATCTATTACATATAAATCATTTTAATGTATTCATATACCACTCAATTTGATACATCAACATGAATTTCACAATATCAATTGATATTACATCAATAGTTATGTGCAACATATAAAAACCATAATTTCAAAAAATAAAGGTTGAAATAGTTTCTACACTTGAAAATGAGTATGTAATATCCAATATAGTGAAATTGTTAAATCACACATTTATTAATTTATTAAATAGCGATGTAATAAATATACACATCTCAATAAATGGTTAACAAATAATAGTTGATAATAAATCACAAACTGTGTATGGAATTATCCATTTAAGTAGTATTTTATAGTCATTAAATTTCATCCCTTTCTATATGAGTAGACATCATGCACCATTCTCGTCTTCAAAATTGAATGAATTGTAATTTTTAAACATCATATACTTTAATGTAGTCATGTATTCTATGTTTCCCTCAACAAACTATAAATTCAATTGTTTCCATAAACCAATTTCTTCCAATTCATATCATTCATTAACATTGTCCATTTATTTTCCATTGAAAAAAATTGATCGTAATATATTATCAAACAAATTAAATTCAATGAGAATGAATTATATATTATTATTTAAGATTTTTATTTCTTAGTAAGGGATATTAAAAAAATATTTTTCCCTTTCAAATTATCACTGTGATTACAACCCACACCACAAATAAAGGGTAATGACAGAGCCAAAAACTCCTAAAAATTCAAATCACAAGGGAATGTTTTCTTACTAATTCTATGATATTATATTAACTTATGTCATGATTTTCAGTGTTGTCCTGAATTCTCAAAAACCATCTACTTCCAATTTGGTATTTCTGAACATGTGTTGTGGGGGAAGAAAATATATGTGGCTCGTTTATGACCATTTACTAAAATGATTAATTCATATAGAATATTTACATTTGTTTCATCGTTGAAACAAAAATTCATGATTCAGACACCAATTAGTTTAATTTTTATAAGTTGGTAATCCATTGGTTGTCTATAATTAAATAACCTCTAATTAGAAAATTTCATTCATTTCAAATTCTTACATTATCACACTATCACCCGAAAATGCATTCATCTCATAAACCAAACTATGAATGAAAACATAAGTATTATACCACTTACTTATAAATCAATAAATTAATGTTGAATTTTCATTAAATTGATGTTACATATAAATCTATATGGTAGATTATATAGAACTAGATTGATAGTTCATCTGTTATGAGTTTCACCAACCATTAACCTGAATGAATTGATATCATCTACTACCAAACTAGATTAATCATTATGTATACCTTATCATTGATAGGGTTCCTTGGATTAAATTCTTCCGTGAAATAGAGTTTGCCGATGGGGCCGGCATGTCATTATCCTTATTTCATTCCATGTGACATATCATTATTTTAGAAACATATGATGATGTAAATTATATTTTCAACCTTATATTTAGTAGAATGTGATGAATTTAATTTTGGTAAATTGGTTTACCCTATTTAATAGTATAACTATTTAATGTATAATTTTCTTGAATATCAATACACTTAAATTGTACATAGACAAAAAAATATCCAAATGGGATGTTTCTTTTCTAAACAACATACATTTGTTATCTTTTGAATATATGGTATCCTACGTGAAACCTATTTTATTTGTGAAATGAGGATCATTTTAATATGAATCTTGAATCCTCACATCAGCAAGTGATAAATTTTTTAATAACAAAAAAAAATTCAATAGTGTTTCTAACAACTGATTTAATGCCTTCCACTAAAATATATTAATGATTGAAGATATTGTACTAAAAGAACAACACTAAAAATGTAATTTTGTTTCTACATAATTATTATTTCAAACAAACTAGAGGAGTAATGATCTACATTAGAGATCATATTTATCTCACCATACTAACTTTTCAATAGTTACTTTATTCATGAACCAACCCACATAAAACATCAATATGAACTTCATGCATCATATCATTAATCCTTGTATCCACATCCTTATGAATAATTTATATTCAATAAAAATTAATATAATATTCACCATAACAAGTCCAACTCTTATTATTATCTAGAAAACTACCATGGAATTGGTTCTCCATCATGGTATCTTAGATCAATTGATATTTATTTTCAAATTTGCTAACGGGAAAACTAAAATAATCAATTATTATTTTACTAGTGATGTAAATAAACACCATAATTCCCTCAAGATATTCTTTAGTTACAATTTTTGGATTATCAATCAAACTCTTATTCATATATGTATTTCATAACTCCCTGCCTCCAAAAAAATACCCCTAGTAGGCTGGTAATTAGAAGTGAGTTATAATATTGATACCCAAAAAACCCATTCTCATAATGATAATAAAAACCGAAGAGTATACATGTAATGACATATGGACATAAAATAATTTTGAACGAAACTAAATGTACCAAAATGGTAAACTCAATCGATACCACAAAGCCAAAACATATCTAGAAAAACCAAAATCTAATAATATTTAGTTTTTTCTCCAACATTCAACTTCTTAGAAAAATAAGAGTTCATATATATGAGGGGTGATCATAATAGTACACTTAATAGGATCCTCCCCGTAGCCTCTCATGTTGAAGATGAACAAAGCATAATAAAACATAATGATTAATAAGTTAAACTAACACATCACCTAAATAGGTATACTATGTACCAAGACACACCATGGATATATCTCTCCAATTCAATGTTACAATATGGATTGTATAATATAATATGAAATCAACAATGGAACCTCGCTTCTTATTCCACACATGATTGCTGTTATAAAAAATCATCGCTTGTCCCTGTCATATCTCCCAAAATGTAGATAGTATGAAGAGACATGGGATTAGTATCATGGCATGCATGTTATTCATCACATATTCTCAAAATCTCATTCCATTTCTCTATATTGTAACCAAGTAGATTTCATGAGCCTCTATAGACCATATGTCATGTATCATAAATAAGTAATTGTTCCCCATGCCATCACAGTCGATACACACTGTATGGTACCTCATGTTATCACATCTCATAAACATAAGACCTACAATAATCTATTGGATGTTATATCCATAGATACATGTTGGTGAAATAACCATAATCTATTTCAAACCTCTACAAAAATATTTTGGGAAACTAACAACTGTACATAACAGCACATAATACTATTAGGAGACGAGAATGAGACTAGAGGGGGTAGCTAGTCATCCCTCCTTCTCCAAAAAAGATGTTGGGGACAACGCCCTCCAAGATTCCATTGTGTTTCATTGGTCCTACTAACATGGGTAGGGTAGTGTATGAAATCACAAAACAGGAAAGGTATAGTAAGGCCCATGACCACACTCTAGGCATTAATATTTTCCTAGAATTAATAGCAGTTATCATCTTCAGACCCCTTGTTGCTATATCTAGGGTCTAGATATCCCATAAGAACAAGAGAAATTAAAGGTTTTATATTAAATTCATTCATTTTTTTTATAAATGTGATTTCCTATTAATTTTTTCAGTGACAATTTATCTAAATTATTTTAATTATATTTCATAAAACATCCATGTGAACTCCATGAAATCCAAGAGTAATACGACTACATCCATGGATTATGAGGATTAATTGTGAAATTTTCATTCCAGTATAATATAAAACCGTTGATTAATCATTTATTTAGCATTATAATAATTCCACAATTCTATTTAATCTCAGAAAACATCCTAAGATACAATTAATTGATTAATCCAAACACATCCATTTACCTCATGAAGTGGGGAATGGAATATTGGTGAAACATGAAACCCTATAATTTGAACATTAAATAGATTTATTAACATGAAATCGTATCATATTTCAGAACAACAATGAATATAAAATAGATCATGATGTACCATCAACACTTGTGTCATCCCAGATGCACCCATGCTTATCACTATTCATCGAGCCATCACGAGAGTCATCTGTTTCCATAAACCCTAACTTCCCCACCAATTTCAAAATATCCATCCTGGTATCAAATCACATCACAATAAAAATTTCATATTTGGATAACCTAGATCATATCATGAAAAAAACATAGTAAAGAAGGACACTTGGACCTAAAAACAATGCATCCATCCTCCACATAAAAATGAACACTCCAAACCCCAACAAAACAAATTAATCCTTTACAATAAAATGGGAAACTATTACCCAAAAAAATTACTTTTATTAAAAATATAGATTTATTACATCTTGAATAATCAAATTCAATTATCATAGCATCTGACTATGGGAACCTTAGGGAATCAGCTATAACAAGTATTAAATTTTAATGGTGGAATACAACAACATCAAATATAATTCCACGGAACACTAAATAAAAATTAGGGTTAAATAAAATATATAAAAATATAAAAACTGATTTGATTATAATGAGAAAACAACCAAAAAATGTGTTGTTGTGGGATGAGAAAATAACAATTGTAGAAAATAAATGAGAACAAAAAAACAAAAACAACCCCACGATTTATGTGATTCGGAACCATTAGGAGATACTTCAATGAAGAATACACACCCATATACATACATTTATTATATTTTAAAAAATAGATTACAATGTACAAGTATAAGAAAGAAAGAAATAAAAAATGCACAGAACTGATACAACCTAAACTACACTATTGATGTAGCAACACTAATGGAATCAGGTTTAAGAAATCCTTATAACCCAAGAAACATTGATTCTTTCTCATGCATTGAATGTTAATGATTTTAGGGAGGGGATTCATTTCATCTCCAATTTATTTATTAAAATTAAAAATTCGACTAGTGTTTATCCCTATATATGGTGGTGTAATTAACATAATATTAATTAAATTTTATTAAATAGTGGAATTGGTTTTTGTTTAGTTATCACATGTTGTTTCATTGGACCATTATAATGGTTTGATTCTTCTTTTTCATGATATAGTACTTTCTATTATATGATTTGAATTGAATGTTGATATTATTGGTTTATCATGATGAAATTAATGAATCTATATAATGAACATTAATACGATAATGATTTCATGGGTTGGATGATTATTTATTGTGACGACATGTTTAATAAATCTACTATTTCAACAAATGTGATTGAAATAAAATTGATGCAAGTATGCAAGTTTAGCTGAATTTGTTATTCCTTTTGTTAATATATATGGCTTATGAAAATAATAATGGAATTATTTTTTATGATAATAAATGTTTTGATTAATGAATTTTGACTGTAACTATGTTTTTTAAAACGAGAATTTTATATTATAGAGCATGTTTAAATAATTAAATTTCTTGATGTCAATTTGGGTATTCATTTTTTCAATTTGAAAATTGAAATTAACTAATTTAAATTCATATTACATTTAAATTATTTTAAATACCTGAAATTTGTTATTAATTATTTACTCATATTATTTAATTTTCGATTTTGGTTTCATTTTATTACATGCAGGGTTTTACAAGGTCTGCTCAATTTGTAGACTAGTCGATTTGGGATTCCAAGATGACTATTTATTGTATTCTTATTCTCATCGTGTTTGTATTTCTAGGGATGATGATACCAAATGTATGATGGCCACATGTTGATTTGATCCTTTCAATATGCTCTTCTTTGGGATGTTTGGCGTTAGCATTGTGGTCGCCTTCCCCTTGGCTGTGGAGTTAGCCATTTAGAGTACTTGTAGGATGTTTCATCACCCATATGGTGCCTACATTCGATATACATAATATATTATAAACCCCTATGGAGGTAGTTATTTATATGGTGGTGTGTGTCGCTGGTCGAAAACTGTGATACTACCAAGACTAACCTCTTGGTAGGGAGCACCCATTTTTCAGAAAACTTTGGCAACCCATTTGACAGCTCTTATTGGAGGATATAGACACATTGGAGAGCCCATTAGTACACATTCACGAGAACCTAATATCAAAATTTTCGGATATCAAAAGTGGATCCCTTAGCAATTTGATATCCTTGGGGTTCGCACACCCCTTTCCTCTAATGGTTAGATCCAATAAATCTAGGATGATATGGAACACCCCACTCACTAATGAGGTATTATCTACTTTTATATTTTCCTTAAAATAGGTCAGTGATGGTCATTTCCCCATGCTACTAGATTAGGTAGACCAGCATGGCCTAGATAATCACTTCTTTTGGTTGGTACAACCGTGGATAAGTCTGCATGGTGTGGACCATTACGCAAAATCCATGCTCGGGGTGTTTGTCACCCGAATAATTTTAATATATTAAAATGTTAATGGAACAAAATTAATTTAATTTCCATTGATAAATAAATAAATTAATTATTTTTGTGTTTATAGATAATTTATTGTTAAATTAATTTAATTTCTGGGTCAAATTGTATTAATTTTATTATTTATTTTTTGGTTTAAAAACAAAATTAATTAAATGGAATGAATGAAGAAATTTTGTGAATTAATATAAGAGTGATATTTTATTTAAATAAAAATCTACTAGAATTTATTTTAATGATTTTTTATTTTAAATTCAATAATTATTTTTAAATTTTTGATTTAATTCATATTTGACAAATTATGATTTAGTGACCTTCAAATGTATGTTTGGTGCATTTTAATTTATTTATTTCTTAACTAAATATTGATTTGTAATAGTTAATTAATAAATGAGGATTTTTGTATCATTTCTGAGACATTATATTTATAAGGTCTTGTGAGTCCATTCTTAGAGGAGTATTTTTACTCCACCATTACCCTCGCCTATGTGTTAGTACAATTGTAAAATGACGAGATGAGCCGTGATGTAGTTTATGATAGGTGATGGAGACATTGTAGGAAGAAACTTATGCATTGGGTGGGAAGACACTTCTATTTGAGTTGAATGTGATGCAACTCATGGTATTATCCCTAGGGTCTAAGAAGATTCATTATTCAATCAACGGATCAACCATTAGTACCATCTTGTGATTAGGTCTTTATTTTATTCATCATATTTTACTATTTTTGTGAATGTGTAGATAATGAGATATCACATAGAATAGAAATAAATTATGTTACATGATATAATGAACATGTGATGCCATATATTTTCTTATTTCATGCACGGTTTGTTGGGACATTGAAAACATTGTACGTTCAAAATAGATAGAAAAGTATTTATTTCATCACATTAATAACCAAAAAACCCTCAATGATATATTAAGTATAAATTGAATTCTATCATTAAAATTTTTGAAACAACGTGTTTATGGTGATCATCAAGCCAAAGATGGAGGTGGATCATACTATAATGGATGTATTATATGAGTTTTGGATTAAAATAACTAAAATTCTATAAAGTAAATATCCAACGATATCCTAATTAAAATATATAGGAAAACATTGTGAAAATCATGTAACGATTTAAGAAGGTGGGACTTCACTCAATTGATCAATGTACCGCATGTAAATGTGGTTTCCAGCTAGATGACTTCCATGTACCATATATGTAGTGGCATAAACAAAACATATTAAGTAATAGGGGAGGATGTTCCACCTCTGAGGTGCTGAATTTACAGGTGGGTGGAACTGTATAAATGAGGATCATCAACTGTCAATGTTTCTATAGAGTTGAGATCTCGTCGAATTTAGCATTCCATTGTTTCGACCCATTCAACATCATTATCCTTTGAAGATGGTTGTGTTAATCCTGTGGGAACTATTTTCCCAGCTGGGGATTGCATCGGGGTCGATCACTCTTGAAATCAGTAATTCGTAGATATAACATCCAACAATGGTCTCAAATGGGTTCATTCGTGGTGCCAAGAACACCCAACATTCTTGGTATCCATGAATCATTGAACATCATTCTAATGGAACTCACTCATTCACTGATGATTTGTTCAACGATAAATAATGACTCCATTGGTCGAGAGGATGAGAGGTCAGTCCCATCACACCCTTCTTGGGGTGTACAATTACTTGTTCCAGGATTCATTATTGATTTATGTCATGTTCATATGTCTGTGATTACATTGATCATTCCGTAAGAGTGTGTGCAATGGATACCCTTTGTTTGGAGGATCGTCGTAAGCATGCATATATTTAATGTTGTGGAGGTGATGTTGACATGAGTCATATTATATAGTGCTCTAGAGTTTATCACCATCATGGGGGGATGGATGGTGACCTGATGTTGGGATATGGTCCACAATGAGGCAATCCTACATATCCTTGGGAGAAGAATCAAAACCAACATGGTTCAAATTTTTCAGGGCTTACACATGGGAGGTTACCATTTATGATGCATGGTTGGGTGGACCATTTTGTATGGGTACCCTATTGAGCTATTGCCTTTTGGAAGGAATCCTTTTTATCACACTTTTATTATAAATCAGAGTTCCCATTGTGCAAATTGGTTGGTTCGTATGCTTGGGAACACCCCATTTAAGGTGCATGATTGGCTGGACCCTTTTGGATGGGTATGCTTTTTAGATCATGCTTCATGGAAAGCATCCAATGTATCCATATTTGATTTGGAAACAGAGTTCTCATAGTTGAAATTCTTGTGGATGTGGTAATCATTGGAAACCTCTAACTCAACATTAGTAATGTTTGTTATGGGAATCAATAGGATTTGAAATATTGAATAATGAACATGACTCTTCCCCTATTGGTGGAGGTGGGAGAGTCGACAGATGAAGATCTTTGGGTTACAGTGTAAGATGGCTACAAACAAGGATACATTCAATTTGAAATGACATTGAAGGTCATGTGGTCCAGGCTCAGATGATTGGGGACTTACATTAGTGGGAGGTCCCCAAAGAACATTCTAAGAAGGGGAATAATCACATCGTCACCATTTTTTATTTGACCCCTGTATTCACAAGAAAAGTGAATGGGAGCAATGATTAATTAATTTTTGGAATGGAAAAATAAATATAATTCATTTCGAGATAACCATGTTCATGAATAATTTATAACCACCATGAATTAAAACTTACTTTGGTTACGAGAGACAATGAGAGTTGATGAAGTAGGTCTTCGTAACCATCCAAATCAATTTCCCTTACACTGGATATTGGGGAACACCATCCAAGACTGGTTTTTCATTATGTAACTCTTGATAAAATAGTTAGACTCCTGATATGTCAATCTGGGACCACCACCAGCACAATCGGAATATTTTTCCACCGTAGTCCTGAATGATGGTAGGGGTGGAATAGAGTCACCATAAAAAAGGATTTGAAATTTGATAGTTTAATGAACATGATAATACTCAAACAGGTCTATGGAATACTCCGAGAATAGATGAATTAACCATTCAGGACTCCAAAATCTCGTGATACATTAGATCCATCATTTTTGGCACCACATTCCTTAAAGGTTCAGACACATGAAAATAGTTTGATAAAAAAGGTAGAAATAATGTGAAACATGGTGAACCATAACCATGGATGATGTTGGCTCTGACAATTTCATATTTAATGGAATCTGATCTAAAATATGGGAACCACCCCAACAAACAGAACCATTAGAATAAGTCATCTAGGAAGAATCATCGTTTGATGAAGAACTGATATCCATCTCTATTAACATCATCGACTTAATGGAATCTTTATCTAATGAGAAAATAGATGAAAATATAGACTACTATAATCCATAAGTGGATTAAGAAGAAGAATACGTAGTATTTAGGGGATCTTAGGGAGAAATGGTGTTGGTTGAGCTCAAATTACAAAACACACCCCCACTAAAACCATTAATGATTACGAAAATCATGAAATATCCCTCAGTGGAAACAATACACACATGACTGTTTATCTACTCCCATAGGAAAAAATTCTGAACTAATTATCCGTGAGAATCCATCATTGGATGAATATATTTCAATCATCCATGGAATGTTGTAAAACCTATCCAGACAAACCCAGAAAGAACAGAAGTGGAATCATCTCATATCCTAATGCCTAGTCTATGTACCTCCAAAGCTCAATCCCCCAATGCATCCATGAATGTGATGCCCCATGCTAGGAAGTTCCATCCATTAGAGAAGAAGTATGATATTCTAAAGCATCATTCCTCAGAACTAAAAATGATCTCAAAATTAGATGCACTGAATTTATCCTTAGATCTCAAATATGCAATGATCAATGCATTAATGAGTCCCCGATAGTTTTGATGCTGGAGTAGCTGCTACCGAAGTCTTTCATTCAAAGACATGCACAAAAAAATGATAGTATGTCATTTCCGTCATGGATCATTATAAAGACACCATCATGAAAGGGAACATCAAATCCCTATATGTGTATGGAAGTATAAATTAAATCAATATCCAGAAATTCATCAAATTAAATGGATATAATTGTAATCTCATACCAATGAAAACACGTTTTAGAATGGCCAACATTAATGATAACCTAACACCCAAAGCCACATTTTCACTATTCTATGAAAAATGTGATAAAAAGTATATGGTCCAATCAATCTAATAACTCGATGTGAAGAACCCACAACATACTCAGTGTTTTTGAGGGTTCGAGAAAACAAGACATTTAATGTAATTCAAGAAGTCCCGTGCTACCCAAACATGTAGTAATTCCCTCATTATACCATATGTGTGTCAAATACTACATTAAGGGGTATAGTTGAATATTTTATTCTGATAATTCCCCATTAGAATATTGTAATTCACAGAATATCATTGTATTTTTATATGAGAGATAAGGGAAGTGATCTTCAACTAATGATATTGAAATGGTCACCACAATAAATGTTTTGACAATGGACCCTACCAACACCATTAAGAAACTCAGTGAAGTGTTTTTACATCCAATCAATCTATTTGAGTGAATTCACACATGTTGATATGTCTATTACAAAACCATTATGGAATCAATTATGTGCACTAATCTTCACAGTGTTATAAAATCAATTGACCCCTAAGAAGACGAAGGAGACATAGATAAATATTTTCTCAATTCATTTTCAGGGAACCAGTAAGTCCCATCGCCATTCACTGAGGTAGTAAAGGAAGTATCATCACCTGAGTAAGGTATAAATACTCCTCTACCCCTTTTTCTACCCTTTGAAGATGATTTCATATTTCCATTCCAGATAAAACATATCTTTCTAGCTACCATGCATCCAGATTGTGACTCTACTGTGAACTCTGAAGAGTTATTCTACAAAATTGTTTCCTCATTAGAGGAAGTGTTATATTAGGAGGAGTATATAAAAGGGGATGATCAACAATACCATAGAGACACCCCTCCAGCATTCGGGGAAGTATTTTCTATCATAATTTTCAAACACATGGAAATCAACATGGGGACTGAAGAAGACCAGTAACACACTCTGTTTAGTGTGGCCATGTATTCCAAAGAGAAATAGGTATACACTACCTTCATGAAGATGATTTCATAATTTTTTGGAACTGTATTGAAATTCTAGGACTCGATCATGAGGTGGCCACTCACAACATGGGCACTACATAAGGCCACCATGGTTACATCCTGGCTTCCAGAAGGAAACACCTAACACATGCTTCAAAAATGGATGCTGAGGTTGATAATCCCATCATATCCATTATCATTCCAAAAATCCAATGTCCTATTTTTCTAGCCAATATATTTCAAATCATGATGAAGAATGGGCATATCATAGTCTGTATTTACATATATTTTCTCAATCGACATTCTCAGAAATATGACATCCTTGTCCTGTTGACACAATTTTTGATTGATGCAAATGTCCGAAACAAATCTATGTCACTTTAATGGAAAAATAATCCGGATATAAAAAAATCCAAATGGCCCAAGAAGTTAAGTAATCCACTACCATTTGATACCCAAAAGAGTGTCCTATTACAAGGTGGTGCCTTTTGATTTAAAAAACCCTATCACCACACACCAACTTTCGTTGCATCACCTTTACAAACCCTTAATAGGTGGATTTTTTAAGTTCAATGTTGATGAACTTTTGGTTAAACAAAAGTTGTTCAGGGATCAACTAATGATCTTGAGACTCTATATAATAAAATTTAACAACATAGTCTAATGATGTACCCAAATAAAATGGTCTTTCTACATTACCGCATGTAAATTCTTTGATTTCATTGTATACCATCGTGAAATCAATGTCGATCGCTAGAAGTAAAAAATCAATCCCTGAAATAAAACAGACTCACAATCTCACAAAGGTAACAGCTCATTTGGGACATATGGCATATATTCAGGGCTTCATAGCCAACCTTGTCGATAAATGTTTTCCATTCAACAGGTTGATGAGAAAGGGGGCATATATAAGTTGACGAATGATTTTAAGGAAGAAGTTGAAATTTCAATAAAAATCTCACAATCTCACCAGTACTAATTCCCACATTCGATGTAATACTAGTTTTTCAATTTTTGACTATATTAGTGCAATTATAAGGACACTTCCCCATGAAAAATAATTATTCATACATTTAAAATAGTTTCCATTTTTTCACCCAAATCAGGATTTATGCTATGACTCTCTATTTGAATTTATAGAAGAGATGCCATGCCCTAATATATGAGGTCATTAAATTTTGGAACTATCTACAACACCATGAGGACCACCTTGTGTGTCATAGAAATCCAATCAATTATATCAGCAGCCATATGATGTTAACTGGTAACTTTTAATGGTGGTATGCCATCTTGAGAAAACTTAACATGTAGTGTGTGCGTCAGAAATCCATCAATGGCCATACACTAGCCGAATTTTGGCTGAGTAGAATTGTATTGAAGCGACTCCACAATATTATGAACATCCTGATGAAGAATTTTTCACAATGAAAGTGGGATCTCGGAAAAGGAAAATTTATTATAATAGACCATCCAGAATGCAGATAAGAAACATGATAGGAGACTTTATTTTCAATATAGTAGCGTTGGGTGTTGTTCTCATATATCTTGGAAATGTTGTCTACCATTTCCCCTTCTTAATACCAAAATGGTGATAAAATGATGATGTATAACAGTGGACCATTATTTTAGTCATAGATCCATCCATTGAAGAACAAACTATGTACATAAAGGTAAAAGGTGACTCTGAAATGGTCTCCAAGAAAGTTAATGGGGAGTAATCCATCACGAAAGAGGAATTAGACCTTTGATGAACTATGTATCGGAAATGATTGTAGAATACCCCTCGGAACTAAAATTGAATTATTCCCCTCACTCATAAAATGCACAAGCAGATTTTTTGAAAAATGTACCCACAACATTGTATGACCCATATCCTGAGGAAACGGTTATCATCACATCCCATCCTCAGATGGTCATTCTATTCATTCAATAGTAAATGGAAGAAATCATCGATTTTAACACCATAACTGATCCTTATAGTCATAGATCTATCTAGATGACTCCAATTGAAAATTACCTCCTACAGGGAGAAATCTATCTAGATTGGTCTAAAAGAGAATATATCTAGAGGTAGATGGTTATCTTTTTCTATATGGTGGAATAAAACAACAAAATGATAACTATAAGAGAGGCCTTGATGGATTCCTTATAAGGTGAATTTATTCATAAGCAACTAATATCATCATAAAGGATGTTCATGTATAAACATGTGATCACCCAATTAGTACCTAATAATTCTCATTAAATTCAAAGACATGGATACTATTGGCCCACCATAATTCATGAATATCATCACATTAACATAGAAGTGTCATTCCTTCCATGCTCATGCTAACATCATCCAAATACCCCCAGAGTTACCTGACATTGATAGGAACTTATTTCCTTTTTCCATATGGGGAATGGACATCTTAGGACCTTATCATCACACCAAAGTAAAAATATTCATGCTTATTCTCATAGAAAAAGATTTCATATCAAATGGGCAGAATTTCTAACAATTAAATTGGTCTAGGAAAGAATCATTTTATGCTTTTGGAAATCTACCATTAATACTACATTTGGTGTCCCTCATGCAATTCTGAAAAAATGCCACAAATTTTTACTATTTTAAGTTGCAGAATCAATATCCAAAGTATTGTATCATGAACAACCATTCAAATCGCTACCATGAATTGTCCATTAGATAGATAGAGGATTTCGAAAAGACCATATCCAACTTACCATATATAAGAAAATACAATGAAATGAAATCATGGCCAGACATGAGACCCCATAGTTTATAGGACTACTAGAACATGACACACAATACCACCAATAGAATCCCAACCACATTAGTCTACTAGATAGAGGCAGTTCTACCGATTAAAGATTGGTTTCCATCAATCTATGTCACTGAACATCATAAACTATTTGCAGATGAGCAGTCCCAAAAATGGATTGATGATTTGGAAAAAATGATTTAGAAATGGTTTCACACATTGCACCATTTGGAAGTCTACCAGAATCAGAACACAAGATACATTATCAAAGCATTTCTCTGTTGATCATTCCATGATGGGGAAATGGTTTTGTTCCTACGAACCCCAATTATACATAGGAAGAAACCACCAAAATTTGAACCAAAATGGTAAGGACCATATGTCTTATACAAGTTCAATACCAATAGATCATAATGCATAATCTCAATGGATTGACACCTCATCATGGCATCTATAAATACAAGATTATTGAATATAATATACCATATATCCAAAGGTATTGGAATCCAATATGTATGATGCTAAAATGCTAAGCATCTTAATCTTGATAGCATGATGTAAAACATCTTGATAAGGCCATCTTTACTGCATTATGTTAGACTTCATTGTCAATGAATTCGAGCCATATGACTTAAAACTGTTTGGGATAATTATGTTGTAATCATTCATCCATTTTACAAGAGTAAGATCTATAACAAATGAATACTAATTACCCATGTACTTGTGTAAGAGTCAAATCCAGATGGGAACCCTCTATCAAAGAACATTGTTTGGATTTTTTCCTTCCCTTTCAAGATAAATAGTAACTCTATGTTTATAAAACCTGGACCTTCCACCACAATTAGAAAAAAATGCACCCTCCCTGTTCAAGGATCCAACTATTATATGGAATTCAAGAAATACATGTGGCTACATTCGTATTGCCATAGGATACATTGTGATGCCCAAATTCCATATTCTCTTACAACTTCCATACAAAAAGAAAATGAACCCACTCATTATGTAGGGATCAGACCCATACATGGAGGATTTTTCCATATCAACATGTTGCTTGTTTCCCATAATCATTGGAAACATAGTGACACCCAGATTCTATACACATGTTCTGCTACATTTGATATAATGATTCCTCCACCTCCTTGAATATAGAATCAATGTAAATAAAGAGGTCATTATAGAACAATGTGGGGCTTGATTTCCATCCCCATGAGATATATAGTGACCATTGGATCCCTTATCCTCGTTCATCCACCATTTGAATAAAATTCCCCTTCATTATGTGAAAAACAGAATGGAAAATTGATCATATTACAAAACATTTATGGAAAGTTTCCTATTCATAATGGGATATGTAGATATTCCACAATCCTGTATTTTGACACTACTATAAAAAATGACTTTATCATAAACTATATTAACCCAACCCTTTTTATGAATTCTTTTTCATACCATTTTTCTCACACTGAATATTAATCACCCAAGCATGGGAATGGAGGAAAGGGATTCACTTCATAGAAAAATCCTCATGGAGTATGATATGATCCTCAACATGAAATAATGTTACATGTATTCCCCCTAAATATGTAGGGACAACAACTATATAGGACTAAAGATTCTATAACTACATATGGATTGATTCATTCCCTCACAGGATATGTAGTGAAGACTGGATCCTACATGATAGTCCAACTGCAATTCCAGCTAAAATGTACCTTTCCATTTATATGGACCATACCTATGTTGTGAATTTCCATCAATTCCTACATGTGGCTTGATTCCTACACCTACAGGATACATAGTGAAACATAAATTCTACATCCTAGCCTAGCCACCATCATCTAGGAAGAAAATGATGTCTCTCCCATGTGTATAGGCAAAACATAATCCGGGAATGTCAGGAATTATCAACGTGATTGTATATCATTGATACAATTTTAATATAAGCACAACAGATTATGAATCCCAGGATGATCTACAACTAGTGATTGAGGGTAAAAATGAACATATCCTTTTTTACCCTTTGCAACAAAAAAATCCCCAAAATCTCCCTCATGTAATGTACAAGCCTGTGAAGATGATTTCATGTCCTAAATCCTATAACAATGATTATTCAAAGGATCATTCCCCATTAAATTTGATTCTAATGTGTGTGGGGGATTCCATATTTTATATATAATCACACTCTAAATATTTCCATTGTACCAAGATACATCCATTCCATTCATCGAACTCCATGCCCTAGAAAAAATCATAAGCTCAAAATCATCCACGGCCATCAGATATGGAGATCCTATTTCCTTCAAACACCTTTTCATGAGAATGACAACAATGCCTTGGTGGTTGTGCATATGTTTCATTGAAAAATGTTCCGTCAACCAAAGGAAAATCCATCCTATGTTGAGAGATTTCCTATCTCCATATGCCCAATAACTTTCAAACCCCACATCATTTCTCATGATCCAAAAACTCTTAGAATCATGTTTTAAACTCTCCCCCATACCTCATGTCTAGGGTATCCTAGAATATCCTGGTCTAATTAATCCATATATAATCATTATTTCAATGAAAATTTGTCCAAATGACACACAATTATACTTTTCTACAGATGTCCTTTTCAAAAAAATTATAACATCATGTATACATTATTCCAATCTAATTCCCATCGATTCAACCGATTCTTTACCACATGATGTTAAAATACCAAGACACAAATGTCCTAGCTAACTGACAATAAACAATACAGCATGACAATATCTTCTACTGAGATGATATTACGTCCAAAATTGGTTATCCACCATGTTGTGTCTTAATAACTATTTTTGGATTGATTTCTGTCATCACACGATCCATAAAGACACTTGGATTCTTATCCCAGCATTGCCACACCATAATTTTCCCATTATGTACGATTTCAATATAGATATGATAAGATAAATAAAGAACCACAAGTGGAATGATCATTATTTTGAATGATGTGTTGTGATATTCATGTTCCACGCGTCAAGCCCGACCGTAGAAAGAATTGATATTTCTCATCATCTGTGAATGAACTATATCAAGGTATAGAACTCCCAAATAGGACTTTTCGTAGGAATGTATCAAGATAAATCACATTTCTCTTCATTTATAGTGGGCTCATATCCTTTATTTCGACACAATTTCAAACTAAATGGTTGTCACCCATGTTATAAACTACACATCACCTGGTACTTGAAATGAATCAATCTTCGATTGTTCCATCTCTAGGTGATGGATTGGAACCAAGTTGATCATCTAGATTCTTACACAAATCATGTCTCACACAGGATTAGGATGCCTTGCAGGGGATTCCCCATAGAACCATGGATAATCAATCAAATAATTTTTCGATGAATCATGATCATAAAAGGCTCATTGTATTCCTCCCATCATTATTTGGGGGACCCAAAGTCCTAACTGTATGATATTAAAAAAAACGTACTTCTTGTTTACCCAGAATGCCTTTTTCTCTGGGTACTGACGAGACCTATAAAGGGAGACTACATCCAATACACCTGGATTTATAAACATGGGATTTGACATAGTAAAGGAAATGAAATTCCCAACCCTTTGTACATGATAGATCTATGTTGTGAGAGCTCTAGATTTCATAGGTAATCACATCCCATATGTTGATAATTTTTTCAGATACACTCTTCCCATACATCAAACTATATTCTTAGTGTATCATTGCATCTTAAAAATCATCCATAGACATCAAAATTGGATGTTCAGTGTCTTGTTGTAACATATTATTGACTATGAACATAATTCACAGATGGGTCTTCATGCATTTCCCACAATAACATCCTATCATACAGAGGAAATTTTTTCCCCAGATAGACTTTTCATATCTTTAATTTCCCACTACATTCTGATCCCCACACCATTCCACCTGATCCATGATCCCTTTGAACATGGATTAAATCGTTCTATATTTCTAATGTTTGGACAAGTAAATTCATTATAAATCGATTATTCTACGGATAATCAGGGATTTTATACAGATTTCATAATTGCATGTCATCAAAACATCAAGATACATGTGGGTAAATTAGTACTAAATGGTCCAAAAATAATAATTTGTTTTCCCCATTTGGGATTCTATGTATGAAACAAATCTGCATTAGAAGGAATGTTTTGAGCCCGACCTTATGGGAATCTTATGATACCCCACTCATACGTGTGAATTCAATCAACAAAGGGGAAAAATCCAATAATATTCCACCATCATTCCATCATAAGGGTAAAACCTGCATATGGGACCTATTAATTCTTGTATCTATAAGATTCACCAATATATTCCTAGTTATGTATTTCCATAAATTCACCAATCATCATGTTATGGAAACCCCCTTCATAGATCAAACTTTATGTTCATAAAGGACTAAATCCCCTTAATCACCCATGGCCATTGGATTTGGATTTACGGTTTCCTGATGACACATTTTCATGACATTACACACTCGGCCTGGATGGCTCTACATATGATTCAAAAAAATCTTCTATTATCCAATAGAAAATTCTTCTTATAGAGAGGATTATACTAACTAATACGCCCATATGATATTTATGTCTATCCCAACTCCCATGATTCAAAATCCATATGGATAATAGTTTACACCCTCTCTCTCTCTTTCATGCATTATGATGTTGAACATTTTGGGATTTACTTTCATGGAAATGTCAAATCATTTTTTCCTTGGGAAAAGTGAAATGATTTCAGAATATTGATTCATAATTGTCTCTGTTGTTCAATGTTAAAATACACCACATTGCAACCCAATTTTAAATGATCCAATTTCATGTGGGAGTGGTTTATCAACCAAATATGATATAAATGTCTCTATTACTCTTAGACATCATAGGTCACCCACTTGTTTCTTCAAAAATGAATCAAATTCAAACGCCTATAATTTTTTCTCCATCTAAAATGGACATATAGTGTTCTCTAGACACCGTTTTTTTACAATTTATACAATTCCCAAGAGACAGTAGATATGCTTCCCACAAATGAGCCTACATGTCAATGGAAAAATCATGTCCTGGAGAAGAAATTTATACTTCCGTAGACCCCATGGATTCTATTCCCCATATCAAATTCCATATACATAAATAAGAAAAGGAACAACATAATTCTTTATCCATGTATTAGTGTTACTAGGACACCAACGACTAATGAACATCTAATTGGGAATTCTCCATACAAATCATGGTCAATGATTTTTGAATGGAAACATCTGTATTGGACAATGGTGTTCGACCATAAACATCAGTAATGATAAGTCCAGTTTTCAAAACTATAAATTGCCATCGAAAAAGACACAAAACTCACCAGGACGAAAACCCAAAACGGATATTTCTGAAAAAAAAGACAATTTCCATCTTTCTAAACAAACACAATATATGGATTATGTAAAATATAATGATATAAAAAAGTCAACTGAGACACAAAACATTCTAGGTCGAAAAATCACAAAGGAAGGACAATGAAAAAGACATGTTGTATCGCATAAGGCCATATTTAAATGGGTTTGGGTAAAAAATAATGGTAATTACATAAAATATGCATAGATTTTAGGTTTATAAATATAACCCTAGTAATAGCAAAAACTTCTTTATGATCCCCTCGACATAAGATAAAATATATCATGATTTTATTTTTTAAAATTTACTTATCTCAGATCGTGATTCAAATCACAATCAGGTTGAAACTGTAATTCCAAATGTGGAATCGATTGGATAAACATGAATAGATGAACAAATTAAAATGATAAAACTAAAAAAATGTTTTTATTCAATGGAAATCGTAGGAACATACACAATTTGGAGTCTCCATCTAATTTACAAATTAGGGTGGAACTATACATCCCACAAGATTAAACAAGGCCAAACACAATATTTCGCACTAGTTGATAATCACCTGACATTTTCCATCAAGGTATTTTCCAAGAATAACCCTATGTTCAGATTCAACCTCAATTATCAGGCACACTCAATTCATAATAACTTTGAGGTCCCAAATCGTTTACGTAATGGCCTCATGATTTACTCTTCGTGATTCCAGTTGAACCGCCAATATGGCCTTGCAATCCTCACCTCTCACATCTCCTCTATTTTAGCAATAACTTGTCCTTGAGTATTCGAATCACCAGCCACCAGATGATACAATTCTTTTGAAACACCTCCAATAGTTGTTACATGATGACCCGTGGAATTAAATTTATCAATATTGACTTTATAAGATGAAATATTTTCCCTATCTATGAATATTTGATGTCTGATAAGGTGTAGATGTCATTAATCTAAGCCTCCAAGTCCCAATTCAGTGATTAATTATTGTAATGAAACCATATGATAAGAAAATTCTAACAACGGAGTATCCACATAAATGGTACAATGTTGAAGTCATTCCTAATACAACACAACCGAGTGTTCCCTAATGGTATGTGGACTCTGGTCCTAACCTTCTATCATGATAGGTATGAAATTTGGATGCACTATTGAGGTAAGCAAGACCACCAAAATTTGAGTTTATTGAGACACCAAAATGGGAGGGTCATACCCTCCAGTATATGGATCGACCTCTGGAAAAATGAACTATATATCGACATTAACCTCATGAATGTCTAGTAATGCACCACATGGGACATATTCTGTTGAACCACCTACCATCTCTGTTATAGGTAAAGAGCATGATTGGCTTTTCAAATAGATAGGCAATGAAGATGATGCCCCTAAAAAATTCATGTGGCAGAGAACATAACACCTTATCGCCATGTAGAGGGGAGAATATGGAACAACCCACTCAATTGGGGCATACATAGAAATTACTAGGGGTCTTTTAACATGTTGAAATATTCTTGAAAACATCCCATCAAGATATCAATGTATCCATAGTTTGTAATATTGAAATGATTAAAATGATAAAGCAACCATGGGAGGAATAAGAACCTCCACACGGGTGTTCTCCCATGTCATCATAAAGCATAATTATTGAAGGATTGAAGGATGATATTCTCATTTCATCCATGTAGATGGAAGGGTTGAAATAATCTACAGGAACCCAAATTCCCTTGAAAACCTATGAGGGATATATAGCTTGGAAATTTTTACTCTCCATATACATGAAATCAATGCTCTACTGCAATGTGTGAAGATATAAGAGGGTTCTTTTTGGGGTTCCCCTCTGGTCATCCATCACAATTACATCGGGTACGGGGTTAGTCATGAAAGGGATCTAAAGAAAATCATTCAACAGTCCAAACAAATCACCAATGCCCAATCATTTGGGGTGAACAATGGTAATATTTTGGATATTTTGCTGAAATCAATAATAAGGAAATACCATATTATAATAATATTTGTAGTAGGGGAGATTCATTTCTATCTAGCCAAAAAAATTGAATGTGTCCACTTAGATGTTATTGGGGCCTCCCATCCTATATCTGCCATAATAACTCGTAAATTTGTACCAGGGTTGGAACACCAAGATTAAGGGGATGTCCCTCTTCCCATGTTGCCACCATAATCTGATTAAAAAATATACCATTCTTTAATATGTCATTCACGGTGAAAATCAATCCACTAAAAGAAATATCAATTATTCATGCTAATATGAGTTCAAGTGAAACATCTAATGTGATTTCATAACCCCAAATGGTATATTGACCCACCTCATGGGTAAAACTATACAAACCTGATATTTACCGTGATTTCTATGTCAGATGTGTTCGGCTTTGGCAGACATCCCTCCATGATCCACATACCCTCATAAACAACCCTAACCAATCGTTTAATGATATGAATGTATGATCATAGAGAGGATGACTATGAAGTACCACTACAATGATTAATAACATCCGCAATAATAGAAAAACCCGGTCATTATTTTCCTAGGTGTTTGATGTAGGATGAAATTCATCATATAAATTTCCTTGAATGGAAATCCCATCAAATGGATGAATGTCCAATAAGTATATACCTACCTCTGAATGTGATAATTTAATGTTGTTGGTTCTCAAACACCAACTGATAAGTTGTTCTCGAAGTATATCTACTAAGTAGTAGAATGTGAAATGTGAACTCCATGTATCTTGAGGTAGATTTATGGATACCATCTGGTTAGGAGACTCTATTAATAGATGGGGCACCCATAAAATCCAAACTCGTTCATCAGAGAAGCATACTCCAGATAATTGATCAAATTTTGAGCACAACCCTCCACTGGGATTATCTAAATAAATATTGATAATGGATAGGTACACTCGGATGACCAATTCCAAAGAAGTTTTTTGGTGGAAGTAGTTACTCTGAGTCCACAATGATTCCATCATTGTAAACACATTCTCCTAAATAAGAGAAGATATCATTTCTACATCTATTGAAATATATGACCAATCAGGCACTCAGGATTCCTCAAGATGAAATATAGATATATTTGAATTGGAAAACAGAAAAGAAGCGGCATCTTGAGGGCCAATGTTAACTATTGGAGAACTATAAAGACAATAAATAATCCATAAGATCTAAGGAAAGGTGGTTTCTATGGGAACCCTCATGAGGAATGATGTTAGAGAAAAGGTTATATTCTGTTTTTTCAACCATATATGCCCTCCTCCTAATCAAATCCATTGAGATCATAGGAAAGGACATTTCAATCTACATGGAAAGGTCACACAAGATTTCAGTCTTATGAAATCATTGAGAACAGACCAAAAAATGGACATGAGATAACATTTGTATGTAAAATACATGATTCATGTACAAAAACATTGGAATGGTTCTTAGATGGCATTCATCATGATCTAATACTTTGCAGAATTCCCCGTGAAGCACTTCACCATGAAGAAATGGCTAGTAAGTGAACATGTTCATCGAATTTGAGTTACATATGCCGATCCTAGCTACATAGATATTTAACATTTTTAATTAAATGATTTTAATGTTCAATTTTGATATTTAATGTCTAGTTCTTCAATTTGACATTCAATTTTCTTGACAGAGAAGCTTTATAGCATCTTAATGCATTGAAATTAAAATGTACATTTTAATGTTCCACTATTTGGTCCATGGATTAAACATGTGATTTTCATATGAAGGAAACAATGAAGTGTTTTTTGTTCATGATGTTCAAATCATTATTCACAGATGATGTATATTGTAAAGAAATTTGTAGGCAAAAGAAAAGAGGATTGTGAGAATGTATGACTATTTTTTCCTGATAATCCCAGTAAATGATAAAGTCTAGTCCCCCCCTTACATTGTCTTGGTACCCCTATATATCGATTTTTCTTCTGAAAAAACACTTCAGATCTGGACATATTTCTAAATTTCAATATTATCATCTTCATTCTATTCAGACCCCATTTTGATCAGGGGAATTTATATGGTCCTAAAATCATGTAATATTGATGGAAAATACTAATACAGGTTCCAAAAATGAAACTCTTCAAGCTCAATGGATGATTTTGGGATGAATTTGGAGAAATAAAATTTGAAAAATTACCAAATGTGGATTGCATACAGGATTTAGGGAAATTTCCATGGAGGGAACACACCATGGACTAGTAGTTCATAGACAAAACTATGAAATAATGGCCCATGAAGCATTTTCCAACAAACCAAGTAGTTCACAAAAATACAAAACCTCCATGAAAAATGTTTGATTGAACTAGGTTGTCCATGAATGTCATGAGACTAGGGGTCCTGCAAACCACAACACCCACAATACCCCTTTGAGTGAGTCATCTATGTTCTAGGTGATATATCAAAGGTTTTTAGAAAAGGTTCCATGTACCCATAGATAAGGCTTCCCAAGAACTTTATAAATGGACCACAAAAGAGACTGAAGGGGGAGACCTGAGAAAATGAGTCACATATAACAAAATGGAGGAGGGTTTTGACACTGAAATCGAATGATTGAAATTGTAGGGACCCATGAACAATTCCTAGTTAGTAAAAACCAAAATGATTACCAAAAAATGAAAGAAACAAAATAATATTTTTAGAATTCAATCTACATAGTGAACTGTGAACCATATTTCCTTCATAGATAAGCTTCCCATGAACAACATGCCTAATACCCTTCCTTCAATCTGGATTCCCACAAAGAGAATACCTATGTAGATGAAACCCTGCACCGCGTAGAAAATCACTACGTGGAAGGAACCCAGCACCGCATAACACCGCACAATGTGGAGAGAAACAATTTTTGAATTGAAAAAATCAATGTAGACCACATCCATTTACATATATCACTTCAATACATGGATGACCCCTCCACCCACATAGTAATACGCTATGTGGGAAAACACCTACCACGCCAAAAAATGTGGTCTATTGAATGGGATATCCTCAGGAATTTTATCTCTCAGTTCTACTCAAGTAATTCCATTCCCATAATTTCCTTCATATAACCTCCATGAAGTAATCCACTGGAATCATGCCAAAACCACTTCAAAATCTATCAGACCCATCTGACTAGATAATTGAGCACACTGATGTGCCCTTCCGAGTTTACATACCCTTGGTATGTGGAGACTTATGTGTAGTCCTTCCAAAATTTTGGAACCCAATAATTATCCAATGTCAACATTCTTATGGTAACCTAGTGTCCAAAGATGGGATAATAACATGTACCACCATAATCTAGAGATCAAGGGTAATCAATGACCATTACCTTACAATTTTTCCAATGAAAAAAAGGATATCACACATTAATTTTCATTGATGATGAAAAATATATCTCCCCTTTCCTAGAACCAGATCAAGGTAACTCCCCTTGACGTAATCCATGGACATTAATTCGGGAGGTTTTGATCATTATCCACTTCGATCCGACCATAGGACACATCTAGATAGATCATTAATGGTATTATCCTATATATCAACCTGGGAGTGAAGGGCACAACCAAATCGCTCTCTATCTATCTCTCTTTATCTCTCTCTCCTTTATCTCTCTTTCCCATTGGGGTCTCACTCCATCCTCTACCACAATCATCCTCCACAATTTACATTAGCGGGGATGGAAATGTATTGGTTTCTTCAAAACAATGCTTAATAAAATTTATCACACTGAGCACGACTTACATAAGAAAAGTGTTTTGCGATGATCTCATCATTCACACCACCGAGAAATGAACTATGAGAAATTCATTTCCAACTCTAACCATGATACATAGGATTCCTATTTAATGCATGATATTGAATGATAGTCTCCTTAATAGTCACTCTCCATAAATCCCCCAATATCACATGGGAATCCCCTTATAGAAGAAGCCCCGATGATATTCTTTCAGAAAGGCCGCATCTACTGTGCAATCCCCTACCTTGTTCCCTTGAATGGGAAGAACCTCTGTATAATCCCTATGATATCATGCCACAACACTGGACTCCCTTAGAATTTTATGTCCTAACTCATGATGAACTAAAAGAGATTTGATTCCCCACTAAATGGGATACATATGAACCCTCCTCGAGGTCTAAATCTGACACCCAAATCTATCCTAATGTTCTTAAGGCCATATCCTCGTTAGGTTCATATCCTCCTTGGATTCCATATCCATTATGGGTCCTTCAGGCTGCATCTGTGTAAGTACCACACCATGTCTTGACTAGGAAATTTCTTCCAAGATGTCCTTTCCATAGGATGATAAACTATATGGATGAGTCCTCATTGTGTGACCATAAAAGGTGATGTTTCCAGTTATGTGGAACTAAAATACATGGGTTATGATTTCTCTCATTAGGATATGTATTATTCTAAAAACATGGGTTCAATCCCATTATCAATTCACCTCTTGTCCCCCTATACTTTGATAAACTCCATTGTGACCAATCACAAGGATTTATCCTACACTCTCTCACTAATGTGATACCAATGTATATCCATGGATATTTTTCATCCTTAGGGTATTTGGTGGAAAATTCCTTGTCAAAGAACCTTGTGATAAAAAATATATGGGAAATAGTTTAATCTATAAGTGAGCCATAGAGTAGGAAATAATTCCCCCCAAAATGGTTTTATAAGCCTGACCTCCAATCCTCTTGATAAATAGTGTCCTTATGTGTTGTTTTCCAAATCATCATATAAGCATATACCTTTGGAAATATGGTCAATGAATCATGGATAAAATGTTTGTTGGGTGTTTTTGGCTTTGAGAGTAATCCCATTGGGGACCATAAGAGGACACTATACCATATGTGGACTAATTGTATAATCA
Source organism: Viscum album (assembly GCA_963277665.1). Taxonomy (NCBI): domain Eukaryota; kingdom Viridiplantae; phylum Streptophyta; class Magnoliopsida; order Santalales; family Viscaceae; genus Viscum; species Viscum album. The sequence goes on along the minus strand of OY728139.1, from coordinate 993,369,351 downwards.
TGTATCCCCCTGATATAGCCCTTCATGACCGTTTGACTGTGGAATTTCCTTCACAACATAAAAAGATTAAATTACCGAGTCCTTGTCGGATCAAATCAGACCACATACCTATGAATGGGACACAATGTGTATTTGGATGGAAGATGTGTAAATTATTTTAAATGATTTTATGACATTATTATAAATTTGAGCTTTTCTGTACTTTTTATAAAAGATCTATATTAAGTTTTCAATATGTACTAAAAATTTATTATTTATACATATCATTCAAATGTAATATTTTTTGATTGTGTATGTGATACTGTCAAACTCGAATTTATTCATACGGTATCTTTATTTATTGTATTAATCTAATCGACATATGATTAATGAGTTTATTCATTTTAACATAAGAGATTATATATATAATTTTATTATAATTTTTATTTGTACAATTCAACCCCTCTTATAGTCATCAAATACTATTTTGATCTACTAACTTATGGTCTTTTTAAGGATCTCTCAAGAATAATAGTGTTTCCATGCCATTGAAATTACGGGAGGGGAAATATGTGATTGATATTGATCATGTTCATTGAGTTTTATGATTTAGAACAAAAAGTAAATAATTATACATCTCTTTTTAATTCATCCTTATTAACATTTAAATTTCATATATTCATTTTTTGAGAATCTATATTTTGATTATATTTTATTCATTCATAAAAAAACAAAACAAAAAATTTGTGCTATTTGATCAATTAATATGGAAAAAAATTATTATGTTGTTATAATTGTGAATAACTGACCCACAGACACTCCTTAGGATGTGATTTCTATCATCCCTATACATCATTAAATGATTTTAATTTTTTTTTTATCTATGGTATTCAAGAACCATGTGATCCGCCTTATTTGTAATTTTCCAGAAGATAAAAATGAGAGGGAGAAAGTCAATTTTAAAAATACTGTGAAATTTTGGTATATGATCCATGTGTTAATGATTTATATAGATTTTATATGACAAATATTCCCTTTGTATTATATTTAATTTCAATTAGAGCATGTTTGGCTGGTCTTAACCCCAACAAATAGGATTTGTCTTTAATTATTAAAATGTGAATTATTTAAAATCATACCATAATCCATACCGATCAATCTGAGCCTCATAATGAAGTTTTGTTCATTCCAATAGATCAAAAAATAGTCATGGAATGTTATCCAAGGTTTTCAGGCCAATCAAATGTTATTTCTCATTTTGACCCCCCCCCCCCTGATGGGAGATATGTCATTATAATAAAACTATAAAATGTTACTTATTGTTTTCAATCATACTTGCTGAAAAATCATATATTTGATATGTTGTTGACTCCTTTTGATAAAAAATGACCAGGTGATCATTTTCAGAAAATTTCTAGTCAATCCATGTGTATTATCTTCGCATTATTCGATTTTTTTGTGATTTGATACATAACAATAAATGGGGGGATGAAACATTGAATCATAACATACAATTAAACTATCAAATCAATGTTACAATGAAACATATAGATTGTAAATGACCTAAATATAATTTTCTAGGATTTCATGTAAATATGAGATCATTTGTTTGATTTTGAACCAAAACCATAGGATTTTACCATTATTTAACAAATCTTAATAACATAAAATCATACCTTAAGTAATATCGATCAATAAAGCTATAAAATTAATTCCTGGATGATTCTAAAATCATTATAAATTATTTGAGGAATATTCTCTTTGTATTTCACCACATTCCAATGTTGTTTTCCCATTTTTAACAACCCCTTGAGAGATATTTCTTTTTAATAAAACTATAAAATGTTACTTATATTTCCCCTCATATATGTTGAAAGTAGAATCTGATGGATGTGGCATTGATTCCAAAAAATCAAAATAGTCTCAATGATAATTCTCTCATAATTTAATATAAATAAATGTGATTTTACTATTTTATTAAACCTTTTTATGTCATTGTAAACCTAACTCCAAATCCGAGAAAAAAAATAGCATTCAGTCATAGTGAGAAATTCAAGTATTTTTTCAATGTGATATTAATTCCAATTGATTATAAATGAATTTAAAATCACTTTCCAAATATATAGAGACAATCCAACCACATTTGGTTTGTCTTATCCCTAAGAAACTTATCTTAAACCATGCTATTCAATATGAGAATTACATTGATATGTTATTGATTCAAAATTATCACAAATGATTTTAGGAATTATATTCTATAATTGCACATAAATATGATATAATATTTTATTTTTTTAACACCATGTGGTAGATATGTCATTTTAATAAAACACTACAATGTGTAAATTGTTTTTTTGTCATACTGAGAAAACAGAGCATTCTATGAATGCGACATTCACATTAATAGAAAAATAATGACTCAGTGATTTTTATCCTATGATTTCAATAAAATACAAATTTTTTTATTGTTATATATCCCCTTTATTTAATTTTTCTACTTAACTCCAAATATGATTTAGAAACTAAACTTTTGATCATACTGACTAATTTGGATATCTAATCAATGTGTTGATTATTCATATTGATTGTAAATTATTTAATTATTATTTTAATATGATTTAATGTTAACTAGAGATCATCATTCCCTTATAATTTCACACTAATCCAACTATGATTCTTCAATTTTGACTCCTAAACCTGTTTTAACTCATTTTATGAATTTATTAAATGTAAAAATGTACCTTAAGACGATCAAAATATTTACAATATACAATTAACATGTGTTAAATATTTAATGATAAAATATCACATAATAGATATATTCTTATGTTTTATCATCAATCAAAATGTATTTTTTTGGTATTGAATAACCAATTAGTCAAATTTCAGTTTAATGAAAATTTAAATTGATTTGATACTTTACTAAAAATAAAAAATAAAATGACACATAGATTTTGAAAGGAAATCATAATGTGAAAATGGAACACACCTCATGGATCTAATGAATCTTGTAGGACCACGGTATATATATAAATCTAATACATTAGGGTCCTAGAATAAATTATAATTATAATAATATTGAATTTAATAAAAATATACATAAATCTAATATTATCCTGCATTATTGAATCAACTGCACTATCACACGGGATGATATATTGGTATACTAGTCACAAAAGATCTAGCCGCTGTGTATTTACCTTTTCAGGAGCATGAATCTAGCCCCCAAATCAATTAATTATTTTTTTAACCTTGAAATTTGAAATGTAACATCTTTATCAGAAGATACTGTAGAATAGAGAATATTTTTTTCCGTATCTCATGTAATATCCCTGTCCATCACGATCAATGATGGGAGGAAATATATCATCCCTCGACATGGAAGGTTATCGATGGTCATCTCGCAGTGATTCTAACTCAGCCTCAAATAGATCATATTTAATATATATATATATATACATGTAATTATTTCCCACTAATATAATAACATTCTATAAGTGTTGTAGCATGGGGATCAATTTGATCCTGATTTATCATTCACACTGATACACTACAAGTCAGTGAACATTTCTCACGTAAATAGAGACCATTTGGAATTACCTACAGATCACAATACAATATTAAAAAATAAATATAAAAATTAAATGAAAAATACATCATGTAAAATCTAGGAAATGTTATGAGTACCAATCTTATGAGGTAGTCCCTCCATCACTTGATTCTCAACATGATGCTATGTCACCATTTACATTGAATTAATTCAAATTTGAAACAAGTAAATTTTACACATTTTTTGAAATATATATACCATAAATAACAAGGTTCATTGATGTAGCCTCAGTGGACCAATATATAACCATGTCACACCATATAGAGGTATGTACACCTCTCAACACTATATACTGAATTTCTAGGGAACATAAATTGGTACCCAGTGCTCCCTCTTGACACTACCTTTATATTATTTCCTCATTCCTCAACATTTATCCATACACACCATCTCAAAATCATTGGGTACCAATCTCAGATTATTTAATTTGATTAAAAAATATCAAAAATGTAATTTTTTATGAATAGATATGAAACTAAAATGATTCTCATACCTTAACATCCTTATATAGTTGATCTAATTTCACCAAATGGAATGAATCCCAGTCATGTTTAGCAATGGAAATTTATTAGGTGTTGTATGATATGAACCAACTGGAAAATAAATGAAGGGGGAATCCTCTACCATGGGATGGTACATCTCATTAAATGTTATATCATGGGTCTTTTCATGATGAAATCCCACAACCAGGGCCACTCCTAAGAGAAGAAGAGTCAAATCCCATTATAAGAAATTTCATAATTAATTTTAATTATGGGTATATATAATTTAAACTGTTAATTTAATGTAAAAAACATATTTACCATCATGCATTCCTTGAACGATATAATTAGTTGACTCTTCGTAATAATGTGGATATGAGTCCAGTTCCACTAACATATCTGTAGTCATAGAGTTCAATAATAGTTGAGGACACATACATTGTATATTAAAATAATGTGAGAGTAAATAGAAAAAATCATCTATATTGTTTATAATGAGTTAAATATTAAAAAATATATTTCAAACAAAAAGAATGAATAACATCATACCATTCACATGAAATGAAAATCAATCATTTCTCCTACATTTATCTATCAAAACTATTTAATATCTTCTTCACATTAATCCATTGTCTGTTGATCTTGCTATTTGAAAAAAATGAAATAGACATAGCTTCTTCTAATTTAATTAAAGTTTCATTATCAGAATGAAATTTTCATAGAAACATTACTATTTGGATTAGATAGCATTTTGGTGAAGAAAATATGTTCCACTTGCAATTACAAAAAGAAAAGTACATTACAAACTTGTTCATCTCTAAATAACATACTTTTAATGGTCAACAATGTTAACTGAAATTGATCAACTTTAGTTCCATGAACTGAATCAACCTAATTACAAAATAATAATAATTATTTCAACCATTGTCCATGTACAACATATTTTATTTCATTTAATTGACCATAGAAATAAGCAATACCGTCAGATGGTTAATAAATTTTATTGTGTTATGTTTCTTGTTTTTCATCAGACATATTTTATGTTGACCTGAAATATATTATATCAAAATCATTGAAATGATGAGTAATTATAGATAGATTTTCATATAGTTGGTAAAATAGATTAATAATTATAGGGTCACCTCATTCGTACTAGTTATGTACCAATATTTTTCATGAAATTTAATAAATTGTTATGTAGAATGAAATTAGTAGAGTACATCAATCGTAATGAAAATCCATTTTTATAAAAAAATCATTGAACCAATAATGAAATGATTTATAATGTGATACTTGAATCTAATAATCACTAGGAAAATCCCAATCTTGTTTTATCAAATTTATGTGTTTCCATTAAATGACAATTCCATGGTTAAACAATAAACATCTATATGTAAAAAACATGTAATAGTTGAACCATTAAATTGATAATACACTTACTATATGAATGGTGAAACTAATGGAGTATTTAAAAATATGTATTGATGAGATTATACAACATCGATGTTGTCTATACAATGTATAGTTTATTCTTTATCTAGCATTTCAAGAATCTGAGATGTATTATCTAAATTTGATCCAACCTCTATAACATATTATATCCAAAGTGTACTAAACTCATCCATAAAATAACTAATGAAAATTGATACCTATGGATGAGATCAATTACTGATATATCATTTTGATGTTTTAATAAAATTAAATGAATCATAACATATAAAATTGAGGATTTATGTACTTTATTCAAGAGAAAAACTCTTGGTAAAATCCTTTCCGAAATATTTTATTCCACTCATTAATTTATTTTTTTTAAACATGTTTAAAAAATTACCCATCTCAATCAATGGTTGAACGACAATTGGTGATAAATAATTGGTAATTGTGGTTGGAATTTACTATTGAAGTTGTATATTATTATCAAGAATTTTTACCCCTTTCTAAAAGTGTCACCCTCAGGCACCATAAGAATCTTCATAATGTAAGGAATTATCATTTTTATGAATCATATACTACACATTAGTCTTGTATTCATAATTTCCATTACCCATCTGTATATGAATATATTTTTAAGACGATTTCATCTAAATCTTGTAATTCATTGGCATTATCCTATTATTTTCATCCAACCTTCCTAATGGACTCATGTATATTATCACACAAATTAAATAAAATATTAATTTTATCCTAGTTATGCATTAATATGTTATTTTTCTTTCAAGGGAGATTAAATAATATTTTTTTCATTCAAATTGTGATTTTATTTCGACCCACTACATGAATAGTGGGAAATGAAATATCCAACTAATCCTATAATTAAAATATCATGAAATGGTTTATTAACCAATCAGTGAGAATAATTCAACTAATGTCATGATTTTTTGTGATGTATTGAATTATAAATAACCATCAAATTCAAATTTTTCATTTTGAACATGTGTTCAGGGTGAATAAAAACTACATGTCTCTTGATTCTTCATTTTAAACAATGATTAATCTATATGGAATTATTAATATTATTTAATCAAGGGCATGAAAATACACGATTCATTCTACATGATGATAAAAATTTTAACACAGGAAGTCATTTATTGTATATAATTAAATTTCCAAGAGATAGATCATTTCATTAATTTCAAAATCATTTGATATCACTCCAACTCCCCAAAATTCATTCTACTCGTTAGTCAATGGGTTAAGGTAAGCATCAATATTATCCCCATGAATTATAGGTCCATCAATATGTTTTAAAATTTATGGAAATTTTTGTTTCATAAAAATCTACAATTGAATATTATTGTGAAACAACAACATGGGCCATGTGTTATGAGTTGCACCAACCAAATAACTAAATAAACTAAATTCATTTTATACCGACTTTGGAAATAAATTATGACAATCTTAAGAAAATTCATGGTTTCTATGATTATGATACATACATTAAAAAGAGTATATTTGGTTGTTCAACATATCACAATCCTTATTATTCTCCATGTGTAATCACATTAATTTAGAAACATTATATGACATAATTAATATATTCAACCTCAAATTTCGTGGAACGTGATGAATTTTCATTACAAAAATTGATTTTCCCTATTTCAAACTCTAAAATTTATATGACTAATATACCCAGTTAATGTTCTACTTGTATATTCCAAAGACTATTAAAATTTCCAAATGGGGTGTTTCTTTTCTAAAAAACATAATGTTATTTTCACATGAAACTATGATATCATATGTGAAGCATATGTTCATTTTTAACTTATGTGCATCATAAATTGAATCCTAAGTCATTGAATCAATAGGAAGTGATCTTTTAATAACAACCCCAACAAGTTGAATGATGTGTCTTACCACTAAATAAACACCTTAATGTGAAATAAGTCAATGATAAAAGAACAATTACTGTTTGCTGGTCACCAAAAATATAATTCTATTTGTGCACATTCAGGTACCTCTTAACAACTCAATGAATCATTATCTACATTGGAGTTCTGAGTTATCGCACTAGTCTGAACATTTTAGATGCTAAATCATTCAAGATCCAACCAACAGAACATTTCGATATGCATTTAATGCATCAGATCATACATCCTTAAATCAATATCCATCCACAATATATATATTTAATGAAAAATAATATATTATTCCCCATAACAATTACAACTCTTATAATTTTTCAAAAATTCATTCATGAATAAGTTCACCCATTTAGTATATCATGTGAACTGATATATCATTGAACATTTTCTACACTGAAAATTCATATATTCACTTTGTAAACCTCTAGTGAAATAAATAAAATATATATTTAACTGAAAAATACATTTCATATGTTCTATTTGGAGGATAAATCCTTATCTTATCCAAATATGTATTTCCAGCCACCCCCCCATGAGTACCCCTCTTATGCTGGTAAATAGACAAGGCAGATAGTGGCCACTAGAGTTCTACTAGTAGTTGGCCCCAGGTTGCTGTCTAGCACCAAGGGTATATAATACTTATAAACATGAGGAATTACCTTATAATAGAATCATGAATACATGAGATATAAGACTTATAAACTAACCAACTCAGGCACATAGAGATAAAATAATCCTAATTGAATACCCATAATGTCATAGGAAACAAAAACAACTGGGAAGGAAACTAAAATTATCAAAAGCTAAACTCAATAATGACTATGGAGCTGTCACAAATCATGCCAAACCACAAGCTTTTAATACATATATTGATATAAAACTTACTCTTACTATTGTAAAAAATTATTATATACACATGGGGTGATCATTATAGTACACTGAGTAAGATCCTCCCCAGATCCTCTAATAGAATAGATAATGAAACCATAATAAATTCTGATGAAAAACACTGAATCCTTCTAAGCACCTAAATAAAAATAATAAGTACCCATCCTGGCCATTATTATCTATCACTGATTCTAAGTTACAACAGGGATCATATAATATAATATGAAATAAAAATGGGAACCCTTATTCTGTATCACCACTAGTTTTCCTCCATGACCAAACGTCACACTCCCTGAGCCATCTCTCTCTAAATGAAGCTATCATGAAGACACAAGACATATGTATCATGGTATTAACCTCATTCATAATATCTTTTCATCACTCATGACACTCCTCAATATAGTATTTGGGTATCTTATGGTATCCACCACAGCCTGTATTACATGTATTGTATATCATGTATTATACGCCTTTCCATCACATCCTATACACCAAGTATTTTACCTAAAACCATAACATCCCATACATGTCATATATATAATAATGTTTTGGATACTATATCTAAAGATACATGTCTGTTAAATAACCACACTCTTTTTCAACTCTCTACATAAATATATGGAAAATCTATCCCCATGATTAATAGCACATAATACTATTAGGAGAATAGAAAGAGACCAGAGGTTATAGTCATTTATTTGTCCCTCTCCAACCATAATGTTGGGGGAAAACCTCATAGAGTCCACAGAGTGTCATTCAACCAACTGAAAACGATAGGGTATCATATGAAATCATAAAACATGAATTATATAGTGTATCCCATTACCTCACAATAGCCATTAACCTTTCCCTAGGAACAACTATATTTATGCTCTATTGGACACATGACTACAAATTCTATGAACTATATATGTCATTGAATTACACATTCAATTAAATGAGATATATTAAATTAATTATCTTCTATTAATTTATCTCATCATGATATTAATTCATTATGTATGGATGAAAATATTTTTTATTATATTTCATTTACAATCCATGATACATACATGCACTCCATGAATATTCCAAATCAATACCATGTTTCTAAAAATTAACAATAACAAAATCAATCTAGCATGAATTAAATCCATGGGATAAACATTTATTAAACATTATTACCATTAGATAGTTCCATGTACTCTAGGAGAACGTTCTACGATACAATTATAAGATGTAAGTAAACACATACCACTAACTCTAGTAGATGGGAAAGGAATTTATGTAAAAAATGCAGCCAAATCATCCTAAAATTAAATTTATTCCTTAAAAAAATCTTATATGCCTTAAACATAAAAACATTAAGCTTAACTTCAACACATTCCATAATCGCTTGCATCATCTAGACACCCTTCAACATATCGATATGCATCTCATTGTCATGGGAATCAATTACTTCCACAAAATCAAGCCTCCCCTCCCATATCACACCATCCATCCTAGTATCATATAAAATTAAATAAAAAGAATTATATATAGATCACAAAGAAGGTAGAAAGTAATAGTCACAGTCAATAATGAATTATGGCCAAAAAAAATTAATCCAACCTTCACATGAAAATAGGTTCCAACATCCCTAAAACAATAAAGTATGACTTCAAAAGAAAATGTGAAGTCATGACCCCAAACATTTTTCATTGTTAGAAAATTAGTTTTTATTCCATCTTGAATTAATAAATTTAAAAAATGTAGGTTATAAAAATTGGATACCTAGGGAATCATCTATAATATGTTTAATGTGGAAATGTTACAATACAACCCCCCCCACAATAATTTGAAGGACAGTAAATAAATATTATGGTTTAATTAAATATAAAATATATAAATATGAATTTTTTTATCTTGAAACACACCCAAATAGAGTGTGGGTGAGGGAATAAAAAAATAAAAAAATAAAGAAGAAGAATTTATAATAAAAACTAATGGAAATATTAGGATTTATGTGATTTGTTAACTTTGGGACCTACTGTATGGAAATAACACCACCCAGATACAATTTTTTTTTAAATTTTTTCAAAACAAGAGTATATTATACTGTATATAGGCAAATCATATGGGCTTCTAAAAATAGGAGAAGTTATAAAACCAAAACAGGGCACTAGAAGTCACAACACAGAAAGAATCGGTTTTATGAAAAACGTACAACCCGGAAAAATTTCATAGCATCGGGATAACTTCAAGACCCATGTACATAAATATTGATACATCAATGGATCTCACTATTGGATTATTATGGCATGTCATTGAATTAGAGAAATGGTTACATGGATTCATCGGGGATGAACACCGAGAGGTTCCACCTGGATCTGTGCACCAGTAGTGTTTGACATTATATAAGTGTGGGGGGGGGATGGAATGCCACAAGTTGAATCTGGAGATTATTTAGTAGAACCCCCACTAGTGAATATAAATCTGAGGAAGAAAATTATCAACAATAAGTAACAAAAAAATTTGAGAAAACAACATGTGTGAAGAAAACAAACCACCAATGATGAGAGGGAACCAGTTTGGGTGTTTAGATCTCTGTATACCAGATGTACATGACCACTAAAAAGATGAATTTTAGATATTTTTTTACATACAATGTAAGTTCTGAAGTGGTCATGAATCCCAATTATAGAAGCATAGTTTTCTAACTGTAAAACCCAGCAGATGATACCATGAATTCAATGCAAACTGCACACCAATTGGATCCTAGAACAACTCAAATCCATGGATGGCTAGGATTGAATAGGCATAAATGTCAATTATCAGCAACAAATAAATTTAATATATGTAAAGTAGATAACCAATGTAGAATACTAAATCAAGAATAACTATAAATGGAATGACCCATAAAAATCTACTCATTCTATAAAAGGAATCCAAAATCACATAGATAATAGATGATAAAAAAATTAAAAATAAATTTCATTTATTTAATACAATTTTAATGGACAGAAAATTTAAATCGGATAATTTAAATTTTTAATATGAAAACAAAATATACACAAATTAGAAAATATATACCATTATCAATTGAAAATTTATGATCTTATTTCAACTAAATGATAATCAAATTGAGAATGTAATGTATATCTATGAAATTTGTGAACAATGATAAATTCATAGCCTTAGTCAAAATATTGGCTAGGTTTTCATCAGAGTGTATCTTAATGACACAAACTTCTACATTTTAAAGTCCCTCTCTAATAAATTGATTCATAATATATATGTCCTTTAACCTACATGGAATAATAACATTTTAGAACAATAATGGGACGACTAAAAATCAAATATTACAATAACAATTGAATTAATTATACTATGTTCAGAAATCAGAACCTTACGTAATATAACTTCTCTAAATGCTTCATTCAGTGATACGTGATCACCTATAATGGTCTAGAGGGTAACTATAGATTTCATATTTACCTTCCATAAAATAGGTTATGCACATGATATAAAGACATTATTGGTTAGTCATTTCCTACTATGAACAATTCCAACATTTTTAGAATCCACATAAGTAGTCACTAATTCAAAGGAATTAATGTTATTACCATAAAACATATAATGATATGATGTATAATAAATGTATCTCAACAACCTTTTTAGGGTATTCCAATGTAGGATGCCATGATTTTCCATAATTCTGAACAAGGTACATATTGCAAAAGAATCATGTGGTCAAGTAAAAACCATAGCATATGTAATACATAACACTACATTATCATAAAGTATTATCCTAATACATTCAATGTCACATGTTTTTTAAGGTTTCTGAGATAAAAATAATTTAAAATGGTGGCTTTAATGGATCAATAATATGATTCAACAAATCATGAAAATACTTCTTAAAAACATTGTAGAATTAGGAATAGTGAGATACATAAAGAATATTATTCTTCTAATCTTTAATAATTTACATGCTTAGAATTTTCATAGCACATACGAGACATTTCATTTAAAATGTTGAATTAAATTTCATTTTTAAATTTTTTATTATTTTCACATCTCAATATAAGAGTAAAATTTCATCTATTTAGGGACATAAATAAAGAATTGATTTTTTAAAACATTTAAATTATAGTCATCAAAAAAATGAATCTTGTTAAAAATATTTTATAAAATAAATGCATAAATCTTCTAATAACATTATTTTAATGATTATTTTAAAACATATAATGATTTATTAAGAAAAAAATATTGTGAGCGTTAAATTCATGTTAAATACCATAATGAGACTTCATGTATAATTATTATATTAAATAACAATGAACGAATGAAATATTGACACATATATTTTTTAATTGGATATCTAAATGTATTGAAAAATAAATAATAATAATTATTGAATATTGAACCAAAACAAGACAATTTTTTTAGAGTAATTAATTTATTCTATTTGGTGAAACCTTTGGATACAAGCCTTGAATTAAACTTATTATTATTTCATAATGTATTGTTTTATTTTGTTTTATATATCAATTTACAACTCATCACCTTGGAAGTCGGTATTTTATTGATATTGGAACAAGTATGGGTCTTTCATAGTGATTTATCGTACTCTCCATTGATGAAATCCAATGGTAAATAATTCTTTAATTGAAAGAATGATTGTAGATTTGGGGGTCCTCTCCACCCAGATCTGCTACTACATTTTAGGAAAAGGCAACCATATCAACATGGAAGTTTCAAGGATGAGGTCTAATAAACCATGTCATCCTATATGAAGTGATCTGATAAAACCTAAGAAACCATGGAACTCACTCAACATGAGTATCATCGAAATAAAAATATGTTTCTTGATCATGCTGATAAAGAGGAGATTTAGAAGTAGAATAATTCTCAATAGGAGACTCACTATCATTGAGAGGATCATCCTTAAGATCAATCTTCTAAGAAGGACCAAAACATTCATCATTGGGAGGTTACACTCTACCATAACTAACTCATGAAACACCACATCCAAATTAAGAATACATTTATGAAATCGAGGTTTTTCTACTAAAACTTATACACCTTCAAAACATTATGATTTCCTATAAGGATGCACTTGATATCTCAAGGGTAAATATTATAACCTTTAACATGAGGATAGGTAGTGCTTCCAAAACCAATATTATTTTCATTGGATGGAGGATTGTTTTATAAATGAATATCAATCTTAAATATGTTGGCAGATAAAGGACAACAATTTTTTATGTAATCAATCATAGTGAAATATTCTTTCCAAATGAATTTTCGAAATCTCCAGCAATAAATAGTTCTAAAAATACACACAATATTGTTTTGATTTATAAGTTGAACATGAACATTTTTATTAAGATAATGACTCTTGGTTTGGTGCATTAAAATTTTCTCACTTTCACAAAACATTGTAAGCTCAAAAGATAGGCATTGAAGGCCATTATCTGTCATAAAATCCATTATCATAATTAACAATTAATTTTTCAAAGAGTATATCAATATATTAAACACATAAAATATAAAATATATATTTCTGAAAATATAATCCCCGATATTCCTTGATATTTCATCTATGCTTGGGATAATTTAAGTGCCTCCACCTTGAGTGGATCTCCTAGAAGGTCCCCAGCAATCGGAGTGAACATACTCATATGGGTGGCCATATCTAAAGATAGATCTATGAAAAAATACTCTTACAGACATACCATGACACAGTCTTCAAAAAATGGAATGTTACATGTTTTAACATGAGTGATCTATCCTTTCTTACTAAATTTCACTAGATATTTATCAAACTTTCAAGCCACCTATTCTAAAAATAGTATTATAAATTTTTGTGAAATAATTTTTTCACATCTAAATTAACTGATTTCATCCATTGAATAAATATAACACATTCAATAGGGATCCATTAAGAACTATTCGATCTCCATAGGATATTATATCATAACCCAAATCATATTTATCGATAAAAACTTTATAAACTAAGACACATTGTGAAATCATATTCAGTTGTAAATATGGAACCCATCTCACATCTCAGAAGGAAACAAGAGAATGGTATGAGAGATCTAGGGTAACAGAAAGTCAACCCATGACATAACAGCTCTTGCGGTTTCCTAAAATAACCTATCATTCAACTCCGTCAGTCGAACAAGAATAGAAACTCTTATCCTGGAACATATGGAAATACAATCATGAGTCTACGAACAACCAAACATAAAGAGTATCTCGGGACACACACAACTTCTTAACCATTTAATAACCTTGTTCAGAAAATATAAAATGAATGGTATACTCATTATTTGTTTCTCCAGATTTCAAATTGGGTCATCTGTGTCGAATATTCCTAGGTTTTCCACAGTGGTAGCAGGTAATCTCATTCATCATGGGTTTAGACTAATGTTTATGTCATTGGATATGACCCTTCATTCCCATATTGTTATTACGTTTCTTTTTTTCACAACAATGAATACAACCCTCATATTCTCACCGTTGGATTCTATTTTAATGTTACAATTCCACGGAACTCAGGTGAAAGAAAGTTGGACTTGAATACCTCCAATATAATGTAATATCCAAATACATCATTTAAATGACAATATGTTTTTATGATTTATATAAATAAATTTAATTTATAATGGGTTGGTCCTCAACATGAACATTAAAATCTATATTTGTGAGGTTTAGCAACATTTTAGTAAAATCATAATGGTGTGTCTTTATGGAGGTTCCCTAACATATATTTATGGTAAATAAATTTTGATTCTGATGTAGATTAATAAATAAAGATGTTGTCAAATATATTTTGTCAATTTTTGATCAAATACCTGCTTCAAATGTTATATGAGCATCCTCAAGTAGTACTTTATCACCTATATGCGTGGTAAAATAGTAATGTACATTCCTAAATAAATCTAAAGGGACATCTGAATAGGTTGTGACTTTTTGAACATTTGTGAAAAAATGTAGATGAGGTTTTATGGTCCTAAAAGGGTATCTTACAATCCATTTTCGACTAACAGGGTTGATATTATAAATCATCACAAATAAAAATCATTTCATCCATCACAATTTTTTATTTCGTATTTCAAATATGCAATTGATTATTGAGGTGGATCTAATATCGTGTTATTGTGGGGTAATAGTGTAATACACCCCCAAAAAATTAAATGAAAAATCGATTAAAAAATATAATATTATTAAATATACATAATAGAAAAATGAATTTGATTAAAATTCATACAAATATAAATAGAGTGATGATGTGGGAATAGTGAAACAAAAAATAAAAGATGAATAAATAAAAATAGAAATCATGGGAAAAACAAGAATCTACATGATATGGTACCACTGGGACCTAATTAATTATAGGAACACCACAAAAGCATATAATTTTAATAGATATTAAAATATAAATGAATTATAGTTTATAGTGAAAAATCATATAGTCAACTAAAATGTGAAGAACTGCTAAAATAGAAACTATGCACTAAAAGAAGCAATATTGATGGAATCAGGGATAAGAGAAATAGAAAAAATTTGACAAATTTTTGGGAATCCAGATCACTTAACATTGAAGAACAATAATCTTTTTTCTTAATTGAAACTTTCTATATGAAGATATTGACAAGATTCTAGATTCGATTAATGGTCGCATTTATTTATCCATGAATAAACCTTATAGGATCCACCATGAGTTGGGATGCAATAGTGTGTAGGGGGTCAGTAGGCCACCATATGAGTTGAATTATGAGGATGATAACACTACCACCATAATTATTTATGCTAGTAAATACGATTATCTACATTGTTTGGGAGAAAAATATGACTGAACCACCATCAGGATGAAAACAAAATAATAACGGTGAGAGGGAAACCATTTCAAGAATCTAGATCACTACATAGTAGATGATCTCGATCACCCATGAAGAAAATTTTCTGATCTATTTTGTATATTGAATATAGGCACTATATGGTTGATGAAACCTCCTACAAAGACTCTAAAAGACTAATTCCACAATCATGGGTAAGGCTCCAACAAATCCAATGCCAAACTACCCACCAAGAAGTAGATGGAATGGATCTAATCAATGTATGTCCATGATATATTATGTCTCATCATCCATTGAAGGCCAAACATGATGAAAATTGAATTACAATAGATAGACATGTTGGCATCCCAAATCGAGTAGTCTAAACTATTCAGAGGGCCTTGTAAATCACCTAATGTGATAAAATGAAACCAAAAAACAAAAAATGAAAAAATTAGTAAGTAGTTAATAATAATTCTCATGTATATAAAACAATTTAAATGGATTAACTGTTTAAATTATTCAATTACAATTTTTAATTTAAAAAAATGAATACCCAAATTGAAAACATGAAATATATTTAATTAAACGTGCTCTTCGACATAACATTCATGTTTCAAAAAAACATGGATGAACCAAAATCATTCATAACACCATTTATTATCATTAAAAATCATTCCATTGTTATTTTTAGTATAAAAATATATTAACACAAGGAATAAAACAGTCATTTAAACTTGTATACTTGCATCAATTTTATAACCATCAATTTCAGAGAAACACTACATTTTCTATTCATCTCTCCTGTTAAATTATTCATCCATCCAATAAAGCATTATCAGTTTTATGTTAATTAGATTAATTAATTAATTTAAACATGATAGACCAATAATAACAACATTATATTCAAATCAATGAATAGAGTGAATGCTATCATGAAAAACAAGAAGAAAACAATTATCATGGTTCAAAGAAACAACATGTGATCACTAAACATAATCAAATTCTACTATTTATTCCAATTTAATCATTATTAATTTAATTAAACCTACATCCAAATGGATAAACCATTGTCAACATATAGATTTTAATAAATAAATAAGAGAATAAACAAACCCCCTACATGAAATAATCATCTTTCTTTTCACAATAATGAATCAATATGTTGGATCTCTAATAACCTCTACTCTAAGAAAAATAGGATCTCTCAATGATATAGTTAAATGAAAACACTGATAAATTACAAAAAAACTTCATTATATTTATGTATATCATATTCCATAACATGGAATGAAGGAACGAGAGGAAATAATAATAATCAAAGTGATGCTGCTAGAAAAGAGGAAGATCTGATCATAGATCGCCATAGATTGAAATCATGAAATTGGGATTCAAGCCTTTTAAGATGGGGATTAAATGTCTTCAAAAATCACCATTGGATTCCTTGTGTTTATGAGAAATGATTTGGAGAAAATATAGTTAAGGGGGCTCAGGTTATTTATTAGAAAAATAATTTTTAGAGGACCAAACAATTTACCCTAAGATGACATAGTAGACCACATAAACCATTGCACAGTGAGAGGAGACCATATCATGAACCCTAGTAAATCTTGTTTCTTGGATACACTATTATAACTATGATTCATATCTTATTTATCCTGGGGAGGGACTATAGTCTATCATATATACACCATTGTAGTTACCCATAATTTGGATGAAGCCTTAAATACTATCACGGTGCCACCACCTCACTCCACACAACAATGCTTGACACTGGTGAAGTGCCTACGTTGTAGCCAACAACAATAGAAAAAACATCTTGAAAGGTAGTATCCTAGAATTTAATCCTATGAACCTCCCTACACTATAATGGGGAGACCAAACCATTGAAACCATGATTACGACACAAGCCATGGATCCATACTGCAACCTGGTCTCAAATAGTAGTGGCACATAACATTTTTCATCATTTTTCCTACAAACACATTTAAACCTCCTCAAAGTGACTCCAATAGAAGAAAAACAATATTATTAGGGGCATTAAGGATTTATCTACCACACTGTTTATATAAAAAAATCTTTTACAATTATATAAGATTCCATATTAAATTAATTTTGAGAATTTGATATCACAAAATATATTTAAAATGTTGTGTAGTTTACATTTTTAAAAGACAATATTTTATTTTTATCACACAACTAGAATAATTCTTGACAACATGAATAAATATTTTATAACATACACTCAAGTATTTATAAATAATTATCAATATATAATAAAATTATCTAATGAATCCCCATATAACAATATAGTGATTCCAATTTCAAAGTCTATGATAATCAAATATTTAATTGATTAATCAAAAATAATTATTGAATCTCGCAACTGATGAATTTATATAAAATTATGTTCCCATTTTTATCAAACTATATTTCAAAAAAATTTAATTTATTCTTATATTTCTCAAAAAATATTACCCAATTATAATTGTGACTAATTAATCAAAAATATATATATTGGATGGTATCAAATTTCATCCAACTTTCCATCTTAGTAATATCTATTTCAATAAGATTCAATATAAATTAATTGTCGACTGAATCAGAGGTTATTTTTAATTAATATAAAACATAGAATAAGAATTATAGTCAAATATGAATTAAATTTTGTTTCTAATACAAGATAAAAATGTGTTTAACTTATATAATTGTGAATATTTTTATAATTCTGTAATATTATAAAAACCAAATATCAAACATGAGAGAATAATCCTTGCATTTAATGTATTTTTAAACTCCTATTGTATTTAAATGTGTTGAAATGTAGATTTTGATAAACTCCACTTCGAAGAGAAAATCACCACATTTCATGATCAAAAAATTATCTTGGATCAAGCTTACATGAAATATTTTATCTGGAAGAATAAAAATAAAAATAAGAAGAACAGATAGATCATATTCAACTGGTTATCATATTATGATGCATAATCGAAGAGAGAAATTCATATTGTGATTTTTTCACTAAAGAAGAATAAACTCTAAATAGTTTCACTTGTACATGATAGAGTTATATTTTCAATATTGAACAATCAATCTTAGGAATCAGAATGTGAAATAAGACATGTCGTCATTACAGTGATTATGATGTTTTTACTAGATTCAAGGTATGAATGTGATTAATTTTATTTCAATGATCACAATTTTGAATGTTTATCATGAAGAATTGTAAAATTCTGGTTACAAAAATTGTATTACATCATTTTTTTATAATTTATGCATAAACACTATTGTATTAAATATAATTATCCATGAGTTTAAGGTAATATTGTAATAATTATATACCACACAAAATAGAATTTTTTATATTAGATAATGAGGTAACTAATTATTTCCAAACCATACCATGGAAAAGCTGCTTTGGTGGAGTAGTGAACCTTTTAAATTTTTATATTCATGTGGTTATGTGTTATTTTTATTATAGAGTATTAACTCATTAACTAGATGCTAAGGTTGTTTCATAAGAAAATAATCCTAAAAGTAAATTATATCACTGATTAACCCCTCCCCCTATTAGTGATACTGAAATTCTATTTGGGTGATCTCAATAGGTTCCAATTACGACAACCTAATGAATTAGCTATAACAAGATATTAAATTAATTAAACATGTTATCTAGTATAATCCTCCAGTTTCAACATACATAATGAGGAACAAAACTCATTATTCATTCCTTTTATTATCATCAAAAATCAATCTAACTTCATGTTCTTTATCCAATTCCATTAACACATGGAATAACACATTTAGTTTAAACATTCATACATGTATCAATTTGATTACCATCATATTATGATAAATACTATATTTTTTAATCATTCCTCCTCTTTAATTAATTATCCATCAATCAAAACATTAATGGATTTATGTTGTATATCCAATGACATCAATTTTAACTTGATGAACCAAGAATATCAACATTCAATACAATGAATAGTGCTTATAGGAAAATACCTAGAAAATTAATATGAAAAACATTATCATGGGGTAATGAAATAACATGAGATAAGTAAACATAAACAAATTTTATTAATTAATATTATTTATTCATTATTAGGTTTATTCCTCTTCCATACAAAGCGATATACCATTGTCAATTTATGATTTCGTGAAAATAAATAGGGTGAGAAATGAATCCACCACTTCAAATATGAGACATTCATTTCATGATAATGAATCAATGTCACAGATCCATGATCACCTAATCCATGAGTAAGTAATGATCTCCCAAGGATCTTATTAAATGAAAACATTGATATAATATAATGAATCCCCAATTATAATGATGGAGATCATACACTATAATATGGAATGAAGGAATGGAAGTAAATGAGATCAGATGTAGTCAAACCTCTAGGAATGAGGATGAACCTACGAGAGATTACCAAAGAATGAACTTAGGATGTTAGGATTGATCCATATTTGAAAGGGATCTTCAATCACATATCAAAGAAACGTTGGGTTCCTAGGTCTCAATATGATGGAGTGGGAGAAAACTGGTTTTAGGGACCTCATGGGTATTTATAGGATGAAATATTTGTAGAGGACCATTGTGAAGACCCTAAGAACACGTAGGTGACCATATTGACCATTCAAATAATCATATTAGACCATATTTCAGCCCCTGTTAAATATTTCATCTTGTATCCACTACTGGATCCATTGTACAAATCTTATTTATCCTAGGGGAGGGAATTTGACCCAGCCTATATCCCACGTTGCACCCACCCCCAATTTTGATGTAGCAAAAAATTAACTATGGTTCTACCACCTCACTCCATGACGTAGTTCTCAACACCAGGGATGGGGGAAAGAGAGTCGATTGAGGGTGTGGAGTCTGGTTTGGAATGGAACGAGCATGGTGGTGGTGATATGTATAGTTTGTTTCCAGTTCAATGACCACAAATGATGGTCTTCTGAATCATGGGGCTCATGATATCAACTCTCTAGTTGTACATTAAGGGGTTGAATCTCTCATTTAAGAGAATATATTTATTGAAAAAAGGTGAAATCATATTTACAATATTGACAATGATTTATCGTATTGACATCAAATCCAATTCAATAATTCTTTATATCTGTGATTACTGTGTGAAATTGATGTCATTGAAATGGTTTTATTTAGGAATGTTTGTTCTCCACACATAGGGTGAAATAAAATACATGGTAATTTTAATAGGTTTCATTAATTGAATTTTTTTCATAAACATTAAGGACATTGAAATCATTATTTATTGTTTTGAAAAGTTATTTCACACAAATTATGTAACTATAATTAATACTATTGATATATATGAAAAAATGAATGATAAAAAGGGAGATTATTTGAATATTTATAGAATAAAAATAATTTCATACAGAGAATATGGAAGATGTAATTAAATATGGTCGTCCTGATGGTGAGCCCGACAAGCCCCGTGTCTAGGGTAACATTCGATATGGGGGATACCGATAACCCTCTTCCTCTCTCCCATATTTTATGCAACCTTAAAAGTCGTCATTGGATCAAACCATCAACAATTCCTATATACCATGATTACCTCATTTCATTGCTGTTTTCATTGGAATATCAAATTTGGATCCACTTTGTTTGGTGATTTTCCATTTCCATCTATACATTTCCTTGCTAGTGATCCCTATTGCTTCACATTCTTTGGATTGATTTTTGTATTGGCCATGGATTCCCAACATGAATAACTCCATTTTTTATGTGATTCTTCAAAGTACACTTGGCATTAGATGTTATTCTATGGAATATGACAATGGTGAATTGACCTTCTTCAATGACGGGGGTGGTCTTCCTTCTCATCTCCCTGCCTCTGTTCCCACTAAAATCCTTGCATCGTACCCCTCTCAACACTACACATCTATATGATAGCTCAACTCCCCTAACCATGAACCATCCTTATCTTCTACCTCTTTGATAATGTACACCCATAACTCGAGTAACTAATCAGGTGACTTTATCATCCCCAAACATGGTATAATTATATTCTTTAGGTGGAGGTTGATCTTCAATGAACAAAGATTGTTTAATTTTGATGGAGGATTATCTAAAAAGGTTTATTGAATTTAACTCAATCTTATAAAAATAGTTTGTTTCATATAACTAGAATTGAATTATTTTAAATTACCTACTCTGATAGAAAAATGAAATAATATCATGTTTAATATTGGTTCAATGATATTTTGTGGATCTTTGATTTGATTAAATACCACTTATTTGTTCAATTTCATTTATCATCAATCGTATATTTGTTGGTTATATTAAATTATATTCATACAGAAGTCATTTTTTAAAGTTTTTTATCAATCTTACATATGAAGTCCTGAGATTTTTTTATCATTTATGTGGGAGGTTTTTTGGTTGAGAATTATTGTGATGCTGATAGATGATCATATATTAATTTTATGTAATTGATGGGGCCTGTTTGAATTATATCTCACCTAAATTATCCATCATTATATAAATATGGGTTATAATTTAAAAAATTCCAAATAAAATAAAATTATACAAAACAAAATATTTAACATTTTTAATGTTTTATAATGGTCCTTGTGATCAATGGGCGGTGGAGTGGTAACCATATGTGATAGTAAAGTTATGAGTGGATTGATTTTATTTCATCTCATATTTGGGTTATTGATTTTAATTCAGTTTAATAACTTATTTTCATTCATTTATTTATTTTGATAGATACAATAATTTCATAAGGAATTATTATATATTTATTTTAATTTGAATATTTTAAAATTTGTTGAAGAATTTGACATATTTCCTTTATATAATAACGCATACAATAATGTTAATATTTGGAAAAGTGGGATTATGAAAAAAAAATTCCTAGGATTATGGAAGTGAACAAGTGAATGATAGAAATGGTTGAATCTTTGAAAAATATTAATGATATTTTCCGAGAGAGGAAGAATGATAATTAAAACATAATATGAGTATACCGGTTCTAGCATTGGAAGTCAGCCTCTATTGGGGACATAAGGAATTAGTATTTTTTGAGGATATTGATATATGATCTGGTCCACAGAATCTCACCAATTTTATCATAGAAACTCATCCTATAAAACATATATAATGTAACACTTTATTTTAAAAAGCCCCCACATGGGAGCAGACCACCCAAATCAGGGCTGACAACTATACATACCAAAAGATCTCGAAATTTATATTTCATTGCTTCACAGTGCATGGAGCCTACCCACCTTACAATGTTACAGACAAATAGACATACATACATATATATATATATAGATAGATATATATATTAACTATATTAATTTAGTAATATTTTTATAATATATATCTCATAATTTTTAATGCTACTCTTTATCATTGTTAAAAAATACACTGAAAAATATGAACAATTATCATCACTAGAGAAAATAAATGATAATTGCTACTATAGGACACCAAGCGTCAATGGTACGCTTCTCTTTGAATAATAGAGCAGTGTGTGTTGTACGCAACCTCATGTTCTACCACACTACAACTAATTAATGTATCTGTTATGAATAGTAATGCCTACTTTTTGAAATTTTATAAATTTTAACTCTCAAAACGGACTTCATTTTTAGATTTGGAGTATCTAATTTATCCTAAGGTTAAAGTTGGGTACTTTTCAGATATATTTTATATTTTAGTGAAAATTACTAAAAAATACTTTTTAATTAAAATAATTAATAGTGATATATTATGAATTTTAGTGGTTTTAAAGTATAATTAGAATATAATTTTACTATTTTATCTAATGGTGGTCATTAGAATTAATTTTACTTTGAAATTGGACATAAACAATTGTCCATCTTTTGATAGATATTGTTTCTTAAAAATAGGATACTTGTTTTGACAGTGGGATTTAATTAAAAAATTATTTAATTTAACTTATATGTTATTAATTTTGTAAAATAGACATCATTTTTGATTTTGGAATATCAATTATTTCGTAGGGTGAATTTTTGGTGTTGTTTTGAAAAACTACAATTTTTTATGAATAGTGAAACCACTAAGTCGTAGTTAAGCAAACTGATTTTTCATTTAAATGACAGTTTTCTACTTATGTGTATTGAATTTAGAAAATCCTACATACAAGGTTGTCATTAATAAGTAAAATGTGGTTCAATGGGATGAAAATAATTTTTTGGTGAATAATACCTTTTTTCATTAATTGCGATTAGAAGTAAATAGTGTAATTTAAGGTAAAAATAATGTTATAATAATATGAAATCACTATGACAATTGTCCTTACACTATTATATGAGTCATGTACAACCATTAAAAAAAATGGGTTGATTTTTGGGACCCCATGGAGCCACTTGGGTAAGATAATGACATTATTACATTTTATTTAATGTAAAAGTAAAAATAAAACAATCAAGAATTGTTTTACTAAGACAATTTTTAGATGGGGATATACAAGTCAGATTTTTCTCTATAAATATTAATTGGAAACCTAAAATTATTTCCAACATCATGGTAATTTTTTAATAATTTTTAGACATTAAATAAAGTAAATGTTTTTTGACACCATGATGATGCAGCGATTACCTCATTTATTAACGATTTAAATAAAATAAGCAGATAAGGTAAATTCTAAGTCATACACTTGTCAAAAACTTATTGGATGAGTTTATTTCTAACCCTTATAATCTTATCCCTTAAATATATCAATGTGGGACCTCTAAAATCCGAAACCCATTTGAATATAATGTAACATTTCAATAATTTCCAATAGTACCCCACTTCTCCTCTTATAAAACGCCCCCACCTCTACCACTTTATTCACACAACCAAAGCCTTTGGATCAGAGAACCCCTTCCCATTTCCTCTATCCACATCCCTATATTACTCCTAGAAGACTTCCTTTGGGCTGAATCCTTTCCAAGGAAGCCTTTGGGCTCAAATAAAAAAGAGTTACTCATTTAAAGGTAATGCTTTCTCTTCTGTTATTTTGTTTTATTTTGCTTCTCCAACCCCTTAAAATCTTTTTATTAGTTTATTTTGTAAAAACACTAGTATAATCAATATTCTATGATTTTTTCATAATGAGGATACGAGCTACACTCACACACACCTACAAATAATGGTTAATGAACATACTGTTTCCATGGATGGCGAATTTCTTCCTCACGAAACGATGATTGTTCAAAATCCTTCTAACACCATTCATGGTGGCCATTGTGATGTCACTATATTTATATATGATATATATTATGTTTATTTTTTCCATATTATTTTGTATTTTTCATTTATGGCATACCATTATGGTTTCCATTATGGGTAAACACGATATCTTCATTTAAGGAAGTGCAGACTACCTCCACCTCAAAGTGATTTGATTCGTTAATTCCACATGTGGGATGTGTAAAGAATGAATTAAATGATATTATATATGATATTATACTGTAATTATAATATACCTTTATATCATTATTATTTCATTCCATTAAATACGAAATAGAAATGAAAGTAGCATTCATGCGTACGTACGGCTTACCGTCTCCATGAACGGTGCATTTCATTTCTTATCTCTAAATGATATGTAATATTATAAATTCATATATATACTAGATATATATGATATCTAAATCCTGAAAATAATTCTTTATATAATGGATATTTTACCACATGAGCAACTTTCAATTATAAGAAGTTTATTTTTGACTCAAGTACCAATGATCGACAAAACGACCATTATTAACTTAAATAATTACATAATGTTCATAACATGCTAATAAGTGATATAAAAGTAATAATGAACTTGAAAAATGTTCTTATGAAAGTAGAAATTGACTCTAGTTTATTATTCTGGAGGTTTAAGAATGATCGAGTCAAGTCAGACACAAGGAATGGGAACTTCTTAAACCAATTTACATTCTTTTGGTTAACATCATACTTGATTATTTATGTGGTATTAAAAGTGTTTGTGTGATGGTTTTTGTATATAATATGTTGAATAATGTTTACATAAATGTATATGCATATTCTATCAAGTATATTAAGTCTCTCTTCAATGATATGATTTATGTAAGTCACTTTGTCTCAATCTCCTTTCATTGAGGCATATTTTTTTATACACAACATTATTTTATACGGTGTATACACCACTTTGACTTTTATGTTTATTCCAAAGGAATATTTTTATACAAAGTGTTTTAATAAATGAAAAAAAGGAATGCTTTGTCTAATGTATTCTGAGACAATGACTTCTCTACCATCATGACCATTATTTGAGTTTCAGCTTCCTCTACAAGCCATAACTATTTTTAAAATGAAAAATAAATTCAAATTTTTCTTTTTCTTTTATTTTGGTATTGAAAATGGTTTCATTATATGAATTTGTTGGAATAGTATATTCCGGGTTGGGTACTGGTAAAAGTAAGCCCTTCGGGTTGGGGTCCGGTTATAGCAGACCCTCAAAGATTGTGTCCGGTTATTAGAGGCACTCAAGGATGGTGTCTTGTTATTAGAGGCACTCCGGGTTGGTGTCTAGTTATTAGAGGAACTCCGGGTTGGGTTCCGGTTACAATTACCCCCTATGTCTTGGCACGAGGCCTTGATAAAGAAATTAAAGATCAGCATTATGCATTCCAACATGGTGAAAGTGGTTATTTATATTGCATGTTATTATTCGACTTGTGGAATATCCATGTGGGTAAGTAAATGGAATTTTTTGAGTTTATCCGTACCATATTATGTTGATGTTCATGATTAATAAGCCTTTTGTTTTTGTTATACATTTCCTTAAATGCATATTTTTACTTATGAATGTTTCTGATATATTGTTATCCTTACTGAGCATTTGAGCTCACCCCTTTCAATGTTTTAATTTTCCAGGATGTGAAGAAATTGTTTATGAATGACCTGTAGGGATATTATGTGGGGACATGAAGGCAAGATGTTGTTGTAGTTTTGTTTCACTTTATGATGTGATGTAAGACTTATAATGTATCTAGTTTATCCATTGCTACTAAACAAATCAATCTTTCGAGACTTGATCTTTTGTGATCATGCCAATGTTACGTAATAAGGCACTGACTCTGGGTAACTGCGGTCAGGGCGTTACAGTTGGTATCAGAGGCTGTTTATTACTAACCTTCGAAGCTAGATTTAGATAAACTCTGATTAGAGCACATATCCCTAAGATAGAATTTGTGGATTAGTATAGAAGAACTTCCTATAATTTTGGTATTATAGATATTTTTTGAGTTTTTCGAGCAATAAATCCCTGTCTAGATATGAGCAGGTAGAGGTGGCTCTGCCACAAATGTACCTAGGAGTGAATACTCCGACAAGGAGTTTCGGGCATGACCAAGGGTATACTGTTACATGACAGAGGGTCTTGCTGCACTATTGGATATGACACTCTGGGATGATATGCTTAGGATAATTCTTAATTTTCTTTTTAAACCATTATAAAAGGTTTATGAGTATATACTTCCTCAAAGAAAATATTATTAAGATTATGGATTATATCCATTAATTGTTAAATCTATGGTAAGTGTTTTGCAAGTTTGTTATTATGTATTTCGATTCATAAACTAATCTAGTATATGACATTGTTTAGAAATGGCGCCTAGTGGAAGAAATGGAAATTGTATCAATGCACGCACTCCATGTAGGGATTTCCCTCCTGCTCAAGATAATTATAGTGGGGTAGGTGATACAACTGGTGCTGATCAGCTTATCACCATACTGGGACTACTCACTCAAGTTATGAATAATAACCTTACTCATATGGAGAACCCTGATCCGCAATGTGGAGGATCAATGTTAGACCGCTTAATGAGGAAACAACCACCAACATTCAATGGGATTACCAATCCCTATGTAGCTGAGCAGTGGATATATTCTTTAGAGAAAATATTCCATGCCTTGGGGTGTAGTGAAAGAGAAATGGTAATCATGGCAGTTTATCGCCTCCCTGGAGATGCTGGTCAATGGTGGTCATTGATTCAAAACACAATGGAAGATGACGAAGTATCAAGTATGGAATGGAGGGAGTTCAACGATCATTTCTTAGAAAAATACTATCCTCGAGACCATCGAGAAGATATGGAAATGCAATTTTGGATTCTGAGGTAGAAGGAGGATGAGAATGTCGCAAAGTATGAGGATAAATTTACAAGGTTAGCGAGGTATGCAGCAGATTATATACGGAACCCATGGAGTAAGATTGATTGTTTCTTTGATGGGTTAAAACCTTTTCTTTGTCATGCATTAGTCTCACAATCCGTCTCATCATACGGAGATATTGTCTCGTGTGCTATCAAGATGGAAAAGGAGTTCTGTAAATCTTATGACAATAAAGTATAGAAAGAGAAGACGAGAACATTGGAAAAAGAGACAGATAAAGGGAAAAAGGTAAAGAAGGATTTTCCATTATGAGATAATTGTGGGAAGAATCACCCGGGTACTTGTATAAAAGGAATGGGAGTTTGTTATAAATGTAGGGAAAATTGTCACCAGGCTCGTGATTGCAAGGGAGATAAAGAGGCTATCAATATTGAATTATACAATTGTTGGAAAATGGTTCATTATGAAAATTAATGTCTTGACCATCAGGGAATCTTAGCATAGAAAATGTCAAGGGATCCAGGATAATCTTAAGATGTTACTACAGTTAAAGCGAAATAATTAATGTATTGGTGCTTTTGGACTCAAGAATTATATTCTGATATAAGAATAATGTGATTGTACTACTGTACATGTTGTTTTCATTATGGTTTTAATATGATGAAGGTAATCATATTTTTAGTATTTTACAATAAGAGAAACTTTACTTTGTTTGGGGAATCTGATGTTACAATTGATTTTGAAATTTAGATACCTTTTAGAAAAAGTGTGGACAGAGACATTTTGGATAAATATAAAGATTAACTTTGAATGGTAATTTTTGGATTTTTATAAAAGTACAACATACAGACCGTGTCACAACCTATCATGTTGGACAAAGCATCGATAATTGATCCCACAACCATAGTGTGATTAAGATTTTTCACATACCACTGGACTACGTGATGTCCCTAGATTTAATAATGTAGTTTATTTTTTTAATGGTCGGATATGTGAATTATAAATTCATTATTTTTGGAACCCTATAAAATTAGGATAAATAGAATATATATTTTTTGAAATCTTTTAGAGTGAAAGATGTGTTTGTGGTAGGAATTAGTTGAAGGATGAAACTCTGCTTGACAATTATATATATACATATATATTTTCCCTCTTGTTGTGTCGATAAATTAATTCATAAAATGGATCTTAAAACCAAAAATGTGTTATCATAATACCATATGTTTTTTTGAACCGATGATATATTAAATCATCATAGATTGATGGCTTTGAGGCCCTCAATTTTCCACTTGTTTGTGATTGATGACCTCAATCACTCCCTATAAATATTTACTATTTTCCACTGATTACGTGTCTATAATTTCCTCTAATGTTCATCTATTCGAAAACCTAATTTGTTGGTGACTCTCTCATTTATATTTCCATCTTATTAATAATAAATTTTATTAAACCTATTTCTGATATGGGTTTTCCCCAAAGGTATTTTCTACATTAAACCTTTTATTTTCTATAAACATTTTCATATTTTGAGGATGCAATTTTTTGAAGGAGGGGAGAATGTAACACCCCAAGCTTCCATGGTACGGTTCTCTTTGAATAATAGAGATGTGTGTGTTGTATGCAACCTTGAGTTCTAACACACCACGACCAATAAATGTAGCCATTATGAATAGTAATACCTACTTTTTTAAATTTTATAAATTTTATCTCTCAAAATGGACTTCATTTTTTGATTCGGAGTATCGAATTTAGCCTAAGGTGAATGTTTGGAACTTTTTGGATAACTTTTATATTTTAGTGAAATTTATGAAAACAACCTTTTAAATTAAAATAACTAATAGTGATATATTATGAATTTGACTTGTTTTAAAGTATAATTAGAATATAATTTTACCATTTTAACCAATGGTGGTCATTAGAATAAATTGAACTTTGAAATTTTACATAAACAATTGTCAATCTTTTGATAGATATTGTCTCTTAAAAACACGCTATTTGTTTTGACAGTGGGATTTAATTAAAAAATTATTTAATGTAACTTCTATATTATGAATTTTTTTAAAATAGACATCATTTTTGAATTCGGAATATCATTTATTGCTTAGGGTGAATTTTTAGTGTTGTTCTGAAAAACATCAATTTTTGATGAATAGTGCAACCACTAAGTGGTAGTTAAGCAAACTGATTTTTCATTTAAATGAATGATTTCTACTTAGGTGCATTGAATTTAAAAAATACGACATTCTTTGTTGTCATTAATAAGTAAAATGTGGTTCAATGGGATGTAAATAATTTTTTGGTGATATTAACTTTTTTTCATTAATGGCAATTAGAAGTAATTAGTGTAATTTAAGGAAAAAATAATGTTATAATGATATGAAATCACCATGACACTTGTCATACCCCTATTGGATGAGTCATGGCCGACCATTAAAAACCATGGGTCGATTTGTGGGTCCCCATGGAGCCACTTGGGTAAGATAATGACATCAATTCATTTTATTTAAAGTAAAAGTAAAAATGACACAAACATGAATTGTTTTACTAAAACAATTTTTAGAAGGGGATATACAAGTCAGATTTTTGGCTATAAATATTCATTGGAAAAATAAAATGATTTCCTACATCATGGTAATTTTTTTGTAATTTTTAGACATTAAATAAATTAAATGTTATATGACACCATAATGATGAAGTGATTACCTAATTAATTAACGATTTAAATAATATAAGAAGATAAGGTAAATTCGAAGTCTTACACTTGTCAAAAACTTATTGGATGAGTATATATCGAACTATTATCATCTTATCCGGGAAATATATCAAAGTGGGACCTCTAAAATCCGAATCCCATTTGAAAATAATCTAACATTTCAGGAATATCGAAGAGTACCCCTCCTCTCCTCTTATAAAAGGCCCCCACCTCTACCACCTTATTCACACCACCAATGCCTTTGGATCGGCCACCCCAGCCCATTTCCTCTATCCACATCCATATCTTAGTCCTAGAATCCCCACATTGGTTACAATATTTTCCATGGAGGCCTTTGGGCTCAAATCACAAAGCGTTACTCTTTTAAAGGTAATGCTTTCTCTTATGTTATTTTGTTTTATTTAGCTTCTCCAACCCCTTAAAATATTTTAATTCATTTATTTTGTAAAAACACCATTATCTTCAATATACTAGGATGTTTCTATAAAAATGACTCATGCTACACTCACACACACCTACATATAATCGTTAATGAACATACTGTTTCTGTGGATGGCGAATTTCTGCCTCACGAAATGATGATTGTTCAAAATCCATCTAAAACCTTTCATGGTGGCCATTGTGATGTCACTATATTTATATATGATATATATTATATTTATTTTTTCCATATTCTTCTGTATTTTTCATTTATGGCATTCCTTTATGGTTTCCATTATGGGTAAAAGCGATATCTTCATTTAAGGAAGTGCGGACTACCACCCCCTCAATGTGATTTGATTCGTTAATTCCATATTTGGGATGTGTAAATGATGAAATAAATGATATTATATATGATATTATACTGGAATTATAATATACCTTTATATAATTATGATTTCATTCCATTAAATACGAAATAGAAATGAATGTAGCATTCATCAGTACGTACGTATTACCATCTCCATGAACGGTGCATTTCATTTCTTACCAATAAATGATATGTAAAATTATAAATGCATATATATACTGGATATATATTATATATATGATATATACATCATTAAAATAATTCTGCATAAAGTGGATATTTTACCACATCAACAACTTTCAATTATAAGAAGTTTATTTTTGACTAATGTACCAAAGATAGACAAAACGACCGTTATTAACTTAAATAATTACATAATGTTCATAACATGGTAGTAAGTGATATAAAAGGAATAATTAACTTGAAAAATGTTCTCAAGAAAGTATAAATTAACTCTAGTTTATTATTCAGGAGGTTAAAGAACGATCGAGTCAAGTCGGACACGAGGTAAGGGAACTTCTTATCCCAATTTCCATTCTTTGGGTTAACATCCTACTTGATTATTTATGTGGTAATAAAAGTGTTTGTGTGATGGGTTTTGTATATAATATGTTGAATTATGTTTACATAAAATGTATATACATATTCCATCAACTATATTATGTTTTTCTTCAATTATATGATTTATGTAAGGGTCTTCATCTCAATCTCCTTTAATTGAGGCATATTTTGTTTTATACACAACTTTATTATATACGGTGTATAATCCCATTTGGCTTTTATGTTTATTAAAAAGGAATATTTTTATACAAAGTGTTTTACTAAACTAAAAAAAGGAATGTTTTATCTTACGTATGCGGCGACAAAGACTTCTTCGCCACCCTGACCATTGATTGAGTTTCGGCATCCTCAACAAGCCATAACTATTTTTAAAATAAAAAATAAATACAAAGTTTTAATTTTATTTTATTTTGGTATTGAAAATGGTTTCATTATATGAATGTGTTGGAATAGTATGTTCTGTGTTGGGTACTAGTAAAAGTAAGCCCTCCGGTTTGGGGTCCGGTTACAGCAGACCCTCCGTGATGGTGTCCTGTTATTAGAGGCACTCCGGGATGGTGTCTGGTTATTAGAGGCATTACGGGTTGGTGTCCAGTTATTAGAGGCACTCCGGGTTGGGTTTTGGTTAATGTTAGTCCCTAGGTCTTGGAACGAGGCCTTGAAAAATAAATTAAAGTTTAGCATTGTGCATTCCAACATGATGAATGAAGTCATTGATATTACATGTTATTATTTGAATAGTAGAATATCCATGTGGGTATATAAATGGCAATGTTTGATTTTATCCTTAACATATTATGCTGAAGTTCATGTTTAATAAGGCTTCTGTTTTAGTTATATATTGCCTTAAATGCTTATGTTTACGTATGAATGTTTCCGCTATACTGTTATCCATACTGAGCATTTGATCTCACCCCATTCAATGTTTTAATATTCCAGGATGTGAAGATGTAATTTATGAATGACCTGCAGGGATATTATAAGGGGATATGAAGACAATATGGTGTTTTCATTTTTTTTCATTTTATTATGTAATGTAAGACTTATGATTGTATCTATTGTTTCCAAGGCTACTAAACTAATAGGTCTTTCGAGACTTGATCTTTTGTGATCATGCCAATGTTACGGAATAATGCACCGGCTCTGGGTAACTAGGGTGAGGGCATTATAGTTGGTATCAGAGGTAGTTTATTACTAACCTTGAAAGCTAGATTTAGATAAACTCTGATTAGAGCACATGGCCCTAAGATAGACATTTTGGATTAGTATAGAAGAACTTCAAAAAAATTGGTATTATAGAGATTTTTTGAGTTTTTCAAGCAATACATAACTGTCTGGATACGAGCAGGTGAAGGTTGCTATGGAACAGATGTACTTAGGTGTGAAAACTCCGACAAGGAGTTTCAGGATTGACCCTGGGTATCCTGGTACACGAAAACAGTCCTTGCTGCACTCTTGGTTACGACACTTCCGGGGGATATGCATAGAATAATCCACATTTTCATTACAAACCATTATAAATGGTTTATGAGTATATACATCCTCAAAGGAATCCTTTTTCTGATTAAGGATTATATCCATAAATTGTTCAATCTATGTTAAGTGTTTTGCATGTTTTTTATTATGTATTTTGATTCATAAAGTAATCTAGTTTATGATATTGATTAGAAATGGCACCTAGGGGAAGAAATGGAAACTGTATCAATGCATGCACTCCATGTAGCTATTTCCCTCCTGCTCAAGATAATTATAGTGGGGAAGGTGATACAACTGGTGCTGATCAGCATATCACCATACTGGGACAACTCACTCAGGTTATGAATAATAACCTTACTCATATGGAGCACCCTGATCCGCAACGTTGAGGATCAATGTTAGACTGCTTCATGAGGCAACAACCGCCAACATTCAATGGTATTACCAATCCCTTAGTAGCTGAGAAGTGGATAAATTTCATAGAGAAAATATTCCATGACTTGGGGAGTAGTGAAAGGGAAAAGGTTATCATGGCAGTTTATTGCCTCACTGGAGATGCCTATCAATGGTGGTCATTTATTCAAAACACAAATGAATTTGATGAAGTATCAAGTATGTAATGGAGGGAGTTCAAAGTTCTTTTCTTAGAAAAAAACTTTCCTCGGGGCCATCGAGCAGATATGGAAAGGCAATTTTTGAGTCTGAGGCAGAATGAGGATGAGAATTTCGCAAATTATGAGGCTAACATTACAAGGTTAGCGAGGTATGCAGCAGTTTATATATGTATTCCAAGGAGTAAGATTGATCGTTTCCTTGATGGGTTAAAACCTTTTCTTCTTCGTGCATTAGTCTCAAAATCCTTCTCATCGTACGAATATATTGTCTCGTCTGCTATCAAGATGGAAAAGGTGTTCTGTAAATCTTATGACAATAAAGTAAAGAAATAGAGGAAGAGAACATTGGAACAAGAGACAGATAAAGGGAAAATGGAATGAAGTATTTTCCATTATGTGATAATTGTGGAAAGAATCATCCTGGTACTCGCCTAAAAGGAATGAGAGTTTGTTATAAATGTGGAGAAAAAGGTCACCAGGCTTGTGATTGCAAGGGAAAGAAAGAGGCAATCTATGTTGAATGATACAATTGTTGGGAAATGGGGCATTATGAAAATGAATTTCTTAATCGTCAGGGAAGCTTAACTAAGAAAAGTTCAAGAGATCAAGGTCATTCTTATGTTGTTACTATAGTTGAAGCGGAATAATTAATGTATTTGTGCTTTTTGACTCATGGATAATATTCTGATATAAGAATAATGTGATTATACTACAATACTTGTTGTTTTCATTATGGTTTTAATATGATGAAGGTAATCATATTTTTAGTATTTTACAATAAGAGAAACATTACTTTGTTTGGGGAATCTGATGTTTCAATTGATTTTGGAATTTAGAGACCTTTTAGAGAAAGTCTGGACAGAGTCATTTTGGATAAATATAAAGATTAAGTTTGAAAGGTTATTTTTGGATTTTTATAAAAGGACATCACACAAACTGTGTGACAACCCATTGTGTCAGACAGAGCTGCATGAATTGAACCCACAACCATAGTGTGATTAGAATTTTTCACCTACCACTGGACTACGTGAAGTCCATAGGTTTTATATTGTAGTTTATTTTTTAACGGTCTGATATGTGAATTATAAATTCTTTATTTTTGGAACCCTATATGATTAGGATATATATAATATATTTTTTTTGAAATCTTTTAGAGTGAAAGATGAGTTTGTGGTAGGAATTAGTTGAAGGATGAAACTCTACTTGACAATTATATATATACATATATATTTTCCCTCTTATTCTATGGATAAATTAATTCTTAAAATGGATCTTAAAACCAAAAATGTGTTATCCTAATACTATATGTTTTGATGAACCGGTGATATGTTAAATAATCATAGATTGATGGCTTTGAGGCCATCAATTTTCCACTTGTTTGTGATTGAAGACCTCAATCACTCCCTATAAATATTTACGTTTTTCCTCTATTTACATGTCTATAATTGCCACCAATGTTCTTCTATTCGAAACCCTAATTTGGTGGTGACATTCTTATTTCCCTTTCCCTCTTATTAAAACTATATTTTATTAAACATATTTCCGATATTGGTTTTCCACAAAGGTAACTTCTACTTTCATCCTTTTATTTTTGAGGAAAATTTTCAAATTTCGAGGACACAATTTATTGAAGGAGGGGTGAATGTAACATCCCAAGATTTCATGGTACGCTTCTCTTTAAATAATAGAGCATCGTGTGTTGTACGAAACCTCGAGTTCTAACACACCGCGACCTAACAAAGTAGCCATTATTAATAGTAATACCTAATTTTTGAAATTTAATAAATTTTATCTCTCAATATGGACTTCATTTTTAGATTCCGAGTATCGAATTTAGCGTAAGGTGAATGTTTGGTACTTTTTGGAAAACTTTTATATTTTGGTGAAAATTATTAAAATAATCTTATTAATTAAAAAAATTTATATAGATATATTTTGAATTTGACTGGTTTTAAAGTTTAATTAGAATATAATTTTAACCTTTTATCCAATGGTGGTCATTTAAATTAATTTTACTTTAAATTGCACATAAATAATTGTCAATGTTTTGATAGATAGTGTTTCCTTAAAACACTCTATTTGTTTTGACAGTGGGATTTAACTAAAAAATTATTTAATGTAACATCTATGTTATTAATTTCATAAAACAGACATCATTTTTGAATTCGGAACTTCAATTATTGCTTAGGGTGAATTTTTTGTGTTGTTATGAAAAACTTCAATTTTTGATGAATAGAGAAACCACTAAGTGGTAGTTAAGAAAACTGATTTTTCATTTAAATGAATGTTTTCTACTTCTGTGAATTGAATTTAGAAAATCTGACATACATGGTTGTCATTAATAAGTAAAATCTGGTTCAATGTGATGAAAATAATTTTTTGGTGAATAGTAACTTTTTTTCATTTATCATGATTAGAAGTAATTAGTGTAATTTAAGGTAAAAATAATGTTATAATAATATGAAATCACAATGATACTTGTTCTACCCCAATTGGTTGGGTTAGGTCCGACCCTTACAAGCCATGTGTCGATTTGTGGGACCCCATGGTGCCACTTAGTTAAGATAATGACATTAATACATTTTCTTTAAAGTAAAAGTAAAAATGACACAAACATGAATTGTTTTAATAAAACAATTTTTAAAAGGGGTTATAAAAGTCAGATTTTGGGCTATAAATATTCATTGGAAACCTAAAAAGATTCCCTACATCATGGTAATTGTTTTATAATTTTTAGACATTAAATAAATTAATTGTTTTATGACACCATGATGATGCAGCTATTACCTCATTAATTAACGATTTAAATAAAATAAGAAGATAAGGTAAATTATTAGTCTTACAATTGTCAAAAACTTATTGGATTAGTATATTGCGAACCCTTATCATCGTATCCTTGAAATATATCAATGTGGGACCACTAAAATCCGAAACCCATTTGAAAATAATGTAACATTTCAAGAATTTCCAAAAGTACCTTTCCTCTCCTCTTATAAAAGGCCCCCACCTATACCTCATTATTCACACCACCAAAGCCTTTGGCTTGGCCAACCCCTGCCCATTTCCTATTTTTACATCCCTATATTACTTCTAGAAGCCACACATTGGGCAGAATTTATTCCAAGGAAGCCTTTTGGCTCAAATCAAAAAGAGTTACTCTTTTAAAGGTAATGCTTTCTCTTATGATATTTTGTTTTATTTTGATTATCCAACCCCTTAAACTCTTTTTATTCCTTTCTTTGGTAACAACACCAGTATCATCAATATACTAGGATGTTGTTATAACATGAATTAGAGTACACTCACACACACCTACAAATAATGGTTAAT
Organism: Viscum album; assembly: GCA_963277665.1. Taxonomy (NCBI): domain Eukaryota; kingdom Viridiplantae; phylum Streptophyta; class Magnoliopsida; order Santalales; family Viscaceae; genus Viscum; species Viscum album. The sequence goes on along the minus strand of OY728139.1, from coordinate 993,331,593 downwards.
GAATATACTATTTCCGTGGATAGCGAATTCTTGCCTCACAAAACGATTATTGTTCAAAATCCATCTAACACCTTTCATGGTGGCCATTGTGATGTCACTATATATATATATATATATGATATATATTATGTTTATTTTTTCCATATTATTCTGTATTATTCATTTATGGCAAACCTTTATGGTTTCCATTATGTGTAAACGCGATATCTTCATTTAAGGAAGTGTGGACTACAGCCCCCTCAAAGTGATTTGATTCGTTAATGTCAAATGTGGGATGTGTAAAGGATGAATTAAATGATATAATATATGATATTATACTGAAATTATAATATACCTTTATATCATTATGATTTCATTCCATTAAATACGAAATAGAAATGAAAGTAGTGTTCATGTGTACGTACGGCTTACCGTCTCCATGAACGGTGCTTTTCATTTCCTACCTCTAAATGACATGTAATATTTTAAATTCATATATATACTGGATATATATTATATATATGATATCTACATCATGAATATAATTATGGATATAATGGATATTTTACCACATGAACAACTTGCAATTATATGAATTTTATTTTTGACTAAAGTACCAAAGATCGACAAAACGACTGTTATTAACTTAAATAATTACATAATGTTCATAACATGGTAATAAGTGATATAAAAGGAATAATTAACTTGAGAAATGTTCTCATGCAAGTAGAAATTAACACTAGTTTATTATTCTGGAGGTTAAAGAACAATCGAGTCAATTCGGACACGAGGTAAGGGAACTTCTTAACCCAATTTCCATTCATTGGGTTAACATTCTACTTAATTATTCATGTGGTATTAAAATTGTTTGTGTGATGTTTTTTGTATATAATATATTGAATTATGTTTACATAAAATGTATAAACATATTCCATAAACTATATTAAGTCTCGCTTCAATTATATTATTTATTAAGGGACTTCGTCTCAATCTTCTTTCATTGACGCATATTTTGTTTTATACACAACATTATTTTATACAATGTATAAAACCATTTGGATTTTATGTTTATTAAAAAGGGAATCATTTTATTCAAATCATTTTACTAATTGAAAAAAAGGAATGTTTTGTCTTACGTATGCAGCGACAACGACTTCTCCGCCGTCGTGACCATTATATGAGTTTCGATATCCCCTACAAGCCATAACTATTTTTAAAATAAAAAATATATACCAAGATTTACTTTTTTTATTTTGGAATTGAAAATGGATTCATTATATGAATGTGTTGGAATAGTATGTTTCGGGTTGGGGACCTGTAAAAGTAAGCCCTCCGGGTTCAGGTCTGGTTACAGCAGACCCTCCGGGATGGTGTCCGGTTATTAGAGGCACTCTGGGATGGTGTCCTGTTATTAGAGGCACTCTGCATTGGTGTCCGGTCATTAGAGGCATTTCGGGTTGGGTTCTAGTTACAGTTATCCCCTAGGTCTTTTCACGAGGCGTTGGCAATGAAATTAATGTTCAGCATTACGCATTACAACATGATGAAAGTGGTTATTGATATTGCATGTGATTATTCGGCTAGTAGAATATCCTTGTGGGTAAGTAAATGGAATTGTTTGATTTTATCCTTATCATATTATGCTGAAGTTCAAGTTTAATAAGGCTTTTGTTTTAGTTATACATTTCCCTAAATGATTATGTTTACTTATGAATGTTTCCACTATATTGTTATCCTTACTGAGCACTTGAGCTCACCCCTTTCAATGTTTTTATTTTCCAGGATGTGAAGAAGTAATTTATTAATGACCTGCAGGGATATTATTAGGGGATATGAAGACAAATGTTTTTGTAGTTTTGTTTCACTTTATGATGTAATGTAAGACTTATGAATGTATCTAGGGTTTCCAAGGCTACTAAACTTATCAGTCTTTTGAGAAATAATCTTTTGTGATCATGCCAATGTTACGTAATAATGCACCGGCTCTGGGTAACTAGGGTCGGGGCATTACAGTTGGTATCAGAGACAGTTTAGTACTAACCGTGGAAGCTAGATTTAGATAAACTCTGATTGGAGCACATAGCCCTAAGATAGACTTTGTGGATTATTATAGAAGAACATCCTAGAATTTTGGTATTATAGAGAGTTTTTGAGTTTTTCTAGAAATACTTCCCTGTCTGGATACGAGATGGTAGAGGCGGCTCTGGCACATATATTCCATGGAGTGAAAACTCCGACAAGGGGTTTCAGGCTTGACGCGGGGTATCCTGGTACACAACAACGGGCCTTGTTGGACTCATGGTTACGACACTCCCGGGGGATATTCGTAGGATAATTCTCATTTTATTTACAAACCATTATAAAGGGATTATGAGTATATACTTCCTCAAAGAAAACATTTTTATGATTATGGATTATATCCATAAATTTTTCAATCTATGTTAAGTGTTTTTCAAGTTTCTTATTATGTATTTCGATTCATAATATAATCTAGTTAATTACATTGTTTAGAAATGGCGCCTAGTGGAAAAAATAGAAACTTTATCAATGCACACAATCCATGTAGGAATTACCCTCCTTCTCAAGATAATTATAGTCTGGTAGCTGATACAACTGGTATTGATCAGCTTATCCCCATACTGGGACAACTCACTCAGGTTATGAATAATAACCGTACTCGTATAGAGAACCCTGATCTACAACGTGGAGGATCAATGTTAGAACAATTCATGAGGCAACAACCGCCAACATTCAATGGGATTACCAATCCCTTAGTAGCTGAGTAGTGGATAAATTCATTAGAGAAAATATTCCATGCCTTGGGGAGTAGTGAAAGGGAAAAGTTTATCATGGCAGTTTATCGCCTCATTGGAGATGCTGATCAATGGTGGTCCTTGATTCAAAACACAAAGGAAGACGACGAAGTATCATGTATGGAATGGTGGGAGTTCAAAAAGCTTTTCATAGAAAAATTCTTCCCTCGAGACCATCAAACAGATATGGAAAGGCAATTTTTTAGTCTGAGGAAGAAGGAGGATGAGAATGTCGCAATGTATGAGGCTCACATTACAAGGTTAGCGAGGTATGCATAAGTTTATATACATAACCCAAGTATAATGATTTATTGTTTCATTGATGGGTTATAACCTTTTCTTCGTCGTGAATTAGTCTCACAATCCTTCTCATCGTACGAAGATATTGTCTCGTGTGCTATCAAGACAGAAAAGAGCTCTCTAAATCATATGACAATAACATAAAGCAAGAGAAGATGAGAACATTGGAACAAGAGACAGATAAAGGGGAAAAGGTAAAGATAGATTTTATATTATGTGATAATTGTGGGAGAATCACCCTGGTACATGCCTAAAAGGAATGAGAGTTTGTTATAGATGTGGAGAAAAAGGTCACCAGGCTTGTGATTGCAAGGGAATGAAAGAGGCTATTAATGTTGAATGCTACAATTGTAGGGAAATGGGGCATTATGAAAATGAATGTCCTAAGCGTCAGGGAAGCTTACCTCAGAAAAGGGGAAGGGATAAAGGCCAATCTTATGTTGTTACTATAGTTGAAGCAGAATAATTAATTTATTGGAGCTTTTGGACTCAAGGATTATATTCTGGTTATAAGAATAATGTGATTGTAATTCAGTACTTGTTGTTTTCATTATAGTTTTAATTTGATGAAGGTAATCATATTTTTAGTATGTTACAACAACATAAACATTACATTGTTTGGGGAATCTGATGTTACAATTGATTTTGTAATTTAGAGACCTTTTAGAGAATGTCTGGACAGTGTTATTTGGGATAAATATAAAGATAAATTTTGAAAGGTTATTTTTGGATTTTTATAAAAGGACAACACCCAGGCCGTGTGACAACCCGTCATGTCAGAAAAAGCTGTGGGAATTGAACACACAACCATAGAGCGGTTAGGATTTTTCGCTTACCACTAGACTGCGTGAAGTCCCTAGATATTATAATGTAGTATATTTTTTTAAAGGTATTATATGTGAATTAAAATTTCATTATTTTTTGGAACCCTATACGATTAGGATAAATAGTATATATATGTTTTGAAATCTTATAGAGTGAAAGATGAGTTTTTGGTAGGAATTAGTTGAATGATGAAACTCTACTTGACAATTATATATATATTTATATATTTTCCCTCTTATTCTATGGATAAATTAATTCTTAAAATGTATCTTAAAACCAAAAATGGGTTATCCTAATAACATATGTTTTGTTGAACCGATGATATTTTAAATCATCATTGATTGATGGCTTTGAGGCCCTAAATTTTCCACTTTTTTGGGATTGACAACCTCAGTCACTCCCTTTAAATATTTAGGTTTTTCCTCTAATTACGTGTCAATAATTGCCACCAATGTTCTTCTATTCGAATCCCTAATTTTGTGGTGACTTTTTCATTTCCCTTTCCCTCTTATAAAAACTAAATTTTATTAAACCTATTTCCGATATGGATTTTCCACAAAGGTATTTTCTACTTTCAACCTTTTATTTTCGAGGAACATTTTCAAATTGTGAGGATGCAATTTATTGAAGGAGGCGAGAATGTAACACCCCATGCTCCATGGCATGCTTCTCTTTGAAAAATATAGCAGCGTGTGTTGTATGCAACCTCGAGTTCTAACACACCGCGACCAATAAAAGTAGCCATTATGAATAGTAATACCTACTTTTTGAAATTTTATAAATTTTATCTCTCAAAATGGACTTCAGTTTTAGATTCAGAGTATCAAATTTAGCCTAAGGTGGATGTTCGGTACTTATTGGAAAACATTTATATTTTAGTGAAAATTACAAAACAACCATTTTAATTAAAATAATTAATAGTGATATATTATGAATTTGACTGGTTTTAAAGTATAATTAGTATATAATTTTAAAATTTTATCAATTTTGGTCATTAGAATTAATTTTACTTTGAGATTTTACATAAACAATTGTAATTCTTTTGATAGATAATGTTTCGTAAAAACACGCTATTTGTTTTGACTACTGGATTTAATTAAAATTTTATTTAATGTAACTTTTATGTTATTAATTCTTTAAAATAGGCATTATTTTTGAATTCGGAATATCAATTATTGGTTAGGGTGATTTTTTGTTGTTGTTCATAAAAACATCATTTTTTTATGAATAGTGAAACCACTAAGTGGTAGTTAAGCAAACTGATTTTTTGTTTAAATGAACGTTTTCTACTTATTTGTATTGAATTTTGAAAATCTGACATAAATGGTTATCATTAATAAGTAAAATGTTGTTCAATGGGGTGAAAATAATTTTTTGGCTGAATAGTAACTTTTTTTCATTAATCGCTATTAGAATTAATTAGTGTAATTTAAGGTAAAAATAATATTATAATATTATGAAATCACCCTGACACTTGTCCAACCCATATTGTATAAGTCATAGCCGACCATTACAAACCATAGGTCGATTTGTGGGACCCCATGGTGCATCTTGGGTAAGATAAATGACATTAATACATTTTATTTAAAGTAAAAGTAAAAATGACCCAAACATGAATTGTTTTACTAAAACAATTTTTAAAAGGGGTTATACAAGTTCTCATTTTAACTATAAATATTATTTGGAAAGATAAATAGATTCCCTACATCATGGTAATTTTTTTATAATTTTTAAACATTAAATAAATTAAATGTTTTATGACAGCATGATGATGCAGCAATTACCTCATTAATTAATGATTTAAATAAAATAAGAAGATAAGGTAAATTATTAGTCTTATACTTGTAAAAAACACAATGGATGAGTATATTTCGAAGCCATATCATCTTATTCCAGAAATATATCAATTTGGGACCTCTAAAATCAGAAACCCATTTGAAAATAATGTAATATTTCCAGAATTTCCATTTGTACCCCAGCTCTTTTCTTATAAAAGGCCCCCACATCTACCACCTTATTCAAACTACAAAAGAATTTGGATCGGCCAAACCCTGCACATTTCCTCCCTCCAAATCCCTATCTTACTCCTATAAGCCTCACTATGGACAGAATCCTTTCCAAGGAATCCTTTAGGTCAAATCAAAAAGAGCTACTCTTTTAAAGGTAATGCTTTCTCTTATGTTATTTTGTTTTATTTTGCTTCTCCAACACCTTAAAATTTTTTTATTCCTTTACATTGTAACAACACCAGTATCATCAATATACTAGGATTTTTTTATAACAAGGATTCGAGATAAACTTACACAAACCTACATATAATGGTTAAAGAACATGTTGTTTCTGTGGATGGCGAATTTCTGCCTCACGAAACGATGATTGTTCAAAATTCTTCTAACACCTTTCATAGTGGCCATTGTGATGTCACTATATATATATATGATATATATTAGTTTTATGGGGTCCATATTCTTCTATATTTTTTATTTTTGACACACTATTATGCTTTCCATTATGGGTAAACACGATATATTCATTTAAGGAAGTGTGGACTACCATCAGCTCAAAGTGATTTGATTAGTTAATGCCATATGTTGGATGTGTAAAAAATGATGTAAATGATATTATAAATGATATTATACATTAATTATAATATACCTTTATATCATTATGATTTTATTCCATTAAATATGAAATAGAAATGAAAGTAGCATTCATGCGTACGTACGGCTTACCATCTCCATGAATGGTGCATTTCATTTCTTACCTCTAAATGATATGTAATTTTATGAATGCATATATATACTGGATTTATATATATATGATATATATGATATCTACATCTTAAAAATAATTTTTCATGTAATGGATATTTTACCACATGAGGAACTTGCAATTATAAGAAGTTTATTTTTGACTCATATACCAAAGATCGACAAAATGACCGTTATTAACATAAATAATTACATAATGCTCATAACATGGTAATAAGTGATATAAAAGGAATAATTAACATGAAGAAGGTTCTTAAGCAAGTAGAAATTAACTCTTGTTTATTATTCAGTTTGTTAATGAACGATCGAGTCAAGTCGGACACGAGGTAAGAAAACATCTTAATCCAATTTCCATTAATTAGGTTAACATCCTACATGATTATTTATGTGGTATTAAAAGTGTTTGTGTGATGGTTTTTGTATATAATATTTTGAATTATATTTACTTAAAATTTCTATACATATTCCATAAACTATATTAAGTCTCGCTTCATTTATATGATTTATGGAAGGGACTTCATCTCAATCTCCATTCATGGAGGGATATTTTGTTTTATAAACAAATTTATTTTATACGGAGTATAAACCACTTTGACATTTACATTTATTCAAAAAGAATCTTTTAATACAATGTGTTTTACTAAACGTCAAAAAGGAATGTTTTGTCTTACGTATACAGCGACAACGACTTCTCCACCGCCGTGACCATTATTTCAGTTTTGGCGTCCTCTACAAGCCCTAACTATTTTTAAAATGGAAAATAAATACCATGTTTTACTTTTCTTTTATTTTGGTATTGAAAATGGTTCCATTATATGAATGGGTTGGAATAGAATGTTCCGGGTTGGGGGCCGGTAAAAGTAAGCCCTCTGGGTTGGGGTCCGGTTACAGCAGACCCTCCGGGATGGTATCCGGTTATTAAAGGCACTCTGGGATGGTGTCCATTTGTTAGAGGCACTCCGGGTTGGTGTTTGGTTATTAGAGGCACTCCGGGTTGGGTTCCCGTTACAGTTAGCCCTTCTGTCTTGGAAAGAGGCCTTGACCAAGAAATTAAAGTTCAGCATTATGCATTCCAACATGATGAAAGTGGTTATTGATATTTAATGTAATTATTCAACTAGTAGAATATCCATGTGGGTATGTAAATGGAATTTTTTGATTTTATCTATACCATATTATTCTGAAGTTCAAGATTAATAATGCTTTTTTATTTGTTATACATTGCCTTAAATTCTTATCTTTACTTATGAAATTTTCTGCTATATTGTTATCATTACTCATCATTTGAGCGCACCCCTTTCAATGATTTAATTTTCCATAAAGTGAAGAAGTAATTTATGAATGACCTGTAGGGATATTATGTGGGGATATGAAGACAAGATGTTGTTGTAGTTTTGTTTCACTTTATTATGTAATGTAATACTTATGAATGTATCTAGTTTTTTCAATTCTACTAAACTAATCGGCCTTTCGAAACTTGATCTTTTGTGATCATGTCAATGTTACATAATAGTGCACCAGCTCTGGGTAACTAGGGTCGGGGCGTTACCGGTACTATTATCACCATTCAAAAAAGAAGTTATAAAAAATAATTTTTTCTCACTTGATTGTTTTAAACTAATAAAGGATTCCCTTTATATCCATTTTTTATCATTGATAATTTATAAAGTGAATATTTTAAATCATATAAAATTATTGATATATTTTTATTTATTATTTATACACAGGTGGAAAGTGTGTATATCCCCATGAATCTATACTCATGGATTATATAATCTTTGAGAATAGAGTGGCTGGATTCTATCTATACCAACGGTTTATGTAAACCATTGGTATAGAAATGTTATCCTATCAGTTTTTAAAACATAATTTGAATGGGTTGAGATATACCAAATATTTGTTAAAAACTATTTGTATAGAGTTCTCTCATATAACTCGGCCTCCCACCCTCCCTGATGAACCTGAATGACATATTCTCCAGGCACACAAGCATGGACTGACTATCATCTCCTCTAATGTTCTCTAATAATTCAAAGATATTTTCATTATGATCATCCTCAAAAAAATATTAGTGACTTTTTAATTCTTCTTATCTGTTATAGACAAAAAAATTTCAATTTTTTTATTTTCAAATTAAATGTTATTATTACAGTTTTATTTTGTCTTTTTGTTTTGTTATCTAGTACTTTGACATAAATAAAATAACTTTTTTATTCAATTAATATTTTAATTTGAACGTTTTCTTATGATATTTTGTGGTTAATTTATGTACTATGATTATAAAGAATAATTTTTGATCTACGATAACATAGATCAGTATAACATTTCATAGACTTCATCTTTTTATGCTTACGTATACATTGGTTAGTGTATTCTTACAATCCATTACACATGTATTGTAAATCATGAATGCCCCTTAATTAGATTCTTCAATGAATTAATCCAACCCTTATACAAGGGTGAGGAACATACCACATTAATATCTAGATGACAACATTAGCTATTCATTTCTTACAATTTCTCATCAATGAATCATTCATTCAAGTGAGGTAATGTAGATTTTATGTGCCAGTATTTATATTCCCATATTTTCTTATCATATAGATGCACTGTGTCGAAAGCCTATTATTGTTAGAATTATTTTTCTACGTAGCATACAATTATCCAGAGAGGATCTCAGATGATACCATCCTATTAGTTTATAATAAACCACTTGAATGGTTTTCCAAATAGCTAAACCTCATTAGTAAAACTAAAACAATGATTTGAAACATGAATCAATAAAAAGGATATTAAAATACATTTTATATTTAAAATTTCAATATATTTATATATATTATAGCATTTATGGTCAAATTAACAGCATTCTACAATTAATTTATTAATTTTCAAATTTTGATTATATAAAGAAATTTCATTTCATCAAGAATTCTTGTATTTGTAATACTAAATTTAATGCACACATGGGGAATACCCCCATGTATTTTATTTATCCATTCATCCTATATCAATAAATTTATCATATTTATCTTTAAATTAAAAGCAGAGAGGGGTACATCTAACATCCACATTTTAATGATTATGTTGCTTCTTAATAAATAGTATGTATTCTTATACTCTTCCACCAGGCCATTCTAGTGGATGTTTTATTTTGAAAAACAAAATATGTTGATTAAAATTAAAATGTTCTCTATGAGATTCTTTATATTTATTATCATGGGTTATTTCACCTTTATGAAACCAATAAAACTAATACTTGTCTCTACATTTGATACATTTGTCTCACACCCATCAACATGTTTCCTCTACCATTGGAGGGGTCCTCCAGAAACATTGACATCATGCCTTTTATTATTATATGAGAGATCATTAACACATAATTTTTGATTATCCTACTATTTTTTATCCATTAGAGTCACTTAAGAATTATTTTTCAATAGAGAATTGTTTTAAGGGTACATCCATCAAAATTTCTGCACACTCTATGTGTATGTAGACTCTATTTTCATTGAGTTTGGTAGTAGAATGTAACATTTTGAGTTTGGGTATTATCATTGGATATTATTCTAGCTTATTGAAGGATACAAGTTATATATGTCTCCATTCCTATAAGAGATTATAAACTTTTACTAACAAATTATGTATTCCATTTCATATATTATACAACTTCGAGATTCTGCTTCCATTATTACATTTCGAATATTTGTTTTTAATATTACTATCTATTAAATTCAGATTGGATTATTATTTATATTTATATTAATTATGATAAAATTTATATCATATTATTATTCAATGTTTTTGGCTTTGATAATGGGTGACACATTGTTGTTATTCTGGAGTAACCATTTTTCATCATAATGACATGTGAACATTTCATTGTTATATAGATTATGAATGATATTGAAGAGGATAAAAAGTAGTTATTATTTGAAAATTATTGGTGGATGTGTGATCTAAGTTTCCTCCTATGGTTCCCATAATGAGTATAATAATTTAAATATTTTTCTTCGGCATTATATTTATTTTCATGCCCTTATTCATTATAAAAATGTGAAGGGAAATTTAACTAAACCTGATATGACTTATAATCATCCTATTAGAATGATTCATTGTGGGGTTGATCCTAGAGATACATGGATCCCCCCTGGTACCCATTAACACCCTGACCCGCCAATGGACTACCCATCTACCACACCTTTTCACAATCATGATTTGCCTATAGGGTTGATCCCATCTATGCCACCACCATCATATTATTTATCCACATATTTTTCATACCATGTCTATGTCACCACAATAATTGGTTCCAACTATTCCATATTTATATCCTACAATATGTTCCTAGACCTTCTATCTTAATTCCAATATGTCTAAACCCCTCCATTTCATACAACCCTTACATGATCTAATTATTTTGTTCCTTCAGCAACAACTACAATGTATGAAGATGACCAGATGAATGAATTAGAGTAGACACATACATCTGTGGTTGTTAATCTAGGTCACCCCAGTGATGCGTTTGATCCTAATGAGCAGTCTCCATCATGATTTTTATAAGCTTTTTAAATTATGTTACATTTTTTTCTGATTATATTGTGAGTAAATTATTTTTTTCCTTTTATATTATTTTGTGTGATATTCTAATAGGGGATGTGTGTTCACCCACATGCATGTGGTTTCTAATAGTCAATAATTAAAAATTGTGTAATGCAATGAAGAGAATCAAATTATAGGTAAAAATGAAAGGAAATATAGAAGTTCTATGTAATATATATCATACTACAATGATATCATTCCGGTTTATCCAGTCTCATGCAGGTAAATCAGTAATAAAAACAAGTAGATAGAATGGGTTGAGAAATGAGTATTGAAATTTATTAAATTGATATCTAAATTATTATTGTATTTATAAGAATTAATGGGTTTTTATAGAATCAATTTATATTTTCAAACATTGGACATACTACAGTCACGTGTTTGATAGATATTGAGAAGATGTGGAGATAATATAAGAAATAGTTTAATGTTTATTGTGTTGTTGTAGGTGTCCTAGAACTAACTTCTTTGTACATTATTATAATTTATATTCATAGTTTTTAATATTTATAAAGTTATTAACACATTGTGATTGTTCTTTTGAATGACATGGTATGTGATAATATCTTAAAAACATATTTCCCACTGATAGGTTATGGAATTTCCCCACTATGATGAGAACCCAGAAGTATCACAATAGTATTCCTAAAATATAATTCTTATATCCAGATGATATCATTTAAGGGATACAAATGATATAGGTGGTTAGGGGTAGAGACTCATAGAATATTGTGGAAAATAATCATGTTATACTCCTTTTGTAATATATAGTGTATGAATTTATGATAACAAGACCCACCAAAAAGAAAATCCACATTTATAAGTGTCATTTGAAGTTTTTATCGATGGACGTGTGTAATCATTGTTAGATTTTAATAATATTGTTAACGAATATAATAAGTCCCAAAATTTGATGTATTGATGAAAATAATTATGAAATATGTTTGTAGTGAGGTAGTATCTAGTGGTTATTTCATGTTTAATGTTACATAAATTCATTACAAGAGAAATTATTTGCAGCTTCTATTGATTAATGGAAGATTATAATTCAGTCCCTTTCATGAAGATGATAGATCAGAAGTAAATCCATTGACACTATGTTATATATCCATGTTTGAATTTATAAAATTCATTGAAAGATAAATAGATCACATAATTTGATAATGTCAACTTGAAACATTCTTGATTAATGATATAATGATAAAAGGATTATATTACACAATGAGCAACTGTATGAGGTATTATGTTGTTTCTCCATTACTATATTTTTCTATTGGTTCCTTGTCATGTTTCTAGACGTTATCCGTGTAAGTTAGGCTATTCACATAATTCCACAAAGAAAGAGGAATAGAGGATCACATACTAATTGTATCCAGAATCTCAATCAAATAATATATTATTATTTATTATTTAAAAACATATAAAAAATGTCACTCATGCCTGTGGTTTCATAATTATTCATGTTTTCTTGATCACATATATTACATCACCTATTATTCGTGAGAATATTATCTTAGAGGAATAATTAATAATTATTTATTTTCTAAGTAGTGAATATAATATTTATTTATTGTTGAACCATTTTGTTCCATTAATTTATTTAATAAATATTTAATATTCGTGACCTAATATATATTATGGAGGAATGACAGATTGAGTTTAGTAGTATAGGGTTAAATAATATACATTGAATATTATTTGATTAAATTTAATTTAATTTTAAATAGATGGTTTTTCACATGTCATGAAATAATAAAATTATTAATATTATTATTTACATTGGGTCTCGTGGGGATTCAATAGATAATAAATGGCAGTTGTGAAATTATTTTTTTCTTACAATTGCATTATACAAACCCAAATATATTATTTTAGAAGAGGGGTAATTTCATTTGTGTTGTGTATTGTTATTTCTACATATAATCATCTCAATCCCTTGAGAATTCCCTCTCCCATGAACACTCCAAATTGGGGAGTGTGATCTTTATCCACCATCTACTCTCAAATCTATAGAGATCAAAGAGAATCTTATAGAAGTGATTCTCTCGGAGATAAATGAGAATGAGACAAAAATTATTATCTTCCATGCAATGAACCTAAAATTCCTATGAAAATATTAATAGATTTGAGGAATACATTTGGATCCCCTCATTTATCATCCCCAACTCAGAATCCACTAAGATGGTGCTTTAATATGGGTTTCCACATGACCTCAAACATGCTTCCCAATATTCTAGGGGATTTTGACTATTAGGTAGGGTCTAAGATGTAATTATGGTATAGTATACCCTATTTATTATAGTTTTCAACCATACATAACATAATAATTAAGAAAAAATTAGAAAATAGACCATAAAAATAATTGCCATCAATTTTCAAAACATGTTACAACCACAACCAAAATTATATATATTCCATTTCTTGATAATTATACAGAATGGGATGGAATCCCAAAATAACTAATAATGGAAACATCCCCAAAAATGGTCCATGTCTCTATGTGTAAATCATCATAAATGGAAACACTAATCCACACTCAACTCCCTATCACAAGGCTTTTTCCTTTCTCCAATTCTTTAGCAATTCATTTTTTGTTGGTACCAATCTATAGTTGTAGTACGGTGTGAGTAAAACTCATCAGACCACCACCCACGGTGTCTATAAATTATACATTTTAAATATATTGTGCATGAATGTACTAAATAAATCTAAATAGAATCAAAAGAAAATTATGTTTCATTATTTTAAAAAAATAAAATTATCAAAATTGATCTTTTATTCCATTTGATAAATTAGATACTTTTAATCACATAATCCTTGGGTTAGGAATTTACATAATTTACACTCCAATCGAAATCAATCAATTATCAAACATAATGTAATATGTTAGGTTCCCTGTCACAAAATAGATAAAAATTTCGTAACAAATACATCACACTCACCATGTAGCCATAATCTAGGAAGTCACATCAAATTTAACTATTAGTGTCTTCGAGCCATAGTTTGACTCCCTAACCAATGCAATCTAGGGGTGGAGTTTAGAGCCACAATCCATCCTGACATGTGTGAGGAACCTCATGCCAATACACCACATACCCCCAATCCATCTGCACATGGTTATTCGTCCAATAGACACATATACCAAATTGTAAACCATTCATAATCAATACACATGACATTCAAAGTCCTTATTACATTTAACACTTAAATGATCTTTATGCCTTAACCCATTAATAAAATTACCACAAACCATAAATAGCCAATTTAACCAAATTTCCATTCATATATCAACCCATTTTAATTATTCATCTTTTCCACACAATAATTGATTTCACATAATTCATCATTTCATGTGTATTATCCCATTCATTAATTTTAACTTCACACTCAGTAGTCATTTTGAAGATTAAAAATATTCCATTTAACACTCTTTGTAGTGTTCCAAACAAACCATTAAGCCATTATCAATGTCTAGGAACAACTATAAATAATCTATTTTCCTACTAAACTATGATATAAACATGTTCATCTTGGGCACTACAACGTCACAATTCAATTTCATACTTTACATTTACAATTTCCCATGTTTGGGATTATCGGTACAAAACATGGGTAGCCATAAATTAGTACACAAAACCTCAATTCATACTATAAAGATGATGAGGGATTAAATTAATCATTTAGAGCACTATTTTAACAAAATCCAATCAAAGGTATTAAATGCACAATAACAGAGGACCATTAACAGAACTACACATGCAAAAATCAACTTCAAGACCATTGAATATAACATGTAGACCATCAATCTCAAAACCAGAGATGAAATCACAAATAACATTATCCTTAGATATAGATTCAATATCCCGTTGAATTCCAAACAAATGATCCATTTTAGAAAGATGTTTTTAGGGATTTATATGATGAATAATGAAACCAAAATTCGTAATCCTAAAATGATAAGCATTAGTAGCGTAATAATTACCCGTAGCTTAAATCCAAAACTAATGTGTCTCCAAATGGCCTTGAAATGAATGAGATTCTTCCATGGGATGATTTGGGTGTTTATTTACATCACTTGGGCTGGAGGAGGAATAATGATGAAGAAATTTTTTTAAGGATATTAATACTGAGAATAAAAATTATAATATATCAAATTTAATGGACCCCACGGTTTTCCAAACCATACACAAACAGTGTGCATGAATCAATCCAAGAGGGGACAAATCACATGGTTAACTAGGGTGCCACACAAGGTTTGAATTAACATCCCTCATCCATTTAGAATTACTCTATTCAGGACCACTTATTTTTTACTCCCCTTATCCATGGTTTACTAATCTATGAATCGCTTCCCATTAGCTATCATGGTTTGAGTTCACAATTACAACTAACCATGTTCTAATTTTACAACATGAACACAATGCCCAAAATCTACCTTAATTCATGTATTGATCCCACATGACACCCCTAGTATTCCCCTTTCATCTATCAAAAATTCAATTAACAACAATAAGGATACATAAACTAAAACATAAAAAATAGAACTCCTCAAGAACATTCTTGATCATACAACCTCCCCACCTTATATTGACTTTCCTTCGAGCGGAATTTCCAAGCATCATTGAAATTATAATGAAATGTTATTATGACACTAAGCCCACAAATATATATACCTCTATCAATTTTCATATTTTAAATCATCATGATTCTAAAATAAACTAACCAAGGGTACAATCATAGCTTGCAAGGATATCTTACTACGATCCACAATATGAACATGATGCTCCCCAAATGATGCACCAGCCTCAAGATCATCTTCCTCAACATAATGCAAATGATATGGGTCAGGGTGTTACTGTGGAAGATGTGAAACTTAGAATACATCGAGCATTCTACAATACTGATGTGGATGAGCCAATCGGTATGCCACTAGCCCGATCGTCTTCAAAATCTCAAATGGACCCACGTACCTGGTAGCTAGATTTCACATTTTCTACATCTAATGGTGACCCAACCATGGAGACAATAGATGAAATAAATGATCATCCCAATATACTCAGTATGTCTACAAAAATAATCCACATGTGAATTTTTCTTTCTCAGGGAGACTACAATAAATTTCTAAATCAACTGAACTTGTTCTGACATCACCTATATGTGACTCATCACTAAAAATTCATATTGTCCTACCACCATCCAAAATAATGAGGGTCTACATGGCCTTCCATAGAGCTCCTCATATAGACTCATCTGAATTGTTCCCCTGTAACTATTTTTAATGGTGCTTTCAACAAGCACTATATGCTTCTTCCATAATACATCAAAATCAAAGACACAATCCCTAGAAATAGCCCCTAGAACCTGAATAGTATACTATGATTTCCAATAAATATTTTTATAGAAATACAATCTCAAAAACAATTGGTTGCCAAACTATTTCTGTAATATCTTCTTGAAACACAATGTAAATTGTTGATCATTATTCCAACTTCTTCCATGCGGTACTCCATGAAACAACACTATTTCCAGAACATATAATTCACCCAACTGTTCAATTGATAAATTCTCTCAAATTAGATATAAATATTCCACCAATGTCAACTAATTTACAACTAATCATATTGTCCCATTATCTTGAGGCTTTCTATGATGAACTACCAAGAAATACTTCATTATTAAATATCATTTATTTTATTAAATTGGAAATAGTTGTAAAAACATCAAAGACATTGATGATTTACCTTCCACTATTGACTGGTATGGTATCACACCAAAAATATGAAAATCCTTTTTATTCATTCTTGGACACAAATACTTCTTGTTAAGATGATGACACATTTTGTTGAACTAGGATGCACTACCCATATAGATACATAGATTTTAAGAATCAACTATTCCCACAAACATGCCTAGAAAATAACCTGACCATGAATATAATAAATAAAATCATCAATAATAGTCCAACCATATGGTGACTCAGCACATTATAGACTCTCCCTCAAAGGAAAACATTCGGAATCATCATACTTCCTTTCAATGATACAACTCAAAATCATTAATGCAACATCCATGGATGAAAGCGTCTTCTTCCCATCCTCATTCAACACCTCGATACACAACTTGCTGAAAAATTCCAAAATCTTCCATTCAGAACAAGATTATTTAACTACCAAACATTGATTATTCTATATCAATGCATCTGTAAATCAATTACCCATTCCAAGGGTTTAAACTAGCTCAATATCTAAAGGCTGCATGCACTCAACCCATCATCATTGTCGATGATTAAAATCATGGTGTGATAAGATATTATTAATGTAATATTGAACACTATAAACAAAAAAAATCTATAAGACGTTGTGTCTCCAACACATTGAATAACAAAACAGTTATGACCACTCATTATCATATATAGGGTAATTTATGTTATGAGATATCAGTTTCCCTGACTCATACACAACAACCAAATAATTCTACACCAACAATTCCCCATGTGAAACATTGGACGCATAAAAAAATAATGTATACCCCTTACACGGGCTTGTTATGATCAGAATAGTTGTAGATGTATTCTGATTTTTTAACAATTTTAATAGATCCTCACAAGCCCCAAACCGTTCCAACATTGATTCATTCTTTGTAAAACACAAAACAAGAGTGTCCAAATAATGGGAGTTATTAATGAACCATAGTAATAACATTCCAAACATATAAGACATTAGATTTTAGGGAAATTATTTTGTTTATCCCAATCTACAACTTCTATCAAATTCTATTAGTATACTATCACACCTTCCTTATAGATGATGTGACCCATGAAATGAACTCTATTGATTCCAAAATGCCATTTGAATACCGTTTATTACAGAATATTCTCTAATAGTGTACAAATTATGACATTAAGATTATATTCATGATAGAAATGAGTTTTACAGAACAACAAAATTAAAAAAATACAATAATCTGAGCTCAGTATGGGTGAATG
Organism: Viscum album; assembly: GCA_963277665.1. Taxonomy (NCBI): domain Eukaryota; kingdom Viridiplantae; phylum Streptophyta; class Magnoliopsida; order Santalales; family Viscaceae; genus Viscum; species Viscum album. The sequence continues at coordinate 993,313,321 of OY728139.1, read as the reverse complement.
ATTTGGTTCATTATGGTCATAAACCCTTCTAGTTAATTGGTCAATTCAAAAAAAATAACAAAAACCTATATAAATCATATCATCTCTGGAATGAATTCAATGGTATATTATAGGGTCTCAAACATAGATGATGATGTCCAGATCTCATATCAATCATGAATGACAATGAAGCATCCCTTAACATGTCATAGAGATCATCGATTTAAGGGATTGGATATCTATTCTTAATCATTCTATGATTCATATTTGTCAATGAATATACAATAGCAATGATCTGTCATCCTTCTTAGGAAACAACACCGTTGATACCCAATGTGAAATTATCAGGCCAGAAAACCTCTTGTTTTCTAATTCATCAAACTGAGTTGGGATCACACCAACCACAGACATAATGTCTATGCATGGCTTTCCCAACTATCCCCCTCACCATGATGGAAAAATGTGTATCCTTCTTGAAACATTAATTTTAACCAATGGTAACAACATTTGATATGGGAAATGTAAAACTATATCTAATCCAAACATAAAATCTGATCAAAACCCAAAATCTCAACCAAAAACACATCACATTGCAAATAGTATAAAACAACATCATGGGGGACACCCCTTACACTACCTAATATTCTCTACAATCATATCTAATAGTGTATCAATCCTCATGAACCAACAAAAATATTCTGCCTCTTGACCCAACATAAGCACAAACTAAGTATAAATAAAATAATTTGAGGTAACAAAATCAAATAATGACCTAAAAAGAATGGAATATACAATGATAATACCTCAATCAATCAATGGTATAGCATTTCCACCACCCGATGTGGATGAACAGTATGAATTTGACTTGCACATCTACCCTTGGCTACGATCTGAATTCTTGGCACTGAACTTTATTACCATTTAACAACTAGAGAGGAGAAGTGTGAATCTGGGTGCCTACCTTTTTTTCTAATAGGTATGTAACTGGTTCACAATTTTTTTGGGACCAATTAATTATGTCAAAAAAATACATGCAAAGAGATGAAATAATAATTTAATTAGGTTCACCACTAAGGACTATTATAAGGAGAATACACTAGCAATGATTCGATCATAAAAAATTCAACTAATATTCACAAGTTGTAGAGTAAAATAATTTAGGCATAATTACACTATCTAAATAACATTAAATTTGCATGTTCATATGGATAGCACACAACATCCATTAGAACACTTCTCTAAACTCACCCGAGAACACTACTTTCAGAGAATTCAAACTCAGTTTATCGATATGATGATTTTTTCCACTGGAGGGAATTAATGTCTTTGTCTTCATTTAGAACGAGACTCTGATTTCAACATAGACTTGAGTTTATGCACTCTAAATGCTCTGCTCACTAAAAATAGAATGTTCAAAACAACATTTCACAAATATCCTTCAACTCAATCATTCACGAAGAACCCCCACCTTTAATGAAAAAAATCATGCATAAAACATAACGAGTCGATATAGAATATCTCTTTATAATAAATCGCCCATTACATAGAAGCATTGGAATCAATCAAGACATGATTAGCCTTTTTTCTATGCTCTAGCTTGCATATAATTCCATATTCATGGAGCTCCCCTAGCTTCATGAAATCAACGAGCTTCTGTATTTACTCTCAACTATTCATTTGGAATGATGTTGGTATAACATTATATTTATAATTTCGGTCATTCACAATCCTCCAATGAATAAAACCCATTTGCCAAATATTTTATAAACAATTTCATGATGATCCTCACTTAACAACTCTTCTACAAAATTTGACATATTTGTAGAGATATCCATCACCAAACAATGATGTCATGATGCTGAACATATTATAATCTAATATAAATAGTGTCTCTATTCATGATGCCCCTCCTATTAACAAACATAATCCTAGGAATCAAAAAATCCTTGAATTTATAGTATTAATTAATTGTTTATTCTAGGAAAATACATTTCACAATGATCAATTATTTTTCATGAATATTGATCCAATACATTTTCAAAACACTAGGAAATTACACCACCTTCAAAACTGTTATCAGAATAAACTTTATAGTCCCATTCCATAAAAACTCATTTATCTTCTATATGATGATTTAAAAGAAAAAAAACCATAACTCAATTTCCATCATAGATCATTCTTGCATCCAACAATCCCCCCCATTGTATTTGTTAACGATATGAAAATAAATTCAATACAGCACCAACCACTATGAAAACATGTAATACAAGAAACAACTCATCCAAAACATTATGTCTACGTGAAAAATTATTAGAGTATAAAATAATTGGGGTAGAATTAGTTAGATTTTTGTGTTTTGTAATGCATAATGATGTACAAGCTATGCTATGACTATTTCCACATAACACTAAATTGATTGTTTAATTCTTAATTTTCTTTTCTCAAATCTCCTAAAATTTTAAAAAAACATTTCTATACCATCCTCTGTACCAAAGAATTTATGCATTCTCCCCAATTGGTAATAATCCAAAAAATACTAATATTGATGTGTATATCTCAAAACATAATCCCCAAGGATCATATCTCTCCTATAATTCTGCATCAATTCCATAAATAGTTCAATACAGTTAAAACAATTGGGGAGAGCAGGTAACTAATAAGCTCCACATGCACTAAATGGTGGATGAACATTGAATCACAAACAATTCATGTTAGAGACGTGTTATGGGAATTGATTGGTCAATTTTTCATCCACGTGATCATAAATTCCAACATAATCAACATTAATCATACCTTGTTCAACTATTTATTTGAAAAAGAGATATTTATTTTCAATTTGTCTCATAATTGATTTATTAACATGATTCTTCATAAGATCAAATTATCTCTTGTTTTCACTGTGAATCACCATTGGAAATTTCACCTCATCACTAATATCATTCATTTTTTGCTTCATCAAATGTAGTTTCATGCACAACATTGTAGAAGAGATATAATTTTCCACTATAGTATGAAGATATGTACATTCATTGTTCTTACTCAACTATCTAATACATTTCATTCCAATAATGATCACTCAACAATGTTTTGAATTATTATCCACAACATCACATTCCCATTATTCTTTAGAAAAGGCCTACAGTCCACTATATCTTCCTATAGAAAATTATAATCCATTAATTCTGAGTACATAGAGTGTACATTGTCATTCTTCTCACTACAAATATATGTTATTCAATCGGAATACATTGAAATTGATCTACTTAGTATGTTGCAAAGGCAATATCTAGCCAGGTCACTATCAAGTACATTATCTTTCATATGATTATACAGAAAATAATGGGATCAAAAGATTTCAAATCATCCAGGATTCCCAGTTTTTTCCCAACCACAATTGAAGTATACATTGGAATGGAGTCATGCATAATGATTTTATTCAAAAATTCCATTGGAAAGATCTATTGATAATTGAAAGTATAAACTTTCCCTGAATCTGTTATAGTCCCAAGAAATAAATTAGTTACCCAGTCATAGACATTTCAAATTCTGATTTCATGTGATTGGATAATTCATCCACTCATCCTTGTATGTTTCCACCAAATATAATATCACCTATATTTACTAAAACCAATAAATGAACATTTTTGGTATATTTTACATAGATACTGTGATCCACTCATACTGTTTTAATCATTATCATCCTTAGAATTAAATCCAATCATTAACACCATTCTTGTGGTGCCTTTTTTATAACATAATGAGCCTTCTTTGTTTTTAACAAATTTATATCATCATTACTATGTGGAAAACTAAATCGTGGTTCAATGTTGACATCTTCTACAAGAACACCATATAAGAAGGATGTTTTGACATCCACTTGAAACACATTGTTTCCACTCTAAATTTACATGGAATAAATAAGTCTATTTGACTCATGTATAACCACATGAGAAAATGATACTTCAATATACTCACCTCTAATCCGTGAATATATGTTACACATCCATCATGCTGTATTTCTGATCACATTACAAATCACGTCATATTTTTTCTTAAAGATACCATTCATTTTGATAACATTGTGATTTTTTGGGGTCTGGACAAGATCACATGATTGATTCTTGTCGATATGGTCTAACTCTTAAATCATGGATTTAAACAATGATTCATCCTTCACAGATTCATTAAATTAACACGGTTAAAAAATTATTGAATGGAATATTGTTCATTATTAATCATTCTTCTAATCTGTATGGGTGTTTTCCAATCCCCAATGTTGATGCATGTATAAATTTCCACTCTTCAATTTCTTCTATGTGGTTATGAAGATTTGTATTCAGTGTTGGTTTCCTCTTATGATTATTCCTATATATAATCATCATGTGGTTAACTGTGAATGTTTTTTACACTTTTGTCTACTTTTTTATTTGAATATGTTCCATTTCCACATTCTTATATACCTTCAATAACATTTGTAGAAGATCCCCTAATGTTTATTGTAGCCTTAACTTCAATTATATGAACATCCCTACCTTCAAAAATCCTTACAAGATGATTATTGATATATTTGTTGACTTTGATATTCATTGAATATTTTATGATTTTTTTTCTGCCACATCACCAAATATTCCTCAATTATCTTTTTTGTTTGCGATTAATCATTTTCTACTGAAAACCCTTAAAAATTACAAATAGTGATTTATAAAATGTCACTACCCATACAATGACATGTTTTCACCCATATAAATCTCTATTTTATTTTTAATATGCACTATAACATGAAAGTACTCTTTTTAATAATGTCATGGCATATGAATCTCAATCATAATAGTTCTAACAATATTATTCACATGATGATTCCTACTCTCAAAAAATCAATTTTTTCAGGTTCACACACATTCCACCCGATGTATTATACCCTTATTCTCTATTTATTTTTCAAAATTCATTGATGTGTATTCACCTCTAATTATAGACCACAAAATTTTTATTGTTTGTCCAGTTTTGTTCTTGACAATTCAGTGATATGTTTTCTTGAAATAAATAAAGTTTTATTTCCTACATATAACAATGAAACATTCCATTCTACAATAATATGAATTAAAAGAATAATGTACATATCTTTATGCATTCCAGAAACAATTATCATCCCGCATACATCTGTATGAATGAGATCATTATGATTATATGCCCTTTTCTTCTTTGACCGATATGAACTAGAAACTAATATTCCTTATATTGATGAATCACAAGCCTTTATGATTTAGGATTCATATTATAAATATACATGACAATAATCATCTTAGATTTCTTTTCCTTTTCCTTTTTATTAATGTTCACTAATCTCTAGTATGAAAAGTTATTTTATTCTTCTTCATTTTTGTAGAAAATATTCAATCTATTATTAACCTGGTATAAATTGCCATCTATTCTAGAACCTTTCATTAAATATCTTCCTAACATTAATTTTATAGTGAAACTTTTTTTATTGAATTTTAATATAAATCTTGAGTCCAAGTGTTTACTCACACTATGATGATTGTGACGAAGATCATCCAAATAATGAAACATAATTTTTATAAGATCGCTATTATAGAGATCTATACTTCCACTACCATTTACCATCAATGCACCATCATTACAAAAAAACAAACCATTTAAAAAACATTTCCATACATTTTTTAATAAGTTATAATTACCCATCTTATGATATTGCAATCCAATATCAATAGTCTAGGTGTTTTTTGTCTTTATATCAATGAGGGATACTTCTTCAATGTAACATTTTTAAAGTTTATTTTTATTAATAAATGAAATATTAGTTTGAGTAATGGAAAAATATTCCCAATAAATTATATATTCCATCTATGAAGATGGTCATAATAATAATATTATTCAGTAAAATAAATATGGTTTGTAATAGTTACACCATTTGGATGAAAAATATTGAATTTTCTCTAAGTTCTATATGTATTGATCATGTAATTCCTCTAACTTTAATGAATAACATTATAGACCAAGTTATAACAATGAAAACATTATCCATTGATATTATTTTTTCTATAAGAATTTTGTTATGTATTTATTCTCCTTTATTAAATTCCACACTCATCCCTATACAAATATATCTTTACCTCTTCATTATATGGCATGGTATGACCCAGATAGCAATATAATAGTCATTTTATATTAGAACATGTATTCTAATATATATCTATCCTAATTTTTCATTCAATAGGAAAAATAGATTAACTACATATCATTTCTAGAGGCTTTGGTATAGTTATTGTAGCCGCCTCATCCCCTGCCAGATCTGGAACAAAATGTTTCAATTATGAGAAATAACTAGTGTATTTTATCACTTTCATCGACCCCTAGGTCATCTTCATATATTGCAAAATTTTTTCCTATATCATGTAATCCAAATAGAAGTGTTTTAGAAACATTTCATCCTAATATTTTCATTATATTCCATCAACCTACTGGGTGTAGTCCATAATGTTCTACCAGTTCATTGCCTATCCTCACAACAAGTAAGCCAGCAACATGACTATCTTTTCAGAAAGCGTCTCTAAGTGACAAAGAATCATATAGATGGACTCTATCTAGAGCAAAAATTCATTAGGTCCACCCTCTCTAAAAAAAGGTCATAGGGTGTTTCCTTAGAAATAACCTAGTTAGCTCAAACATACATGTCATGACTTGGCCTAGTCCCATTCCTTCAACTACATAAAATTATTGATGTTATCAGAGAAAACCTCCACTCTAATGTTACCATGAACCATAGGTTTTAAGATTCACATTCGAAAGAGAATTCTCAATGATGACATTTTATTTCCGAACTGGAATACAATGTTCTCGTTCCAAATTACTACAACCCAAACAGACATCTCATAAAAAATTACATAAATCATCGATATTTATTATAAAATAACGATATCTACTAGCCATAAATAACCCATTTTCATACACCATCCCCAACCGAGGTCATCTCACATTAAACACAACCCAAAACCCACCTACGATTGTTCATGGTTATCAAGGCTGAAACAAACTTAAACAATAATGAGTCATTCATTAGAAATACTTTTTAATCCATTTACACATTGAAAATCAAAATATTTCCCTTTTATGTACCCATATCATTTGAACATTTGTTATAACCAACATTTTAATACATTTTCCTCCATTAATCAATAAGAAATATTTAACCATTCATTCAAAATCATTTCATTTATCCATTTATAGAATCATTATTATAATGTACTATCTTTATATTTTTACGAATGTGATAAACAATCCACACTTCATGTTTCACACATCCTTCTTATGTGCTTCCATAATAATGAATTCCTCATATATTCCTAGGTTTATATATTGATACATGTATGCACAATCTCATTCCATTCAATCTGCATTCCAAATATAATAAAAATAACTCTTTTACAAAACAAGTGAATCACACAATGGGGAATTAAAAATCTAATGTAAAACACTTATCAAGAACAATAATTCCCACACAGGATACATGTGTTTTCTCCATTGGAAGAATTGTCTACCCAAAATCCTGAGCACATCACCAAAACCAATAACATCCTAATATACAGAATGCATCACATAAATAGTAATACTAATGAAAATGTCATCCTTTATACCACATTTTAATTTCACCAACCAGGTATCCAATAAATTGGTGCTCTGATCGTGTCAATATATAATTGTAAGCAGACCTATTGTTATGATAGTGGATGCTAACTAGTTGTGATGGTTTAATAGGTCATGAGGGGAGACTATAGATTCTTTACTAATGTATTCCAAAATAGATAACATAGGAAATATAAAAAACAAGAAAATAATGTAGACCATTCATTACCAACCATTTTGAAAATAGGGTGCAACCACAACCAAAAGTTAAATATCCCATTTCATGATAATAGTTAAAAAAGAATGAAATAAAAAATAAAGAGTAATGGAAACATTCCTCATTTTGGTTCCTGGCTCCATGTCCAGATCCTCATCCATGATCTTATTAAAAACTACTCAACTCACTGGCCTAAGTCCTTTCCCTGTTTCCAATCCTACAATAATGAAATATACTCAGTTACCCTACAATGTCATGCGTATGGTTTGAGTACCACTTCTAAGGCCACCACCAATATTCTCTGCACAATATTAAATCAAAATAGAAACTTAATTCATTTATTAATAAATGTAATGTTAAACAATATTAAACACATGTTTTATTCATTAACAATATTCACATTATCATCATTAATCATTTATTCCATTCAACCACTGAATCAATTTCTATCACATAATACATGCGTTAGAGATTTACATAATTTACATCTCATCCTATGTATATCATTTACTAGAATCAATGGATTAATTAATGTTCCCTATATTACTAGGGATAATCATTTTTAAAAAAATATGTAATAACACATTGGATTCTAAATCCTATTAGTCTCATTAAATTAAACTATTAGGGGATTAGATACCCAATCTTTTTCCATATCCCATGCATTATAGGGGTGGTTTACAGAGCCTTAGTACAACTCATCACATGGGAGGATCCCTAATAAAAAATCACACATAATACCAAGCCATGTACACATGCTTATTCATCCATTTACCACATATAAATAATCATAGACCTTGCATAATCAATACACATAGCAGTCACAATTCAAATTCAATTTATCACTTAAATAATCCTTGTGTCATAAAAGATTAACACATTTACCAAACACCATATATAGCCCATTTAACCCAATTTCTATTTATATCTCAACCCATTTTACTTCATCATCAATTTCAATACATTTACCCAATTTTCATAATTCATCATTTCACATTTTATATTCCATTTATATATTTAATTTCAATCTCACTCGTCATTAGACACATTAACCTTATTCAATTTATCCATCGTTGCATTATTTCCAAACAAAATTCTCATCATGAAATTATAGTAACAACTATCAATAATCCCTTTTGTAACTCAACTAATATGTCAACATGTTCATATTGGGCTCCACTTTTTTACAAATCAACCCCATAGTTATCATTAAAATATTTCATTTCGGGAATATTTGAACACCCTGTGGATGGCTCTAAATTACTCTAGTCTATATCAATTAACCAACGGGGATCATGAGGGAATCAAATAATCATTTAAACAACCTTTTTTCCAAATCCATTAGAAATAATCAAAATGAAAAAACAGAATGAACCATTACCACAACCACAGATTAAAAAATAAACCCATGACCATGGAATAAAACATATATAAAAATTACCTCAAAAAAAGAGATGTAAAGCACTTAATAACAGTCTTATTTATTAATTCAAGAACCCTTTGAGGATTTATCCCAATATAAACAATAACAGAGGGTTTTTAGGCTTCAGATGAAGTAGAATGAATCCATAAGTCATAAAATAAAAAAGTGATGAATGTTGTGAATAAGACATACACATAGTTTTCATCTACTATCAAAGTCACACCAAATGACCTATAAACATTAAATAACGATCCTCAAGAATGATTTGGGATTTTACGTTCATTGTTAGTGCTCTTGGAGGAAGATTAAGGATGAAATTATGGTGAGGTACTAAAATCCCAAGGGATAAAAATGGTAAAATACAACTTTTAATATGGTGCACAGTTTGGACACATACATTTCCAAATGGTTTACCAACCATTCATGTAACACACCAAGCTTCCACGTTACGTTACCCTTAGAATAATGAAATAACGTGTGTTGTGCGCAATCTTGAGTTCTAACACACCACAACTAATTAAACTAGTCGTTATGAATAGTAATACCAACTTTTTGAAATTTTATAAATCTCATCTATCAAAATTGAATTCATTTTTGGATTTTTAGTATCGAATTTACCCTAAGGTGAAATTTTGGTATTTTTCGGTTAAATTTTATATTTGATGAATAGTGAAAATTACTAAATTTTAATTAAAAACAACTTTTTTAATAAAAATAATTAATAGTCATAAATTATGAATTTGAGTGATTTTAATGTATATTTAGAATATATTTTTATCATTTAATACAATTTTGTTCATTGGACATAATTTCACAATTGAATTGGACATAAACAAGTGTCAATATTTTGATAGTTATTATATCTTAAAAACACTCTTTTTGTTTTGACAGCGGGAATTAATTTTAAATTAATTTCAGCCACTTCTGTGTTTTGAATTTGGAAAAATGGATTCCATCTTTGGAATCAGGATTTCCAAATTATGTAAATAGGTAACTTTTATTTTTACACATTTTGAATAATTACTTCAGTAAATATTTTATTTACCATGGTTAAAGGGTAAATTGGGTAAATAAGGGTAACAAAATAATATTATAATAATAATAAATTACCCTAAAACGTGTCATAACCTTATTGGTGGACACATACCCGACCATGGGCATCCTTGAGTCGATTTTGGGACCCCATGGAGCCACATGTAATTGGTAGGGACACTTTATATTAATAAAGTTAAAATAAACACAAAATTGACAAAAGCTTATATCTTTTAGAAGAACAATTTTTACATAGGGTTATATATGTTGGATTTCTGATTATAAATATTAATTAGAAAGAAATAAATATTTCCTAAATTATAGTATTTTTCTTAGAATTTTTAGACATGAAAAAATTTAAATTATTATTTACAAAATAATGTTGCAATGTTTACCTCATTAATAAATCATTTAAATAAATAAGATTATAATGATTAAAATATTATCTAAAACCTGTACAATTCCTATTGGTTGATTTTATTTCAAATTTGAGTCATCTTATCTTCGACATCAATGATTTTTGGACCATTATAAACCAAATATCATTATATTATAAAATAATATTTTCACTCTTTAATAAAGAGGCCCTCCTCTCCCTTATAAATGGAGACCACTTATAACCAATTCATCACACCTCTCAAGCCTTTTGGATCGGCCAACCCCTGCCCGAATATTCTCCCAAATTCCCTCACTTCAACCTAGATGCCTTATTTTGATCAGAAAGCCATCCTATGGAGTCCGTTTGATCAAATCAAAAGGAAGTACCTGAAGAAGAGGTAACGTTTTCACCACTCTTTTTAAAGTTCCTTTCTTCTTCCACTTCCTATTTGTTTATTATTTCCATTCTAAAATAATAACTCCAGTATATTCGATATTCTTTGATGTTATTATAAATATATCACAACCATATTCAATATTCTACCCATCATTTGAATGACATGTCACCATAAGTGCGTACGTACGGCTTACCGTCTCCACGTTGTGGTGTAATTGTTATTCAATATATTATTATTTATATGGGTATAATAATGAAGTATAATTCATGTAAATAATAAATATAACATGATAATTATTCTGTCTATATGATATACCATCCAATTATATATTATTTTAATATTAAAAAAATGATATTTTCACTCGTGCGTACGTACGGAATAACGTCTCCACAAACGCGATAAGATTCATTCCCCATAGTATACATTCAAGACTAATTTTCATTTGATGGTTAAAAATCATGTTTATAGACTTAATAAAATTCTGTATATTAATAAGATACAACCTATCCATTACAAACATGTCTTATATAACCAAACATAAAAGGAGAATGAATTGGTTATCACCCGAAACGACAATAATACTAAGATATTTTTAATAAAGCAATGTTAAAAGATCATATATGATATCATATTAATATATACGATTCTTGTATAATTTAATAACAATGTTTTAACTATTATACAGGAGATTAACATACCATCTACTAAGGAAAAGTACAAGGTAAGGGTTTACTTCACAATCTCTTCCTTATCCGAGTTTGTTTATTCATAATTATCTACAGGGACCTCGAAATCATCCACATCCATGTTCTTAAAAATGCCTTTCAAAAAAAATTTACTATTTAATAGAAAATGGGTTAATGTCATTTATACCCTTTTACGTTTTCGAAAGGAATATTTCCGTTGTTTTCCAAACAAGGTACTTTTTGACCATTTCGACAAATTTAAGATAAGAATGTTTTTTTAACTTATACGGCGGGTGCGGCTATTTTCCACCATTGCAACTTTATCAAAGCTTCCCTTACAAGCTTATAAAAATATTTTCAAATTAAAGTTTTTATTTTATAATTATGTAACTTTTAAATGATTTTAAAAAGGAGATGTTTATATCAAATGGTTTTGATTTTATCTATGTCAACATCCTTCGATGGATTGTAAGCTTATTTAAAGTTGTTTAATTATGATACAAAACTTCCATATTGTAGTTAATCTTTTGTGGTATGTTTGACTGTGGATTGTTATTTTTATACCATTCATGGTTTATGAATAATGTATTGACATTTCATATTCTAGTTTTAAAATGAATGATTATGTTATGTTAAAACCTATTCATATGAGGAATGCATTGGACTTAATATGTGACGGGGGGAGCCCGCTATAGCCTATCGATGAATCAGTAGGTCTCATGAGACAGACTAGTCGTGGCACAAGGCCTTGAAAAAATCTTATTTGTATTCCTAGCACAAGGCCTTGACTATGTGGTTATGATAGTCTGGAATTATGCATTCCCTTAATATGAAAGTGGTTATTGATATTGTATGTGATTATCTGATTAGTAGTATATCCATGTGAGTAAGTAAATGGAATTATTTGATTTTACTTTTTCTATATTATGATGAAGTTCAAGTTTAATAAGGATTTTGTTTTAGTTATACATTGCCTTAAATGCTTATATTTCCTTATGAACGTTTTCTCTATATTGTTACCCTTACTGATCATTTGAGCTCACCCCTTTCAATGTTTTATTTTTCCCAGTACGTGAAAAAGTGTATTATGACTGACTTGCAGGAATAGTCAGTGGGGATATGAGTGTGGACAATGGAGACTATATTGTTTTAGTTTTCATTTTATTGATGTAATGTAAAGCTTATGAATATATCTAGTGTTTCCAAGGCTACTAACCCAATCGGTCTTTTGAGATTTGATCTTTCCTATGATCATGCCAATGTTTTGTAATAATGCACCGACTCTTGGTAACTGGGGTCGGGGAATTACAGTTGGTATCAGATGAAGTTTAGTACAAACCTTGGAAGCTAGATTCAGATAAACCCTGATTAGATCGCATAGCCCTAAGATAGACTTTGAGGATTAGTATTGAAGAACATCATAGAATTTTGTTAAAGTTGATATTTTTTGTGTTTTCCGAGCAATACATCCATGTATGGATACGAGCAGGTAGAGGCAGCTCTGGCACAGATGTACCTAGGAGTGAAAACTCTAACAAGGAGTTTCGGGCTTGACCCATGGTATCTTGGTACATGACAACGGGCCTTGCTGCACTCTTGGTTACAACACTCCCGGGGGATATGCTTAGGACTATTCTCATTTTCTTTACAAATCATTATGAAGGGTTATGATTATATACATCCTTAAAGAATAAATTTCTTATGATTATGGATTATATCCATATACTGTACAATTTATGTTAAGTGTTTTATGAGTATGGAATTATGTATTTCGATTCATAAACTCATCAAGTTTATGCCATTGTTTAGAAATGGCGCCTAGTGGATGAAATGGAAACTGTATCAATGCACGGACTCCATGTAGGGATTTCCCTCCTGCTCTAGATAATTATAGTGGAGCTGGTGATACAACTTCTGCTAATCATCTTCTCACTATACTAGGACAACTCTCTCAGGTTATGAATAATAACCTTACTCGTATGGAGCACCCTGATCCGCAATGTGGATGATCGATGCTAGACCGTTTCATGAGGAAAAAACCACCAATGTTCAATGGGGGTACAAATCCATTAGTAACTGAGCAATGGATAATCTCCTTAGAGAAAATATTTCACGCCTTGGGGAGTAGCGAAAGGGAGAAAGTTGTTATGGCAGTCTACCGCCTCACAGGAGATGCCGATCAATGTGGTCACTGATTCAAAACTCGAAGGAAGATAATGACGTATCAAATATGGAATGGCTGGAGTTCAAGGAACTGTTCTTAGAAAAATACTTTCCTCGAGACCATCGAGCAGATATGGAAAGGAAATTTCTGAGTCTGAGGTAGAAGGAAGATGAGAATGTCGCAAAGTATGAGGCTAACTTTACAAGGTTAGCAAGGTATGCTGCAAATTACATACGTAACCCAAGAAGTAAGGTTGATCGTTTCTTTGATGGGTTAAAACCATTTCTCCGTCGAGCATTAGTCTCACAAACCTTCTCATCGTACGAAAATATTTTCTCGTGTGCGATCAAGATGGAAAAGGAATTCTCTAAGTCTTATGTCATTAAAGCGAAGCAGGAGATGAAGAGATCTTCTGAAAACTCTGGAAACAGAAATAAGGATAAGAAGGGAAAATTTGAACATCCATCCTGCAGTAATTGTGGGAAGAATCACCATTGTACTTGTTTGACGTGAATGGGAGTCTGTAACAAGTGTGGTGAGAAAGGCCACCAAGCTCGACATTGCAAAGGGAAGAAAGAAGCTGTCGATGTTCAGTGCTACAATTGCAGGGAAATGGGACATTATGCAAATGTATGTCCTAAGCGTCATGGTAACATACCTCAGAAGAGGCCAAGGGATCAAGGCCAAGCTTATGCTATCACTATAGCTGAGGTAGAAGTTCCAAAAGACGTGGTGACAGGTAATTTAATGGTTTCCTCAAGTTTAGCAAATGCATTATTTGATTCTGGATCATCACATTGTTTTATATCTTCCCAGTTTTCTAAGAAAATTAGATATTTTCAATTTGATTTAACAAGAGAGTTGTCAGTCAAAACCCTTAAGAGAAGTATCATTGCTACAAAGTTCTGTGGATCCGTTCCCCTTAGGACATATAAATGTTCTTTATCTGCTGATCTCATCGTTATACCCATGACTGAATTTGATATAATCCTTGGTATGGATTGGATTTTGGATCATGATGCGAAGATTTATTGTAAGAAGAGGGAGGTTATGATTCATGATGATGATGATAAGGAACATCATATCATTAGAGCAGAATCGTCGCAACCTATTTCTTATCTAGATCCTCCCCCAGTAGCTCAACTAAATTCAATTATTGGGGAGGAAGAGAATGAAATTACTGCGGGTGAGGAAAATAATATTCAAATAGAGGATGTACCTATTGTGAGAGAATATGTTGATATGTTCCTGGAAGATTTACCTGGACATCCTCTGGAAAGAGAAGTTGAGTTTTCCATTGATTTAATTCCTGGATCAAGGCCTATATCAAAGACCCCGTATAGAATGCCCACTGTGGAATTAGATAAATTAAAGAAACAACTAGAAGAATTGAGTAATAAGAGATCTATTCACCCTAGTTTTTCTCCACGGGGAGCCCATGTTCTTTTTGTTAAGAAGAAAGATGGATCTATGTGGTTGTGCATTGACTATAGAGAGATCAATGCTATAACAATAAAGAACAAGTATCCCCTACCTCGTATTGATGATTTGTTTGACCAACATCATGGAGCTCAATACTTTTCAAAGATTGACCTTCGATATGGATACCATCAGTTGTGTGTGAAGAAGGAAGACATTCCAAAGACAGCATTTCGAACAAGGTACGGGCATTATGAGTTTACAATAATGCCTTTTGGATTGACTAATGCACCCTATGTTTTCATGGATCTAATGAACAGTGTTTTAAAGGAATATCTTGAGGACTTTTTAGTGGTATTTATTGATGATATCTTGGTATACTTCAAAAGCCAGGAAGATCATGAAAATCACTTGTGCATTATCCTAAAGACTCTTAGAAGACATGAATTATATGGGAAGTTAAGAAAGTGTGAATTCTGGCTTCAAGAGATTTCTTTTCATGGCCAAATTGTCTCCAAAGATGGAATATCTTTTGATCCTTCTAAGACCAAGGCAATCCAAGAATAGCCAACACCGATGAGTATAACTGAGGTACGCAGTTTTATTGGTTTAGCAGGTTATTATCAACGTTTCGTCCAGAATTTTCCCCGATTGGCTAACCCATTAATGAAGCTCACATGTAAAGGGGTTAAATTTGTTTGGACAAAAGAGTGTGAATAATGTTTCGATGATCTAAATAGAAGATTATTCAATGCTCCTGTATTGACACTACCATCGGGGAATGATGGGTTCGTTATTTATAGTGATGCATCGAAGAAAGAACTTGGTTGTGTCCTTATGCAAATGATAGGGTTATTGCCTATGCATCACGACAGCAAAAAATTGAATAGAAAAACTATCCTACTCATGATCTTGAGTTAGCTGCTGTAATATTGGCTTTGAAGATATAGAGACATTATCTCTATGGTAAAAAATGTGAGATATATACCGATCACAAGAGTTTGAAGTATATTTTCTCACAGAAAGAACTCAACAAGAGGCAAAGGATATGGCTTGGACTACTCAAGGATTATGATTGCACGATACACTACAACCCGGGGAAGACAAATAAGGTGGAAGATGCTTTGAGTAGAAAGGGTCATGGAGTTTTGAACATGATGAGAGTTGAAAGGGATCCTATTTTCGTGGATCTAGTAAATATGGATATGGGAATCACCATGGAAGGTGAAACATCAAAACTTTTTCAAATGGTTGCGAAACAATCTTTACTAGAAAGGATAAAGAGTTCTCAGGCCGATGATGAAGAGTATAAAAAGAAGATTAAAGCTGTGAATGATGGGAGATTGAGTGACTTTGTGTATGAAGATGGAATTCTAAAATTTGGGAGGAGACTCTTTGTTCCCGATATACCGGATTTAAAGAGGGAATTGTTGGATGATGCTGATAGTTCCAATTTTTCTATAAACCCTGGGAGCACCAAAATGTATAGAGATTTAAAGGAACATTTTTCAAGGGACAACATGAAGAGGGAGATGGCTGTTTTTGTGTCAAGATGTATTGTTTGTCAACAAGTGAAAGCTGGAAGGCAACAACCTGGTGGAGTATTGCAACCACTTCCCATACCTGAGTAGAAATGTGATAATATTACGAGGGACTTTTTCATGGGACTACCAAAGACTCCTAGAAAGAATGATTCAATATGGGTCATTGTTGATCGTCTTACTAAGTCAGCACATTTTCTAGCTATAAGGGAGGATTTACCACTTGAACGTCTAGCAAGACTATATATTAATGATTTTGTGAGACTTCATGGAGTACCCCTATCGATTGTTTCTGATCGTGATCCCCATTTTACTTCAAGATTTTGGAAATGTCTTCAGAAGGCCCTGGATACTAAACTTCATTTGAGCACTACCTACCACCCTCAAACAGATGGACAATCAGAACAAACTATTCAAACCTTAGAAGACATGTTGACATCATGCTCACTGGACTTTCAGGGTATGTGGGATCAATATTTACAACTGGTGGAATTTTCCTATAACAATAGCTTCAATTCAAGCATTCAGATGGCACCATATGAAGTGTTATATGGAAAGAGATTTCTCACACCAACCTGTTGGGATGACGTTGGTGAAAGAAAACTTGTTGGACCAGAACTGGTGGAAGAAATGATTGAAAAGGTGAAGGTAATCCAAAACCACATCAAAGCAGCTCAAAGTAGGCAGAAGAGCTATGACGATAACTGAAGGAAGGATTTGGAGTTCCAGGTGGGAAATCATGTGTTCTTAACGGTATCTCCATGGAAGGGAGTTATAAGTTTCGATAAGAAAGGTAAAATGAGTCCCAGGTACATAGGATCTTTTGAAATTCTAAATCGTATTGGGTTTGTAGCTTACCGTTTGTCAATGCCGCCAAGTCTCTCCAAAGTTCACGATGTATTCCATGTTTCACTACTGAGAAAATACATGCCTGACCCAATGCATGTACTGACCTATGAGGAATTGGAACGGTAACCTGATCTGTCATATTGCGAAAAGCCCGTCAGGATCCTTGACACCCGAGAGCAAGTGCTGAGAAACCGGACGACTGGTCTGGTAAAAGTTCAATGGAGAAACCATAAGATGGAAGAGGCAATGTGGGAACCCGAAGAACATATGATGAAGAACCACCCGAGTCTTTTTATGCAGTAATACTCGAGAAATTGTGAGGACAACATTATTTGATGGAGGGGATAATGTAACACCCCAAACTTCCACGGTACGTTTCCCTTAGAATAATGCAATAACAGGTGTTGTACGCAATCTTGAGTTCTAACACACCACAACTAATTAAACTAGCCGTTATGAATAGTAATACCTACATTTTGAAATTTTATAAATCATATCTTTCAAAATGGACTTCATTTTTGGATTCGTAGTATCAAATTTAGCCTAAGGTGAAGTTTAGGTATTTTTTGGTTAAATTTTTTATTTGATGAATAGTTAAAATTAATAAATTTTAATTAAAAACAACTTTTTTAATCAAAAGAATTAATAGTGATAAATTATGAATTTGAGTGATTTTAAAGTATATTTAGAATATATTTTTATCATTTAATACAATTATGGTCATTGGACATAATTTCACAATTAAATTGGACATAAACAAGTGTCAATCTTTTGATAGTTATTATATCTTAAAAACACGTTTTTGGTTTTGACAGTGGGAATTAATTTTAAATTAATTTCTGCCACTTTTGTGTTATGAATTTAGAAAAATGGATTCCATATTTGGAATTAGGATTTCTAAATTATGTAAATAGGTAACTTTTATTTTTACACATTTTGAATAATTACTTCAGTAAATATTTTATTTACCATGGTTAAAGGGTAATCCGGTAAATAAGGGTAACAAAATAATATTATAATAATAATAAATTAACCTAAAACGTGTCATAACCATATTGGTGGACACATACCCGACCATGGTCATCCTTGGGTCGATTTTGGGACCCCATGGAGCCACATGTAATTGGTAGGGACACTTTATATTAATAAAGTTAAAATAAACACAAAATTGACAAAATCCTATATCCTTTAGAAGAACAATTTTTACATAGGGTTATATATGTTCTATTTTTGATTATAAATATTCATTAAAAAGATAAAATGATTTAATAAATTTTAGTATTTTTTTGTGAATTTTTAGACATCAAATAATTTAAATTATTAATGACACAATAATGATGCAATGTTTACCTCATTAATAAATCATTTACATAAATAAGATTATAATGAATAAAATATTATCTAAAACCTTTCCAATTCCTATTGGTTGATTTTATTTCGAATATGAGTCATCTTATATTCGACCTCAATGATTTTTGGACCATTATAAACCTAATATCATTATATTATAAAATAATATTTACACACTTTCCTAAAGAGCCCCTCCTCTCCCTTATAAAATGTGACCAATTCTAACCAATTCCTCACACCTCTCAAGCCTTTTGGTTCGGCCAACCCCTTCCCAAATACTCTCCCAACTTCCCTCACTTCATCCTATAGGCCTTATTTTGATCATAAAGCCATCATAAGGAGTCCTTTTATCAAATCAAAAAGAAGAACACGAAGAAGAGGTAACATTTTCCCCACTCTTTTTAAAGTTCCTTTCTTCTTCCACTTCCTCTTTGTTTATTATTTTCATTCTAAAATAATAACTCCAGTATATTCTATATACTGTGATGTTATTATAACTATATCACAACCATATTTAGTATTCTACCCATCATTTGAATGACATGTCACCATACGTGCGTACGTACGGCTTACCGTCTCCACGTTGTGGTATAATTGTTATTCAATATATTATTATTTATACGGGTATAATAATGATGTATAATTCATATAAATAATAAATATAACATGATAATTATTCTGTCTATATGATATACCATCCAATTATATATTATTTTAATATTAAAAGAATGATATTTTCGCTCATGCGTACTTATGAAATTCCATCTCCACGAACGCGATAAGATTCATTCCCCATCGTATCCATTCAAGACTAATTTTAATTTGATGGTTGAAAATAATGTTTATAGACTTAATATAATTCTATATATTAATAAGATATATCCTATCAATTACAAACATGTCTTACATAACCAAACATATAAGGAGAATGAATCAGTTATCACCCAAAACGAAGATAACACAAAGATATTATTAATAAAGCAATGTTAAAAGATCATATATGATATCATATTAATATATACGATTCTTGTATAATTTAATAAAAATGTTTTAAATATTATACAGGAGGTTAAAATACCATCTACTGAGGAAAAGTACAAGGTATGGGTTTACTTCACAATCTCTTCCTTATCTAAGTTTGTTTATTCATAATTATCTATGGGGATCTCATTATCATCCACATCCATGTTTTTAAAAATTCCATTCAAAACATTTTTACTATTTAATAGAAAATGGGTTAAAGTCATTTATACCCTTTTACGTTTTTGATAGAAATCAATCCGTCGTTTTCCAAACAAGTTACTTTTTGACCTTTTCGACAAATTTAATATAAGAATGTTTTTTTAACTTATTCGGCGGGTGAGGATATTTTCCACCGTTGTAACTTCATCAGAGCTTCCCTTACAAGCTTATAAGAATATTTTCAAAGTAAAGGTTTTATTTTATAATTATGTGACTT
This sequence comes from Viscum album, assembly GCA_963277665.1. NCBI lineage: Eukaryota > Viridiplantae > Streptophyta > Magnoliopsida > Santalales > Viscaceae > Viscum > Viscum album. The sequence continues at coordinate 993,292,782 of OY728139.1, read as the reverse complement.
TTAAATGATTTCAAAAAGGAGATATTTCTCTCAAATTGTTTTGATTTTATCTATGTCAACATCCTTCGATGGATTTTAAGCTTATTTGAAGTTGTTTCATTATGATACAAAACTTCCATATTGTATTTAAAGTTTTGTGGTATGTTTGACTATGGATGTGTTATTTTTATACCATTCATGGTTTATGAAGAAAGTATTGACATTTCGTATGCTAGTTTTAATACTAATGTTTTTGTTATGTTAAAACCTATTCATATGAGGAATGCATTGGACTTAATATGTGACGGGTGAAGCCCGCTATAGCTCCTCGATGAATTGGTAGGTCTCATGAGACAAACTAGTGTCTTGGCACAAGGCCTTGACAAAATCTTATTTGTAGTCTTGGCACAAGGCCTTGACTATGTGGTTATGATATTTGGAATTATGCAATCCCTTAATATGAAAGTGGTTATTGATAATTCATGTGATTATTCGATTAGTAGAATATCCATGTGAGTAAGTAAATGGAATTATTTGATTTTACTTTTTCCATATTATGCGGAAGTTCATGTTTAACAAGGATTTTGTTTTAGTTATGCATTGCCTTAAATGCTTATGTTTCCTTATGAAATTTTCCACTATATTGTTATCCTTACTGAGCTTTTGAACTCACCCCTTTCAATGTTTTATTTTTACTAGGATGTGAAGAAATTTATTATGACTGACTTGCAGAAATAGTTAGTGGGGATATGAGTGTGGACCATGGAGACTATATTGTTTTGTTTTTCATTTTATTTATGTAATGTAAAACTTATAAATATATCTTGTGTTTCCAAGGCTATGAAACCAATCGGTCTTTCGATATTTGATCTTTCTTGTGATCATGCAAATGTTATGTAATAATGCACCAACTCTGGGTAACTGGGGTCGGGGCGTTACAATTCCTATAACTCTATCTATTAGGGGTTGAGTGATAGGATTACCTGTGGATCCCCAGACAGTTTGAAAACTCATGAAAAATGCCTCCTTCTAGGCCCAGATAGATTAACATTGGATCAAAAAAGGTTTAAAAAACAATGAACCCCTTCCTCTTGGAAAGAATGGTTTTGTGGCATAATTACTGATAACTATACACAAACCATACAAAAAGTTTATGATACATAAATTCTCATATCATTCATATCTCGATCTCCCAATACACCACAATATTCTTTATACCTCATCAAAACATTACATTAACCATATTCCGAAGACTAAAACCCTAAATTAAACAAGAAGGTACCTTGAAGAAAACTATGATCCTTCATCGTTATAGGGAATATAACATTGATTACTAAAATGAAACAAAAATACAACATATTTCTATTTTTAGAACCTCCAACAATGAAAATCATTCTCACATTGTAATTTTTTAATTGACTAAATTAATAATAAATATTATGTGATTATATTGTGCTCTGGTTATGATATTTAATACATTGTAAATATATTATACAATTTTATTGATGAAAATGATTATCTTCTGAAGAATATTTGATTCGTAATTTGTTATGAAAAAAATGAAATGTTGTGAAAGAGACATCACATGATTCTGTTTCACTAGGAGCCTCCATGTTGTTTCGAGACGGTCGAATAATTATTTATAATTATATAAATATCATTCACTATTTTGGGCATTTTAAATTTAGTATTATATTTAACTTTAATATTTCATGAATGAAAATTTTGAAATATACATATTCTAGTATCATTTCACATAATTATAATCAAATGGCCAAATTTTATGACAGAAAAAAATTTGATGATCTCATCTGGAGGTGGGGAGGAATCTGACCGCGTAACATAACAGTACACACCATGTTACATGGAGGTACACGTATTTTACAAGTGTTTAATGTAGAAAAAATTAAATTTTAATTAATAAAATTATTGTACATTTATTACATGAAGTTGTGTTAATTTAACACCATGTTTTTTACTGCGATAGTCTATAACACAATCATCTAGACTACATGGTCTATAATCATTTATTTATAGATGGGTCATGTATCTTAATACATGGCCTACCTGACTGGTGACCATGTATGTCAGAGACAATAGGACATGTAGCCCATGTTCACATCATGTATTCTATCTTTTTCAAGGTCAACGATTACATGCCAATTCTCTATGTGGATGTATTTGAAAGATGTTGAATATAGAGCACACCATGTAGCTAGCTTGTACACACCGTGCATTTTTATAAAATTACAGAAAAATAAAAATTAATTTATTATACCATGGAAACATTATCATAAGGTTTTTGGTTGTGGTATTTAATTTTAATTGACATTCCATGTGACGCGTTTTAATATATATATATATATAATTATTTTATGTACAATGTTTAGATATGGATATCATGAATGAGTCATATTATAGTTGTTAATCTTTGTATGTTGATGAATAACATGTGAAAAAAAATTTGTAATCAGTGTAATCATTAAGATGATAGTATACTTCATTAAATAATATGATAATTTGTGTATGACATATATATGATGACAAAAATTATATTATTATAATACATATTTGGTAGCCTAGATGGTTACTAATCATTTTTCCTCCATGGTACATGTAGGTACACAATTAATATTAAATAAATTAAATTTATTTTTATAAAACTGTGAAGAATGAGATTAATAATGAAATATATTTTTTAATTAAGATAAAATAAATTATTATTTAAATAATATAATTAATTTTTTCGGACATGATTTATCATGAATAAGAATGATTTTAATTGAATCATAATTTTATTAAATTCATAATTTGTTGCATGCTTGTTGATTATCAAGAGTCTTGACTAGAACTTTTCATGAAATTTATTTCACAAAATATATTATTAAATTAAATTGTTGGCATTAATTCCACATATCTACATATTATTTAAGAGTTTTCACGCCTATACATTCATTCATGTAATCCATTTTCACTCACTTGGGTGTGAATTAATGCATATGTATTAGATGGATCTACCAAATTTGTAGTGGATGTTCATGTTTGGAGATGAGTAAAAACTAATCCAAGAGAGATACATATGTGGATTAGATTAAAATAGCAACATGAACCAAAACAATTTCAATGATTTTTTCCACACATTCAATTGGCATTTTATCAACCACTATTTAAAATAACCATAATTAAAAGTTTGATGAAACTGATTTCTTTCTTTTCAAAAAATTCCATCTTACATTACCAAATTTTATTTCTATTACCAATTTTCAAACAATAATTGTAATATATTCAACTGAGAAAACATATCAAGATCATATTTTTAATGTTTTTCATCAAAAATTATATCATCATATTGGTAATTTACAGACATTTAAAATCCCAAGAAGTTAGTTTCTTAGTATGAATCTGCATAGTGATAATATCATTAGTGATCTAGATTATTCGTTTAGACCTATAATGTCATTAAAAAATGAAATTGAACATCAGATATTTTTATGAAAATTCTCTACTTTGAATCAAAATGAATCTTTAGTTGACGAGTAATCGATTAATGAAATTCAATATAAACTCAATGAGTTTGAATGGAACAGATTTTGGACACTGGTTGAGCATCCTAATGAAACATCAATAATTGGAGTGAAATGGTTTTTTGGAACAAATATGATGAAAATTGTAAAATTGTAATAATTAAATCTAAACTTGTTACTAATGGTTATAATCACAAATTGGTTTTAATATATTGAATAACCTATCCACCAGTATCAAGACATGAACTTATTCATATAATTCTAGAATTTGCATAATTATTAAATTTTGTTATATTTAAAATTGATGTGAGGTTTTCATTAGTTAATATATGTGTTTATGAAAAATTTATGTATAAAAATCCCTAGCATTGAAAATATAAAACTTCTAGAATTTGTTTATACATATACCAAAGTTATTTATGGACTTAAACAAGTGCATAGACTGTAATATGAAACTTTTGATGGATTTTTGTTAAAAAATAATTTTAATGGATCCATAGATCCATATTTTTGAAAAAAAATTAATAAATAATTTCTAATTTTACAGATATATTTTTTTGAAATTAATTTTTTTTCTACTAAAAATTATTTATATATTCCTTATAAGATATTATGAAATATGAGTTAGGAATTAGTATGATGGGTTGGTAAAAATACATTAGAGGTTTTAAATTTACCAAAAACCAAAAATGAACCTTAATATCTAGACATAATTATATAATAATCCATCTTAATAAATTCATGTATGATATCACTAATAGTATTAGTACTCCAATTGGAACTTCCAATACGTATGAACATGATAATGCTAGGAATGCAGTTGATATAAAGACATTTATAGTTATTATTAATTTTTTACATTAGTCAATATCAATCAACCCATATTTAATTTATTCATTTGAATATATTCAATATATCATGCCAATCAAAGATAATCTCATCATAATGCAATAAAACGATTTTTTTCATATCATAAGGGAACTATGGATTTAGGATTATTCTGTTTATCTAGAAATTATTTTGAACTAATTTATTAGATGCTAATTTTGGTGGATTAAAAATTGAATGTAAAAGTACTTATCGAACATATCATATCATAAGAGAAGCTCGAGTATCGTGATTTTGTACGTTAAAACTGAATGATGCAAATTCTAATATTGAAGACAAACATGTGGTAGTTGGAAGACGTTGTGAACAAATGTGGTAGATTCAACACAGACTCACTTACTATGACCTAATTTTTTTACTAAGGCATAAATTTTTTCTGATAACACAAGGTCCATTAAACTATGTAAAAACTCAGCACATCACTTATGTTCAATGTAAATAGACAGATGGCACAATTTTTTTTCTAGATCACAGCTGAAAAGGAGATATTATTTTCTAATTCATTTGAATGCTAAAACAACATATTAATATTTTTAATAGACACGTTAGTTCAGATAGATTGCAGTACATTAAACATAATCTACAAATGATCAATATGAGTTCATAATTTATATATAATTTTTATTATTAATCCACATACATTAATGAACTCTTTTTAAAATAGGGAGTATATATGATTTAAATCATCTAAAACCGTTTTCTTTCCTAAAAAAATTATTTTTAAAAAATATTAATATTTTTGGAGTCATATTTTATCGTAAAAACTCTTTTACACAAAAATGTTCTACAAATGATTCATTGGATTCAAAAATATAACCAAAAATTAAATATGTTATAAAAGGTTTTCTATATGAAAATATCTTATGAAATTTTCAAACTAAAAAATTGTTAAAAAATGATCAGTATATTTTTTTATTATTAACATTATCATAATGTGTATTCCTTAATAAAACCCTAAAAATTAGATTTCTCATACCGAAGATAGATTTATACTATAAAAGGATTTCTTATTTTATTTTTACTCTACTTTACTTCATTAGTTATAATATATTATATTTTACATATTCATTTAGCTATCATAATTTTTTCTTTTTCAAAATTATATTTTTTAAATGTAGATTGATACATATTAAAATGAATAATTTAATTCAAAACATTAAGAGACCAAAATTAAATTCCAATCATTTATTCAATTAATTATTGATCATGAAATAAGATAAAGAATTTAATTCAATGCCTTTGAAATTAATTGAATTATAAGTGTTACTATCCTTACATTATTACATTGGGATGCACTATGTCCCACATCAGTTCTCAAATACATTTCTATTGACTCTTACCAATCAATTAAGTGTCATTTCCTATGTTTTTGCATTTTTTTTAATAACTGGTCCATGTCCTCTTACATTGGAAAATTGATAATATTTTTCATAGAGAGAAGTTCACAGAGAAATAATCGTGGATGGAAAATGGTATTAAATGTAAAATTCAATTATAAAAAGGATAATTAGGTTTCAAGGCTGGGATAATGTTTCTGTAAAAAATGTTAGGGATATTGATATACATTTTCCAAATATTAAAATAAAATTTTCTATTGTAGTTTGGGAAGGAATTAGAAGAAGAGGAAGATAAATGAGAAGAAGGGAAAAAGTATAAAAATTAGAAGAAAAATAAGAAATGGACCATGAAAAAGATATAAATTATAATGAAAAAGATGAAATAGGGAATGATGAAGAGTTAAAAGAAATGAAACTCCAGACTCATAATCATAATGAAATCCACTGGCTTCCCAGTCAGACAAGGATTCAGAATTGGGAAATTAGGGGTAGAATAATCATCATTCAATGATGAAGAAATGCCTTCATCAAAATCTATGGAAGAATAAAACAATCCATTAAAATTTTTTAGATAAATTTGTATATGATAAAAAAGTGGAAATTATTAAGGTATCAAAATAATAAAATGTTTCTTAGAAATCCAATGAGGATACTGATAAGGATGATAACCTAGGTTTAGAGTCTTCTAGAACAAATGCTTTAAATTATTTATTAGGATCATCAATCTATGAATGGATAGTTACTCAGAACGTTTTTTGATTATTTTCCAAACCTTGAAAATCTTATATGATTCCATTCCAAATCATCCAAACTAATAAATGTGGTGTAAAATTATTAGTCTAAAAAATCAAAATCATTAAAATTTTCAACATAATAAATTATTCTTAATAAGGATTATTTGAAATCCTTACATGAAAAGGAAATGTATTAAAAGATATTGTAAAATCAGATGGTTTAATGTTCAAAAAAGTGAAAATTATTCACAATTATCATCATTATATGTTCATGGAAGTAAATAGACCGTATTTAGAAATGTAAAAATCCATTGATAATTTATAAATACCTATTTAGAGTGATGTTCTATGAAGAGTTCAGAGATAAAATTGAGGATCATAATGAGGAGGTAATTTTTTTAAACGAAATAGTTCTGTGTATTGAGATATAAAATATTGCACTCCGGATGTATGAAGATGATATGTTTCTTGTAATGGAGTAAAATAAAATGTTATTTGGAGAATTTGAAATAGTTAATTCATAAATTCCAAAGACAACATTGATGGAGGACTAGATCATTAATTTGAAATAATCTCATTCAAGGGATTAGAAGAATAATGATGCATTTATGAAAATGAAAAAAGTTGTGATAAATTTGATGAATAAAAAATGAAAATTTTTATTTGAGGTATTGATCTATATATTGATTTTTTGTTCTTCTAGAATTTTAAAGTTGAATGAATTTTTCATCCAAAAACATTTTTTCTAAATGTAATTCAAATATTTTTTGATGAATGTTCGTTCATTTATGTATTGGATTGTTAGTTATTTAACATAAAATCATTTCTTATGTTACCTATTTCTAAAATTTCACATAATATAACCTCCATATTATTTTGAAATTTCAAAAAGGTGTTTGAATTTATAAAGAAGAATGAATTTATAAAATTGTAGAAGATTAAAATGGTTCATGCATTTGATATATTATCATATGGGTGAGATATTCTCCTATGGTGAAGAAAAAATTAATACATTCTATCATATTTTAATGACGTTATAAACTCTATTGGATTTGAGATATGGGGTATATATTTGATGATCATTAATGTATATAAAGATTTATGTTATTTTAAATATAAATATATTATCACATTATGTGTTGTGTTTTGACCATTCCAAAATGGGGGGGGGGATTGTTCGGTGATATGTCTTAATTAATACATTTCATTTATGTAGTTTTGAAAATTAATAAAAAAAATATTAAAAAACCAACTTAGTAACTTTATTTCGAAAATTTCGTAGTATGTTTTTTGTAGAAAACATTCGATTATTAAAAAATTAGAAATAAATCAAATGAAAAAAATATAAACATATTATAATACATTCTGATCAATCGGAATGAAGGTGCATACGATACAATGGACTTAATAGTGGTTTGATATTTTGTTATAGTTAAGACATAATAAAAATACTCTAGACTATCAGACTAACCATTTTACTGATTCATCATACTATCCCTTCTTCATTATATTGGATTTGAAATCACTAAAGAAGTTCATTAACTGATAATCTTTTTATGATTTCTTTTAATAGAATTATATATATCATAAGGAATAATAATGTTAATTGTAATGGTGATATTTTTAGTGATATCAGACTATCAAATTTGAAATAATCTTTATCTAGAAAGGCAAAGAACCCTATCATTTTGAGTTGTCAGATGCAAGCTATATGAGGTCATTGCAACTAAATCTAAATTATGACCATTAGAAAACCATAAATTAATAGGAGGTCATTTTAATATTTGAGAGCTGATGTAATTATTAACTCATGTTATCTAATGATTACTATGTATTAACATCTCATTAATATTAGTTTTAATTATTTAGAGCGATGAAGTTATAAGGAATCATTATAACAATAGTAATTCCCCAAGAACAATTTACTTTTATAATCACATGTCTAATCATGAAAATGATAATGGGATATAGGGGATATCAATACAGTTAATCTGATCAATTAGACAAATGGATTTGAGGGATATTAAGACATGAATAGATCATTAAATCTAGGGATCTCATGGTCAAGAAAGATAGAGTTTAATCTTATCATCTTGTCATGTGATTCCAGGGTATTGAATGATAGTGATGATTCTAACCCATCCGATCGAGGGATTTCCAGGTATGGAAAGGCATTCCATATAGTAGTTACTAAAAAGATTGGATATGATTATTCACGAATGTTGACTAGATTAACTCATAAGGTTATGAGTAAATTGTTTGATAAAAATAGAATTCAATGATAATATTAATTTAATTTTTATTTATTATTTATACAATATCAATCTTATGTTTTTCATGTGAATTAAAATTTTATTCTTTATAATAATTGTTCCAGCAAACTATTTTATCTGTTTGTATGTGATACGGATAAATATTGAATTAATCGAAAAGTCCCTATATCTGATTGTATTATTATAATCAATAGACGATTTGTGATTCTTATCATTTTTAATATAGATTTTTTTTATTTTGAATTTTTTTTTATAAACTAAATTTACCCCCTATTTTAACAATCAGAAACTATTTCAATAAAACAATTGTTTTATTTTTGTTCGAGGATTTCTCAAGATAATTAGTAGTTCCATATACAAGAAAAAATTAGAGGGTGAATAGGTGAATGTTATTAGAAGTTTTAATTGATTTGGATGATTAAAAAATAATGATATATCTCAATGGAATTCATCCTTATAAATATTTAAATTTATCACATTCAGTTTTTATACATCTACATATTGACTTATTTTTATTCATTAAAAAAACTAAATACAATTCATGTGTTCTTTTTTGTAATTATGAAAAAAAATATTAATAAGTCAGTAGAATAGTGAAGAACAGACCACTACTCACTCATTGGGAAAAGATCTGAATCAACCGTATATTTATTCTAATCTTTTAATAAGAAAATTTGAATGATTTTGGTTTGCAACAATCTCATGTTCTCCCCTTTTATGTGATTTGTCACATATTACCATTTGCAAGGAATTACACAACCATGGAACATAATTGGAATTTTGGGAATTTGAACATTGTGTAAATGATTCATATACACTTAAATGACTAAATTATAATTTTCCTGACATTTCATGTGAATCAAATATTGTTTGGTTGGTTATAACCCCATCATACTATATTTGACTATAATTATTAAAAATATAATATTTTCAAATCATTACATAATCCATACCAATCAATTTGAGATTCATATTGATGTTTTGTTGATTCCAAAACAAAAAAACGATTCAATGAATGTTAACCAAGATTTTCTCATCAATCCGACATCATTTGATCATTTTGACCACTTATGTGAGATATGTCATTTTAATAAAACTATAAAATTTTGTCTATTATTTTCCATCATACAAGTAGACAGGAGAATCAGATGGATGAGGAGTTGATTCCATTAGATAAAAATGACTTTGTGATCATTCTATTACGATTTCCTATCTATCCATGTGTATTCTAATTACATTATTCCATTTATGTGATTTTTTCATTTAACTCCACATTCAAGGGGGATGCCACTTCCGGTCAGAAAAAAAAATTTGGAAATCCAGTCGATGCTCCATTGAATCCTATAGATTTAAAATTATTAAAAAATTTATTCCTAGGATTTCAACATAATCAAATCTCATTTTGTTGGTTTTCACCACTAACCATATTATATTACCATTATTAATAAAATGATAGTAATTTCAAATCATTAAATAAGTTATGCTGATCAATATTGATGTAAAATTTATTCTTGATTGATTCGAATTGATTAAAAATTATTCAAGGAATATTCTCATGGATTTTCACATCTAGAAAACGTTGTTTTCTTGTTTTTAAACCATGGGAGATTGTAAATTTTAATAATACTATACAATGATACTCATTATATTCCATTGTATCAGGATACTAAATAATATGATGGATACAACATTGACTCCTATAGATTTGAAATTTCTATGTGATTATTATGTACAAATATCATGTAAATTCTTTTTTGTTTACTTGGTATTAAATAATTTTAAGTCATTTTCAAATAACTCCATATATTGTAGATAGACATGACATTAAATGACCCTATGTAATTCAGTTATTTGATCATTTTTCCATTGATTCTTATAGAAAATAAATGACCTAGATAACAATTTCTGAATTTATAATGACAACAGAATCACATTTGGTTGGTTTTAATCCCTAGACACTTAACTTAAATAGTCCTGATTATTTTGGGCATCAAATTGACATGTGATTGATTCTGACAAATTAAAAATGATTTGATGAATGTATTCCAATATTTCCACATCAATATGATGTCGTTTTCTCATTTATTACCCAATGATGGTAGAAATGAAATTTAAAAAGACTATACAATGTCACAAGTTATTATATATCATACATAGTGGCATGAGCATTATATGGATGTGATGATGATTCCAAATGAACAAAAATGACTCTTAGTGTTTTATAACTATCTTTTATGTCAATATATGTATTTTCTCTTGGTATGAAACCCCTTTATGTGAATTTTCACTTATTCACTAATATTTTTTAAAACACCACATCTGATCAAACAAACCAATTTGGATATATGATCGATGTGTTGGTGATTCCTACAGAATATAAACGACATAGAGATCATTTTACACAGATTTAATGTTAATTGCACATCATCGTTCTCTTATGATTTCAAACTAATCCTTGTTTCCATCCAAATTTTATACTCTTAAACTGATAATAAGTCAATTTAAGAAATTAATAAGTGGAAAAAATAACCTAATGTTGCACAATCTATTCAGAGAATATAGTTGACATGTTTTTGATATTTAAAGATAAAAAACCACTTAATTGTAATTTTCGTAAATTTTCACATCAATATAAATATATTTATTCGGTTTTGAATTGATACATGGTCAAATAGTATTTTAATAAAAATGAATAATATAATTTACAATTATTTAAAAATAGAATATAATTTGAGAAATTCAATTTGAATGATAATACATAAATATAAAATGAAACACACCTCCTTGATCTGATGCATCTTGTAGGACCATGGATTCTACATTCTTATTTATTTGTATGGTCCTATAAAAAATAAATGTTATAATAATAAAATTAATTAATTTAATAAAAAAATAGTAAAAATATACATCATGGTATCCACTACACAATCACCCAAGAAGATGTGTTCCCATAGTGCACTAAACATAGATATCAATTGTGTATTTACCATCTCGCGATCACGAATCAAGCTTCCAAATTTTTCCACCATTTTTTCATCCCAATAACAATAGGAGACACAACCTTAGAACATGAAATTATAGAATATAGAATATCTATTACATATGTAAAATTATATTAATGTTCATCATGATCTATGTTGTGATGAAATATCTCATCCAAATACATGGAATGTTATCAATGGTCATCTGGTTGCAATATTAACTCAGTATCAAATAAACCATGTGTAATATATAAATATAAATATATATTTAAGTATTGTAAATTAATACTAAAAAATTCAATAATATTCATAACCTCTAAATCATTTCGATCTCGAGTTAATATCCGTAATTATATTCTATCAGTTTTTGTACATTGCTCTGGTATCTAAAAACTAGTACGATATAACTATAGAACAAAAAACCATATTAAATAATAAATATAAAAAATAAATTATATATACATCATGTTATGTTTAGGACATCAGTTGAGTCCCAAGAATTTGAGGTAGTCTCTGCATAACTTGATTCTCAAAATGATACACTACCACCACCTAAATTGAATTAATTCAAATTTCATATTTGTATAATGTTACACATTCATTTCAATATGTAAACCATAAATAATAAATCTAACAAAAATATCTATTGTGGACCAATATTCACTCATTTCAGATTACTATGTTGGAAGAAAACCTCTATGGACTCTATCAAGAATGTCTAGGGAACCCACAATTGGTATGAAGTTCCTCTCTTAAATCATCCATTTATATATTTCAAAATATTTAAACATTTTATCATACACAAAAGAAGAAACTCATTGGTTGAGTAATCATAGATTATTGTATATTAGAAAAACAAATATCACAAATTTAAGACTTTAAATAATATTTTAGAATCTAAACTGACTCTCAAACATGAACATGCCTCCATTGTCGATCTAATTAATCTGGAGGGAATGAATCATAGTTATTTGTAGTAAATAGAAATCTATGTGGTTCATCCGATATATACAATAAATAGTGATTAAAAGATGGAGGAAACTCTCCAATGAGATGAAATGTATCATAAAATGATATATCAAAGGTCTTGTCATGTTGAAAACCCACAACTTGGACCTCTCTTATGAGATTAAGAAGGGGATGAGTTGAATCATATTGAAAATTATTTAATAAATAATTTTAAATATGTGTATATATATATTTTTAAATCATTATTGAAAATATATAAAAGATTAATTTCATACATACCTCAACCCATTTAAGTAGATTCCCCTATAGAATAATGTCGTAATGGCTCGAGTTCTACTTACATGACAGCTGTCATAGAAAGCATTAATAGATGAACACACATAGAGTATATATCCATTAAAGATACGGTAAAAACATTTAATCATTTTAGAGAGAGATAAATAGTTTATAATAGTTTTAAAAACAATGACCCTGAAAAACATTATACATTTCACTAGACATTAAAATTGATCATTTCACCTTCATTTTTCTCACTAAACTATTGAATATCTTATTCACGTCGATCTACACTATGTTGATATAGCGATTGTGAAAAATATCTGTATCATGAATCTCATCTCAATCAATTAAAAACACTCCTCAATATGACATTGTCACAAAAAATTTAAAATTTATATTAGGTCAAAATGTTGTGATGAAATTGTGTCAACATGAAATGCCAAAATGAAAAGTATGTTAGTAACTCATCCATTTCAATATACAATATATTTATTGTTCCATAATGTAAACTGAAATTGATCCACATTATTTCCAATGACTGGATCAGCAAAATTACACTTTAAAAATATGTATTTCATCTTATTTTATATAAAATAGAAATTATGACATTAAATTAACAATAGTAATAATAAAAAAAATATGAATAAAAAATATCAATGTTTTATGTTCCACTTGTGTCATCAACATATATAATGTTAATCTAATAGGTATTATCATCTAACTATTCGTAATGATGAGTCATTGTAGATAGGTTGTCTACTAGTTGGTTAAATTATATATTCAATGTAGGGTCACCTGACTTTTACAGGTTATATACATATATTTTTCAGGGAATTCATTAAATAGTCATGAAGAAAAAAAAATTTAATATAGATGAATCAAAATGAAATTTTATTTATGGATACAAAATCTATGAACTAATCATGAAATGATGCATAATGAGACTATTAAATATGATAATCACTAGTAGAAGGGAAATTTTTATAAATAAAATTAATTTAATTTAACTATATGATAATGACATGTTAAAATTATCATCTTATATATGTAATCATGATATGTAAAAGTTTAATATTAAAAGTTATGAGACATGTTTTACAAAAATAGTGCAACTACTTGAGTATTAAACAAGATGTTTAAAAGAGATTATATAAATTTGATGTTGTCCATATGAAATATAGTTCATCATCTATCAGTCCTATCATTAATCCAAAATTGATTATCTAATATTGTTTCAACATCCATATAATTTTTAGTACAAAAAGCAGTAAACTAATCCAAAAAATAACCATTGGATATTAATACTACATGATAAGCTCTTTTATATATAATTATTTTTAACGTATTCATATACCACTCAATAGGATACGTCCACCTATATTTCACAATACAAGTATAATTTAATTCAATGGATATATGTACCATTAAATGAATCATAACATTGAAAAGTGAGTGGGGAAATAGTTTCTCCTTGGTAAAAATAATAGGCAAAATCTTATCCTTTAAAAATTTTAAATCACCCATTCATTGAATTTTTAACAAAATTCGTCATAAAAAATTACTTATCTCCATAAAAGGATTAATAACATTTGGAGATAAACAATCAAAAATTGTGAATGGAATCAAATGTTCAATAAGTATGTGATTTTAATGAATTTTCATCCCTTTCTAGAAGGGAATCTAACATGCACAGTGAGAATAATCAAAATAGACTAAAATTTCATTTTTACTCATCGTGTTAATTCTTGACAACATTTACCCAGAGTCGATGCATTATTACAAAACATTGTAATGATTCAAAGAATCAGGTCTCAGAAGATCGATTAGTCTATTATCCTTAGAAGTACTAGATACATACATAAGTTTTGCATTACTTCATGAGATAAAAACAACAACAAAATTTTGTCCCATTTGAACACACATATAACCCTTATCTTATCTCTTCAGGTTAACCATAAAATACTTCTTCTCATCTTTGTAATAATAAAACAAAGAAAGTTGTGATCTCAAATGATGAGTAAGGATAACAATATAGATGAAGCATCATATATAAACATAATCATTTAAAGCAATGTATAATACTAGAAAAAGCCTTTTAAACTGAAACATCATCATAATATGGAAAATATGAATAAAAAAAATGACATTGACTTATTCACATGGATATTCAACTAGTCAAATAATCACATGAAATATCAATAGGAAAATTCATAATTATGGAATGAATAATGCAAGACATCATAACCACGTAGTCAAGGCCTTATTCATAGACTACAAATAAGATTTTGTCAAGGCCTTGTGACAAGACACTAGTTTGTCTCGTGAGACTTACCGATGCATCTAAGAGCTATAGAGGGCCCCACCCATCATTTACTATGTCCAATGCATTCCTCGTATGAAAAGTTTTAAACATGAAATAATAATTTTGTATTAAAACTAGCATACAGAATGTCAATACATTATCCATATACCATGAATTGTATAAAAATAACACATCCATAGTCAAAAATATGATAAAAACTTGCATACAATTTGAATGATTTTATAATAAATCAACTTCAAACAGATTTTAAATCCTTCAAATGATTTTAAAATGTGTGAAATAAAAACTATTTGAAGGAAATATATATTTCTATATTGAAATCATTTAAAAGTGACGAGGTTATAAAAGATAACATTTATTTTGGAAATATTCATATAGCCATGTATATGAAGATTCTAAGGGGTTATAACAACAGAAATTAGCGACACCAGCCATAAAAGTAAAAAAAAACAATCTTTCCTTAACTTGGTCGAAAAGGTTGTAATGTACATTGTTTGGCAACTAATGGAAATATTCCTTTATGAAATTTTAAAAATTCAAAAAAGGGTATAAAGAACCCTAACCCGTAGTCTAGAAAATAGGAAAAAAATTGATATTCATTTTTAACAAAACACAGATGTGAATGATAAGGATGTCCCAGTAGATACTTACGTAAAAACAACCTCAGATAATAAAGAAATTATGAAATCAACCCTTACCTTGTAAATTTCCTTAGAAGAGGGCACGTTAACATTTTATATAATAGTTAAATCATTTTATTAAATAATAAGAGAACCACATACTTAATTATGATATTATATATGATCTCCTGAAATTTCTTTCATAAATATTTTTAGTATTATCGCCATTTCGGGTGTTAACAGATTCATTTTACTTTATATGTTCTGTTACATAAGTCTGTTTTCATATGGTTAAGATTTATTTTATTAATATCCATAATGATATTAATTTTGTTAAATAATATTTTAATCATTAAATGGGTATTATTCTTAAATGAATACAGTGGGGAATGAATATCATCGCGTTCATGGAGATGGTAATCTGTACGTACACATGAGTGACAATATCATTATATTGATGTGGAAATAGAATGTAAATAGTTGTTATAGCATATATATAGAATCATTGACATGTTATATTTATTATTTAAATCAATAAAAAATAATTAATAAACCCATCGATAAAATAATGTATTGAATTACAACTATACCATGATGTGGAGACGTTAAGTTGTACTTATGCACGTATGGTGATATGCCATTGATAGGATGGATAGAATAATGAATATGGTTGTACCATTTTTTTATAAAATCAAATTATATAGAAGATAATTTATATATTATATTATAATTGAAATAATAATGAAATAAGATGTGGAAAAAAATATAACATGAAAGAGGTGATGAAATATTTACATCTTCTTTGGGTGATTCCTTTTGATTGGATCAAAAGTGAAGTGTACTGTGTTGCATTTGTTGTCAATGAGGTATGTTGTTGTCATGGAATGAATGGATGACAAGGAGTGTCAATATGTGAAGGACAAAGGATGTGATGGTGATGGTGATGAATGGAGAATGGCCATCGAACATAGAGGCATTTCACTTAGGAGATTCACTATGTGGCATAGGATGTTGTGGTTGAAACATTCTCCATGTACATCTGACGATTGATGAGCTGATCTTTAATTTCAAAGAACTTGTATGAAGATGATACAATGTCACAACAATGTTTGAAGACCATGCATTGTCTTCACAATGCATTAGGAGATGAAGATGATCCATCCACAAGTTCTAAGCGGATGAAGTGGTTTAATGAAGTCCATGCACTATCACTTAATGCATGTGAATTAGAAGAAGATCCAATTTGATCTCTAATTTGATCAATAAAGAATGTTGATGAATTTTTTGATTCAGGAGAATCGATTGATGAAGAACCTTTGGGAATTCCATTCCTAAGTGATGAATACATGTTGAAGAGAATGGAGGAATTCTACATGATGGAGAAGAGAATGGAGTGTGGAATTTGGCATTTTACACTTGGTTACTTTGTGTTTATACAAAGTAAATAGTGTTTTACTTAGAAAAAAATAAGCCACCAAGGAGGCCAGCCGAGGGTCCTCACCTCGAGCACATGCGGGACCCGAGGGTCAACTGTGCTCAAGGGAACCCTTAAGGCTATGGCACACCCTGAGGCAGGGGTCGGGCCATGTGTAATCCAGGGGCCACGTAGGAGAGTCAGGACTGCGCAGCATGGGCACGAGGATGCTCGCCCGAAGAAGCATATTGGGCGCCAGTGGCGCGCTCGAGAGGAGCAGAGGTGGCCACAAGAGCGTGCCCGCAGAGAGAACACGGTGCGGGGTGGCACCGTGAGGGTTGGAAGGTCAATTGAGGCTCGGAAGTGTAGAGGTCTTTGATAAGCTATGGAAAATCTATGCTCTAGTTCAATGGGGGATGCAGTTTTTAAACCGAGATCTAATCTGAGCTGTATGTCCGATCGCGCGCCAGATCTCGACCGGACGATCCATCCCGTGATCCGCGATCTAATCTAGGTCGTTCAAGATCATTTAATCACCTGATCCAATGGCTCGCGAGTCATCCCCTACCTCGAGCTCAGCCGAGGCTTCCCCGTATTCCTCCGTCGAACCAGAGGCCACCCACACGATGGATTTTGAGTTCTCGGCCACCATTTCCGAATGTAAAGTGTCCATGGTGTTCGTCTTGTCATAACGAACTCATCCATGCAAGAAAAATGCATGCATGCACAGCAGTGAGGATATTCGGACGTGGCCGAAGCAAACGAAGGTGCGAGGCCACGCCATGGTGTTTATGTGCTTCAAGTCTTTAAACAGAGGCCATGCATGTGTTCGAAAACGCATGCACGTGAAGGAGGAGAAAAGAATAGAACCCGCGTGAAATAGAGGATAATATCAAGATTTAGAAAATCATGAAAACCCGAAATTCTCAGGGATTCAAGTGTTATATCCTACGGATGACAGAGGATCTCCTCGCCTATAAAAAGAGAGGTCGAGACCTCGGTGCCGCTTGATGAAAAATTGTGATGTCCCGTGGAGCTGTGAAGCCTCGCGAAGTATTCATCTGCGCAACCCCTTTGTGCGACGAAGAAGTCTGGATCTCCCCTTAGCACCAAGAGGATACTTTCACACAACCCCTACGCGAAAGATGTGAAGGGAAAGTCCCATGTGTGCCTCCCTTGTTCGGCAGGAAGGACTCGAGCCGTATACATGCGTGCTCAGGGTTGGCACCCTCACTGCCTGCATACTTGCGCGGCAAGAGGAAACGCCCACGGTGCTTTCACACCTACGCGGCAGGAGAACCTGTGCGCCCGCAGGGTTGCACCCCACGCGACATGGTGCCCTTGCACCCTGCGCGCCGCTTGTTGCACCAAGTGCACCAACACTGTAGTGGGAGAAGAAGAAGTGGCCAGTGCACCCTTGCGCGCCTTCACTAAGGCAGGTACTCGGGTGGAGAAGACCACACTTTTGTGTGTGTGAAGTGAAGGCCACTACACCAAGTAGTGTGTGCAAAGAAAGAACAAGTTGGCTAAGACCATACCTTGTGTGTGTTCCAAATTGAAGATCATGCTACGGGCATTTGTGTGTGCAAGAAGAGGAAGGCCATTACACTAAAGTGTGTGTTCAAGAAGAAGATGAAGGCCAAGCCTTGTGTTTGCAAAGTGATCAAAGAAGTTGTGTGTGCAAACAAGAACAAGTAGGTCGAAGCCTACGTTTGTGCAAAGTGAAGTGTATACACATAGAATAAGAAGAAAGTGGATACCCACACTAAAGTACAACACACATTTAAGGGTGTAAACAAAAAAACAAAGTGTGTGAATAAAGTGAGAAGGTGTGTGCTTAAAGAGACTACATTCTTTGAGGTTTTATCACACCATGAAAAAAATGAGAGTGCATGATTGCATGCATGCACGTGCACACGTGAACAAGTTTCAATCTGCTTGTGTTCATTTGAGTTGTCCAAGATCCAAGAGTTCTTGGAGATTATTTGATAAGCCATACAATCAGTGCATGAAGAAACAGAGATGCCATGCACTCAGTGCATGAAGTTGTTTTGAAGTCAGACTGAAGCCAAACTGAAGTCAAATAGATTATTTGTCTATGTTTTCAGTAGATTTAGAAGAGCCTGATCAACATAAGTGATCAGATGTTTTCAGCAAGACAAACAGACCTTATTAGAGGCTGTTGAATATTCTTGAATAGAGAGACCAGGTCATCCTTAGAAGAAGGAGATAAAGCATGTGCAAGAAGATGAGTCATGTTCACCTCAAGTGATCATAGGAAGAGAGTAAGGCCAACAGCCTTTATCCCAGGTTGTTGAAGATACTTGAAGAGCTTGAAGTGAATAAGTGTTGCACGTGTGACTCGGGGAGCCATGAGAATTCCCTTGTGAGACTCAGGGCGGAAGAAGTCTTCAAT
Source organism: Viscum album (assembly GCA_963277665.1). NCBI lineage: Eukaryota > Viridiplantae > Streptophyta > Magnoliopsida > Santalales > Viscaceae > Viscum > Viscum album. The sequence goes on along the minus strand of OY728139.1, from coordinate 993,273,045 downwards.
GGGATTCTGGAGCAAGCCAGTGGGACTCTGAAAACACTGTGAGACGCAGTATAAAGACCCTCATGTGGGACTCAGGAGAGATACAGTGAGACTTTGTATCGACCATTGTAATACTAACAGATTATAATGGAGAAACCATGTTGTGGATTTTAACCAACATGGCAAGGATGTAGGCCTTTGGTGCCGAACCTTGTAAATCCTTATGTCACGTGCCTTTACATATACTACATCATTATAAGAAAGGTTGAGAGATACAAGAAGAGTGGATCGAGGCTTTAACCAGCCATATAGGTTTAATTGATAACGTATCAATTAGTAAAATGTTTTAAAGGATCACTGAATCTCCCCCTCTCACTCTCAGGGATTCACACTGATCTAGGATTTTCAATTTGTATCAGAGCGAAGGTTACCTCTAAAAGATCCAAGGGAGTATTTATCAAATGCAGATTTGAGGAAGTGAGTGAATACCCTCAAATGGAGATATCTTCCAAGACTCAAAAAAACAAATTGATGAAACACGCAAAGAAGATGAAGAAGAAGGTTGTTGCAATCTGAGAAACTCCTTCTATGGAAATAAATGTGAAAGTCACATCAGATGAAAATTCCTTTTATCATTATTCTTATGATGCCTAATCTAGCTGTGATGAAGTTGGAACATAGAATTATCTTCTAAGTGCACTCAAATATCATTAGAAGACAGTCCCCAAAGAAGTGGCAATGTGTATTACTACATGAATCCTTGATCTTCAAGAAGAAAAATTACAGCTAGAAGAAGAATCCAATGCAGTGGAAGATCAATTGGTGAAAAGGGTTGGCATAACCAACACTCTGAGAAAGCTGGTGAAGGCTAAAGATGAAACAGTTTCCCTTTTCAATGAATGATATGAAGATGCTGCTGAAGAATTGCAAAGAACCCATTCTGAGAAAGAATTCTTTCAGACTGTGGTCAAAGAAATTTTCCATGCACTAGAAAAGATTCATAGAGTGTCAATGGTTGTTAAAGATGCTCAAATTGAAGACAATGTCAAAAGGGTGAAAGAGCTTGACAATTCATTGTTTGAATTAAAGAAGGTGCATGATGGATAGATAAAAGAGCTGAAAGAAAATTGGGAAGGTAGGCTAAGATTGGTTGAGGATGAGAAGAACTCCCTCAACATGAAGTGTTTAGAATTGGAGGTTATATTGAAAAACCAGCAATCACCCAAAGATGATACCTCCCAGTCAGCTGGAAGTAGAAATGTTGCCACTCTAATGTACTTAGAGAAGGATGATTCTAAAAGTAGGACATCATCCAATAAAAGGGCAGCATCTTCTATGATGAAGGTCTATCCATCCCATCTTGTACTGATGCTTCTAATTGTGTTTCCACAAAAAGTGTAGGATGGAAGAATGACTCAAAACAAGTATCGATGAAGAAGATGAAGAAACAGAGCTCTCATGAAGCAACACAGCAAGTCATGAAAAATACACAACAATAAGGACTCAAGAAGTCATGATTTGAAGGTCAATGTTGGTGTTGTAACAGGTATGGGCATTGTGCAACAGATTGTTGGTAGAATCCTATAAATTTTAAAGCACAAAGGAAGCCCATGCCAAGGGGGAGCAAGCCATATGGAAAGAAGCAACATCCACAGGTCCAGAGACATCCGTTAAGTGAAAATAGATTTGGATTACTTGATAACATCTGGGATGCTTGCCAAAGTTGTCAAAAAATTGATACATGTCAATCTCTGAATGTATCCATAGCTGTAAAGAATAAAAGATCACAGAACCTGGCTAAAAAATTATCCTTGGGAAGCAAGCAAAAGAAAGTGGAAAATTCTCCCAAGAAGAATTTGAAAAATTAAGAGAAGTCCTTGGATTCCAAATCCAAGAAGGGTTATGTATCCAGAAGGACCACCATGAATAAATGCTTCTACTATGGAAAGAAAGTTCATACCATGGATCATTGTAAACAAGACATGGAATTCAATAGAGGCAAACTGGACTCAAAAGAACAATCAATCCAGAAGAAGAAGAAGGGATTTATTGAAAACAAGTTGCCTAAGAAAGGTATCTTAACAGCATCAAAAGTACCATGTAGAATATCCAGAACTGAGGCCACACTTCCTAATGACATGCTAGTCATATGGCCTAATCAGTTGCAACATGCTAGAGAACTGCAAAGATCTGAAGATGAAGTACTGGAAATAGCTAAGGCAAAAGGGAAACAGAAGATTTCACATGAAGATGAAGTTCTGTGTGTGAGGTGCAATCATGCTGGTCATACTAGTAATAAATTCAAGACACTTATTCCAGCTCAAAAAGAATTCTTGAAAAGAATGAATATTGCACTAGGAGACTCTAGTGTTCATAAGGCACCTAGAAAGAGAGGAGTCACACACAAAGATGTTGAAGAGGTGTCGAGATCCACACCAGCACAAAAATCATTGAAGATCAAATGTGAAAGTGTGAAGAATGGAGAAAATGATACATCTCTGTTGAGAGAATCTTCTCAACCTTGTTGTTCACATTGATGAACCAAGGAGGTTCCATTTTATTCCCTAATCACTAGTATTTAAATGTTCTAACATTGCATGGAATTGAAGATGATGATCATTCTCAACTGGATAATGGTTTGGACAGAATGGAGTGCACCCCTTGAGGGGGAGCAAATCTGAAAAAGATGGTATTTTGAGACACATATCATCTTGTTAAAAGCTGAAGGTATTCCGATCCTACTTTTATCCCTTGTTTCTTAATTGTATTCATCATGACAATTAAGGGGGAGTATTGATTGAAGTTAATTGGATGAAAGGGGGAGCTTTATCTTTGCACCTAAACTTTCTAATGAGGTCGATGAAGTATGTGCAGGATTTAGCAATTCATTGATATATCTAAAAATGTTTAAACCCCTTGAAGCATGATCTCACATGTACAGTGATTTGTTCACAACATTGAGTTCCTTGGTTACATCAAACTTGTTTTCTACACCGGGATATCCCAAGTAGACTTAGATATGATTTACTAAAGGTTCTTTGCTAAAGAAAACATGTGACATCATCCCTCTCTTAGTGATTTTCATGAAAATGCTATTCAAAGGGAAGAAGTGAAATTTTGAAGAGAACCACACCACACCTTTTCATTTGATTTCCAATATGGGGGAGAAAATTTTGGAACACATATTGACCCATTCATATGTGCTCTAATGTATTGCCAACAAATACAATGGGGGAGGTTGAAGTGCACTATGTTGCATTTTTTGTCAATGAGGTATGTTGTTGTCAAGGAATGAATGGATGTCAAGGAGTGTCAATATGTCAATGAAAATGGATGTGATGGTCATGGTGATGAATGAAGAATGGCCAGGAAACTTAGAGGCATTTCACTTATGAGATTCACTAAGTGGAATAGGATGTTGTGATTGAAACATTCTCCATGTACATCTGACGATTTTTGACCTGATCTTTAAGTTCAAAGAACTTGTATGAAGATGATATAATGTCACAACAATGTTTGAAGACCATGCATTGTATTCACAATGCATGAGGAAATAAAGATGAACCATACACAAGTTCTAACTAGATTAAGTGGTTTAATGAAGTCCATTCACTATCACTTAGTGCATGTGAATTAGAAGATGATCCAATTTGATCTCTGATTGGATCAATGAAGAATGTTGAAGAATTGTTTGATTCAGGTGAATCGGTTGATGAAGAACCTTTGGGAATTCCATTCCAATGTGATGAATACATGTTTAAGAGAATGGAGGAATTATAGAAGATGGTGAAGAGAAAGGATTGTGGCATTTGGCATTATACACTTGGTTACATTGTGTTTTTACAAAGTACTTAGTGTTTTACATACCAAAAAATAAGCCACCAAAGAGTCCAGCCGAGGGTCCTCACCTCGATCACATGCGGGTCCCGAGGGTCAACCGCGCTCAAGGGAACCCTCAAGGCTAGGGCACACCCTGAGGCAGATGACGGGCTGTGTGTAAGCATGGGTCCATGCAAGGGAGTCAGGCCTGTACAACGTTGGCGTGAGGATGCGCTTGTGGCGCACTGGAGAGGAGAAGAGGTGGGCGCAAGAGCGTGCCCGTAGAGAGAACAAGGTGTGGGGTGGCACCGTGATGGTTGGAAGTTCAATTGAGGCTGGGAAGCGTGGAGTTCTTTGATATTCCATGGAAAATCCGCGCTCCAGTTCGATGTGGGATGTGGTTTTTAAATCGAGATCTAATCTAAGTCGTCTGTCTGATCACCCTCCAGATCTCGACCGCACGATCCATCCCGCGGTCCGCGATCTAATCCAGGCCATTCAAGATCATTTAATTGCCCGATTCAACGGCTCGAGAGTCGTCCCATACCTCTAGATCCATCGAGGCTTCCTCGCGTGCCTCCGTCGAACCAGAGGCCACCCGCAAGATGGATTTTGAGTTCCTGACCACCATTGCTGAATGTAAGGTTTCTAAGGTGTTCATCTCGTCGTAACAAACTCATCCTTGCATGAAAAATGCATGCATGCACAGGAGTGAGGAAATTCAGATGTGGACGAAGCAAACGAAGGTGTGAGGCCACGCCATGGTGTTTATGTGCTTCAACTGTTTAAACAGTGTCCATTCATGCGTTCGAAAACGTATGCACGTGAAGGAGGAGAAAAGAATGGAACCCACGTGAAACAGAGGATAATATCATGATTTAGAAAATCTTGAAAATCCAAAATATTCGGGGATTGAAGTGTTATATCCTGCGGATAACAGAGGAACTCCTCGCCTATAAAAAGAGAGGCTGAGACATCAGTGTTGCTTGCTAAAAAATTGTGAAGTCCCATGGAGCTGTGAAGCCCCGCGAAGTATTCCTCTGCCTTAACCCCTTTGCGCGGCGAACAAGCCCGGAGCTCCCCTTAGCTCTGATAGGATCCTTTCGCACAACCCCTGTGCAAAAGAGGTGAAGGGAAAGTCTCATACGCGCCTCCCTTGCGTGGCAGGAATGACCCAAGCCACATACTTGCATGCCTAGTGTTGGCACCCTCACTACCCGCATACTTTCGCGGTAGGAGGAAGCGCCCGCAGTGCTTTCACACCTGCGCGGCAGTAGCACCTGCCCGCCCGCAGTGTTGCACCACGCGCGACTCAGTGACCATGCACCATGCGCGCCTCTTGTTGCACTAAGTGTACCTACACGGGAGTGGGAGAAGAAGAAGTGGCAAGTGCACCCTTGTGTGCCTTCACTAAGGTAGGGGCTCAGGAGGAGAAGACCACACTCTTGTGTGTGTGAAGTGAAGGACACTACACCATGAAGTGTGTGCAAAGAAAGAACAAGTTGGCTGAGACCATACCTTGTGTGTGTGCCAAATTGAAGAACACCCTACGGGCATTTGTGTGTGCAAGAAAAGGAAGGCCACTACACTAAAGTGTGTGTGCAAAAAGAAGAAGAAGGCCAAACCTTGTGTATGCAATGTGAACAAAGAAGTTGTGTATGCAAACAAGAACAAGTAGGTTGAAGCCTAAGTGTGTGAAAAGTGAAGTGTAAACACTTAAAAGAAGAAGAAAGAGGATACCCACACTAAAGTACAACAAACATTTAAGTCTGTAAACAAAAAAACAAAGTGTGTGAAGAATGTGAGAAGGTGTGTGCTTAAAGAGACTACACCATTTGAGGGTTTATCACACCAATAGGAAAAGGGGAGTGCATGGTTTCATGCATGCACGTGCACATGTGAACAAGTTTGAATATGATTGTGTGCATTTTAGTTTTCTAAGATCCAAGAGTTCATGAAGATTATTTGAGAATCCATGCAATCAGTGCATTAAGAAACAGAGATGCCATGCACTCAGTGCATGAAGTTGTTTTGAAGTCAGACTGAAGCCAGACTGAAGTCAAAGAGATTATTTTTCTAAGTTTTCAGTAGATTGAGAAGATCCTGATCAACATAAGTGATCAGAAGTTTTGAGCAAGACCAACAGACCTTATCAGAGGCTGTTGAAGATTCTTAAAGAGAGAGGCCGGGTCATCCTTAGAAGAAGGAGATAATGCCTGAGCAATAAGAGGAGTCATGTTCACCTCAAGTGATCAGAGGAAGAGAGCAAAGCCAGCAGCCTTTATTGCAGGCTGTTGAAGATACATGAAGTGCTTGAAATGAAGAAGATCTTCTCGTGTGACTCGACGATCCAGGAGATGCCCCATGTGAGACTTAGGGCGGAAAAAGTCTTCAGTGGGATTCTGGAGCAGGCCAGTGGGACTCTGGTAACACTGTGAGATGCAGTATAATGACCCTCCTATGGGACTCAGGAGAGATACAGTGGGACTCTGTATCGAACATTGTAATACTAACAGATTATAATGGAGAAAACATGTTGGGGCGTTTAACCATCATGGCATGGACGTAGGCCTTTTGTGCCGAACCTTGTAAATAGTTGTGTCATGTGCCTTTAAATTTAATACATCATTCAAAGAAAGGTTGAGAGATACAAGAAGAGTGGATCGAGGCTTTAACCATCCATAAAGGATTAATTGATAATGAATCAATTAATAAAACGTTTTTAAGGATCACTGATTCACCCCCTCCCCCTCTCAGTGTCTCACACTGATCTGGGCACTTCAATTTGTATCATATAGAAGGTTAAATATACAAGATCCAAGGGAGTCTTTATCAAGTGAAGATTTGAGGATGTGAGTGAATACCCTCAAATTGAGATATCTTCCAAGACTCAGAAAAAAAAATGAAGAAACAGGAAAACAATATGAAGAAGAAGGTTGCTACAATTAGAGAAACTTCTTCTATGGAACGAAATGTGAAAGTCACATCAGATGACAATTCATTTTATCATTCATCTAATGAAGCCTACTCTAGCTGTGATGAAGTTGGAACAAAGAATGATTTTCTAAGTGCACTCAAATATCTTCAGAAGATAGTCCCCATGGAATTGGAAATGTGTTTTACTACAGGCATCCATGATCTTCAAGAAGAAAAATTAAAGCTAGAAGAAGAATCCAATGCAATGGAAGAACAATTGGTGAAAATGGTTTGCATAACCAACACTCTCAGAAAGCTGGTGAAGGCTAAAGATGAAACAGTTTCCCTTTGCAAAGAATGATATGAAGATACTGCTAAAGAATTGCAAATAAGCCTTTCTGAGAAAGAATTCGTTAAGACTGTGGCAAAGAAGTTTTCCATGCACTGGAAAAGATGCATAGAGTTTCAATGGTTGTCAAATATTCTCAACTGGAAGAAAAAGTAAAAAGGGTGAAGGATCTTGACAATTCATTGCTTTAATTAAAGAAGGTGAATGATGACCAGATAAAAGAGATGAAATAATATTGGGAATGTAGGCTATGATTGGTTGAGGATGAGAAGAACTCCCTCAACATGAAGTGTTTAGAACTGGAGGTGATATTGAAAAACCACCAATCACCCAAAGATGATACCTCCCAGTCGGCTGGAAGTATAAATGTTGCCACTCCAATGTGCTTAGAGAAGGATGATTCCAAAAGTAGGACATCCTACAATAAAAGGGATGCATCTTCTAAGAAGAAGGTACCATCCATCCCATCATGTACTGATGCTTCTAATTGTGTTTCCACAAAAATTACAGGATGGAATAAAGACTCCAAACAAGTATGGATAAAGAAGATGAAGAAATAGAGCTCTCCTGAAGCAAGACAACAAGTCAAGAAAAATACCCGACAACAAGAAGGACTCATGAAGTCAGGATTTGTGGGTCAATGTTGGAGTTGTAACAGGTATGGGCATTGTGCAACAGATTTTTTTTACAATCCTCTAAATGTTAAAGCACAAAGGAAGACCATGACAAGGGGGAGCAAGCCAGAAGGAAAGAAGAAACATCCACAGGTCCAGAAACATCTATTTACTGCAAATAGATTTGGATTACTTGATAACATCTGGCATGCTTGCAAAAGTGGTCACAAAACCGATACATGTCAATCTCTGAATGTATCCAAAGTTGGAAAGAAGAAATGATCACAGAACCTAGCCGAAAAAGTATCCTTGGGAAGCAAGTTGAAGAATGTGGAAAATGCTCCCAAGAAGATTTTGAAAAATGAAGAGAAGTCCTTGGATTCCAAATCCAAGAAGGGTTATGTATCCAGAAGGACCACCAAGAAGAAATGCTTCTTCTGTGGAAAGAAAGGTCATACCATGGATCATTGTAAACAAGCCATGGAATTCAATAGAGGATGACTGGACATAAAAGAACAATCAATCCAGAAGAAGAAGAAGGGATTGATTGAAAACAAGTTTCCTAAGAAAGGTTGCTTAACAGCATCAAAAGAACCATGTGGAATATCCAGAACTGAGGCCAGACATTCAGATGACATGCTAGTCATATGCCTAATCAGTTGCAACTTTCCAGATAACTGCACAGAGATGAAGATGAAGTACTGGAAATAGATAAGGAAAAAGGGAAATAGAAGAATTCACATGAAGATGAAGTTCTGTGTATGAGGTGCAATCAAAATGGACATACTAGTAATAAATGAAAGACACTTATTCCATCTCAAAATGAATTCTTGAAAATAATGAAGATTGCACCCAGAGAATCTAGTGCTCAGAAGGCACCGAGAAAGAGAGGAGTCACACACAAAGACATTGAAGAGCTGTTGAGATCCACACCAGCACAAACATCATGGAATATCAAATGTGAAAGTTCGAAATATGGAGAAAATGGGACATCTCGATTGAGAGAATCTTCTCAACCTTGTTGTTCACATTGATGAACCAAGGAGGTTCCATCTTATTCCCTAATCACTGGTATTTAAATGTGCTAACATTGGAGGGAATTGAAGCTGATGATCATTCTCAACTGGATAATGGTTTGGACAGAATGGAGTGAACCCCTTGAGGGGGAGCAAATCTGAAGAAGATGGTATTTTGAGATACATATCATCTTGTGAAAAACTGAACGTATTCAAATCATACTTTCATCCCTTGTTTCATAATTGTATTCATCATGAAAATTAAGGGGGGAGTATTGATTTAAGTCAATTTAATGAAATGGGGAGCTTTATCTTTTCACCTAAACTTTCTAATGAGTTTGGTGAAGTATGTGCAGAATTTAGCAATTCATTGGTATATCTGAAAATTTTCAACCCCTTGAAGCATGATCTCACATGTACAGTTAATTGTTGACAGCATTGAGTTCCTTGGTTACATCACTATTTTTTTCTACACCAGGTTATCCCATGTAGACTTAGAGATGATTTACTAAAGGTTCTTTGCTAAATAGAACATGTGACATCATCCCTCTCTTAGTGATTTTCAAGAAAATGCTATTCAATGGGAGGAAGTGAAATTTTGAAGAAAACCACACCACACCTTTACATTTGATTGCGAATAAGGGAGAGAAAATATTGGCACACATATTGACCAATTCATATGTGCTCTAATGTATTTCCAACAAATACAAAGGGGGAGATTGAAGTGCACTGTGTTGCATTTGTTGTCAATGAGGTATGTTGTTGACAAGGAATGAATGGATGACAAGGAGTGTAAATATGTGAATGAAAAAGGTTGTGATGGTGATGGTGATTAATGGAGAATCTCCATGGAACATAGAGGCATGTCACTTAGGATATTCACTAAGTGGCATAGGATGTTTTGGTTGAAACATTCTCCATGTACATCTGACTATTTTTGAGGAGATCATTAGGTTCAAAGAACTTGTATGAAGATGATACAAAGACACAACAATGTTTGAAGACCATGCATTGTCTTCACAATGCATGAGGAGATGAAGATGATCCATCCACAAGTTCTATGTGGATGAAGTGGTTTAATGAAGTCCATGCACTATCACTTAATGCATGTGAATTAGAAGAAGATCCAATTTGATCTCTGATTGGGTCAATGAAGAATGCTGAAGAATTTTTTGATTAAGAAGAATCAGTTGATGAAGAACCTTCGGGAATTCCATTCCTAATTGATGAATACATGTTGAAGAGAATGGAGGAATTATAAAAGATGGAGAAGAGAATGAAGTGTGGAATTATGTATTTTACACTAGGTTACTTTGTGTTTATACAAAGTAATTAGTGTTTTACTTAGCAAAAAATAAGCCACCAAGGAGGCCAGCTGAGGGGCCTCACCTCAAGCACATGCGAGACCCGAGGGTCAACCGCGCTCAAGGAAACTCTCAAGGCTAGGGCACACCCTGAGGCAGAGGTCGGGCTGTGTGTAAGCCTGGGGACACATAGGTGAGCCAGGCCTGCGCAGTGAGGGTGCGAGGATGTGCGCCCGAGGAAGCATAGTGGGCACCATCGGGGCACCCGAGAGGATCAGAGGAGGGCGCAAGAGCGCGCCCGCAGAGAGAACACAGTTTGAGGCTGCACAGTAAGGGTTGGAAGTCCAATTGAGTCTGGGAAGCGCAGAGGTCTTTGATAAGCCGTAGAAAATCCTCGCTCGAGTTCAATGTGGGACGCAGTTTTTAAACCGGGGTCTAATATGAGCCGTCCGTCTGATCGCGCACCAGATCTCGACCGCACGATCCATCCCGTGATCCGCGATCTAATCTAGGCCATTCGAGATCATTTAATCGCCTGGTCCAATGGCTCGCGAGTCATCCCCTACCTCGAGCTCAGTCGAGACTTCCCCACGTGCCTCCGTCGAACCAGAGGCCACCCACACGATGGATTTTGAGTTCCTGGAGACCATTGCTGAAAGTAAAGTGTCCAAGGTGTTCGTCTCATCGTAACGAACACATCCATGCAAGAACAAAGCATGCATGCACAGTAGTGAGGAAATTCGGACGCGGACGAAGCAAACGAAGGTGTGAGGCCACGCCATGGTGTTTTTGTGCTTCAAGTCTTTAAACAGAGGCCATGCATGTGTTAGAAAACGCATGCACGTGAAGGAGGAGAAAATAATGGTACCTTCTTGAAACAGAAGATAATATCAAGATTTAGAAAAACTTGAAAACTAGAAATTCTCGGTGATTCAAGTGTTATATCCCATAGATGAAAGAGGATCTCCTCGCCTATAAAAAGGGAGGCCAAGACATTGGTGCTGCTTGCTGAAAAATTGTGAAGTCTCGTGGAGCTGTGAAGCCTCGAGAAGTATTCCTCCGCGCAATGCCTTTGCACGGCGAAGAAGCCTGGAGCTCCCCTTAGCTCAGATTGGATCCTTTTGGGCAACCCCTACATGAAAGAGGTGAAGGGAAAGTCCCATGTGTGGCTCCCTTGTGCAGCAGGAAGGACCTGAGCCACATACATGCATGATCAGTGTTGGCACATTCACTTCCCACATACATGTGCGGCAGGAGGAAGTGCCAGTGGTGCTTTCACACCTGCGCTGCAGGAGCACCTGCGTGCCCGCCGTGTTGCACCCCGCGCGACTCGGTGCCGTTGCACCCTGCGTGCCACGTTTTGCACCATGTGCACCTATGTGGTAGTGGGAGAAGAAGAAGTGGCCAGTGCACCCTTGCGCGCCTTCACTAAGGCAGGGGCTCAGGTAGAGAAGACCCCACTCTCGTGTGTGTGAAGTGAAGGCAACTACACCAAGTAGTGTGTGAAATGAAAGAACAAGTTGGTTGAGACCATACCTTGTGTGTGTGCCAAATTTAAGAACACCCTACAGGCATTTGTCTGTGCAAGAAGAGGAAGGCCACTATACTAAAGTGTGTGTGCAAGACGAAGAGGAAGGCCAAGCCTTGTGTTTGCAAAGTGAACAAAGAAGTTGTTCGTGCAAACAAGAACAAGTAGGTCGAAGCATAAGTGTGTGCAAAGTGAAGTGTATACACTTAGCAGAAGAAGAAAGAGGATACCCACACTAAAGTACAACACACATTTAAGTCTGTAAACAAAAAAACAATGTGTGTTAAGAAAGTGAGAGGGTGTGTGCTTAAAGGGACTACACCCTTTGAGAGTTTATCACACCATGACGAAAAGGGGAGTGCATGCTTGCATGCATGCACGTGAACACGTGAACAAGATTGAATCTGCTTGTGTGCATTTGAGTTGTCCAAGATCCAAGAGTACTTGAAGATTATTTGAGAAGCCATGCAATCAGTGCATGAAGAAACAGAGGTGCCATGCACTCAGTGCATGAAGATGTTTTGAAGTCAGACTGAAGCCAGACGGAAGTAAAAGAGATTATTTGTCTGAGTTTTCAGTAGATTGAGAAGTGTTTGATCAACATAAGTGATCAGATTTTTTGACCAAGACCAATAGACCTTATTAGAGGCTGTTGAAGATTCTTGAAGAGATAGACAAGGTCATCCTTAGAAGAAGGAGATAAAGCCTGAGCAAGAAGAGGAGTCTTGTTCACCTCCAGTGATCAGAGGAAGAGAGCAAGGCCATCAGCCTTTATCCCAAGCTGTTGAAGATACTTGAAGAGCTTGAAGTGAAGAAGATCTCCACGTGTGACTCGAGGAGCCATGAGAAGCCCACTATGAGACTTAGGGTGGAAGGAGTCTTGAGTGGGATTCTGGAGCAGGCCTGTGGGACTCTGGTAGCACTGTGAGATGTAGTATAATGACCCTCCTTTAGGTCTCAGGAGAGATACATTGGCACTCTATATCGACCATTGTAATATTAACATATTATAATGGAGAAACCATGTTGGGGCGTTTAACTAACATGGCAAGGATGTAGGCCTTTAGTGCTGAACATTGTAAATCCTTGTGTCCTGTGACTTTACCTTTACTGCATCATTCAAAGAAAGGTTGAGAGACACTAGAAGAGTGGATTGGGGCTTTAACCAGCCATAGAGGATTAATTGATAAAGAATTAATTAGTGAAAAGTTTTAAAGGATCACTGATTCACCCTCTCCCCCTCTCAGTGATTCACACTGATCTGGGCACTTCAAAAAGGAATACATAGGTAGTATTTATGATCAAAAAAGCCCTATAAGTTGAATTGAGGTCAGTTGGTAGGATTTTTGGTTTGGGTTGGGCCTATAAAAATGGCTATGGTTATGTGAATTTGAGGGAAGGGAAATATCCTTTTATAAGGGAGATGAGGGGAACATTAGGTATATATTGAAATGTTATTTTATAATAAAATAATTTTCAGTTTATAATGGCTCCAAAATGATTTAATTAAATTATATTATGGGGATAAGTCTAAGACCTCCAAAAAAATAAGTTCTAAATTGGTTTTGGTAACCATATTATAATTATGATTTAGGATTAACTCTTAGTTAAATAGTTTACCTTATAGAATGTATACTTGTATTTTTATAAAAATTGGTTAATCAACATACTATAAAATGCCATGTGAACCCCAAGTGGATCATTGATGATATATATATATATATATATATATATGTATGTCATTTGGCCGATCCTAAGAGTTTTTGGACTATTATATCATTTAATAATAGAATATTTGTTTTAAATGCTCTTTTTTGAAAATTGTGACACTATTTGGTATTTTGATTTTGTTAATGTCAAAATAGCATTTTTTTTACTTCGAAAACAATCATTTAATCAACCATAACAAGTCATATTGACCAATAAAATTAGTGGAATTCTTCAAAACATTCAATATACATTTATTTAGATATTAATATTATCAATTATATTAATTTTTCATTAATAAGGAAATTATTGTACCATCATTGTGTCATAATTAAATTTAAATATTAAATATCTAAAAATTATATATAAAATCAAATTATGTAGGAAATCGATTTATCTTTATAATGAATAGTTATATTATAATTTATCTTATATATAACCATATATTTAAAAAATCATTTATGAAAACATGAATTGAACATATTTAACTCTTCTTTAAATTTAAAAATAATAAATGCCTTAATCTAATTCAAGTGGACCAAAGATGATCATATTTTAATGCTAAAAATTTCATTGGTCAAATTACAATTATCCAATTGAATTAGGACATGAGATTGGGTATTTATAATAATAGTTTTACAGTTATTTTCCCTATTTACTATTAATTGTGGTATATGAAAGTCAAATGTTACTATTGTCAAAATTATTTTCATATTATTGAACCAAATTTTAAATACATATGTCAACTATGTCACTTGGATTTTTGAAATTCAATTCACAGAAGTGGTAGAATTATATTTTTTGGAAATTTGCAAATGCTCATAGGAAGAGTGTAAAAGAGTGTAAAATGATCAATAAATTTTATATATCTAAATTTATTATAAAAGGACTCCAAAAAATTACATTTAAATTATATAGGTATTATGAATATAGTTTTACCAAAATTAAATTTTTAAAAAATAAATAATCATTAAAATAAAATATCATTTCTAAACCACAACTCAGTGCTTTTAACTATTCGTCCAACAATGAATGATTTCAGAAAAATTCCAAAAATTTACCCTAATACAATGTGGATATTCTGAATTAAAAATTGAAGTCCATTTAGACAATTAAATTTTAAAAAATTTAAAAAAAAATATTGTTATTCATAACTGCTAGATTGATTGGTTGTGATGTCTTTGGGCTCGAATTTTCACAAAACACAATATATTTTATTATTTAAAGAGAAGTGTACCGTGGATTCTTGGGGTGTTAAATTATTCCCTCCCTAAAATAATTTCATCCTTGAAATTTCAATAATATTACCGCATAAAAATATGTGGGTTGTTCTTTATCATATGTTCCCCGTGTTCCCACGTCAACGATTCCATATTATGGTTTCTCTGTAGAACTTTTAAAAGACAATTTGTCCGGTTTCTCAACACCAGTTCTCCAGTATCAAGATTCTTAATAGGCTCTTTACAATAAGAGATATCAGGTTCTAATTATATCTCATCGTAGGTTAGTACATGTGTTGGGTTAGGCATGTATTTTCTCAATAGTGATATGTGGAACCCATAATGGACTTTGGAGATACTTGGTGGCATTTTCAAATGGTAAGCAACAATCTCAATTTATTCTATAATTTCTAAAGGTTCGATGTACTTGTGACTCAATTTTCCCTTCATACAAAAATTCATTACACCTTTCCATGGAGATACCTTCTAAAAAACATGATCTCCAACCTGAAATTCTAAATCCTTCCTTCTGTTATCAGCATAGCTCTTTTTCTTACATTGAGATACTTTGATGTGGCTTTGGATAAACTTCACATTTCCGTTGTTTCCTCAACATGTTCTGGAACTATATGTTTTATTTCTCCAACATCATCACTACAAGTTGGTGTGCAACATCTATTTCCATGCAACTCATTATATGGTTCCATCTTAATCCATGATTGGAAACTATTGTTATAGGAAAATTCTACTAGAGGAAAATAATTATCCCACATAACTTGAATTTTGTAACACCACAAGATTTCATAGTGTGTTACTTCTTCAAAAATAAGTTAATAACTTTCACTACACGCAACACCGAGTTCAAGCGCACCATGACTTTCCAAACGAGCCGTTCAAAAGAGGTTATGAATAGTATTAACTGAATTTTCAAATTTATATAATCCTTATAATTTTAGAATCCATATTATGAGTTTCTTACACATAATGTATGAACAAATTCATTTTTTTCGGATAAAAGAAGTATTTTTGAAAAATGCACTTTTACCGACTTTTAATGGAGAACACTTTTTAAATCTAGTTTTGGTCACTTTAATACATTCTATATGACCATATAAAATTCTTCTTTAATATGGGGACATAAAAATTTACTTTGGGTAATTTTTTGGTATTTTTCTGATAAAGTTCAATTTTTAATGAATAGTGGAAAATAATGTATTTTAATTCAAAAGTGTCTTTTAATCTAATTTATTTATATGGTTAGATTATATATTTAATTGGTTTTAAAGTGAAATTAAAATATATTTTTACCATTTAATTCAATGTTGGACATTGGAATTAATTTCACTTTCAAATTGGAAATAAACAAGTATCAATCTTTTGATAGTTAATGTTTCTTAAAAACACGCTATTTGTTTTGACAGCGGGAATTAATATTAAATTAATTTCTGCCACTTCTGTGTTTTGAATTTGGAAAAATGGGTTTCATATTTGGAATTAGGATGTCAAAATTTTGTAAATAGGTAACTTTTATTTTTAGACATTTTCAATATTTACTTCAGTAAATATTTTATTTACCGTCGTTAAAAGGTAAATTAGGTAAATAATGGTAAAACAATAATATTATAATAATATAAAATTACCTTAACACTTGTCCAAACCTTATTTCAGGAGTAATGGCCGACCATGGGAATCCTTTGGTCCATTTTGGGGCCCCATGGAGCCACTTATTAATGATAATGACCCTTTAGATTTAATAATTCAATGTAAAGGAAAAATTGACATTAACAAAATTCGTTTAGTAATTGATTTTATTTATGGTGTTATATAAGTCCTATTATAGACTATAAATATTAATTGGAAATCTTAAAATATTTCATAAATCATGGTAGTTTTTTTTTAAATTTTTGGACACCAAATAAATTAAATTATTTATGACACAATAATGATGTAGTGTTTACCTCATTAATAAATGATTTAAATAAATAAGATAATATTGATTAAAATATTATTAAAAACCTGTAAAATTCTTATTGGTTGATTATATTTCGACCATGACTTATCATATCGTAGACCTAAATGATTTTTGGGCCTTTTGAAACCGAATATAAGTTTATAATAAAATAATATTTTCAAACATTCCTAAAGATCCCCTCCTCTCCCCTATAAAAAGAGACCAATTCTAGGAAACTCCTCACACCAATCAAGCCATTTGGCTCGTCCAAACACTGCCCAACTAAGCTCTCTAGATCCCTCCCCTCCTCCTTGAAGCCTCACTCTAGGCAGAAAGCTCTTCAATGAACCCTTTTGGTTCAAACCAAAGGGAGTTACACGATTTAAAGGAAAAGTCTTCCCTAATGTTCTTTTCTTTTATTTTTCTTCCCCAACCCCTAATCTCTTTTTATTTCCTTTTTTTGTAACAACACCAGTATCCTAAATATACATGGATGTTGTTATAAGAAGTATTCGAACTACACTTACACACACCTCCATCTAATGGATGAAGAACATAATGTTTCTGTGGATGGTAAACTAACGCCTCACGAAACGATGATTGTTCAATTACAACTTACCGCCTTTCATGGTGGCCATTATGATGGAACTGTATTTATATATTATATATATTATGATTATGATTTCCTTATGCTTCTTTACTTCTCTTTTATTTAACACCTTTATGGTTTCCATAGTGGGTAAATACGATAATCTCATTTGAGGAAGTGCAGACTACCGCCCCCTCAAAGTGATGTGATTGGTTAATGCATTATGTGGGATGAATAAAGGATGGAGTTTATGATATTATATATGATATTATACTGGAATTATAATATACCTATGTATTATTTTGTTTTAATTCTATTAAAGTAATAAATAGAAATGAAAGTAGCGTTCATGCGTACGTACAGATTACCGTCTCCATGAACGGTGCATTTCATTTCTTACCTCTAAATGTTATGTACTATTATAAATACATGTATATAATGGATATATATGATATAAATGATATCTAAATCATTAATAAAATTCTGGATATGATGAACTATCAACCACATGGACAACATGTAATTATAAAAATTCAATTTTGACTCAAGTACCAAATATCGACCAAATAAACGTTATTAACATAAATGTTTACATAATGTATATAAGATGGTAATAATTGATATAAAAAGAATAATAAACTTGAAAAAGGTTCTTAAGAAATTATAAATTAACATTAGTTTATTATTCAGGATATTAAAGAAGGAACGAGTCAAGTTGGACACAAGGTAAGGGATTTTCATCTCACTCTTTATTTCCGTGAGATTCTTGCCATATTTCTACTATTACCTTTTGTGTGGTTTATGTACTGCCCATAATTGTATTCTTTGTGTAGTACACTTTACCTTATGTGTATTTACTTATTCATGTTATGATACCTCTTTCATGGGTTGTATGTTTCATAAGTTACCAAATTGGTAAGGGTTTACTTCACAATCTCTTCCTTATCTGAGGTTGTTTTTACATAAGTATCTATTGGGAAATATTTATTATCCATGTCCATGTTTTATGAAAGATATTTCAAAGGGATTATTTTAAGAGACATTTTTACTAAAACATCATTTCATATGTTTTAAATATTTATTCTTCTAAATCTTTCTCATTAATGTCCATGTCTTCAAAATGGTTTTTAAGAATTTATTTATATGGACATGAATGTTTTTAAAATATTAATTATTTTAAAAAATTTCAAAGTGGTATGGGACACATTGATTCAAATATGCCTTTAAATGATTTCTTTTCTAAATTGCGTGACTTTTAAATGTTTTCATGAAAAAGGGGTATTTCTCTCAAATAGTTTTACAAATTATTTTCATCTATGTCAAAATCATTTAATGGATTTAAAACCTGTATTTGAAGTTGATTTATTATGATACAAAACATCCATATTGTAATGAAGTTTTGTGATATGTTTGACTGTGGATGTGCAAATTTATATAGCATTCATGGTTTATGGTTAAAGTATTGACATTTCGTATGCCAGTTCTAATAAGAATGCTTATGTTATATTTCAACTTTACATCAGATGAATGTGTAGGACAAGTATGTTCCAGGTTGGGGACTGGTTAATGTAAGCTCTCCAGGTTAGGGACTGGTTAATGTAAGCCCTCCAGGTTGGGGACTGGTTAATGTAAGCCCTCCAGGATGGGGACCGGTAAAAGTAACCCCTCTGGTTTGGTCTCCAGTTATTAGAGGAACTCCGGGTTAGTGTCCGGATATTAGAGGCACTCCGGGTTGGTGTCCGGTTATTAGAGGCACTCCGGGTTGGGTTCCGGTTACAGTTAGCCCCTAGGTCTTGGGGCGAGGCCTAGACAAAGAAATTAATGTTCAGCAATATGCATTCCCTTAATATGAAATTTGTTAGTGATATTACATGTGATTATTCGACTAGTAGAATATCCATGTGAGTAAGTAAATGGAATCATTTCATTTAATCATTGCCATATTGTTCTGATGTTCAAGTTTAAAATGGCATTTGTTTTAGTTACACATTGCCTTAAATGTTTATGTTTATTTATGAAAGTTTCTGCTGTATTATTATAATCCTTACTGAGCATCTGAGCTCACCACATTCAATGTTTTATTTATCCCATGATCCCAAGAAGTGTATTGTGATTCATATGGAGGGTTAAGCCAAGGGAATAATGGCGTTCTCAAAGCACTATCTATGTTGTATTCAATGTTTGAAATTGTAATGTAAAGTTCATGTATGTAATCTATTTTCCAAGATTGCTAAACTGATCGGTCCTTCGGGACATGATTCCTTGTAATAATGCCAATGTATTAAAATAATGCACCGACTCTGGGTAACTGGGGTCGGGGCGTTATAGTTGGTATCAGAGGAAGTTTAGAAATAACTGTGGAATCTAGATTTAGATAAACTCTGATTAGAGCACATAGCCCAAAGTTAGACATTGATTATTAGTATAGAAGAACTTCCTAGAATTTTGGTATTGTAGAGATTTTGTGAGTTTTCCGAGCAATACATCCCTGTCTGGATACGAGCAGGTAGAGGAGGCTCTGGAAAAGATGTACCTAGGGGTAAAACCCAAAAACACCACTTTGATCTAGACTCAAATGGGAACTGGTGCACGACAACGGGGCTTGCTGCACTCTTGGTTACGACCCTCCCGGGGGATTTGCTTACGATAATTATCAATTTATTTAAAAACCATTATGAAAGGCTCAGGAGTATATACTTATTCAAAGAAAATATTTTTTATGCTTATGGATTATATCCATAAACTGTTAAATTTACGTTAGGTATTTTACATGTTTGGAATTATGAATTGTAATTCATAAATTGACCTAGTGTATGTCATTGTATAGAAATGGCGCCCAATAGAAGGAATGAGAACTCCAGCAATACATATGATCCAACGAGTAAGAAGGATCGTATATTTCGTGGTCTTAAGCCAGAATAAAGAAGGGAAATAGTCTCCCACGTACTCTCATCATATGATGAAATAATGTCATGTGTTAAGAAGACAAGTAAAGAATTTTCTGAGTCCTATGAATTTGAAGGGAAGAAAGAGATGAAAAGGATGGAAGAGAGAAACATGGATAAAGGGAAGAAGGGAAAGGAGGATTTTCCCATATGTGATAATTGTGGAAAGAATCACCTTGGTAAATGACTAAAGGGAATGGGAGTTTGTTATAAGTGTGGAGAAAAAGGACACAAAGTATGTGACTGCAAGGATAAAGAAAAGGTTTCAAATGTGCAATTCTTCATCTGCAAGGAATTGGGACACTACGCAAATAAATGTTCCAGTCATCAGAGTATACCACAAATGATGCTATTGGATAATAATAAAGTTATGATACTACCACAAATGAGGAGGAATGACTATATTTCTTATGTTGTTTTATTTGAGTGTGGTATCAACAGTATACTGGTTACATGAATTATGGATATAAATAAGGATTGTACTGCAGTACTATTTTATTGAGCATTTGAGATTGTATGGTTCAATGAAAAGTGACATTATAGTAAGCTACATACATGGTTAAAGGAAAGGTATTCCTTAATATGGTCTTGATATTAAGGTAGTGATATTGGAATAAGAGATGGCTGATTTGAATAAATTATATTGGATATTTATGACTACATTTTGGAGTTTACAACATTTTTATATAGATTGAGTATATCCAGTAATTCTTTAAGGAATAAGGGAGCATGAACATAGTCAATATGGTTTTATGGTAAAAGAATACATGATGAAAGTGTTCACATGTTATTAAGCAGAAAAAAGGATCTTCATTTTGTTTATTTTCCTTATTTGTTTTGGATTTGGATAGAAGTATTTTGGATAATTCTAGTTTGAGATTATTTTAGAATTTTTATAAAAAGGACAACACACAGACCGTGTGACATCCCGTCACGTTGGACAAGGCTGCGGGAATCAAATCCACAACCATAGTGCGATTGGGATTTACCATCTTCCACTGGACTACGTGAAGTCCCTGGATTGTATAATGTTGATTCTTTTTTTAAAAAGGGTCTGATATGTGAATTATAAATTCATTATATTTGGGACCCTATACGATTAGGATAAATTGAGTATTTTTGAGTTGTATTATGTTTTATAGTGAAAGATGAGTTTGTGGTAGAAATTTATTAATGGATAAAACACTAATTATAAAGTAAGTATATCTCCTTGTGATTTTATCCAATATTATGAATAAATTCCTCAACATTAAGAAAAGGAACTTAGAACAAAAACGTTGTCCTAGATAGTACCTTAGATCATCACAAATCTATGGCTTTATGATTGTTGGCTTTTCCATAGCCTTGTCCTCTACCACTCTCCATCAGATATTGATGGTTATATTTCTCTTCCATATCCATATTTTTTCTACATGGAACCCTAGTATGTGTTATTTTCGGTAACCTTCATACTTACCACTCTTTATTTTAAATAGAGGCCTCATTAATCTATTTTCCGATGTGGGTTTTCCCACAAAGTTATTTTCTAAATTCAACCTTTATTTTTGAAGAACAATATCAAATTGAGAGGATGCAATTTATTGAAGGAGGGAAGAATGTAACACCCCAAGATTTCATAGTGCGTTACTTCTTCAAAATTAAGTTAATAACTTTCACTACACGCAACACCGAGTTCAAGCGCACCATGACTTACCAAAAAAGCCATTCAAAAGCGGTTATGAATAGTATTAACTGAATTTTGAACTTTATATAATCCTTATAATTTTAGAATCCATATTATGACTTTCTTACACATAATGTAAGAACAAATTCATTTTTTTCAGGTAAAAGAAGTATTTTTCAAAAATGCACTTTTACCGACTTTTAATGGCGAACTCTTTTTAAATCTAGTTTTGGTCACTTTAATAATTCCTATATGACCATATAAAATCCTTATTTAGAATGGGGACATCAAAATTTAGTTTGGGTAATTTTTTGGTATTTTTCTGATAAAGATCAATTTTTAATGAATAGTGGAAAAGAATGTATTTTAATTCAAAAGTGTCTTTTAATATAATTTATTTATATGGTTAGATTATCTATTTAATTGGTTTTAAAGTGAAATTGAAATATATTTTTACCATTTAATTCAATTTTGGTCACTGGAAATAATTTCACTTTCAAATTGGATAAAAACAAGTATCAATCTTTTAATAGTTATTGTCTCATAAAAACACGCTATGTGTTTTGACAGTGGGAATTAATTTTAAATTAATTTATTCCACTTCTGTGTTTTGAATTTGGAAAAATGGATTCAATATTTGGATTCAGTATTTCCAAATTGTGTAAATTGGTATGTTTTATTTTTAGACATTTTAAATATTTACTTCAGTAAATATTTTATTTACCGTGGTTAAAGGGTAAATTAGGTAAATAATGGAAAACAAATAATATTATAATAATATAACATTATCTTAACACTTTTCCAAACCTTATTGGATGAGTAATGTCCTACTATGGGCATCCTTGGGTCGATTTTGGGGCCCCATGGAGCCACTTATTAATGATAATGACCCTTTAGATTTAATAAATCAATGTAAAGGCAAAATTGACATTAACAAAATTAGTTTAGTAATTGATTATATTTATAGTGTTATATAAGTCCTATTTTAGACTATAAATATTATTTGGAAATATAGAAAGATTTCCTACATCATGGTCGTTTTTTTTATAATTTTTGGACACCAAATAAATTAAATTATTTATGACACAATAATGATGTAGTGTTTACCTCATTAATAAATGATTTAAATAAATAAGATAATATTGATTAAAATATTATTAAAAACCTGTAAAATTCGTATTGGTTGATTATATTTCGACCATGAATTATCATATCGTTGACCTAAATGATTTTTGGACCTTTTGAAACCGAATATAAGTTTATAATAAAATAATATTTTCAAACATTCCTAAAGAGCCCCTCCTCTCCCCTATAAAAAGAGACCAATTCTAGGAAACTCCTCAAACCTCGCAAGCCATTAGGATCATCCAAACTCTGCCCAACTAAACTCCCTAGATCCCTCCCCTCCTCCTTGAAGCCTCAACTTAGGCAGAAATCTCTTCAAAGAACCCTTTTTGTTCAAACCAAAGGGAGTTACCCGATTTAAAGGTAAAGTCTTCCCTAATGTTCTTTTCTTTTATTTTTCTTCCCCAGCCCCTAAAATCTTTTTATTTCCTTTATTTTGTAAAAACACCAGTATCCTCAATATAGTATTATGTTGTATAAGAAGGATTCGAACTACACATACACACACCTCCATCCAATGGATGAAGAACATAATGTTTCCGTGGATGGAAAACTAACACCTCACGAAATGATGATTGTTCAATTACATCTTACCGCCTTTCATGGTGGCCATTATGATGGAAATGTATTTATATATGATATATATTATGTTTATGATTTCCTTATGTTTCTGTACATCCCTTTTATTTAACAACTTTATGGTTTCCATAGTGGGTAAATACGATATTCTCATTTGAGAAAGTGCGGACTACCGCCCCCTCAAAGTGATGTGATTCATTAATACCCTATGTGGGATGAATAAAGGATAGAGTTTATGATATTATATATGATATTATATTGGAATTATAATATACCTATGTATTATTTTGTTTTAATTCCATTAAAGTGATAAATAGAAATGAAAGTAGCGTTCATGCGTACGTACGACTTACCGTCTCTATGAACGGTGCATTTCATTTCTTAGCACTAAATGTTATGTACTATTATAAATACATTTATATACTAGATATATATGATATACATGATATCTAAATCATGAATAACATTCTGGATATGATGAACTATCGACCACATGGACAACATGTAATTATATAAAGTCAATTTTGAATCAAGTACCAAATATCGACAAAATAAACGTTATTAACTTAAATGATTACATAATGTTTATAACATCGTAATAATAGATTTAAAAAGAATAATAATATTGAAAAAGGTTCTTAAGCAAGTAGAAATTAAATTTAGTATATTATTCAGGATATTAAAGAAGGAACGGATCACATTGAACACAAGGTAAGGGATTTTCATCTCACTCTTTATTTCTGTGGGATTCATGCCATATTTCCACTATTAACTTTTGTGTGGTGTATGTACTGCCCATAATTGTATTCTTTGTGTAATACACTTTACCTTATGTGTATTTACATATTCATGGTATGATACCTCTTTCATGGGTTGTATGTTTCATAATTTACCAAATTGGTAAGGGTTTACTTCACAATCTCTTCCTTATCTGAGGTTGTTTTTACATAAGTATATACTAGGACATATTTATTATCCATGTCCATGTTTTATGAATGATATTTCAAAGGGATTATTTTAAGATACATTTTTACTAAAACATCATTTCAAATGTTTTAAATATTTATTCTTCTAAATATTTCTCATTAATGTCCATGTCTTCAAAATGGTTTTTAAGAATTTATTTATATGGACATGAATGTTTTTAAAATATTAATTCTTTTCAAAGATTCAAAGTGGTATGGGACACTTTGATTCAAAAATGTCTTTAAATGACTTCTTTTATAAATTGCGTGACTTTTAAATGTTTTCATGAAAAAGGGATATTTCTCTCAAAGAGTTTTACAAATCATTTTCATCGATGTCAAAATCTTTTAATGAATTTAAAACTTGTATTTGAAGTTGATTTATTATTATAAAAAACATCCATATTTTAATGAAGTTTTGTGATATATTTGACTGTGGATGTGCCATTTATATAGAATTCATGGTTTATGGGTAAGGTATTGACATTTCGTATGCTAGTTCTAATAAGAATGCTTATTTTATATTTCAACCTTTACATCAGATGAATGTGTTGGACAAGTATGTTCCAGGTTGGGGACTTGTTAATGTAAGCCCTCTAGGTTAGGGACTGGTTAATGTAAGCCCTCCAGGTTGGGGACTGGTTAAAGTAAGCCCTCCGGGATGGGGACCGGTAAAAGTAAGCCCTCCGGTTTGGTCTCCAATTATTAGAGGAACTCCGGGTTAGTGTCTGGTTATTAGAGGCACTCCGGGTTGGTGTCCGGTTATTAGAGGCACTCCGGGTTGGGTTCCGGTTACAGTTAGCCCCTAGGTCTTGGGACGAGGCCTAGACAACGAAATTAAAGTTCATCATTATGAATTCCCTTAATATGAAAGATGTTAGTGATATTACATGTGATTATTCGACTAGTAGAATATCCATGTGAGTATGTAAAAGGAATCATTTCATTTAATCTTTGCCATATTGTGCTGATGTTCAAGTTTAAAATGGATTTTGTTTTAGTTACACATTGCCTTAAATGTTTATGTTTACTTATGAAAGTTTCCTTTGTATTATTATTATCCTTACGGAGAATCTGAGCTCACCCCTTTCAATGTTTTATTTTTCCCAGGATCCCAAGAAGTGTATTGTGATTCATATTCATGGTTAAGCCAAAGGAATAATGGAATTCTCAAAGCACTATCTATGTTGTATTCTATGTTTGAAATTGTAATGTAAAGTTCATGTATGTAATCTATTTTCCAAGATTGCTAAACTGATCGGTACCTCGGGACTTGATTCCTTATAATCCTTCCAATGTATTAAAATAATGCACCGACTCTGGGTAACTGGGGTCGGGGCATTATAAATGTCAAGTGATAAAGATCTAAACATGTCTTATGATGATTTAATAGTCCGTTCTTATTGTCCATCAGTTTTATGGTGGTAGGAAGTCCTCAAACGAAGTTCAATATCAAGGTATTTTAGAATACTTTTCCAGAGTCATGATGTAATACTGGGTTCACGATCAGCAAAAATAGATTAGTGTACTACTAAGAGACTAAAAACATCATTATTATATATTCTTGCTAAAATTTCAAGAGTTATATCATCAATTATACCAAAAATATTACTGAATTGGTAAGACTATCAACAATGACCAATATTACACAATTCCTTCTATGAGTCAATGGTAGTCCAATGAAAAAGTCGATCGTAATATCAAACCATATCCACAAAGGTATAGGAATAGGTTGTGTGACTCCCCTAGGATGTTGTCTTCCAGCATTCAGATGCTGACAAGCCATAAATATCAATACAAAATCATCAATATCACTCTTCATGTTGTCCTACAAGGCCTCAAGCACACCTCCCCATATGTTAAAGGATGTTGACTAGCTATGAGGGTATAATGGGTCAAGTGGGGAGAGTATACTATCTTTACATGATTTTTCCACTACATATTACATAATAAAATTGGAAAATATAAACAGAAAAAAAGAACATGCATTACCAACCAATTCACAAACATGTTACAAAAAAACCAAGACATAAATATTATATGTCATGATAATAGTGCCAACATTTATGAAAAAAAATACTAATTGAAAAATAAACCAAAATTCCCCATTAATCCAGGTTTGAATCCTCATCCACGTACATCCCAAGCCCAACTCAACTCCCTATCCTGGGACTTTTTCCGTTATACAATCCCGCAGTAATGAAATTAGCACATTTACTCAATTGGTGTGATTAGAACTTAGTAGGAAACCACTAATGGTGTCTAGAAAATATATAGTCTAAATAAATAGTTCAATAAAGTACAATATAAATGGAAATAAAAACGAATGAAAACTATTGTTCAAGTAGTTAACAATATTCACATTAGAATATTAGATCATTTAATCCATTCAATCGCTTATACTATTTCCATCACTAAATCCATTGGATGGGAATTTACATCATTAACACTCTAGCCTAAGTCAATAAATTATCAAATATATAGGAATAAGACATTTTCCATATCACGTTATGGATAAACATTTCATAACAAATTATTTGGACTCACCTTGGAGCATCAATCCTAGTAACCTCATCAAATTAAATCATTTTGTGTTTAGAGCCTCAGTCTGACTTCATAATTTTTCCATTCAAGGGTTGGGTATTAGAGCCTGAATCTAACCTATCCCATTGGAGGGCACTCATTCTGATACCCCACATACCACAAATCCATGAACACATGCTTATTCATCAATTAAAACACATACCAAATCACAGACAATCCATAATCAATACATATAAATTTTAAATCCTTAACTCAATTAACACATAAATCGTATTTTTACCTTAACCCATTAACACATTTACCACACACCATACATATCCCATTAAACCAAATTAACATTCATTCCTCAACCGATTTAACACATTCATCCATTTCTATACATTAATCCATTTCTAATAATACATAATTTAACATGTATTAGCCCATTCCTGTTTTTTAATTTTATTTTCACAAGACATTAGACACGTTATACTTATTCCATTTAACCCATTTTATATTATTCTATAAATCCCTTATGAATTTGTCAATTTCACGGTAGAGTAATCAAAAATATATTTTCCAAATAAACTAAAATATCAACATGTTTATCTTGGTTTATACATTATCACAATTCAATTCAATACTTAACATTATAATAATCCATGTTTGGGAATAATGAAACCCCTCATGGGTTTCCTTAAATTAGTCTAGTCAACCTCGATTTATCCCATGGGGATTGGGAGGGGATCAATTCATTAGTTAAACAACAAATTTAAGAAATCCATTCAAAGGAATTAATTGGAAAAAATGGTAGAAGAATTAACACAACCACCCATGTACAAATCAAATTCATGATAATGGAATATAACTCGTATAACACCTACCTCAAAACCATAGATGAATGCACACATAACTATAGCATTAGATTTGGATTCAAGAACACTTTAAATCCCCATCCTAGGATCAACATGAAGAACATGGATATAGATATTTTGAAGAATAATAATGAATCCACATAACCTAATCAATAAAAGAGATGAAATTGGAGTATAAAATTTACCCGTATCATTGATCGGAAACCAAACAAACACCAAAATCCCCTGAAATAAAAGAGAAGGATCTAGGAAATTATTTCAGAGTTTAGGTACAGAAATTTGGATATAGGACAATTAATGAGGATTAAATTCTGGTGAGGAGCTTAAAATCATGAGCGGAGGAAGGGTAAAATCCCATAATTAATGGGTCATATGGTTTTGTCGCACAATTTTTCAAATTGTGCACCAACCATACACATGCCTCTATCAATGAGTGAAGGATCGCTTGGATTCTTAGGGATCCATACATGGTTGGAAAAACTATCTAGAAACCCCAAAAAAACTATTATACCCAAGATCAAATGGTTTTTTCTCCCCTCTTCTGTGGTTTACTAAACCTTGAACTCCATCCTGGTGGATAGAATTGTTTGGGGCACATTGGCTACTAACAATAAACCATAGTGAAACATGAATTAAATGGCCATAATCAACGATCATTCATGTAAAAATCCCATGATAAACCTACAGACATCCTCTTTAATTTATATAACAATCAATTAATCATAACAAGGTGACAAAAACAAAATCATAAACATGAACATACCCAGAGAAAATATCTAATCATACATTCTTTGAAACGTAAAATGGCTCATCCTTGCTCAACATTCTCATGCATCGCTGATCTTCTAATGTAAAAAGATCAAAAAACACATCCCACATATTTGTTACCCTCTCTAATGTTTCTTTCTGAATAGTACCATGCTACGAAACCACTCGAACCAAAGACAACATCTTGCCTCCCAATGCTTTATTACTACAATATATAATATGATGAATATTATCCTAAAAAACACAATAGAATAAAGCTCACCATCCTTGATATCAACGACATTATATTGGTTAGTTTGAAACTTTTGTTGCTGTGACATATGAAAAAAATCGTGCATGCCACTATACTATTGTGGAAGAGCCAATTATTACCCCACTAGACCGATCCAATCCCCAATCTCAAATAGCCCCATGTAGTTGGGTGCCAACTTTTCCTATTTCTATATCAAATGGTGACCCAACCATGGTGAAAACCAAAGAAACACATGATCACCCACTCTAAAACCATGAGGTATATGACACTGATCCACATACCAATTCATCCTACTCTGAGATTTTTCTCTACGTTTCAGAATCAGAAAAACATATTCCCAACTTCTCCTACAAGATAGATGGTCCTAAAAACTCTTTTTATATTGCCTCCAACATACTCTACAAGGATATACATGTTATATCATAGAGAGAATCATATATTTACATATTAATTATGTCCATGTAACTATTTTTATAGGTGAATTCAATAAGCACTAAATGATTCTCCAATGATCCACCAAATTCAAGGACAGAAGCCAACAACATATACTATATTAATGGAATAATATACTAATATTTCTAATCCATTTGTGTGTGGAAATCCATACTCTAAAATACCTTGTCAACAAGTGATTTAGATATTCCATTCTAGAAACATGATGTAAAATTTGGGTGAGGAACTGAAACAATAGTCTACAGTACTCCGTGCGACTGCACTATTTCTAGAACATACAATTCCTCAAACAACTCGGTGTTATATTTCTCTCAAATTTCCATGAAACATGTGAACATGGTAAATTGATCCATGACTAACCATGTCAAATAATTCTTCAGAGGTATCCATTGAAGGAATATCATGAAATCAATTTTTATGTCATCTAATTAACATTCAAGAATGGGGAATGGTTTTAACAAACCTCACAACTATTGATTCTTTACATTAAACCAATGATAGTTAATACATCATGTTTCAAATCATACAACCTATTTCTTCATTTTCCCCCATTACAAACTATTAATATCATGATTAATTTTGATTAAAATAGGATGAGATGCCTTCAACGATGCATAAAACACACACATCAACTATTCTTACAAACATGCTAGCACAAAAATAACTACCATGAACATGATAATGTGACATCACTAAGGGTCTTAATGGGTGTTGACTCTCTACCATAAAGAATACCCCTTAAATCTAAACATTATGAATCAATATGTTTACTTTCCTTGATTCATCTTAGAAGCACATACCCAATTTACAATGATAATACTATCATCTTCCAATTCTAATTCAGTACCTTGAGATACATCTATGTGAACAACTCTATCATCCCCCATTCAGAAATATATTCCATAACTTCCATAATTTTAGTCAACTAGGTCAATGTATTTGCAACTATATTCCACTTTCACAGTGTGTAAGCTTGGTCAATGTAAAAAATTCATCATGTACTCAACCCATCATCACAATCGATGATTCATATCACACTAAGAGAAGATGTTGTTATGGATTTTTGGATTATTATACATAGTTTACAGTTCCCAAAAAAATAGTATTTCTATCTTTTTAATGCATAAATCATTGGGGCCAACTCAGGATTTTTTTTTGGTAATTTCTTTCATGATACCATAACGGTCGTGACCCATACGCCACTTCCTAATCATTCTACATCAACACTACCACATGTCCAACACCAGAAACATCACAAATCTTGGTGTACCCCTTACTATGGTCAGGTAATATTATAATTGATGAATATTTCAATTAATTCATTATATCTATTTATACATCCACACATTCTCCAAAACATTCAA
Organism: Viscum album; assembly: GCA_963277665.1. Lineage (NCBI taxonomy): Eukaryota > Viridiplantae > Streptophyta > Magnoliopsida > Santalales > Viscaceae > Viscum > Viscum album. The sequence continues at coordinate 993,242,540 of OY728139.1, read as the reverse complement.
AATTCATTACATTCAAAGTCATAACCAAAAGTGTTGTTTCTAAATGAGAGAATAATTAGTTAACATTTTGTAATATATTGTCAAACCTGGAGAACTTTCAGCATTAGAAACATTTTTGGGTTGTTCCCAAGATAAAAATTCTCTCACATTCTTTGTGTCCACCAACACACATTCCTTAGAGATGATGTGATTCATGAAATTCACGATATCAATTCAGAATTTAATTTTTTATCGCATGGAATATATATCATTCCCTCATAGTGTACTCAGGAACTTTTAAAGATATTTGTAGTGATCATCATGAGTTTTAGTGTACATAAATATGTAATCAAAAAAATATTGATCTAGCTATGTGAGAATTATTTGGTTAATTTGGGTGATAATCAATGTAGATCAATTGGTCTATCAAAATGTCATTACCAAAAACTCATAAAGACTATAAATCATTCTAAAAGAATTCTATTGCATATTAAAAGGATTCAAACATAGTTGATAATACCATGATCATAGATCAATATTATAGAACACTGAATAAACCATTTGATGGTCAAAAAGATCATTGATTTTATGAAGAGGGTATCAATTCATAATCCTCATCTAATTAAACTTACTATAATTGACATATATCCATAATGATCTCCCATCATTATTAGGAAAAACCATATAGAACCCAAATTTTATATACATGTCCAAACAAATCTCTTGTTTTCCAATTAATCCAACTGAGTTTTAGGTTCTTGCTGCTTAGTAAGTTCAATAATATATGATGGAATAGAAACTGTCTCTATTCCCTACAACAAAACTATCGTGAACTCATCATGTATTTCAACTAACAACATCGATAGGTACTCTAGAAAAACATCATGAAACATATCTAAAACTAGAGTAATGAAAAATGATCTACTCCCCAATCATCAATCATAAGAGAACCCACTTTAGTTGTGATCTCACCAAACCACTGATTATATGGAAAATGTCATTCAAATTACCTCATCTTCCACCTCATCTAGTAAGCCCTACATATCTCTAACTTCCCTCTTTATATAGGGTATCCAACCTCCTCCATGAACTCGAAATCATCCTTAAACTTCCATCATTTCCCTTTAGTCAAGGGTTCCTACAGACCCTCTACAAATTCAATATTCTACCGCATACTTGACACACAACTAGCGGTCAGTGAATTTGATTGAACATGTACCCCATCGCGGTAGAATTCATTATCACTACCTTGAGGGGATGGTTCTATCATGTTACTAATTTGTCTACAATCTCCCTAGTAAATGTTCATGAAATGGTATTTCTTTATATTAGACATCGCACCACTGGATCGTCCAACTGTAATATCATGCCGAACTTCAATGGACTCTATGATGATTACATGAAAAATGAAGGCCATATCCACCATCTTATAATCTATATAGAAACTCAAGATATCCACCTCATACATAATCTCATCTTTAATTCCATCCAAAAATGTATTTTTATAGTTTCTTCATCTCTCGTATAGATGGAACCAAACATTACAGGTCAATGAAAGAACATGTTTGTTTCATCAATCTCTTCAACCACTGAGTCCACCTCATAATCTGTTAATACATTTCATTCCTCACAGTCTCCAAATAGAAATGATCCTCAATTTTTTTTTGAAATTATATCCATGACATACCATCATCCAGATTGAAAGAAACCATAATTTCCCACAAATATCATTTCCTTCCCTCAAAAAATATATGTTTCCAACCTGATTGCATTATCATGATGTTTCTCTATGTGGCCAGTAATCATCTGGACGAACTCTATCATGAACTCAACTAAAACAAGTTCACCCTCTATAGAAAAAATGAAGAGGCTGTTTCAACTGAAACCTCCTAGTCATGTCAAATACTCATGTCACAACATGTCATAGCTCTCATTCCATTATCTCTATAAAATGAGATATGTTCTCATGAAACTGATTCTCTCATATGATGCCCTAAACATCAAGATTTTCTTTCTCTGGTTTTGAAAGATCATCCTCGATTGCTTCCTCTTATTTCCCAACCAGCACACAACATTGGTGGGGCATATTCAAACAATTCTAACACACATCATAGAATACATAACATAAAATATCAAGATTATTTATAAATGATGTAACTCCACTATCCATAAAAATCCATTTTTCATACAATATGTCCAACATACATCAACAAATGTTTAACAATCCCTTAAATAATCCATATATAGGGTCATGGTAAAACCGTTGTGAACCAACATACAGAGTCATGATTATTTCATCAGGTATCCATTTTAAATGGTTTACATATTCTGGATTAAAATCCATCTCTTTTATGTAACCCTCACATCTCACCATTTATTAAAACCTAAATTTCAGATCATTTACCTATAATAATCATGTGAAATTATTAAAAATGGTGGTTCAAAACCTATTGGTGCATGTTACACTAGCAGTACAACAGTAGTGGTGGGTACTGTAGATCTGCTGGAACTACAGCGGCGGTAGTGCACTGTAGCAGTGACAGTATTGTGCGGTACTGTAGCAGTCGGGTTACTATTTACAAGTATTGAAATTGGGCCAAAAAATTGGGCATATAGGCTCTGTAATGGGCTTCAAGCCCACTGGGCCTTCGGGCTATGTAATGGGTCTCCCTCTACACAGTTAAAAGAGGTCATTCACTTTGCTTAAATAATAAAATGAGGCCTCAGTCCCAACCTTTATAGAATACGAATATCATTTACCCTTAATGTCACACACATCCATCTCATGTCTTCCCATCCTGATTCATTCCACCTATATCCCTAGGTGACTATAATAATTATGTATGCACAAACTCACTCTATTTTATCCATGAGTAATATATCCTAAAACAATCTCATCACATAATAAGTGCATCACCCAATGTTGAAATGTAATTAAAATATAAAAACCCAAATCAAGAATAAAAATTCATAACCCAAGTACTTGTGTTTCCCCCCATTGATGGGCATAGCTACTCCCAAACATGTTCTCATCACCAAAACATAAAACATCATAATCTCCCATATATCATAACCATATAGTAAGGCCATATTAAATAATACCAATGATAGAAATTTGTAATGTCCTTGACCTAGAAGCCCCTAAACAATTGCTCCATGTCAGGATTCCCCATGACCTTAAGTGTGCCTCCCAATATGCTACTGGATTCCAACAAGTAACATGTGCCAAATCTGTCTTGTAGGGATTCTATACATTCTTTACCAAATAATAACACATAATGTAACATAACAAATAAGAAAAAATATATAATAATCTAGAACATACATTTACAACCCTTTCCCAAATAGGGTACAACCACAACAAAAATATAAATATATCATGTCTTGCTAATAGATCCAAATGTGATGGAGACACAAATCAAAGTCTAATAGAAACATCACCCACAACGAGTCCTGACTTTTTATACAGATCCTCATCCATGCTCATCTTGATCCCAACTCAACTCCCTACCACATGGCCATTTACTATCGCCAATCCAGCAATAATGAATTATGCACTAATACCCAACGGTGGGCCGAGTAGGGTGTGATTACAACCTAGCAGGCCAACACCAATAGTGATACCAAATAAAAAATCAAAACTGATGGTTCATTAATGTACTAAATTATACATTGGGTAATAAAATAGAACTCAATTTTCATTAGTTGTCCATATTCACATTACTAACATTCATCATTCGTTCCATTCAATCATATAATTTTTTTTTTCAATTAATACATGGGGTAGAAATATATATCATTTAAACCTCATCCTATCAATATAAATTATTATACATTTGGGAATATATAATGATCCATATCTCACTATGGATAAAACTTACATAATAAATAATTTACACTCACCATGGAGTCTCGGTCTAGGATGTTTCATCAAATGAATCTTTTTGGGTTATAGAGCCTCAATCCAACTCCCTTATCTTTGCATTCTAGAGGTGGTTTATAGTTCCTCGGTCCTACCCAACCATCAAGGGTAGAGCCTTAGTATAATATCACCCATAACACCAAAACATGATGAAAATCTTATTATTTTAATTACCATATATACCGAATCATATAACATGAATAATCAATACACATGACATTCACAATTAATGTTCCATTTAATAATTAAATAATCATTGGCTATAAACCGGTGGACACATTTACCACACACCATATGTACCCCATTTAACCTAATTCCCATTCTTATCAAAACCCATTTAAAATATTCAACAAGTTCTATACATTAAACAATTTCACATAATTCATATTTTCCCATGTTATATCCCATTCCTGAATTTTAATTTCAATCTCATAAGTCATTAGATGCATTAACCTTATTCAATTTGACACACATCACATTGTTCCAATCAAACCCTAATTCCATTCTCAACGTCTAGACACAATTGTCAACAACTCCTTTTGAAACTCAACTAACATATCAACATGTTCATAATGGGATATACGTTAACACAAGCCAACTCCATTTTCAAAAATACAATTATTCATGTTAGAGAATATTAGAACACCCCATGGGTGGCCGTAAATTAGTCAATTAATTATCAATTCAACCAACACAGTTCAGGAGGGGTTTAATTCATCATTTAAACAATCATTTTAACAAACCCATAAAATAATCAATAAGAGGGAGTCATTAACACAACCAAACATTCAAAAACAAACATCAAGACCTAGGAATATAAATATCTGTACACTATCCCTAATGCGAAGATGATCTCATTCTTATCTATAGTGTTACTTATAGAATCAATCACCATTTGAATTCCCATTCAATGGACTTATAGAAATAGAAGTTTTTAGGTATTTACAAGAAGAATAATGAATAAACATGCCCAAATCTAGAAAAAATAGATATGGGAGCATATGAATTTCTAGGATTTTTGATCCATAATCCGGAACACTTGAAACAGACTAGTAACAAATAAGTTTAATCGTTATGAATATTTGGTGTTTATGTTCATCACTAGGGATAGAGGAGGAATAATGATGAAATAATTTGGGTGGGAAAAAATAAATATTTCGGTGGGAAAATGTGAAATACCACTTTTAATGTGGTTTTGGGTTTGGCCTCAGAGTTTCGTAAACATTATGCCAAACATGCATCATCCTTTATCCAAGAAGGGATGAGTTGGACAACAACCTAGGGTGCCCCACATATTCTAAGAAAACATGCACCAACTATGTAGAATTCTTCTATCTATGCCATCATTATTTTTCCTCCCCTCTTGAATGGTTTACTAGACCGGTCACAACATCCTCTTAGATGTTGTGGTTAGGTCATATGGTTAATAATAAATGGGTGGCAAAAGTGAACCATTCACATCATTGAAAAAAATTTCATTTTTTAATTTCTCGAGACCCTATGACACCGCCATGCATCTCCGTACATCCAATAATCATTCCATTAAATAGAATTATGTGACATAAAACAAAACATAAACAATAACATACCTTAAGAAAATCTAGGATCTTACACCACTAGAGAGAACATTCCCTTGATTTCTATTACTCTATGACCGTAACTCATAGATCTGTTGATAATTTGACCGATAATGAAATAATTTCTCAAGATATATTTTTTTTCATTGATTAAATTAGTTATAAATTACATGTAATGATAATTTAATATAGTTATGATATTTAATAATTTTTTTAATTAAATTCCATTGATCCCAATGTTTATCATTAGGTAAATATTTGATAGATCATTTATTATGAAAATATGAAATTCTGCGCACAACCCATTACACACTTCTATTTCACCTAGAACCTATTAATTGAATCAGAGCAGCCACATAATTCTTTATAATTACTTCATGACCATTGAATTATTTACACATTTGTAATTTATTTTTCAATTACAATTTATTCATTATTAAATACAAATAGTGAGATTTTTTTCTTCCTCTTTTATTTATCATAAATATAATTAAATTTACTAATTTTTTAATGGAAATAAAAAAATGATATCATTTGTATGTTCTAAGGTCTCTGAATGGGTAGAAATAGATTATAAATTGTGTAAAACCGAGGTATAGGTTGTGTAATAGAGTTCAATGCACCAATAATTAAGTATAAATTATTTCATGGAATGTACATTTATTATATTATGTACATTTAATTTTATACGATAAGTTGATAGGCCTAGTCTACTACAAAGTGATCTAAAATATAGAAAATTTAACAATCATACCTAGTGCGTAAACTTTTAATCATAGACATTTTATTAGTCTTCATTCCCAGCCTACCTGAATGGGGATTACGTAACTCAGAGACTATACGATGTATATCCCATGTAAACTCTGTATACTCTAACATTTTCGATGGCATGGTATACACACCATATCTATATGTGTGTGTAATGGATATATGGTGAAAATAGTACAAACCGTGTAGCTGGTTTTACATGGTGTCTACTTTCACCAAATTAACAAATTTAAAAATCAATTAATTATGATATGAAAATCTTATCAATGTGTTCTTCTTGTGTGTTCATTAAGATGATACGAATATCCAAGGGTTGAGTATTAATATTTATTCATTTTTAATTTATTTTAATCTAATGTTGGGATCTACATATCATGTATGATTAATATTATAGTTATTTCACTACATACAATGAACCATAACCTATGACTGAAAAATAATATAATCAGTGTAATAATTAATTTGATAGTGCATGTCACGAATGTATGTGATAATTTCTAACTGAATCATATGTCATGATAAAATGATATATTTATAACACATATTGGATAGTTTATTTCGGTACTCACATTGTTTCCTTCATGGTACATTTATGTACAAAGTAAATTGTAAATAAATGTTTTATTTTTTAAAAAAACATGATGGATAAAATCTCATGGAAATTTAAATATGAATTAAGATAATTAAAAATTATATTTAATTGATTTGTCAATGATTTATGGTAAGTAATAATGATAAAATTTAAATGATAATTTTATAAAATGCATATTTCGGTTCATTCATGTGGATTATCAAGAACATTGAATAGATGACTGCATGTGATTTGATTCATTAAATTTATTATTAAATTATTTTTTTGGCATGAATTCCATTTACCCTATAATTATGTATGTTTCTCAATTCCATTTGTTTAATTTATATACAACATTTTCCATCACTTGTGTTTGAATAAAATCATATGAAATGGATGGAGGGTCCCATGTATGTGGACGATGTTGATGTTTGGATCTGAGGTGAAACCAATAAAACATAGATATATTTGATGATATGTGTCAAACAACAAGAGGAACCAAAAATGGTTGAAGGTGTTTTTACCCTCAATAAGTCTTTAGTTTATCATCAAATACATGAACTAAAAATTAGTAAATGTTCGATTAAAATGATCCTTTTGTTTAAATAAAACCCCAACATATATCATGAGATGTTATTTCAAAAATTTATTTTCAACCTATGTTAAAATGTTCATCTAATTGAAAATTTATGGATTGATATATTTCGGAAGGTTTTCATCAAGAATATTTTTAAAATACTCTTGAACAACAAACATTTGAAAAAACAAAAAGTTAGTTGTTTCTTAAGAATCATCCTAGTGGTTATATCATTTTTGATATAGATCAATAGAATAGAACTATAATTTCTTTGATAAGTTAGATTAATCTTCTATCATTTTCATCAGAATTCAAACCATTGTATCCTAATGAGGCATTAGTTGATGTGGAATGGATTAATGTAAATTAATATGAACTCAATGATATTGGAAGGAATAAACATTAGACGTTGGTTGAAAATCCTTATGATACTTCAATAATTGTAGTAAATTATGATTTTTTTTTAAAAAGTGATTAAAATGGAATAATAGTTAGAAATAAATATATACATGTTTCTAAATTTCATAATCAATAATAGGGAATATAATATTGAGAAACCTATGAACTAGTAGAAAGACATGAACATAATCATATACATATATATTTTTCATCATTGTTAAATTTTAAAAAATATCAATTGGATGTTAAGTGATATTTCATTAATAGATATGATTAGGTTAAATTTTATGTATAACAGCCCACTAGGTTTTTTAAATAAAAAATATCTATATCATGTTTACAAACATTCAAATATGCATTATGGGCTTAAATAATCCCCTAGTTCATTATTGTTAAGTTAAATTGACATTTGATACAAAATTACATTGTTAATGTTTTTACATAACCAAACATTTTTATAATATATGTTTATAAAAACATTATTATTGTACAAATAATTGTTGATAAAATTATATTTGGTTCAACAAAAAAATTATCTAATAAATTTCATTGTAGATCTTATGAAATATGACGTTGAAATGATTATGATGGGAGAGTTAACATACATTATAGGTTTTCAAATTTCATGAAAACAATATTTTTTATCTATATATATGTATATAAATGTATTTAAAAATAAATTGAGGGTTGAAAATACTAAAATTATTAGTACTCCAATTTGAACCGAAAATACATTATATCGTGATGAAGCTTGGAAATTAGTTTATCAATGGACTTTTTGAAGTATGATTGGATGTTTACATTACATAATAGATAGTAATGTAGATTTTATGTGTTCAATATTGTTATATGCCAGATACTGATTGAATACAATAAAATATCATCATAAATATAGAAAATGAATTTTTCATAATCATTATGAAACCATGGATTTAGGATAATTCTATTCTTCTATAAATTATTTTGAAATATTTTTTATATTGATAATAAATTTTTTGGATGATGGATGGATAAAAAAATACTTCTAAATTAAGTCATTTCATAAGTGAAACTTTTATTTTCAATGTTATGTATGAAACAATGCTTATTACCCCATTCCACAAATGATGAAAAATATGTGGTAGCTGGAAGTTATTGTGCTCAACTTTTATAGATGCAACACACATTAACTTAATTAGGCATGGGTTTTCATAAAACTCAAATTTTGTGTGATAATACAAGTTTCCGTGGACTATGTAAAAACCCATAACATCAAATATGTTTTAATAAGATAGACATAAGATACTATTTCATTCACGATAACAGAAATAAAAAAGATATAATTTTATAATTCATTAGAACACAGAAACAATATGAAGGTATTTTAACTAAAACCCATAGTTCTACTAGATTTGAATACATCAAATAGAATCTATGAAATATCAATATTTAGTGAAAAATCATATAAATTTGTTTTTATAAATCTCCTTAAATTAATTAAATAATTTTCATAGGGAGGGATACATATGATGTTTTTGTTTGTAAAACATTTTATTTTTCTAAAAAGTTCATATTTCATAATATTATTAGTTTTTATATTTAATTATTTGGGAAAATAATTGTTTTTTAAAAAATATCAGTGATATATATTCTGATAATAACTCTTAGAATCTGAAATATTTTACAAATGATTATTTGGAATCAGGAATACTTCCAAAACAAAATCATGTTATATAATGTTTTCTATATCAAAAATTATTATAAAATTTTCATAATGAAAAATTAATTCACATATTCCAAACCGTATTTCAATTATAATGATCATCATAATGATTTTGTTTTACCAAAAACAAGAATATCAGCTTACTCATACCAATGATACTTATCCACTATAAAAGGTATTATAATGTTTTTACGGTGACATGTTACATTATTTAATAATGTTTTTGTTTACTTATTCATTTATTTTTAATTCTTATTTTTTTTTGTTTTCAATCATATAAGGTTTAAAATCGTATTGATAATCATTCCAATGAAATGTTTTCAAAAAAATTAAGATTTTAAAATTAACATTAAATTACATCTTCAATTAATTATTTATTTTCATATCAGAAAATGAATTTTAAAATTTTCCATTGAAATTAATGTAATTATAACTATTGTTATCATGACTATATAAGGGTGGGACAACCTGTGTCCCCCATCAGTTTTTAGATACATTTTTCCCAACTCATACCACTCTAATTATTTCACTATCCAATGTTTTTGAATTTTTTGGATCTTCGATTTCTATCTCTGTAGAGTGGAATCATTAGAATATTTCACATAGTGAGTGGTCTATAGAAAATTAATTTTTTACTGAACATCATATGAAAAGTACGATTCAATTATTAAAATGAATATTAGTATTCAAGGATTAGAGAAATTTTGTGTTCAATAACATGATAAATATTTTTATTTTTATTTTCTTAAAACTATAAGAGAATTTTATACCACACTTTTCAAAGAAATTATAAGAAGTGGAAGAGGAAAATGAAGAAGAGAATTATGTGGTAGAAGAAGACAAAAAAGAATATGGTTAATAGAAATAAGAAAAAAAATAAAATGATGAAGAAGAAACAAATTCAAATAATGAGACCAATGAAATGAAAACATAAGACTCATCATCATCAAAAACCATATTACCTTCATAATCAAATAAGAACGTAGACTTTGAATAAATATGGTATGAAAATTCATCATCCCAAGGAGAAGAAGGGTCATCATCAAAAGATAAGAAATATGATAAAATATACCAAACAAATGTCTCGAATAATGTTGAATTTGAAAAGGATGTGGACATTATTAAACTATTAGAAGAAGATAATTATTCATAGAAAAGAAATTACAATGTGGAGAAGGAATAAAACCTAGATGTAGATCCTTTAGAAAAATATATTCTAATGCATTATTAGGTTCATCAATATCTAAAGGGACAATTACTCTAAATGTTTTGGACTATATTTTCCAATCCTTAAAAAGGTAATGTGATCGCATTCCCTACCATCCAAACTTATATGAAATGTATAAAGACATTTAAAATATTCTAAAAGAGTAATCAGAATCACTACAATTTTAGGTGATTTAATTATTCATATAAAAGATGTTTTTATGTCAGTCAAATAAAAGACAAAGCCATAAATTTTATTGTAAAATCATATGTTAATGTGTTCAGACAATGTGGAAATTTATCTCAAGGATCTTTATAATCAATTAATTTATTTAAATAAATTTTTGTTATAAATGGAGAAAGAATTTCATAATATTTTTAACTGATGAATATGATTAACTAGAGTTTGTGGTAGAGATTAAATATAAAACTAATGGTAATAATGATAATGTAACATTTTTGATGTATATGATTCATAAAACAGAGTTCAAAAACAATAAACTCAGATCATGTGAAGTTGAGCATTCTCTTGCGAAGGAGGAAAAACAAAATGTATATAAGGAAGGTGAAAGATGCAAGTAATAAATTATAGACAAATAGAACTGGAAGACCATATCATGAATCTTAAATCATTAGTATCAGTTTCATAAATGGTTCAAGATTAATTTTATAAAATGATAAAAATTGTTAAAAAGCAGTTAAATAATGACTGATCATTCTTTATAAAAACATTTCATGTATATTATAAATTTTATATGAATGTATGTTAAATATGAATGAATTCTTCATCCAAAAACATTATGTGTAATGTTATTCCAATTAATCATGGATGTATGTTATTTCATTAATTTCTTGAATGATATGTTTTTTCACAAAAAATTATTATATTATTTCATACTATCATTTCTAGAGATATACCTTACCAATTTTTTTCTACCTCAAACAGGGGAGAAGTTTATAAATAAGTATATATTTATAAAAGGGAGGAGTATATAAAGGGATCAACATTTGAGATATTAACCAATATGTTCGAAATTATAATTAGGTGGAGAAACCAAATTAATACTTCCTATCAGATTATAATGATGTTAAAAACTCATGGTGAGTTTTGATATGTTGTATAACTATAATGATAATAAAATTTTAAAGGGCTATATTATTTTAAATATTTATTTTTAATTTAAAGTGTTTTTTATTATTCCTTATTTAAGGGGTGGTTGATTATGAAGTATTACATATTACATTTCATTTCCATTGTTTTGAAAATAAGATAAATTTAATTAGAACACTAATTTTATAACTTTTTATTTTCCAAATTTTTTTTTATGTTTTTATAGAAATAATGGTTTTATATAGAACATAGAAATAATTCAAATAAAAAATATTCACTTATTATTTTTCATTCCGATCAATCAGTTCGAGGGAGAGTGTGATACAATAGACTAACTAGTTGTTTGATCAGTGTGTATAGTAACATCGTACTGAAAAATGTAAAGACCTTTGGACTAACCCAAGTACTGATTCATCAGAGTAACCCCTATTCAGTTTATTGGATTGAAAATCAATATGGAATATCATTGGATAGTCCAATTTTTATATTTGGATATAGAAGAATTATATTCATTATAATGAATAAAAAATATAATTGTAATAGTGGTAATGAAAATAAAATTAGTCTATTAATGCCAAAACCATTCATTGAATGAAAATTTAAGATCCATATCATTATGAGTTGTCAAGTTCGTGTTATTTTTTGCCATTTCAAATAAATCAGGAATATACACATTAGAAAATTGTCTACCAATATAAGGCCATTTGAATAGTTAAAAGCTACTGCAATTCGCAAACCAGGTCATCTAATGACTTCCCTATGTGAGAACCTATTTTCTAGTCACTGTAATTATTTATAGAGTTTATGTTCAATGGAATCCTTTGAGGAATGTAATTCCTTAAGAATTATTTTCATTTGTAATGGAATATTCAATCACGTCTTTGATTGACAGATTCTAGGTATTTGAAGGTGGTGAATTTGATCCATTGGATCGAGGCATTCTACGGATAGGATGATTGGTGTTGATTCCCATATTGAGGGATTTCATTGTCAATAATGATAGAGATGAATCTGATCATTATATAAAGGGATTCCCTGGGATTTTATTAGTGAGATAATTCAGATCTATTTGATCAATGTTTTTCCTAGTATGTATAGACATACCATAAAGTTGGTAATTAATATAATGTATAACATTAATCATGATTTATGACTACCCTATCATTTAAGGTTATTACATAAATTCTTTTATAAGCCTACAAATAATTATTGCTTTTAAAATATTTTTTATCTTGTTTATACAAGATATATTTTTTATTATTCATGTGAATTTAAATTTATTTATTTTATTATGTTTCTAACAAACTATTATATCAATGTGTCTGTGATACAGATAAAATCTAATTTAAAAGGACAATATCTAGATCTGATTGTATTTTTATAATAATAAAATGATATGTGAGTATTACCATTTTTAATTAAGAGGTTTTTTATTTTGTTTTATTTTAAATTTTAATCTACAATTCATGCCCCTCTTATAGCCATTGAATACACTTTGATCCAATAAGTTTTTCCATTTTTAAGGATCATTCAAATAGATTAGTGGTTCTATACCTATGAAAATAGTAGTGGATGAAAAGGTGAATGATATTGAACATGTTCATTCAATTGGATGATATTAAAACAAAAAATGATAGAAATCACTGGAATTCATCCTCAAAAACATTTTCATTTCTCATATTCATTTTGTGTGCATATAAATTTTTATTCTATTCATTTTTATCATTTATAAAAAAAAGCAAAATGTTTGTGCTATTTAATTAATTAAGAAAAAAATAAATATTTATAAGTGAATAGAATAGTGAATAACTATCCAACACATGATCCATGGTAACAATCATGTTCATACCTATACATCATTTAAATATTTAAATAAAAATCTTTAATTGGTTTATCGCACCAACCGTGTGTTCTCCCATTTAATGAAATTTGTCACATATCTTTAAATGAAATGGATAATTCCAATTTAGCACATAGTGATCAATTTGGGTATCCACTAAATGTGTTCATGATTAATATATATTTTAATTGACTGAATAATCATTCTATTCATATTCCATTTCAATCATAAATTCATTGGATGGTTCTAACTACTACAAATAGAATTTGACTATTATTATAAAGAAGTTAATAATGTCATATCATACCATAACCCATACAAATAAATGTTAGCATCATATTGATTTTTTTTATTCCAAAATATGAAAAATAATTTAAATAATTGTATCCTTGATATTCACATAATATCATATTCATTCACACATTTTTACCCCCGATATGAGATATGTAATTCTAATAAAACTATAAAATGCTAGGAGTTGTCTTACCTCAGACATAGAACCACAAGCTTTTGTTCGACGCGGTGCTGATTTATATAGATCAAAAAAAACTAGGTGATAATTCTCCCATGATTTAATTTCTATCCATGTGAGTATCATGGCATTATTTCCATTTATTTGATTTGTCACAAAACTCTAAATTCATGTGAAATGACACTTTTGATAATACTAATTAATTTCCCTATCTAAGGAATGTGACCATTAATTGTATAGATTTTAAATGACATAATGATTATTTTTCTAGAATTTCAAGTTAATTAATGCTTGAATGATGGTTTTAATCCATATCTATATAATTTTCCCATTATTATAAATTTTTTAATAATGTCAAATCATAACTTATGTTATTCTAAGAAATTTTTGAATCAAATTGATGCTTTGTTCATTTGAATGATTTAATTTGATTCAAGGTATATTTTCTTTGATTTTCACATCATCCCAAATTCATTTTCTTGTTTTTACCCACCCCCATGAAATGGGAGTGATTTCATTTTAATAAAACTATTCAATGTTACACATTGTATTCTATATTATCCAAAGAAACCATAATATGATGTATGTGGAATTGATTCATATGAATGAGAAATGTCCCAGTCATCATTCTCCCATTATTCAATATCAATCTAATTGTGTTTACATGGTATTAATCCATTTTATTTGTTTTTTCACTTAACTCTAAATCTGAGAGAAAAAATGAAATTCAATCATACTAAGCAATTCGAGCGTCTTATTGATGTAACAATAATATCTATATATTATAAATGACTTATAGATCAAGGATCCACACCAAGATTTCATTATCCATCCAAGACTTATAAAACATCACATAAAAAGGCTAATTTCTTGATCACACAATATGTAGAATAAATCAAACATCATCAAGAAGGACACATGTACCAAAAAAAAGACATCAATACATCACATCAAAATAAGATATCACAACCCCAACAAAAAACATTAATCCTTCATAATAAAATGGGAATCCAGGGACTTCAAAATTTTACATTATTAAAAAACAATTTCATATTCCATCTTGAATTAAACAATTAATTTATAGTAGGATCCATCTATGTTCAAACTAAGGAATCATCTATAATAATTGTTGTGGGGTAATGACAGAATAACCCCCCCTAAATAATTCCATATACTACTGAATAAACAATATGGTTTAATTCGACATATAAAATAGAAAAATGAATTTAATAATAATGAAAACACAATCATATGGAGTTATGATGTAGGAATATTGAAACAAAAACAATTACAAAAGAAGAAATGAGAACATTAAAAAGTAAACACAAGAATTTATGTGCTTCAATCCCTTTTGGGAATACTGCTTGGAGAGAACACCCCCCCCCCCCCAATAACAATTATTAGATGCACAATAAAATATATTTTTGTGTATAGAGGCAATGCAGATAGGAATCAGAAATGCTCATAATCCATAAAATAGAAACTATGCTATAAAATGAGAAAAATAGAAGGAATCTGGTTCAAGTAAAACCTACAATCCCTAGAAAACTTTACATGAATCGAAATCACATCAAGACACAATAACATTTATCCCCCATTATCATTGGATATCGCCATAGGATGATAACACCATGTTTCTATATTCAAGAAATGGTCACACATCATCAACTGGGAACAACCCTGCTAGGATCCATGATAAGCCCTGCCCCAACAACATTTAGGGGGCTGAAAGGCAACCAAATCCGTCCACTAATGTTTTTAGATAACACCACAACCAGTGATATTTATTTCAAAGTGGATTATTTGCAACATCGGTTGAAAGAAAAAGTAGATTTAACCTCTATTATAAAGAAAATGAACCATAAGTTGGGAGAGGGAATAAAATTTGGAAATTTGTATCACTACCTTCTAGATGAACTCGACCACATAAAAATATTATTTTCAAATCTGTTTTCTATATAAAATGTTGGCATCATATGGATTATATTAACCCATGAAAAATCCTAACAGATAACTTCAAATCCAAGGGGAGGGTTCCATGAATCCAATACCGAAAAAACCTCCCTGCAACACAAGGAAGGGTTCAAATCAGTGGATGGCTAGAAAAAATTATCCGACAACTTCTTTTGATGTCCATAAATTAATTGAAGTGTTTTATAGTGGATGGTCATGGTTGAATACCAAATCATGTAAGAATAACAATTTACTAAGTGCACTATCATAGTGAATGATTATGTAAAGAATGAATTGGGAAATCCTGATCAAGTGATCATTCTATAACCCTTCTAAAGAATGGTAAGATTCATACCCACAACTAGACCATTATTCTAAGGATTGCGTCTCAGGATTTGTAGCCTTCAATTTTCTTCACATACCAAAAACATGATAAACTCTGTAGATAGGTATTAAAGGCCATTACTATCCCTCAATGCTTTTAGCTTCCTCATATATTGATTATATAATCATAATTTTCATGATTCAATATCTCAAATGATTCATAGTTAATTCATAAAAAATAAATTCTTACTTTTCATTAAGATTCATCTATAATTTTGACAATGTAAGATCCTCCACAATGGAAGGTATTCCTAGTAGTTTTACATAACATATAGTGAGCATACTCAAGTGGGTTAACACATTTAATGTTGGATCAATTAGAACTGATCATTTAGACATACACATGAAAAAATCTTCACAAAAATTTTATTAAAATGTTGTATCTTGAGTTAGAAGTCATTATTTAAACAATTTTTCTAGACCATTAGAGATCACACGTCCCATTGACCTCTGAAAATGTATAATGTTGTAATTGCAAGTCACATAAATGTTTCCTAGATTTTGTGCATGTGTTATTAAATCCAAAACATATAACCACGGAAATATCCATTTAGAACACTATGGTATCCAAATAGATTCAAAGAAAAAAATAATAATATTTAATTTTAAAACCAATGTAATCTAAGACACTAAGTGATCTCATATTCTAGAGAAAATCTGACCCCCATATCACATCGAATAAAGTGAAAAAAAGAATGGTATATGAGCTATAGCCTAACAGAAGCACTACCCATGTTGAACCACCTAATTTTGTTTCCTAAGACAACATATCATTCATCTCCCTTAGTCGTACAAAATAAGTAACATATATTCAAGCACATATGGAAATAACATCATTATTCTATGATCCAGTCAACATCAAGAGTCTCTCAAGACAGACACAACACCTCATCACTTTTATTTCCATCGTCAACACATAGAAAATTATCTCTAGACTGCTTAGTATCATTTCCAGATTTGAAATTATAAAATATGGGTCTAATATGAAACGGTTTCCCATAGTTCAAGCATGTAACCACATTCATAATAGACTATGACTGATGTTTTCATGATTGGATATTATTATTACGTCCTATCGCATTTCAACAATTCATTTTATTTTGAATCTACGAACGCCCCCTATATTTTGTCCATCGACTAGAGGTTTAACAATTTCCTTTCTACACAACTCCAGTGAAAGAATGGATGACTTTTCATCCCCTAAACTCAATGAATATCTCATTAAATCATATGATCAATATAATTATCATATGAAATATATAAATAAATCAAAATTATGATGGCTTGTTCCACATCTTCATCATTAATCATTATATAGTAGAGATATAATAATATTTTATTAAACTCATTATGATGTGTTAGGAAGGAGGTT
Source organism: Viscum album (assembly GCA_963277665.1). Classification (NCBI taxonomy): domain Eukaryota; kingdom Viridiplantae; phylum Streptophyta; class Magnoliopsida; order Santalales; family Viscaceae; genus Viscum; species Viscum album. The sequence goes on along the minus strand of OY728139.1, from coordinate 993,224,707 downwards.
CGATGATGAATCTGGAAAGTATTTAAATAATGAATCATAAGTATAATGTCACATAACAATGTTTTCAAATGCCTTTTTTAATGTTCAGACTAAATACTAGATGTATAGGTCTCATATGAATCCTCATTTAGGACATTATCACATAAATACAAATTTATTGATCCATGTGAATTCATCAGAACATTTGCAGGGACATCATAATAGGTTATGATTGTTTTACCATCAGTGAACAAAATTACTAGGGGCTTCTTTGGTTCACAAAGGAAATCATGTTTCCGTTATTGGACTAACTGTTCTCAATGTTTTAATCTCTAAAAATTAAAATCATTGGACGCATCAAATTTTCAATTTCATATTTTCTATACACCATTGGGTTTTTGGGTGGCTCAAATACCACATTGTTTTGTAGAAATATAGTAATACAACCCCCTTATAATTATTTACATTGACATGTGAAAAAACAATATGGTTTAATTGAATGTACAGAAAATAAAAATGAATTTATTAATTAAAAATCACCCTATGAGAGTACGAAGGTGTGAATAGAGAAATAGCAATATTTGTATTAGAAAAAATTAGAACAAAAACTATCCAAACATCAATATTTATGTGATTCAATCCCATTGGGATATGCAGCATGAATAGAAAACCTCCCTTGGCTACACATTTATTTTCTTCTCAATATAGCACATATTATAGTGTAAAAAGGAAAAGTAGACAATCATCTGAAATTCCTAGAAGCACTAAAATAGAAACTGAAAACTAGAAGAATAAAAATAGATGGAATTTCATTTAGAAAAACAAACAACCCTGAAAAAATGTCTTTGTTTCCATTTCACATTAAAATAATTGAACACTGATCAAGTTTCATTATTGTATCTTTCTATAGGATGATCATGCCAGGTCACTAGATTTGAGTAGTGGTAACACATCTTTAATCGGGATGTCAACATCACGATCCACCATGAGTCATGCAATACGGAAATGTAAGGTGGTTAGAGGGACCCTATATATGTTTTCCTCATAAGATGATAGAACCACCACCTACGACATTGAATCCATGAAAAATGATTATCATCATTGGGAAATAGAAAAAGCATAAAGAATTCCAGTATGAAGAAAATAAACCACTAATTGGAAGAGGGTTTCAGTTTTGGAAATCTAGATCCCTTCATACATGATGAACTCAGCCTTATAATAATATGTTTTTTTATTGTTTCGTATATTGAATAAAGGAACCACAAAGATGATGAATCCCACTTCCAGAACCATAACCAGATAACTACACATCCAAGGGGTGGCTTCCATATAGGCAACACTGAACATCCCACCAATTAGTACATGGAACAGATTAGATTAATGGATTACCATCATATATTAATAAAAAAACATCCATTGATTTCCTAAAATGAAGTGAATTTTTATACATCAGATAGCCAATTTGGTATCCTAAATCTAGTTTGCCAAACAATTGAGCATGCAACGTAAATCAACTCATTCGGTAAAATGAATCCAATATCCAAAATATATTAAATTTATAAAATAATTATTTACAAAAATCATCAATTTAAAAAACATTAAATAGAAGAACAATATTAATTAATAAATTTTGATTTTCAAATGAAAACAATGAAAACCCAATTTAACAAGAAGCTATTTAATTATTTTAGAATTCTCTACCAGTTAAGCTTCCCATTCAAAAAAACATAATCATGAACTAAAATCCATAAACATTCCAATTATTATCATCAATATGCATAACAGATTCATGTTTTTAAACAAATTCCATTATCACATGGAATACCACATTCTTTTAAACTTGCATACATTCATCAATTTGATTGCCATCAAATTCTAATAAACATCATATTTGTTAAATATTTCACATCTTTAATTCCCTATCCAAAAAACTAAATATTATCTGAAATAAGTTATTTATCAAAATTCATCAATTTCAACAAGATATACCAATGATAACAATATTCTATACAAATAATAGTGTAGATAGGGAACTATTAAATAATATAAGAAGACAACCATTATCACGATGAAAAGAAACAAAATGTGATCACTGATAATAGACATACTTTATTTTTTAATTTTGATTAATCAATATCATGTTAATTCCACATCGATACAAATGATAAAACATGGTGAATTTCATATTTTAGGTAAATAAATCTTAGAAGAAATGAATAATTTAATTCAACGTTTTGACATTCATTTCGTGAGAATGAATCATTGTTACATACCTATCATCTCTTATATCATTAGGAAACAATGATATCTCATGCATTTCAATCCAAGTACTCAATGATAAATGAAAAAAACTCCATTTGAATGAAAGAGGTAATCTTTCACAATAACGAAAAGAAGAAATTGTAGGAAAAGAGATCAAATAGAGAGAAAACTCCATAAAAGAGGAAGAGCCTACCTTTGATCACCGTAGATTGAACATGATAAATTATGAATCATCACTATTTAAAGAGGGACTCAATGCCATAAAAAATAACCACAGAGAGACTAATGTTTAATATGATGGAGTGGGATAAAACTGAAGCCAAGGGCCTTACGAATAGTTATAGGAAAACAAATTTTTATAGGACCACGACGCAACCTCTATGATCACATAGTGCACCGCCTAGACCCCTACATAGTGGGAGGAAATCATATCATGAACCATTTTATAACCCTTGACTATGATCCATGTCATGTTATAATGTTCTTTTCCATTTATCTATGTAGGGGACAATGGCTTAGCCTATATCCCATTTTTTAGCCACCCCCAATTTGGAAGTACCCTCAAAAACCAGAATGACACAACCACCTCATTCCATGCCACAACACTCGACACTGGGGAAGGGCCTACACTTTTGAGAATCCCAATGATATACCTAGTAATAAAAAGTATGTATCCCTAATTTAATTTCCATTGAGAATCCCTACACCTTAGTCAGAAAACCACATCATAGAATCCTAGGGTATCACACAACTCATGGGTCCACACCGTAACCTAGCATAAAATGGTAGTGGAAACCACCTTTATTCTCCATTTATACATATAACTCCATGAATGATCATCTAGGTACCTCAATCACCACAAATAGATAGAGGGAATGACCATCGGGTTCTAATACCATAGGCTTTTTTTGTACAAAAAATAGTTACAATTACAAAGGAATTCATATTAAATGATTTTTTTTAAAATTTCATATCACATAATATATTTAAATAGTCATATATTACATATATTTATATATATATTATTTTATATAGATTACGCTTTCAATATAATTCAGGATATCTAGCCCCAATAATTGATAACATGGACTCAAATATGTATAAAAAATTCTAAAAATATTATAAAATACTTCAATGAATCCCCTTGTCACCTTATATAGATAACTATTTCAAAGACCATGTTAAAAAACCATTCAATTGATTAACTTAAAAAATTATTGAAACATGAAACTATTGACTCTATATATAATTATGTTCCCATTTACTTTCGAAATCTGTTTCTAAATATATTAATTTATTCTTATATTTCTCAAAGTTTTTTATCCAATTATCATAGTGACCTCTTAATCATATATACACACTGGTATAAAATATTATCCAACAATCTATCTTATTAATATTTATTTCAATAAGATTAATAATAAAACTGTTATGAAATGAAATAAATGTTATTGCTATGGAATTTTCAAATTAGATTCCAAATAAAAAAATTAATTTAATTTTGTGTCTAATACTTGAAAAAATGTGTTGTTATTTTATATATGGTTAAATATTTTTCCTATATGATTTTATAATGAAATCCCAAGGTCAAACAAATGATAACAATCCTTGTAGTTAATGTATTTTTAATCTTATGTTCTATGTTAATGTGATGAAATGTATATTTTCATAAGCTCCTCTTCCGAGAGACAAGCTCCTCATTTCTATCAAGAAGATGTTTTTCGGTCAAGTTTACATTACTATTTTTATCAATCATAAGATGAAGAAAAAAATTACGATATAGTTTATATTTAATTGGATATCATATTGGTCTAGATAATCAGACATGGAAAATATTATTTAGATTTAATGACAAAAGGAGAAGAAATGTATAATTATTTTAGGGGTATTTTAATAGAGTTATATCTTATATATTGAGAAATCATATTTCGGAATTGTGTTGGGAAATATGAATGATTATCCTTACAGAAAGTTAATAAAATTCATACAATCTTTTTGGTATGAATGTGAGGATTTTTTTTGAAATATCATATTTGTGAATGATAATCAAGAAGAAGATTAACATGTTTGTTAAAGAAATTTTATTACATCATTTCATGCTACTTAAATCACATATACTATTTTGTTGAACATAGTGCTACCCAAGTGTGAGGGAATATCATACCAATTTTATTTACAACAAAAGAATTTTTTTCTTGTCGAATGTGTCTTATTAGATTATTTTCAAACCATACCACAAACTAGATACTCTTGTTTAGTAGTGAACCTTGTATTTTTTTTGTTCATGTTGTTATGTGTTTGATTCTTTTCATCCTAAAAATAAATATTTTACCAGAGTCAATGGTTCATTCTTATGAAAAGAAACATTTAAGAAAAAGATATCAAAGATTCACACCTTCCCCACATAGTTATAATTAAATCCTAGTTTTCTAATCTCAACATGTTCCAACTAAAAATACATAAGCAATCAAGTTTAAAATGATATTAAATTATATAAACATGATTTCTGTAATAAGCTTTTAGTTTTATCAAACATGAAGAAAAATAATAATAAATAATCATGACCTTTATTATCATCTGCAAGAATTTGAGAATCATGTTCATTATCCAATTACATTATTACATGGAATAACACATTAATTTAAACATGCATTCATGAATAAATTTGATTAGGATAATATTTTTAGAAACAAATTATCAAATATATAGAAACACTTATTTTAATGATGGATATCATCCACCATAGTATGGAATGAATGAATAAGAGGAAACATGATCAAATACAGATAACCCTTAGGAAAATAAGAAGAGTCTACCTGAGATCAACATATATAAAAATTGAGAAGTAGTCATTAAATTATAATAGTATGGGGATTCATATTCTATGGAAAGTAGCCTTTGGTTCCCATGGTTTAATAAGAAGGAGTGGGAGAAAGAAGATTCCATGGTCCTTGGTGTATTTATATGATGGCAAATTTTTAACGGACCAAAACTCATCCCCCAAGACCATGCAGTAGAACACATCGATAACTTCACAGTCAGAGAATACCAGATCATAGCACCTAATAAATCCCAATTCAAGGATCCACTACTAGACACATGATGAAAATCCTATTTTACGATGGTGAGGGACAATAACCTATCCTATATCCCATGTTGCATCCATACCCCAATTTTCATATATCCTAAAAAACAACAACAGTGATGCCACGTTTCTCCACGATGTAGTGATCGACACTGAGGATGGTCCTATGCTGCAGCCAAAAACCACGGCATAGTCAGGCCTAAAATATCTATAGCCACATTTTTTCTCCACAGAGGCTCCATCCAATACTGTTAGGAGACCATGTTGTAGTATCCTAGTGTATGTTATATCCCATGGTTCCACATTTAAAAATAGACACAAATGGAAGTGGCTGCTACCTCCCCCCCCCCCAATTTTATTCCAAAATACTTGAAACCATCTCAAGGTTCCTCCAACACAAAAAAAATCATAAAGGGAAGGTCCACTAAGGTTCAAGCCCATAGAATACATATGTACAAAAAATATTAACAATTACACAAATATTAACAAAAAGTTTAGAATTATAGACAACATAATATATTTAAATAGTTGTGTGGTACAAATTTTTTAAAAAAACATTATATATAGATCACTCAACCAAAACAATTCAAGATATATAGCATAAATAATTAAAAACGAATACTCAAATATGTATAAAAATTATGAATATATTATAAAATCATCTAATAACTCACCACATAACCATATAATGATTCAAATTTCAATGACCATTTTAATGAAAGATTCAACTAAGTCATCAAAAAAACAATACAAGCATAAAACTATTGTCTCTATATATATTGATGTTCCCTTTTATATTTGAACTCAGTTTCTAAATATTTTAATTTATTCTTATATTTATTATACTTTTTTCCTCAAATTATGATATTGACGTCCATATCATGAAGATATGATGATATAAAATTTCATTCAATTGTCCATCCTAATAATATGTATTTCTATAAGATTCATAATAACACCATTATCATGTGATTAAATGGATTTTTCAGTAAGGAATACAACATATAATACAAATAAAATTAATAAAAGAATACAATTTAGTGTCTACTAGTAGAATAAAAAAATTATTTTCTATAATGTAGAATTTTTTTTATATGATAGTATAATAACTAACCAAGGTCAATCTATAGAGAAAAAAGTATAGTAGGTAATGTATGTTAATTCTCCACTAGTATGTCAGTGTGTTGAAATGTAGAATTGTTATGTTATTGAATAGAAATATAATATTAGTTGGATACACTCAATCCACAAGTGAAATAATGTTTTCCAAATTTAGTTAATATATACATTGTTAGGGATCCAATGTAATAATAATTAATTAGAAAATTTTAAATTTTATATAATTGAATAACCTGATAAATTAACTCAATTGAGGATCCCTAATAAATAAATCCTCATTTTTTAATCATATCACAAAATTGATGAATGAACATATTGTGAAAGAGATGGATTTGTTTTCTAGAATCTATTGGTGACATAATAGAAACCAAAATTAAAGTGTTATTCAATGAATCCAGAATACATATCACAAATAGGGTTTACATAATGAATCTGGTGACTAATGGAGGGATCAAGAATATATGAAATGTTAGTGTCCATGATGGTGGGATCGGCCTGGATCAATGAAAATGGAATGTGGGATATGTGATGCATGGTAAGTAGGATTGGAAATAGGATATGGTGCTATAGTGTAAACACCAGCGGTGGGTAGGGGTTGAGGGATTCTGGGGATGGTGTGTTGTAAGGGCAGGGAGGGAATGTGCATGGTGGGGGTGATAGGCATGGATTTCTGTCAGTGTAACTACTACCAAAGATGGTGGTCTATTTCAATGGATGGAAATGATCAACTATCAAGTACTTCGGTATGTGGGAGAAGATCACATTATGGGGAGAAATATTTTTGAAAAAGGGGAAATCACATTTATAATATTGACATTGATTTATGTTATTGATATCAAATGTAAATGATGATATCATTTTTTCCATTATTAGGGTGTGACATTAATGTTGTGGAAATTATTGAATATATGATTTATTATTCCCCACAAAAACTGTAAAATAAAAGTCACAGTTATGTGAATACGATAAATTTCTTGAAATGTAATTTAGTCTCTAATAAAATAAAGTACATTGAAAACATGATTGAGTGCTTCGAAATGATTAAAATCACCTTCAATGTCATACAATGAATATTGTATATGTAAATGAACATCATAAAGAGAATCATGGGTGATGATGTGAATTTGTATTGGCCACCAAGAATGTCATACAAATAAGATAGTGGATATAAGTGAACAAGGCCATCCAGAGGGAATGCCTCGTAATCTGCTGGGATAGGGAAACAACCGAAACAGTGGGGGACTGGAAGCCCTCTTCCTCTCTCCCATTTTCTCTATGACAGTATTACCAGAAGTCAATTCCATCCATCATAGGAATATTTTCATTGGATCCATAATTTATGGTGATTTGGTTGTTGCATTTGTATGTCATCATTCTAGTGATACCTAGTTCTTCAGGGACATCATCGTGATGGTTGTACTCACTATGGCTTCCCAACTGGAACATGTTCCATGTTATATGATTCTTCCTCGTACTCAAGTCATTAGATGTTATTCTATGGAATCTTATGGTGGCCAACTTGCCTTCTACAATGAATGGATGGGTATTCCACCTCATCTCCCTAATTCCATTCCCGCCTAAATCCTCGCATCACACCCCGGTAAATTCAACTCGTCACTAAAACTTCTCTCCTCAGCCAACTTTTACTCATCCTTGTCTTTTGCCACTTTCCCAACCTATACCCCACCTATGAGAAGTAAACAAATGACTCCATCATCCCCGAACATAGTGACATCAAATTCATGAATTGAATGTTGGTCTTTAGTAAACACAAATTTTTGTATTTTGATGGAAAATCATTTAATTAGCATAATTGATTTTGGCACATTATTATAAAAATATTTCTAACAAATTACTAGTATTGAATTTATTGAAATTATACCCACATATATAAAAATGAAATTAGTTTAGTTCTATGTTTGGAGAAAAGCTCTTTTGTGACCATTTGATTTGATTAATTTCTACTTTTTTATTCAATTTCTTTTATCATCAATCATGTTTATTATTGTTAAATTCTTTTGTTGTCTTAAATAATTATTGTGTTTTTCATTTATGCATCATAAATATCTACTCACTAAATTTTTTTATTGTGTGAGTTGGATGATGACTAGTTTAGATTTCTTCTATTACTAAAACATGTTCATGTTTTAATTTTACATAATTGATGGCACATATTTGAATTGTAACTCCTGTATATTTTACATCAGTTTATAAATTGGTATAACTATTTAATAAATTACAAATAGAATAAAATTTTACAGAACGAAAGTTTTCAATTTCTTTATAGTTTTTAATGGTCCTTGTGATAAATTGGTGGAGGGTAGGTTATCGTATGTGATAGAAAACAAATGTGTCGATAGATTTTATTTCATATCAATTTTTGGGATATAGATTTATATTCAGTGGAATACATTTTTTATGTATTTAGTTATTTTTTTAGATACAACATATATGTTATTTTGATTGATAAAATTAATTATTTCAAGTTATTGCATACGACACTCGAATCCTTTCCTATGATTACCTTACATATTCTCTAGATGCTCCGAATGAAACCTAGTAATAAGATCCATGGATTCATGTTTAACCATACCATTTCTACAAAACTCACATGAAAGAAAGGATGACTTGACATCCTGTAATGTTATGAAATCCCTATCATACACCATTTCATATATAAGATGTTCATATAAACTATCTAATTAAATTAATTGTATGTTCCATTTTTCAACATTTTCCACATTAAAATTAATATTGTATATCTGTAATAAGTCTTTGTAAACTATTCCTGGTGTGTTTGGATGGTGGTTCTATGAAATATATTTAAGGTAAATAATTTTTCCTCCTTATGTAGATTACTGAATATTGATGTTTTCATATACAATTATTTCATTTTAGACCAAATATTGGTTGCAGAGGTCTTATAAGCAACCTCTAGTGGGACTTTATCACATGAATGTATGGATAGGGAGATATGTTCATTCATCAAAACATTAAGTAGGACATATGAAAATTATGTGATTGTTTGAAAATCAGTGGACTGTCTTACATGGGGTTTTGTAGGTCCAAAAAGGGCATCTTGCATCCCTTGTTTCACTAATAATTTTCTCATTTTTAATCGCCACAAATTAATATCATTGCAGTCATCAAAATTTCCTATTTCATTTTTTTAGAAGTAATTTTTTATTTGGGTTCCTATAATACCACACTGATGTGGGGTAATATGGGAATATAACCACTCAAAATTATTTCCAACATCCAATGAATAAACTATATGAATTAATAATACATACAAACCAAATAATTGAATTTTATTATAATGAAAACACACCCAAACAGAGTATTGATATGTCAATAGTGACACAACAATAATAACAGAACTGAAGAAAAAAAACAGAAAACCAAAGGAAAAATCAGTATATATGTCCTTGGTTCCCTTTGGGTCATACTTCATGGATATACCACCACCCATAAATGAAAAATTATTAGATTCTATAAAACTTATTAACGTTTATTGAGGCTATGAAGATATCCAATAGAAATGCACAGAATCTCTAAAATAGAATGTGCACTCTAGTAGTCACAACATAGAAGTATATAGTTTTTAGAAAAACATAATTACCCATAATAATATCACAGGGTCCTGATCACTTCAAGAGCCAAAAATGGTAATTTCACTACTTTGAAGGACCTTGTCGTTGGATGCATACCAGGTCTATATATTCGAGAGAAGGCCACATGTCTTCATCTGAGATGTACCCCAATAGGATTCACCATGAGTAATGCACCAGAGACTGGTAAGGGGTTGTTATACCACCAGATTAGTCTATAGATGAGGAAATTGACGCCACCACCAATAATATTTATGTAGTGGGAGACAATTCATAGCAAAATTATAGAGAGAAAAAACCAAACTACCATCTAGAAAAAAAACAAACCACCAATGATGAGAGATAATAAATTTAGACCAAACAAGAAGATTATTTTTATATCAATTTCAAATATTAATTGTAGGTTCCTAGAGGGTGATAAAACCTTGTCTAGAACCATAACTGGATAACTGCACTGCCCATGGGAGGATTCAATGAACCCGACACCGAAATGACAACCAAGAATCACATGAAATTGTAAAACTACATGGATGACCATGATATATTACATTAAAGATTCATCAGATGACCAAAAATGAAGAGAGTACGTATACATCAGATATCCAAGGTGGCATCCCAAAGTGAGCAATCCAAATAATTGAGAATTCAAGATAAATAAGCTCCTTTAATAAAATGAATCCAAAATAAATCATATATTAAAATGATCATATATTTATAAATAAATGGATTATATTTTATTCAATTCTAATGGGTAAATTTTAAATTTCAATATGGAAAAAATAATAATGAAATTAACAACATGATATTATACTATTTAAACATGTTCTATGTCATAATTTTCTAGATTCATAAAACAAAAAGATGTACAAAACTAACTAATCATGGATTTTATTACTACAAACCAGCATTCTAGCTTCATGTTATTTATCTAATTCCATTAACGCATGGAATAACACATTCATTTAAACATGCATTCCTGCATTAATTTGAATACCATCAAATTATTTTTGAACACCAGATTTTTTAAACAAGTGTCGTCTTTAATTTCTTATCCAACAAGAAAAACATTATAGAAATTATGTTATTTATCCAAATTCATAATTTCAAAATGATAATTTATGAATATGAACATTATATATAAATTATTGTATAGAGAGACCTCTATTTATCAAAACAAGATGAAAACCATCATAAATGTGCAAAGAAGAAACATCTGATCACTAAACAGAATCTAATTCCATTATTTAATATACATTAATAATTATTATGTTACTCAACATCAATACATTTGGATAAGCCATTCTAATTTAATATTTCGCATAAAAAAATAGATATGAAATGAACCATCTACCTCAAACCATTGACATTCTTTTCATGAGAATGAATCAATGGTGTAGATCTATGACCACCTCTGATGTGAGGAAACTATGATCTATAATGGATTTTGTTCTATTATTTCTTTTTTAAATGAAAAGAGAAAACTTCATTATAATTATTAATATCATCTTCTTTAACATTGAAGTATTGAATGGGATGATACTAGATCAAACAGAGAGAAACCCCAAGAAAATAGGAATATCCAACCTTAGATCACTATGGAGAGAACGTAAGATTTCTAGGTTCCTCCATATTGTAAGTTGGATTCAATGCCTTCCAAAAGAACACATAGTTCTTACAGTTCATGTCGATGGAGTGGGAGAGAACCATGTCCATTTATTTATAGGTATTTATAGGAAAACATGTTTTTATAGGACCATGGTGGATCCACAGAGACCACATTGTAGACCAAATATAAGGTGTCTCACAATGTTGTAACTCTATTTCTAGTGATACAAATGTTTAACAAGACAAAAAAACAATCATCAAATGTAAAATATCGAACCCACCCCACCATAATTTGTTCCATGGACTCACTTATAATATCATATTTGTATTCAAATCTTCCCAATGGTAGATCTCCTCTGTTTGGGCCCCTCATCATCCATCAGTCCTGGGAATAGAGCCACAAGAATGTGGGAAAACTTCTAGTTTGAGATTTGTGATGAATTTTATTATTTTTTTAGGGTCTTATAGATTGGATAATCCTTCATGGAATCCAAAATTAAAATCATATTTGCACACCATCATTTCAATTTATAATTCCACTTCTTCCATAAATCCATTGACACTACAAAGAAATAACAATGGAATGATTATTTCTAGAAAATGTAAAATCCATGCTCCAAATTTGAAAAAATAATCCACACATAATCAAATCAAAATCCCCACCCTCCATTATAGATCTTTCAGAAATAACTATGCCTTTCCATGTAATTTTACTAAATTTGTTCATTCTATTTAGGTGCTAGAAATTTAAAAGATGTGTCACCACCACCAATATTCCCACAAATATTTTAACAAAAGTAAATCATTAAATTTAATTTATATAGCCAATTATCATCATATTAATTAATTTTTTCCATCAACTATCATCAATCATAGTAAAATACATCAAATAAATTAATTAAAATATTACATCACTCAATTGATACATTAACATGATATCATTAAAAAAAATCAATTATTTGAAACTAAATTAATTTAATTGAGTCACTCACATGTTTTTACTTAATATGTATTAATCAGGGCTATAATTTAATATGTTTTAACATAAATAACATTTTATAAATATATAAGTACATGTTATAATGGTATATATACCATTATATTTTTTAAATTTTGTTTCAATTTATATATCATTATTCCATTCAAAATGTTGTAATTTAAAATTATACATAAGATAAAAGATAATCAAGAATAAAATAAATTCACTAGTATTTATTATTATTCCCATAATCACATATTCCATAATGTAATTTAATATTATTTAATTTATGTTTAATATTATTTTTCCAAGGGGGTTCTTGGGAGTTCTTATTCCATTCAATTTTTTCATGTGTGGGTATTTATATTTTAATTTAACATTATATTCACTTAAAAAAACTGTTGAGTCATGATGGGTGAGTTCCTTCTCATAATAACATATATTTACTATTATTTTGAGTACATAAAATCCAACATCATTTATAAAAAAATGTGTTGTAATTCTATTCTTGAATCAATGTGATTTCATTCATAAATGGATTGAAAATTATTTTGTTGGGATTTATAAAAATCATTATCTGAGAACCCAAATCGAAAGAAATAATAAAAAACCATTGTAATTATTTAAAAAATCATTTCAGGAATTTCATTCCCCCCATTTATGTGAACGAATTTACATTTCCCTGTATCTCATTGCATTGTGCCTCCCCACCCCACCATGGGACATATTTATATATTTATTAACTATATTTATGTATCCATTATTTATTTGACATAATTCCATAGATCTCGACAGTTTTAACCCTTATCATTTTCACTATAAAAAAACTATTAAAGGATAATATTTTACCACCTCTGAAATAAGCTATTATAAATAATTCTTTTTTAAATGGTCAATAATTAAGTCATAAAACAAATTTGGCAACATTATATTTAGCACAGCTTAAGGGTTCCCTGGATCATTATTTCATATAATTGATAAATGATACTACAAATAATTTAATTCATATATAAATATTTATATAATTAAAATTATGAATTATACTCTAATGGAAAATGTGGTTATCCCCATGCATCTATATTCAAGGATTATATAAACCGTCAGTATAAAGTGGATGGAATCTACTTAAAGTAATTTTTTATGTAAAACAATTGTATTGACAAGTAATCACAATGGTTTTTAAATGATATTTGGTATGGATTGAGATATACAAATGATTTTTAAAATTCCATTGCTATAGAGTTCTATACTACTACTACTACAGATATTCCCTTTAACAGGGAGCAAAATTTCTTTTAATATAATTAAAAAAGAATTGATAGTCACCACACAGGTAAAGGAGGTTCGCATTTCTCAATACTAAAAAGGAACTGAAAAGGGGGTTCCTTAATCAGTGTTAAAAAAGACTCATAAGGGATTTCATTTATCAGTGCTCTAAATAGTTTTTATAAAGGCATATCAGCCACTAATTTGTTATTAATAAAAAATCACACCCAACTGAAATCTATAATTTAAAAAATAACATCTACTTTAAAACAATGTTATATACATTAAATGAGAAACCAAGAATAAAATAATGACCACCCATGGTACATAAAAAACCGACCTATATACATTTGAATCAATTTTTTATATAATGGAATTATAAAATTATGTAAAAAACATTTAAAAAAATGTTTCATATTTTGGTGCACATCATCCCCTCTCAAAAATGTCCACTTGTGGTATTTGTTGTCGAAAATATCATCTCAAAATGAGAAAAGATTCAGCTAATATATGAAAAACATATTATGTTTTTAATATTATAAGGGACTAAATTAGACATTAATATGCTAGAATAAATTTATAAAATATCAATATTTAATAAAATAGTCACATATTGAATTATATAGGTCACATTGTGAATCAATGCTTTTTTCACTTTTTTCAAAGTTCCAACTATGAATTTTTACTCAAATGTAATTCTCAACTAAAAACAGACATTTTTAGTCATAACAGTCACATAATGAGTTGGTTTGATCCACTACTACATCATATATGTCAAAAATGTATTATGAATATCACTCATAAATTATAGATAAAACCAAAGTGGGATTTCTTGTTTTTCATTGAGAGACACAATTTGAACAAAAATATCATTTTGATATTGATAACAGACACTTATAATCATATTGGTCGCACATTGCATCAGATCTAGGTGTGGTTGAGTCCTACACATCACAAGTGACTCAAGATTTATTTCTAATGTATGAAAACGATCCAAATTTGTTTTATTAGTTTTCATAATTTGATTTATTATCCTTATCTAAATTAATTTCAACTATAATTAAAAAGACACACAAAGAGTTATATTAAATTATCAAAACATTACGAATTGTTTTTCACAGTTTTGAGTGTGTCAGTTTCCTTTTTTCGAAAATTAATTTCAATTTTAAATCAAAATAAGAAGTTGGACTCAAACATATTATATTTTGTTTCGAATTGAGGTTCGACTGATTACTACACATCCCAATGTCTTAGAAAAACTGTAACTGTCAATATAGTCATGATATAAATTGTATATCCCTATCAAACTACAACTCTACATATTGACTCAGTTATCATTGTGCAAAAACCTTTCTCATTAATGAAAACCTGAATAGTGGAGGAAGTTCTAATTTCTATTATATCATGAGAAGTCACCGTAATAATCACATGAGTTTAACCCACTATTTTGGTTTTCAATAGAAATGGATTTTCTACTAAATAACATCTAATAAATCATATTTTAGAATATCATCAAAAAAAGATATGGAAAGAATAAATATGTATGAAGAACGCAATATAATTGTTTAATAAAAATTATATGGAAATTTTCATACCAATAGAAGATAAAAAGATGATAAAATTAATTAAATATATTGTTTGAATTCATTGTTTCATGATTGATGTATATATTCTTGACACATTTCATTATTTTTATTTTCTTAGTAGTAGCCTCAAATCCCAATATCCAATGATCTTGAACTTCATAAAACTGACCACCAAAACTCAAAATAATGAATCAACCTATATTATAAAAAATTTAATATGTAATTAATACAAAAAAATAATAAATGAAACAAAGATGTTAAAAAACCTATTATATCTATTGATGTCACTTCTCAATGTTATTTCTCTACATTCTATCATCATGTATATATCCCATTCATTTCTAAGAAAATATATATCATTTTGGGAATATGTGTCTTTTTTATAGTCATAGTATTACTAAAAATATATAATTCTCAATGTATTAACAAATATTTCAAATGAAATAGTAATTATCTACTAAAATACCACTTTGGTGATACTATATTGTTTATGTAACATGACATCTAACATTATATATAGAAGTGGTTAAACATTTACATTAGAGTACATAAATGGAGTAGTGAACATATAATAACATGAGGTAACATGATGTATATTTCAATAAAAATAGTTCTGAATTATTGAACTCCATTTTTAAAAATGGAGAAGGGATATTACCGATCATTCGACTATATAAATCCATTTATTGTGGTATCCTATGACATTAATAATGTTATCTATTTTGGGACCACTATGAAATCATTTTTATAACTCAATTAATGAGTCATTTTCAATAAAATTATCATCCTTCCAATCAATGGTTTTGATAGATAATAGAACAATTTACCACTTTTGATTTTTTGGACCTGTAACATAAAATACATTCACTACCTATTATTACAATATAAATATTTTTTCTTTGTACCCTTCCTTAGTAAAATAAACTTTCATGAATACAAATTCATCATTTTATCGTCACTCAAGTTTTCAACACACTTTATATTAAAATTAAGAACTTGTAATGATGTATAATACAACTATAATAATTGTTTGATGATTCCAATGTCAGACATATTAGTTTAAGTAGGATTTCTATCCTATTGCAATAATTAATAATTGCTTCATCAACAAGGGTAACTCTATTCTTTTTCATGATACAGTTATCATCATGTTCATTTCTAAAAATATTTTTGACATTAATTACATAACATTGTATGATAATACATAAAAACATGGTCCTAAGAATATTCATATATGTCATTCTAAAATTGAATATGGATTTTCATATTACTCTTCAAAAATAATATCATGAAAAAATCCTATGAACTATTGATTATTTGTATTCGAGTACCATATTTTAACACAAGATGGATTCAAATGCCTAAGAATTTATTATTTGGGTTCCATCATATACAGAAACCTCCAAACTGTTAGAAAAAATTTAAATGTGGGAAACTCTCAATATACAATATTGATTGTGATAATATATTTTTTAGATATTATTTTTACCCAAAATTTACCTAGTGTGACAAGATTATGGAAAAAAATTATTTTAATATTGCACGTGTATTTGGCACAAAATTAAATGAATTCCTCACAAATATATCACCCATAAATACTACCCATTACAAATATTGATTTTTGACATACCCTTTAAAAATGATCATATACAATTCATTAGGGTAAACAAATTTATATGGAATAGGACCAAATTGTTGAATCTATCTCACCATGTGAACCATCATATTGACTATCATATCAATGAATTATTATAGTAAGAACATTTCAAATTCATATAATATGAAAACAATTTCTTTTTCCACAGAAAACTATTTTGTTATGTTTATAACATTGCTATATATATCTTTGAAGTTGAAATATGGCTTTGTAAATGTATAAAAACTATTCTTGAGAAATATGTAAGGAAAATATATTGGAATTACATCTTTAAAAAAACAGGGAAGTCATGTAACTTTATAAACATTAACAAAAATTCGGACATTGAAAGGATGTTATTGACTATAAATGAATAACCCTAAATAATTTTTACATCATTCATGATGTTGAAAAAATGATATCTCTCCAGCCTAGTAAGTGTGTAAGAATCTGGAGTAGGAAATGATTGTTTTTCACCATTCCATATCACTAACTCATCAAATATTCCCTTATTAACCATTTCAAAACTAACCTTAATTCCATCAATTGTTTTTTCGTTGTGAATTTAGAAACATGTAGATCATAATATCCTATACATTTTCATAAACATCAATAAGATAAAGAAAATTCCTGACGTACTGATTAATCTAGCATAGAAATATGAAAAAATTTAATCTCTTTTTCCAAAAAGGTTTCATATTGTTTTTCAAAAATAGTCTACCAAATGAACATTACACATATTTGACATTAAAACCCAATTGATCAACTATTAGGGGAGATGTGGTTGTACACTCTTCTGAACATCCATCGAATTATATCTTTCATGATTAGTACCTATTTCATTGTGGTAGAATACTACAATATCCAGTAATCATGGTTTTTGATGAATGTATCTACATAATTGATTATGTACCTTTTTCGCAATCAAGACACCCTTGTGTTCCATTAATTATGTATCCTAACAAATTTCCATATGGAGGAATTTAATTTATTATCTCATGAAATATTACTCTCATAGATAAATCATAATTTATGTATGCTACATTCTACATAACACCTAAATCCCATTTTAATTTCAAATAATCAATCAATATAGAAAAATTAACCTCAATACAATTTTCTAATTATTTGGATTCTCATATAAGCATAGATAACATTATGTATATTTGTTTTATGAAAACACATTGGGGAAAATTATAATATACCAACACAACTATCCATGTACAATGAGTGCTTCTTTGAAATCCCAAAATATTCACTCCAACTATAGATATAAAAGATAAAGGTTTATCACCGCATTTCAAAATTTAGGATACTAATGATCAATTACCTTCAACTGAGGTGAGTTTTCTGGATGATATAGTTTTCCATCTTTAATTAATATATCTTAATGCCACATCAATTTCTCAATACTCTCCCTACATACATAGAGGAACTAAGACCATGGAATGATCGGAAAGTACCATACAATTTACGTAAGACTAGATTCATCATTATTATATATGAATCACCACATGTTTATCATTCTATAAGTAATGTTTTTCCTTGTGAAATATTATACAGTAATTCGTGTATGCATGTATTCTTTTAGTGATCATACCAATCGAGTGTAGCATTAATTTGGAATCGTATGTTCATCTCATGATCTAATTATCTTCTGCGAGAATATCATTAAAGAGAGTAAGTAGTTCTATAAAACTAGTGTCACTATGTCTATTTCCTACCTTCAATTTTAATAGTATTAGTATGGTTGAAAATGCTATATATTTGTAGAAAATATCATACAATTGGAATCATTGAATAACTCTTTGACTTCTCAAACAATTTTGGGAAATCAAAATGTTCATCTAAAACAGCCCTTGTAATTTTGTCAATATGATCTTAATCATTGCTGACAATTGTAATCTCATCTTCAATACAATATTATTTATTTTTCACACATTTAATCATATCGTATTATCCACAAAATGATTTGTTATCCTAGGTACTACCTACAGTCTCTTTTTACCCATTTTTATTCCAAAATTTATAACTTTGATCTATTCATTGATATCTAGAGTGTTCTTAAAACTTGTCTACTCTAATTACACTTGAATAAAAATAGTGTAAAAAATGAAAATGGATATGAGTGGGGTAATTTTCCTGATCTTTTGTAAAATTGATAAACTCTTCCACTCTATCAACATTATCTTTTTTCGGAGAATTTTCATCCATCCTTTCTTTATTCATATCCATCTAATTTTATTTGGTATTATTAGTATTTAATATATTAAATACACAAATACATTCACTTTTTATAAACAATCCAAATTATATAAAACTAAATTCTTCATTTTCGACTAAAAGTTTTTCCAAAAATTAAAAACACCTTTTCTAATTTTTCATAATTAAATCTACCATATCTCATCCTATTCAAATTAAATAAATAACTTCTTGTAATTAAATTTTCACACATTGCCTCAAGAATTAATGCATCTCTCAAAATCCCCTTTTAATTTCAACACCATAATTTTATACTAATAATGAAAATAAAAAGAACCCATATTAAAAAAATATGACCAACATAAAATTTATATTCATTCCATCAATGTTTTGTTTTTAAAAACAACTCAATCAATAAAATCTCATTTATCATTCCAAAATATTCTAATTCAAACACTAAAAGCTATTTTATGTACAAAAATAGGATATTATTGAAAATCATACATTAATTTTAATATAACCGTATATAAAAGTTTAAATGGATGGAGAATAAAGTATAATATTGAAATGTATTGTGATGATAAAGATAAGAAATCAGGGAATCTATTTATATACCATATAAACATGAATATGGACAAATATAGTTTTATGAAATTTAACTTATATGAAAATTGGGATAATACCCAGGGGAATATAATAGATCAACGTCACAAAATGTCTAATTATATTAAATATATTTTCAAGGATGATCATAATATGCATGAAATCGCACATAATTGGGAGTTATATAGGATTTTTAAATCTACCATGACATAGAGATGACTACTGTGATTCTTAAAACATCAAAATCATTCTAAAATGGCTCCAACTATTTAAAAAAATCCTAAAAAATATAGAATCCACTGGGAATATTTTCCATTTACATGAATTTGTATTTCAATTAATGGATATATTTTCATAAATAATTTGGTATCGCATAAAATCAGTCATCGTGAATTATTCTTCTATTACATTCAATTATATCAAGCATCATCATTTATATTCAAAAATTCCATATTCAACAGAACCATAAATCATTGAGACGTGTATTTAATTAACCTCTAATAATATATGAGACAATTCTTGGTCTTGGAAAAAGTTAATTCATCAATATAGCAATTCACACCTAAAATCTATATCAAATACCTCTATTTTACAATAAACCATAATATATATCTCTTACAATATATGTACTTCCAAGAATAAAATTTATTTATATAAAAAATTAATATCTATATGAAAAAATAATTAAGGCCATATGGAACATTAGGTCATGTTGAAGGGATGGTTGGGGTAGCAGCGGCAGCGATAGGGGATGCGGCAATGACGGATATGTGTACAGAAGAGGTAGAGGTGGGTGCAGTGAGGTAGGGGGTTGGGGGACTGTAGAAGTAGTTGTTAGAGAAGGGGGTGTGGTTACGGGGTTAGAGGAAGAGGTGATATAGAGGCAGAAAATGATATTAGGTTGGTGTAGGGATTATGAAACTAGAGGCAGAGGTGGAGGGGGTAGAGGAAGATGGGGAGGCAAATCCAAAGGTGAGGTTATCAAAGTTGTGGGTATCAGAGAAGGGGGATGTGGAGTCGGAGGTAGAGGACGATGAGGCGGTGGTGGGAGAGGGGGTGTGGGAGTCTGAGGGGGGTGTGGTGAAGGAACATGCATAGGCAGTCATAGAGGTGGAGGCAGAGGGAAGGGAGATGAAGTGGCACTTTAGGTGGAGGAAGAGGTGGAGGCAGAGGTGGAGGTGGCTGTAGCGGTGGAGGCAGAGTTCGACTTTCACGAAAGATGGATGCTCGAGCAAAGAGTGCATCAACTAGGGTACAATTTGTAAAAAAAATTATAGGATTTTATCAAGGATTTTTAAAAAAATCCTTGTTTTTTATATAAAAGCAAATATATAAATCTCTGACAAAACCAACATATATCAATTATTTTTTAGAGGTTATAAATGTACCCCATTATTAGCACAAAAAAGGAGATGATAAAACATTTAATTGTTGACTCAAAAAATATAGCACTAATAAATTTTTTCTTTATCATTACTATATTAGTGTTGGTAAAATCCAATTATCTATATATTATTTATATTTATAAAATTATAATAAATATATTTATTATAATTATAATTATAATAAATATATTTATTATATTTTTATAATTATATAAATTTAAATATATATATATTATTTATACATATAATTATAAATATTTGTATATATGTATAAATATTCTTATATAATTAGAAATATTTTTCTATAACTATATATATTTATAAATTTATATTCATTATAAATATTTTTATTATACCTATATATATATTTATTTGTAATTATAATTATAATAAACATAATTATTATATTTTTAATTATATATAATAAATGAATTAAAAATATATATTTATATTTTTAAAAATATAATATAGATATTTATTATAATTATAAATATATAAATTTATAGTTATAATTGTTAATAAATATTTTTTAAAAAAAATTATTAAATATTATTAAATATATATATTTTAATTATAAATATATAAATATTTTTAATTAATATATTTTTAATAAAATAATAACAAATAACTTATATTGAAATTTATTTATAATTTTAAGTTTAAATATCTGTATATATTTCTATATATATATAATAATCATGTAAATAAATAAATATTTATTTTTTAAAACATTTTAGTTGATAATAAATAATAACATACTTATATTTAAAATTTTAATTCTAAATATTTATTTCTATAAATGAACAGAAAAGGATTAAAAACAACATTATTGAATGAGAATTGGGTCATTTTTCTATATTCATGGGAGATGTGAATATGATGAATAGTCTACATGATTGAACCACTTTGATGGATAATGGTGAGAGCATAGAAAATGATTTTGAATATGATTCTATCCGAGCATTTTTCATTTTCTACTTGTATGAGTGCATGATGTTTTTGATTGTGAGATTGTTCGAAAAATATAGTTGAAGCAGGTGGGGACTTCCTCACAGCCTGGCCATGGAATGCATTATGCCACCTCAAATATGGGTTCGGTGTCACACAAGAAACATGCCATTATTCACAATGTTTCTAGGGATATGTATTTCGAGGAAAACTCTAATGGTAACCCCATTCCTTTAGAGTACTGGTCTTATACCACTGATACAAAAGAGAATATTCAAAATAAATAGGTCTCCTTGGATATACATAAGGCTCGACACATTTCTGAGATAAAAATTAACCTAGGCTATTATCACTCAGACAGGTCATGCCAAGGGGTCATCATTTAGGGATTCCTTTATTGGGATCACCAATTTAATTAGATTTATGATGATATAGTTAAATCTAGTTGAGTGGAACATGTCGAGAGACAATTGTCTCACATGATTATGGAATGGGGCACTAGCTTTGTTTGTTTTGGAATTATTAATAGGTCCAAGGGAAGGGATTAATTCCATATGTAATTGGAAAATTCTTCTAGAGATCAATCCTCAAGTGCCTATCATGGAATGTGGAACTATTGATTTGAAGGATCGTATAAATCATGATAGTGTACTGATTTAAAAATAATATTTAACGGATGGAAATGAAACTCATGAAGAAGTCTCATAATTGATTGATGACCTTGATGTAACATTGTTAGCCCCTATGAAATGGAAGAGAGGTAGAAATCTGAAAGGCCAGGGTGGCTCTTTAGGTTGCTATGTCAGACATATAGGATGGTGACCTTTTTGAACATTTTATTCTATACTGATTTGTCTATACCATGATTATAATCTCGTTCTCACCATTCGTTTTCATATGTTTTTTTAATAAAATCCTAGAACCATGGGTTTTAATCCATTGTTTAGACTATTTATCATATAACAAATATATTTATAATACTTATAATGTTAAAAATATATTTAATTAAATAAATATAATTAAAAATATATATGGATATTTATTAATATATAAAAATATATATAATTGTAACTATAAATAAATATAGATAATTATAGATTAATTTAAATTATAATAAATATGTTAATTTATCTATATATATTTATATATATATATATAACTACAAATAAATAAATTTAAATACATTACAATACAAAATGTTCCTATTAATGGAAAATATTATTGAAATGAAGTCACATCATATGACAACAATGAAATAGAACATATTCAATTAAATGGAAAAACAATTGAAATGTAAAATTAGTGATTTGACAATTTCCGAACATGAAATGAGGACACTTGATTTAATAAAAATATGGACAAAAATTTATAAAAAATTTATTTAATCATATATATTTATTACACTGTAAGTATAATAAATATATTTATTACAATTTTTTAATTATATATATATATATAATTACATGATTAAATAAATATATTTGTTAAAAAAATTATATAATATATATATATATATAATAAATGAATATATTTTAATTTAAAAATTATTCAAATATATATATAGTTATAAATATAATTATAAATAAATATATTTAAAAAGTATTTCTATATAACTAAAAAATTAATAATTAAAAATATAATTAATATAATTAATATTTAAATTAATTTATTGTCATTTTATAAGTATATATAAAAACATATTTAATAGATTTATTGGTATAACATGAATGAATCTTGTACCTAGTAATGTATAATTCATAATAAATGAGTCATCACATATATGGATGACAAGAAAATTAATGAGAGTGTAATGTATAAATTGACATTCATAATGAAAACATAACATATGAACAAAAATTATACTCATGCATCACTATATTTATTGACCAGAATCATTGGAAACAAATATATATATATATATAATAGTAAATATATATATATTAAAAAATAATTTATAAATAATTATTTATATCTAATTTTTAATTATATTTATAAATACATAATTATCACTATTTAATAATTAATATAATAAATATATTTATTATTTCAAAATATTTATTATAATCATGTAGTTATATAATTATTTAATTATTTAATAATATAATTATTTAATTATAATCTTTTAAATATGTTTTTGATGTTTCTATATAAATATTTGAATTATTAATAAATATATAATAATTATAAACATGTTTTTTCTAGGTCTTGGGATTGCTTCTCTATAAAGAATATATATTCTTCCTTCTATGAAAATCACAATGATTATGTCAAATCGAGCATATGCGCTGATGAACAAATCCCATTGGAGGTGGTTGCACACATTGAGCTATTTTCCCATTATTGTGCACAAAATTTGTATTAATTTCATTATAATTCCCATAAAAATGAATGGAGGTGTTCCCCCATTCAATGATGGTGTTACTGGTGGATATTTTTCAAAGAAGGCTTGGATGACTATGAATCATATGTTGACGGCTAGATTCTTGCATATGCACCACTGATTTCCTCAGGATGAAGATGGTATACGGTTTGATTTGGCCTCAAGATGCACTAGTCCTGGTGAATGTTTCAGATTAATGTATCACAGTGGATTTGTTGTTTTGGTGTAGTTGATGGCATCTTTTGATGTCTTGGTTCACAATAATGGGGTCCTCTACGATGGATAAGATCATGATCGATCCATGTTTTTGTTGGCAATAGTGATGTGGATCTTCATGCTTTGGGATCCCAAAAAATCAATTGTGATCTTATTATCCCACACCATGGTCTAGTTTCTTTTTAAATGATGACTATGATGAACTGAGGTGGATGGTATGGAGTGAAATTGGATGAATATTGGGCTTCTTGTCAGCATGATGGAAGTTAGATTGAATAGGGCGATGATGTAGGAGTGGGTCGATGATTAAGAGAAGCCTTATGGGCATTCATTCCGGAAGTGTGCCCTTGGTATTTGGGATCCAAAATGAAAACTATTTGCGAGAGGAGTAATGATCAACATGAAACAAGCCTGTAGATCCTTGGCTTCTCCTACTCGGTTCTCCCAACAAGGAAACTGGGTAAGCTGGAAGCACCCTTGTTCTAGCTTGAAGTTGAATACTGACGGGTCTTGCGCAATGGGTGTGACGAAAGGTGGGAGCATAGTCCATGTCTCCAGAGGGGAGGCGGTTATGGTATTCATGTCCTTCTTTAGAAAGGGAACATCTCTCTTGGCTGAGGCTATGTCCATGCTCACGGTGCATTCCCTCTATAGTCAGGAGATGTTGGATCTAACCAGTGCGGAGACAGATTATAGGATTCTTCAAGACACCATGCATGGAATTAGTTTTCCCCCATGGACTATTTCTTACATTGTTAGAAAATGATTATCTCTTCTTAGTCCTAATATCGTGGTGTCTCACACATGGCATGAAGGTAATAAGGTAGCAGATCATTTGGCTTCCTTTGCGGTTTAGAGTTCCATCTACACTTCCCGTCTCCCTATCAATAGTTTGAATCCCGAGTGCATTAATGTACTTTGAGGGGATTCCCTTGGTTTGCACTATTTCATTCCTTCCTATCCCTGGGTCACCTGGGGGTGTTTTGTATTGTCTGTTCTGAAAAATAATTTTATTTTGATGAGGTGTGGTGAATCCTATGTGATTGTGGATGGTGTGTGTTTGTTATATAGGCCTAATTATGTGGTGCACAAAAAAATTGAATTTGGGACATTTATCTTATGGTATTACTATTGATTTTCCTCATGTGTCTTGGGGATTATAGAGAGATCATTCAGGTTTCAGAATAATTGTCCTTTGAGTTTGTGATCATTTCGGATAACTGATGTATATATTCTTTTTTCCTTAGATTTCTCT
Source organism: Viscum album (assembly GCA_963277665.1). Lineage (NCBI taxonomy): Eukaryota > Viridiplantae > Streptophyta > Magnoliopsida > Santalales > Viscaceae > Viscum > Viscum album. The sequence goes on along the minus strand of OY728139.1, from coordinate 993,198,590 downwards.
CTTGTTATCTTGTGGTCAGTGTGGTCTTCAACTTTTGATTGGTGTCACTAGTTCCACATCTATATAACATTTTTTATGATTTATTTTCATTAATAATGTTGTGTGTTTGAGAATGCTCAGATAATAATCCTTCATTGAATAAACATTTGTTTATTTCTATAATGAATATAAATAAACATTATTTTTAAATATAAATTCCCTCTATTATTAGTGCATTTTACATAGCCTCGATAATATTTGGCACTACCCTTTAACTGTTCTGTGGTAGTGTTCTTATCCCTAGACCTCATACAATCCCTGATTCCCTCGCAAACCTTATTCTCCCATCACCTGAGCACTTACCGACAATCTTCTCCTTCTGGATTCTCTTCTAATTTAGAGATTTTTAAATTGTGATATTATTCGACATCAAATTAGTGACTTCTCAATCCATCCTATCTTTTAATTTGTAATGCATTCATTTATTTTTATTTTCATAATAAATTTGATTATAATAAACATATTTTTTATTTTCGTTATTTTATCCACAACTTTTAAATAAATCTAATACATTTTTAATTTTTATTATATATTAATTGATTATGTAATTAAATAATTTTTAATTTTTTTTAATCTATTATTAGGTGTTATTTTATGTCATATGATTATATAGAATTATTCATGAGACTTATTTACATTGAGTAGTATACAGATTCATACACTTCAACGGTTTATGTTTACCTTCACATAGGTATGTGTAATCTAAAACACCATTACACAGTTATTGAAAATCATTAATTACCCTTATGTATATTCTTCAATGTACTACTCCTACCCTTACACAAGGGTGTGGAACATACACCTTGAAGAGCTAGTTGACACAACTAATAATCAATTTAATCTAATTTCATTAAATTTAATCATTCATTCAAGTGAGTATATGAATATTTTATGATCCAATATTTATCTCCCATTGATATGTTTAACCACTAGACACCACATGTTGAAAACACTTTTTTGTTATAATTAATTTTCCATTTAGCGTCCCTGTTTCTTGAAAATCAATAAGATGGTACCAAAGAGTTAGTTTATAATAAATCACAATTAAGGTTCTTTAAATATCCGATCATCATTAGAAAAACTAATATTGGGATTTGAAACCAAAATCATTCTAGAACAGGATATAAATACACTATATCATTAATATTATTGAATATTCATATACATTTCATCATGTTTTGTCAAATTCACAGTGTTCCAGACTTAATTAATGAAATATAAATTTAAAATTTCACAAGATATTTCATTTCATAATTAGCCCTTATATATGTAATCCTCAATGTAATGAACACTTGGTGAATACCACCCATAAATTTTATTTAACATTTAATCCTACATCACTCAATTTATCATATTTAACAATAATGTATAAAGTTTGGGGGTTACTTCTAACATCAATATGATAGTGATTGTGGGTTTTCATGATAAACAGACTATTTTCTTGAACTCTTCATCCAAGCCTTGCTAGTGAATTTTTTTTCAAAACCACTTGTGATTATTCCACACAAAATGTTCTCTATGGAATTATTTAACCATAATTTCATGGGTTCCACAATCATTATAAGACCAATACAATTAATTCTTGTCTCTTCTTTTAATACAGTTTTCAAGAACCATTTATCAAGTTTTCTTTTCCAATGGACGGATCATTCAACAACTTGGACATCATTTTTTGTGGAGTAATATGTGATATCATTAAGGAATACGTTGTTCTTTTCCAATTATTTGATATCCATTAGAGTCACATCAAACTTATTCTACCATAGTTAATCCTTATATATCGTCAATTCCTTCACAATTTATGCACACTCTCTGTGTGTAGATCGAATTTTTGATGATTATCATAGATAAAAGTTATTGTTTGATTTAGTTTAAGATCATTGGAAATTATTTAGGCTAATTGAATTAGAGAAGTAAAAAAAATTATTTTCCAATTATAGATGAGTTCTTTTGCTGACAAATCTTGTATCACATTCCATATATCATAAAATGGTAGACATCAATCACCTTTATTAAATTTTGGGTATTTTTATTTATAAATCCTATTTTATATGAATTTAGGATTTGATTATTTTTTATATGTATATCAATTATGGTAGTATTTAAGTGATATTACTGAACTAGGGATTGGGGTTTTGATATTTCGTGACACATTATTTTTATTCTTGAGTAAATGTTTTTCATCATAAAGATAAGTGTGCATTTCATTATTATATAGATTATGAATGATATTGAAGATGTTTGAAGGAAGATTTTATTTGACCTTGATTAAGGGTTGTGAGACCTTGGGTTTCCTCCTCTTTTTCCCTTAGTGAGTATAATAATTATAATATTTTTCTTTTATGTTATATTTAATATAATATCCCTATTCATTATAAAATTTTTATTAGGGACATTCAATTAAACTAGTGTTGACTCTTTATCATTGTACTAGTATTTGTTTGAATGGTGGTGCTCCTAGAGAAACACATAGCATGTTCCATACCCATTCACACCCAGAAACATCAATGTGAAACCATTCTATAACACCTTTTCATCCTCCGCTTGAGCTGTTATAGTTTCTCCAACCCATGCTTGAATCATCATCATATAGCCTCTTATTCTCATACAATTTCTACGTCATCCACAGAAATGATCCCTCCTATACCATAACTATATCGTTTGATGTACCCCCATTCATTATATTTTTATCCCCCCAAATTTACACTATGTCTATTCCCTACTATCCATCCAAGATTGGATGAATTTGTTCCTTCATCTTCAGTTGTAGGGCATGAAGATGACTTGATTAATGCATTGGAATTGACACATCCTTAAGTTGTTAGTGATCAAGGACAACCAATAGATCCATACGATCCTAATGAAGAGTTTTCATCAGATTTTTTATATGTTTTTCAATTTATGTCATATTATTTTTTTCTGGATATACATTGAATTAATTTTTAATTTCTTCCATTTTATCATATTTAGTGATATCTTCTAATAGGTGACATGGGTTCACACATATATATGAAGATTGTAATTTTCAAACATAACTAGTGGTGGATTTCAAGGACGTAATCAAATGGTAGGTAAAAATTCTTGATAGTGTAAAAAATTTAAGGAAAAATTATCCATGTACAACAATATCATTCGGGTGGAACCAGTCGCATGGAGGCATATCAGTAATAAAATAAAAAAGAAAGCATGGGAAGAGATATGGGTAAGAAAATATATTAAATTGAAATAAATATTATTATTGTATTTATAGGAATTAATATGTTCTTTTTAGTATCAGTTTAACTTTCCTGCTAGTGAAACTTCTAAGGGTGCAACATTTATGGATCTTGGGATGTTATTGAGATCATATAAACATGTGTTATATATTGGATGTGTTAGAGTTGGTGTCCTAGAACCATGATCTTTATAATATATGATAATTTGTATTCATATTTTTGAATATTAATAAACTTATTAACACATCATGATTGTTCTTTTGCAAGACATAGTATGTGATAATATCCTATGAGAAGGCATCACACTAAATGTTCATAGCAATTCTCAACTATGATGAGATCATAGAAGTATAAAAATAGTATTTATAAAATATATGTTCAACTGGTAGATGACATTATTTTATGGACACATATTTTATTGGCTATCAATGGTGGAGAATCATGTGACATTGAGGCACCTTCTCATGGGGTCCTCCATTGGTAATATCTACTGTAGGATATTTTGAGAACAAGATCCTCCATTAGTATATCCATATATATGTGTCATTAGATGTTCCTATCTACGAACAAGTGTATCGATCCATAAAATATAATATTATTATTAAAGAAAATTATAATTTGTGTAATTTGATGTATTGCTTAAATTATTTATGATTTAAGTTCGTGTTGAAGTAGGATACTTTGGATACATTATGAGTAATATTCAATTAATTAATAACACGAGAAATTATTTTTCACTTTTGTTCATTAATTGATTTTTATATCTCAAGAAATATTATTAAAATGAATTATGATAAATAAATCCAAGGCCATGGTGTTCTATAGTCATGTTCAGTTTCAAAAAATTCAATATAAGAGACATCAAGCACATAGGTTGATGTCGCCAGCATGTATCCTTCTATAGTAGAGATATCATGATTATGGTATTATATTACACAGTGATTTGAATTATGAGGTATTATTTTTTTGTGAAAATAATTTATTTCTATATTGGTTTCATTTCATGTTTCCAAATGACAACAATAGAAAATAGGCTATATATCCTAATGATGCTGAGAATGTGGCCTAGAGGATCACACACACAATGTATTGAGAATATTAGTTATATCATATATGAAAATTAATTATTAAAAAGATAAATTGAAATTATTCTCTCATATGGATTTTTAATTATATATGTTTTCGTGATCACATATATTCCATCACAACATATTAAGTAAAATATTATGTGAAGGGAAAATTTACTAAATATTTATTTTCCATTTATTGAATATAAAATTTATTTATTTATTACAGAAAAATGCAGTGATATTTATTTAATAAAGAAACATTTATTATTTAAGGAATAATAATTATTATGGATGAATAATGGATCAGTTTTTTATGTCTTGTGAGAAATAATATATAATAATTAATATATTATTAAATGGTATTTATTTTTTATTTGGGGGTTTATAACATGTAAAGATATAATAATAATATAATTATTATTTTTATTCACATGTGGTTCTGCAGGGATTAAATAAATAATAATGGGCACATGTGAAATTATTAAATCTTAACCAAACGGTATATAAACCCAATTATAAAATTTTTAAATAGAGTCAAATTCATTTTTTTTGTTCACAATGATTGTTTGAGAGAATCATCTCAAGCCCTAGAGATCTCCCACTCCAAGAATGCTCCCAATATTAGAGAGTTTTCTTTCTCAACAGTCTAATATAAATTCTACCATTATCATGGAGATTTTTTTATTTGTTATTTTCAAGGTGATCTAAAGAGAATGTCACATTCATTAGAATATACCTCCACATAACCCTATGATTCTTGTGATGACATTCGGAGATTTGTGGAACATGTTTTGATCACTACTTGTATTCTCCCTAATAAGAATGATAAATAACCATTACGTCGAGATGGTTCACCACCTGACCTCATGAGCACATCCCCATACTTTATTATAAGCCAACAAAAAGTGATGGCCTAATAGTTCATGTGGGGAATCTATACACTCATTTCGTTTTTTTTTTCGCAAAACATTACTGACTAATAATGGAAAATAGACAATAATCTAGAATGTTCATTATAGACAATTTCCTATACATTGTACAACCAAAAACAAATGATAAATATTCCATGTCATTCTAATAGTCCCAAAATTGATGGAATCCCAATATAAGTACAAAAAGAGATACTCTGGAAAAAAATGCCAAAAATCCATATCGGAATCCTCTTTTAAGCACAACCCAAGCCCAACTCTGCTACCAAAAACAAGGTCTTTTCCCTTACCCCATCCTGAAATAAATAAATTTTTTCAGGTACACTATGGCAGCCTATGTATGGTGATTAAAAATTAATAGTCCTCCACCAACTATGTCTACAAAATATCTATTCTAAATAGATAGCATATTAATGTAATAAATAAATGGAAATATTATCAAAAAACAACTACAGTTCCATTAGTCAACGATATTCATTGTAGAATAATTGATCCTTTATTCCATTTGATACATACTCCATTTTTTTCATGTAATACATGGGATAGTAATTTTCATCATTTACCCTCTAACCTAAGATGATCAATTATCAAACATAAGGGAGTAATTCAAGTTCCCTATATCACTAGAGATAAATATTTCATAATATACACTTTCGACACAACTTGTAGACTCAGTCCAATAGTCTCATCTAGTGAAACAATTATGATATTGTAGACTTCGATTGACTCCCTAACCTGTGAATTCAAGGTGTGTGGATTAGATCAGATGTCTAAATCGACCCCTAGGAGGAGCCTCAGTCTAATACAAAATATACCACAAATCTTTGTGAACATTATTATTAATCCAATTACCAAATATAATAAATCACAATCAATTCGTAATCAATACTCATAACATTCACAAACTAATTTCTATTGGACACTGAAATCATCATATGGCCTTAACCCATTATCAAAATTATTATACATTATACATATCGCATTAAACTCAATCACTATTCACACCTCAACACACTGAACATATTGAATAATTTCCAAACATTAACCCATTTAAAATCATATATCATTTGACATGAATTCCCAATTCATTCATTTCAATTTCAATCGCACTAGTCATTAGAAAAATTTAACTTATTCCATTTAACCATATTTATATTATGAAAAAATTACTATTATTTTGTTTTTAATGTCTAGGCACAAATATAAATAAGAAATTTTCCATCTCAACTAACATATCATGATTTTAATCTTTGTATATACATTATCACGAGTCATTTCCATACTTAAAAGAAAAATGTTTTTGTGTTCAGGAATACTGGCACACCCCCTGGGTGGACCTAAATCGGTGTAGTCAAAATCAATTCATCCCATAGGGATCATGATGGTATTAATTAATCATTTATCCAAATATTTTATAAAATATATTCAAATGAATCATATAAAAAATAGGAGAAAACCATTTACCCAAACATGCATGCAGAAATCAATTTTAAGACCATGGAATATAGCTTTAAGGCATACCTCATCGAAATCAATGATGAACACAAGCTTAAACATATCCGTTGACCTGGAATCAAGAACACTTTTTAGCCAAAACTTATGATCCAAAAGAAATATTGGGGTTCATGATTAATAATAAGAACTATAAAGCCACAATCCCTAATCCGTAAAAGAGATACAATAGGAGCATAAGTCATACCTATAGCTTCGATCCACAACCAACTACACTCCAAATATATGCATCACCCTTAACCTCACCTTCCATAACATCAAATACATGTGATGGGATAGGGTTATAATGCTTAAAATGTTAAACATGTAAAGCATCATTCATTCCACAATACAACTATAGAAGTTCCAATTGGTACACATCTAACCTGATCCTCTCCACAGTACCAAAAAACCTGACGTACCTGGAAAACAACATTCATAGTTTTTGTATCTAATGGTGAACCATCCTTGAAGAAAAATAATACTACACATGATCAAACACCATATATAAAAGAGGTATTTAACATTGATCTGAATATTACTTCTATATATTCTATCATGATTCCACACGTTTCTGAATCAAATGAACATATTCTGACATCTACTACACAAGACTCAACCCTAACAACTACAATTCACCTACCTATATACAAAACAATGAGGATCTACACATTCTACCATAGAACCCCTCATAAAATTTAATCAAAAACATTTCATATTAATTGTTGCTATAGGTGAATTCAACATGTGACAATTACTTATCCCATGATCCACCAAAATCATAGACTCAATCCCTCATCATATCCTCTAGTACATGAATATTATCCTATGATTTCCCATCTATCCATGGGTGGAAATCAATAATAAGAAACATGTGGGTACCTAACAAATTTCATTAATAACTTCTAGATAGATGATGTAAAATGTAGATCATGAGCTCATACTATACTCTATGGTACCCCAACCAACATAACTATTTCCCAAACAAACAAATCACTAAACTGAACAACATTCAAAGCCTTTCATTTTGGAAATAAATGTGAGATTACGGTCGAATTATCTACAACTACCCATATCACTTCATTATTCTATGGATTCCTTATAAGACCTACCATGAAATCCATCATTTCATCATCCCATTTCAATCATTTAAAGAGAACATATTGTAAAAAAACCACCAGAATTTCGATTCTCATCCTTCACTTATTGACATGTAATGTATCATGTCGTGAAACCAATTTCCTCTTTCTTCATTTCTTAACACCAATATTATTTATTTTTATAATGATTGATTTTGGTCAGACTAGGATTCAACGCCCACTATGATTCATAAAAGTAAAACATAAACTCTTCCTTGAATCATGAAAGAACAAACACACAACCACAATCATAAATGATCATGCCATCACTACAACTCTTTATTAGCGTGTCAACCAGCAAAATGTCAAAATTATATATTTAATCAACCCATCTCTGCTTCCAAAAATTTGAATCACACTAATAAAATATGTGATTAATTATTTTATTATTAGTATACATGGTATAATTTTTTCCCAATAATTATTTTCACCAATACATTAAAGCATTGACCATTGCACCCATCTCAAGATCCCTCATAAGTTTATTCCTTTCATCAAGCCTCAATTTCCTTGACTGTATGCCACACCCTAATAATTCATCATCAACACTGCCCTTAGAACACCAATGTACCCATCACAAAATAAGGTATACCAATTACATGGGTTGGATCAGAATTAGTGTGTATGTCAAGTAATTCTTTAAATCGTGGAAAAAATCCTCAAATTCTATAGACCATTACATCTAGATTTTTTTCAGAGTAAAACAACAATGTGGTGCTTCCCAATTTGAGACACCATTAATGAAACCATTGGAATATATATCCAACATAAAAAATTAATGATATTAGAAGCATTCTTTGATTTTTTTTGAAAATAAATATGCTTGCACTTTATCAAGATCAACTAAAAATCCTTCACTGATGCTGATGTGACCCAGTAAATGCACCAAATCGATTCGAAATTGAAATTTGGATAGATTAATATGTAGAATATTCTATAATATTATACTCAAGAATGTCTCATGATGTTTGGAATAATCATCTCCATCTTTAGAGTACATAAAGAATTCTTACAAGAAACCATGACAAACTGATCCATGTACACATGAATGATTCATTTTACTAGATCCATAAACACTATTGGTGAATTGGTCACTCCACAAGCGTTACCCAACACTCATATATACTAAATATTATCCTAAATCCTTTATAGGGTATAACAAATGTTCTTAACCTTAGATAATAATACGCAAATATCAGATCAATCATATAAGGCATTAATTCAACACTTATCTTGTCGAAAAGAACATCTATTCAAGGAAGAGGGTATCGTTTCTTAATAGTCATTCGATTCATCTTCCTATAATCTACAAAAATATCGGTGATTTTTCAAACCTATTACGAAACAACATTAGATATCCCCATTAACACATAATTAGGTGAACTTCCCTCTTATTTTCCAAATCCTCCAATAGAGTTTTATGCTCATGGAGTTTTCATGGTCTGTTCTCTATGTCTAAACAGAAACTAGATCTTCTCTCAGAAGTAACAATTTTGTGAACTCAACATATCTTTAAGGTGCCAACCATTAGAATTTCCAATGAAACAAATCTTAAAACTAATCCACCACATGAGGAAATACAGGCTGCCTTACTCACCCATTAGCAAGCATATGTCATGCCACGTGAGTTGTAATCTTACAAAACCAATGACAAATTGGACCTAAACAAACTTCTCAAATGTCCCACTCACTATTTTGGACATAAGTGTCTCCTAAAATAGACTTTAATGTTATAAAATGGATACACTAATCAATATGATATTGCTAAAACATTACCTAATCATTTCACAAAATAAAATTATAACCTGACATCTCGAGAACAAATACATCCCATGGGAAATGGAACCCACCGACATCAAGAGAATACCCCTTACAATTCCTAATATTCTATACTCATATCATGATCAGTGTATCAATCGACTTACCCCAAAAAAAAATTCTACTACTAGAGAAAATAAAATCTCTAACTGAGAATAAATAATGAATGTGAGGAACATGTATAAGATAAATCACTAAAAATAAAAGAAGTTAAAGGACCATGCATCAAATAGTTTATGGAACATCCACACATACTATTGGTGTAAACTATAAGGTATAGAACTGACTTACCCTTCCACCTTGGGCTCTGGTATGAATTTATGGTGCATCACTAAACAATGATATAGATGGTGTCGCGCTAAGGTAACACATCTTCAATCTAAACTAGTACGACCAAAAGATATCCAACTACATACTCATATGTGGTATCCAGCCCCCTACCGGCTCTAAACATACTCCTAAACTCTCCATATACTAGTGGAAAAACGACCTATACCCACAGTTCAAAACCGTGGGTATAGCCCCCAAAACCGTGGGTATAGGCTATACCCACAGTTTTGGGAACTGTGGGCTGGAACAGCGTTGGTATAGGGGTCTGGACCTATACCCACGGTTTGGTAGAACCGTGGGTATAGGGGGGTCAAAGTGTGCACCATGGCTATATAGAGTGGCACACAACAGACCCCATGGTTTCAACCGTGAGGTATTTTAATCCAAAAAAATTGTAGGAGCCGGGTTTCGAACCCAGCACTCCAGCGCCATCTCACAGAGGGGGAGAATTGAACGACCAACCGGGCATCAGATTTATTTGATATATAATCATAAATCAAGGTATATATATTATATTTTATAATCATAAATCAATATATATATATTATATTTAATCCACTTAAAATAGAAAAACGCAGGAGGTGTGAATCGAACCCGCGCCGCAAGGAGATGACAACTTCGACCCGAAAAAATGTTACCAACCAGGTTGAATCAAATATGAAAATACGAATATGTATTTTTAATAATATACTAATCCTCGTGCCTTATTAAAAAATATAAGCCAGCAGGATTTGATACCACAACCACAGCAATATATGCTGGAACACATAACCAACCAAGCTGTCGATTTATTTTGTATAAAAATTTCTATCAACTTATATATATTAATTCATATCGTCAGTATAAATTTTCCCGCCAACTTATTTTTGTTTTCTCGTGCCTTTTTTTGCTGCCAAAATCTACCCCCACGGTTTTACAAAACTGTAGGTATAGGCCATCAAAAAAAAATTTCTCCCCACGGTTTTGGAAATACCATGGCGATAGGCCTTGAAATAAATACCAATACCCACGGTTCTACAAAACCATGGGTATCGGTCTTCGAAAAAAACTCTATCCCCACGGTTTTTCTAAAACTGTGGGTACTGGTGACCTATACCAATGGTTCTCCAAAACCATGGGAATAGGTTCCCACACTATACATATACCCATGGTTTTCTTAAAACGTTGGTATAGGGCACACCTATACCCACGGTTTTATAAAAAACTGTGGGTATAGGTCTATATTCCAGTAGTGATAATTTCTCATCTATCAAGTGTTCCTACAAGACCTATAATCATGCACCATTTTATGGAATGACGGAAACTAAACTAGTGGTCTGGTCCATTGACCACACATATTCCCCATCCTCCAACACTGAGGGATGAAACCTTATCACTGTCATGAGCCTCTGGTTCTATATTTGGACTACTCATTCCACCACCACCTATGTGAAGGTTCTCAATATGGAACATACTTCCATTGGATATCAAACAACTGGACCACAATTACCACCATAGGGGGGGGACTTCATGATGTTTCCCTCTGAAACAAGGGCATGATCCACAACCTCCACATCTCTTTTTAAAATTATGATATTCACATAGAACATAATCTCATATTTATCAAAATCCTAAATACATTTTTCCATAGATGTCTCATCTTTTTCCAATAATTTAACATTTTTTTCCAACTCGGTGAAAAAAAATGATATATTTTATCACTATATTTGACACATGAGTCAACCATAAAAACAATAATACCATTTCTTACCTCAACATCATCAAATAGAAATGTTTTAGAAACTTCATCTGAAAATATATCCATGACAAACAATCATCCTACTAGGGATAAACCGAAATATACATCCAATGATTTTCCTTCCCTCAAAACATGTATGTAGCCATCTTGACTGTATTCTCATGAGGAGTCTCTATGTGATCAATAATCTTATGGATGAACCAATCCAGAACATAGCTGCATTGGGTCCATCCTATTATGAAAAATTAAGAGGGTGTTCAAACTAGAAATTCCTTGTCAGCTCAAACATACTTGGTAAGACCAACCCTTGTTCTTGTTTCATCTTCTATATTGAATATAAAAAGTTCTCACAAAATAACTCATATTTTATGTTACCCCCGACCACCAGGTTTTCAGACTGTACATCTGGAAGAGAATTCTTAAAGGGGTCTTCATATCCACAATCGGCACAAAATGTTCTGGTGGCATATTCCTACAATACCAACATTCATCTTAGAACAAATTACATAAAACATCAATATTTTCATAAAATATGGCTCTCGACAATGAATAAACAACCCCCTTTCGCATACACTATTCCAAACAGTCATCGTCTCATATTGAAGACTATAGTATAACATCCAAACTACAGGTCATGGAAAACATGTGGTAAACTAATGTACAGAGTCACACGTGTTTCATTTGACACCCTTTTTAATCCATTTTCACATTTTGAATGAAAATATTTCTATTTTATGTACCATTATTATCTCACCATTTATTTTAACTACAATTTTATCTCATTTACCAAATTTCATCAATCAGAATTCATTAAAAATTGTTTCACAATATATCTATTCACTAAGTCATGTCATCATTATTTGACATTATGTTCATCATATTTTATGAAATTGAAAATCATTCTACCCTTCCTGTCTCACACAATGATCTCATGTGTTCCCCTCAAGATTCACTTTATATTGATTCATGTATTCACATCCTCGTTCCAATCCAAACATGAGATAAATATAAAAAATAAATATCGTCACACAACTAGTGAATCACCTGATGGTGAAATATCTTTCAACATTGACAATGTATACCAAGAACAACAATTCCCACCTTGGGTACATGGGATTTCCCTTATGGATGTGTTTGAATATCCCAAACAATAGTTAATTTCCAAATATAGTAATATCATAATCTCCCATATACCACACCTAAATATTAAACCCACCAAAAAGAATTTCCCTAATACCAATTTTTAACATTCCTAAACGGAAAACCACAAAACTAGAGCTTTGAGTCTTGTCACCATAAGACCTTATGAAAACATACTCATATGCTAGATGCTAATGACTAGTAGTGAGTGTTTAACCAGTCATGTGGGGTCACTATACGCTATTCCCTAGAGTATGTCATAGTAAATAAAAAACTATGGAATACTATATAGAATAAACTAGAGCATTCAATATCAACCATTTCCTTAATAGGGTGCAACCACAACCAAAAATTAAATATTCCATGTCTTTATAAAAATAAAAAAGTGAAATAAACCCAAAATAATGACTAATGGAAACATCCCACAAAATTGGCCCCGACTCCATTTCCAGATTCTGGTCAATTCTCATTCCAAGACCATCATGACTCCCTAACATAGGGACTTTTCCCATGTCCAATCTTGCTACAATTAAATCTTCATGGTTAAACAATGTCGGAACGAGTATGGTGTGTGTACAACTAAGTAGGACCACACCAAATTTGTATAATTAATATCTACATAAAACATATAATGTATTCATGTACTAAAAAAAATGGATAGATAAACCAAAAAGATAACTTGTTTTCCAATAATTAACAATATTCCCTTTAGAAACATTCATCATTTTCTATATTAAATCACTTAATCCATTTCTTTCACATAATCCCTAGGTTAGGCATTTACATCAGTTTTAAATATGACTATACTGATCAATTACTTGATATAAGGGAATATGCCATGTTCCCTATCTCACTAGGGATAAAAATTTCTTAACAAATACATCAAACACACCTGGGAGTCTTAGTCTATGTATTATCATCAAATACAACCCATGGGGGATTAATGCCTCAATCTGACTCCCTGACCCTTTCATTCTTATGTTGGGAATTATAGCCTCAGTCCAACCCGACCCATGGGAGGATGCTTAGTCCAATTTCCCACATACCACCAAGCCATGAGCAAAATCAATTTCATCCAATTAACACCTATTACAAGTCACCGAACATGCCTAATGAATACATATAACATTTAATTTTCACATTTCATTATCATTGAAGTCATCTTTGTGTCTTTACACAATAACACATTTACCAAACTTCTTACATAGCCTATTTTACCCAATTATATTTCATATCTCAACCCATTTAATTAATTCAAAAATCCCCATACATTAACCCCGTTCATATAATTCACCATTCACATGTATTATCATATTCATGTATTTTATTTTCAATCTAAAAGGTCATTAAAAACATTCACATAATTCCATGTATCCCTTTTTACATTGTTCGAAACAAATCCTTTTTCCATTCTCTGAGTCTAGACACAACAATAAATAATTACTTTTCTAAATAATCTAACATATCCCAACGTTCATATTGGGACCTAACATGTTGCAAGTCAACCTCATAGTAAACATTAAAATTTTCCATGTTTATGAATAGATGAACTCCCCATGGGTGGTCTTAAATGGGTCTTATCAATATCAATGCTCCAAATGGGGTTATGAGGGGTTAAAAATATCATTTATCCAACAATTTTAAAATATCCATTCAAATTCATCAAATGAAAAATAAGAGAGAACCATTGACATGATAACACAAGAATAAATCAACTTCAATATCATGTAATATAACATATAGACCACCTAACATTAAACATGGGATGCTCACACACATAACTTTATCCTTTAATCTGAATTCAAGCGCCCTTAAAATTCCCTACCTATGATCCACTAGAAAAGAGGGTATTAGTGCATCTGAAGAATAATAATGAAACCGCAAGCCCTACTATAGAAATTAGAATCAACATGAGAAAAAGAAATATTAACAACTATTTTGAATAGTGAAGAACCAACCAATAAAAACACCTTGGGAAAAGATCTTGTTCTTCCCTATACATCATTCTAATCCTTTAATAAAAATTTTATTTTCATGTGGCCTGCAACAACCTTGTGATCACCCATTTTTTTTGTGATTTGTCACATAGCACCAAATGAATTATATAATATCACTTTGGAACATACATATAAAATTGTGTATCAAATAAATATGTTAATGATTCATAGAGATTTTAAATGACATAAATATCATTTTCCAGCTATTACATTTCAATGAGAGCTTGTTTTGTTGGTTTTACCCCGTACATATATGAATTTTCTATTTTTATAAATATGTTAATTGTGACAAATCATAACTTAATCCATTTCAAATTGTATTATAATCTTATTGATGTTTGGTTGATTCTAATGGTTCATAATAGATTCGTAGAATTTTATCCTATCTTCTCACATCAATTCAATGTCATTCAATCATTTTTGAAACGCTGATTGAGTATTTGAATTTTTATAAAACAATATGGTGTCACATATTATTATACACCATACTAAGTGAAACATGAATCTGATGGATTCAATATTGATTCATATAGATAATAAATGATCGATTAATCATTCACCTAAAATTTCTTGCCAATCCCAGTGTGTTCTCTTTGCATTATTCCAGTTCATGTGATTTTTCAACTAAATCAATCTTTGGGGGGGACACCACACATGATCATAACAAGACAATCATGTATCTGGTATGTATGTAATTGAATCCTATAGTATATAAATGATATAAAAATCACTTCCTAGGATTTCATGCAAATTAGAGCACATTTGGTTTGTTTTGACCCCTATCCCTAATATTTTATCATTATTACAAAAATGATAATAATGTCAAATGATACCTTATGTAAAATAGATAAATATGGGCATAAAATTGATTCTTGGTTGATTGAAAAATATTAAAGATTAATCAATGAAAATTATTCTTCTTTTACTTCAATCTAAATGAATTTTCTATTTTTACCCACTCCCCAATGGGATATATTTCATTCTAATTATACTATACAATGTATGTAATTGTTTACCGTCATATCTAGAGACACCCAAATCTGGTGGACACACCATTGAATCTAAGGGAAGAAAATTTCATAATGATCATTTTCCCATAAATTCATTTCAATAACAGTGTATTTCATTTGAATTAGCCACAATAATTTTATTTGTCATGTAATTTAAAATATGAAATAAAAACATGGATTTAAATTATAAAGAGAAATTTGGTTATCTCATCAATGTTACAGTGTTTCATAAAAATTATAAAGGACATAAATGTCACTTTCCAACAATTTCATTATAATCAATGCTCGTTTGGATGTAATTAACATGTCGTCACTTACCTTAGTATATACAAATCAATTTAGGAATCATGTGGACATTGTAATGATTCCAAAATAAACCCAAATGATTTGAGGATTTCTATCATATATTTTCACATCAATATGATCTTATATTAATAAATCTCTATAATGTTACCAATTGTTTTTTGTCAGACCGAGCGACATGAGGATTCGATGATTGAGATGTAGACTCCAAAAGATCAAAAAAGAACCAAATATTTTTATCCATAGATTTCATATCAATAAAAGTGTGATTTATTATTTTAACCCCCAATTATTTGATTTTTTAAGTTTACTCCAAATATGACGTTAAAACACAATTATGATCATGCTGACACACATTTATATTTGATAGGTTCCCTTATGATTTCTATGGATTTTAAATCACTTAATGTTAATTATCCAATTAATTTCTGCTAATAAGTGATCTTCCTTCTCCTGTGATTTCACAATAACCCTTATGTGTTTTAAAATTTTGACAGTTATACTAGAAAGAAGTCATATTATAAAAATATAAAATGTAAATAATGACATTAATTTTCACCAAATATTTTTAGAATAAAATTCACATGCCTTTGATGTTTAAAGATACAAAATAACATAACTGTTATTTTCTTATATTTTTTCATCAATATAAATGTATTTTGGTGGTTACAAATCACAACATGGTAAAGTTTAATTTTATTCAAAATGTAAATTTTATTTTCAAATTTACTTCAAATACAATATAAAATGAGACATTCAATTTGAATGGGAATACTTAATGTTAAAATTAGAAACACCACATGTATCTGATGCATCTAGTAGGACCATGGATTCTATAACATCTGTTGCAGTAGGTCCTTTAAAAAATTAAATATATAATAATACTAAATGTAATAAAAATAATCAAAATATTTACCCTAAACACACATCATTGGATCCCTTGCACTATCACCTTGGATATTATATTCTCATTATCTTCTGACCTCAGCTAGAAGTAGAGTATTTAACTTCACAAAAGCATGCTTCTATCCTCAAAAATTGACACTCTTTATGTCTTCCCTGCAATAACATGAGCCACATCCTTATAACGTAAAACTATAGAATAAGGAGTGTATGTTCCATATGTTAAGTTAAATCCATGTCCATCATGATCAATGATGTGATGGAATACCACACCACACTACATAGAAAGATAACATTTGTTGTCTAGATTATATTTAACTTATCCTTAAATAAATCTTGTGTAATATAAAATTACAAATATATATGTGTATTTATATAAATATTTTTCAATTGTTATTTAATAAATGAATTTTTTATATGAGTCATAACCTCGGGATCATTTTGATAACATGTTATCATCCACATTGATATTCTATAAGTCGATGTACAGTACTTTTCTAACTATAAAAATAATAATATATAACTATATAACACAAAAACTATTAAATTATAAATATAAAAATGAAATGATAAATATATCATGTCAAATCTAGGACATGTCCCGATTCACAAGCCTATTAGGTTGTTGATGCATCACATGAATCTCGAATTGATGTGCTTATACCACCTACATTCGATTAATTAAAATTTTAATTGTTTAAAATGTTACACATTATTATAAATATATTAAAAAATAAGCATCCTCACTATCACAGCATCATTGGACCAATATAAAACCATTTTATGCAACTAAAATGAGAGAACACCTCTTGGGACTCTATGTAGAATGTCTATGGAAACCAAATTTGGTACTCAATGTTCCCTCATCACTATACCTTTATAATATTTCCACATTATAAAACATTTCTTCATAAACAACATTTGAAACTCATTGGGGAGAACTCTCATACTACTCAATTTAAGAAAAAATTATCTCAAATTTATGTGTTTTTATGCATGGCTATGAAAATAAATTGATTCTAATACATGAACATACCACCATAGAAGATCTAATGTGTCTTATGGGAATAAAGACTAGTGACATGTAGTCAATGGTAATCTATGATCTTCACACATGATATGACCCAACATGGGAATAAACGAAGTAGGACCTTATCCAAGGGGAAGGTATTCCATATAAAATAATATCGCAAGGGTCTTTTCATGATTAAATCTCACAGAAAGGGATTCTCTTATGAGAGGAAGAAGTGTTTGAATCAAATCACATTAAAAAAATCATAAATAATTTGAAATATGTCAATACATATTTTTAACTTTTAATTGATAAATATAAAAACACATTCACATTGATACATCCCCTGACCCATATAAGTAGTAACCTTTCCAAAATAATTTGGATATGGTTCTAGTTCTACAAACATGTCTACAGTAATAGAATTAATTAATAGAATAACAGACATAGACAATATATAAAATAAAGATAATGAAAATAAAAAAACATTTAAATTGTTTATAATGAGTTTAACAATTAAAAGTAGATTTAAAAAATAGATTGTAAAAAACATCATACCATTCACTAGTCATGAGAATCCAGAACTTCACCTTCAATTATCCCTCCAAAGAATTTAATATTTTTATCATGTATATCTATAATATGTTGATCTAGATGTTATTAAAAATTGCAATAATATCAAGTTTATTTCTTTCAATTAAAAACACACTCCCCCTGTACATTTTCACACAAACAATATAACTTTGATAATATAGAGTGGTGGTGAATAAAACATGTTCTACATACATTGAAAAAAATTCGAGTTTGTTACAAACTCATTAATCTCAATATAGCTTATTGTTAAATAAGAACCTATGTAAACTGAAATTGATCATCTTTAGTTCCATTGACTGCATCAACCCAATTACACATTAAAAATAAGTATTTTAATCTTTCTGAATATGCAACATAATGGAATCCTTTTAATTAACAACAGTAATAACCAAAATGGGTAGATGGATGACCGATGTCACGGTTTTTCATTTTTCATTTATCATCAACAGATTTCATGTGAAATCGAACGTAATTATCATCTCTGTCTTTGTAATATTAGTCGTTATATATGGACCATCTTCTAGTTGGTAAACATATTTAGTTGGGGTATGGTCACCTAACTCTTATAGGATATTTAACTATATATATCATGGAATTAAATAAATATTTATGATGAAATAAATTATTACTATACATGAATCGCTATGTAAATGAATTTATACATACATAAGCATAGAACCAACCATTAAATAATTCATAATGGGTCTATTGAATTTCATAATCACTAGTACATGGATTATATTTATATTTTAATAATTTTCTTCCTATAAATGATAAATATATTCTTAAATGATAAACTTCTATATGACAAAAAACTCCATAAAAATTAACAAGTAAATGTCATAAGACACGTACTACAAAACCAGTGCAATGAATGTAGTATTGGACAAGATGTATCAATGATATTGTACAAATTTTATGTCTTCCATATGAAATATATTTCGTTCTCTATCTATAAAATCATGAATCCATGAGGTATTTTCTAATTTTTTTTCATCAACAATTTGATATTCAACACAATATGTAGTACTCTCATCCATTAAATAATAATTATTTGTTGATACCTATAGCTGAGCTCAATTATATATAAATCATCTTATTGAATTCAAGTACCGCTAAAAATAATAAATTCACCGTAATTGACCACTACTAATAAAAATTACATTAATTATTTTGTGTACAATAAAATGAATAATAAAATCGATAAATGAGGTCAGAAATAGTTTTTTCAAGTGAAAAAAGAGTATGTTAAATCATATCAGGTTATATTTTTAAATAACTCATTAATTTATTATTTATAAAAATATAAGTAAAATAATTACCAATATTAATCAATGTTTGAACAACATTGTGTGAAAAAATGTGATTGGAATGAACTATTGAATTATAAGTTCATTGTCAAGAATTTCCAACCCCTAATAGAAGTGTAGCCATCATGCACCATGAGCATCATCAAATGGAATGAAATGTAATTTATTGTCATCATATAATGTGATGTATGCATGAATTCTACATTATTCACACCCAATAGTGAATAAAATTGATTCCTTAAACCAATTTCCTCTAAATCATATCATGCATTTACATTGTACTTTTATTTTCCATCGATGGCCAAAATGGTCCCCAATATTTTTTCACAAAAAAATCAATATATATGAAATCCAAATTATTCTTTAATAAGGTATTTTCTAGAGAAGTATATTTATAAAATAATTTACTTATTCCAATTATGACAGTGTTTTCTACGAGTACCATGAATAGAGGGTAATGAACGAGCCAAAAAATCCTAATATTCATATACCATGGGAATAATTACTTTCTCAATCATTGATAATATTTTGACTCATGTAATGAACTTTTTGTTCGGATGATTTCTCTAGAACCAAAAAATTCAAATTTGGTCTTTTTGAACATCTTCTAAGGGGGAATAATCCATATGTGGCTCCTGTGTGTCCTTTTTTAGTGTTCAATTCATATGGAATTTTCACTATTATTTCATCAATGGAATGAAAATTGACATTTCATTATCTAATTTTATAAAATTTCATAATTCAAGAATTCATTGATTGTTTATAATAAAATAAGATACAGTTTGAAAATTTATTTCATTTCAAAATCATATGTTATGACACAATCTCCCAAAAATTCATTCTACTCATCAATCAATGTCTGAAGGTAAAAAAAATATTATCACTTGGACTTCTCGGTTTATCAATATGAATTGAATGTGAAAGAAATTGTTGTTTCATAAAAATACAAAGAGTAATATTATATATAAACAACAACATGGGAAATGTGTTATTAGTTGCACAAACCAAATAACAAAATGTATTTAAATCATCTTCTACCCACCACAATTATTCAATATAACTATCATTAGAAATTCCAGGGTGCCTCTGATTGTTATTGTTCCTTATAAGATTGTCTTCTGGGTGAGTTAGCATATCACTATCCTTATTTCCTTCCACATATCATCTCATTAATTTAGAATTATTAGATGGAAAAAATAATATTATCAACCTCATGTTATGTAGAAAGTGATTCATTTTCATTATAGATTTACAATTCTATTGTTTTATTGTCATACATTGATAAGTATGATTTCCCCCATTATCATTGTACATGGAAGAGACATATGATATTCAATTATCTGAATTGGAAGATAGTTTTCAAAGCATAAAATAGTTTTCACATGAATCTATGGCATCATATGTGAAACCTATGTTTTTTTCCAACATACAATCATCGTAATATAACTTAAGAATCATAGCATCACAAGGTTGTATTTTTTCTTTAACATAATGAACATTTGAACTGTGTGTTGGGACATTACTTCAAATCCTTCATGTGAAATAACTCATTCATAAAAAAAATCACATTAAGTAGTATTATAAAAAATTTAATTCATCTACGGAATCATCTAGTATTTTATAAAATCTCTAGGAATCAAGATCTACATGAGAGTGTAGATTGACCTCACTAGTATCTAAATTTCAGATGCTAATTCCTGTAGGATCGAAACCACGTATCATTTCATGCATCAAATTTTTCATCCACTCATTAACATCAACATGAATCGTTTCTGTTCACAAAAAAATTAATTTATAATTCAATATAAAAAGTATATCTATTATAATTTTTTAGAAACCCCGACAAGAACATTTTCCCCATCACATTATATATAGTAATTATATATCTACTTTCCCATTTTCTACATGGAAACCAAATATAGTCATCTTGAAACCCTCTATTGATATTAATTAACTACATAATTTCCTCAAAATATTCATTAGATGTTCTACATTGAAGATAAATACAAATCATATTCATATATATTTTTCATGACACCCTACCCCCAAAGAGTACCACTCCTTGGTCGGTAATTGGACAAGAAGGATAATGACCACATGAGTCCTGCTGCAAGTGGGCCCTACATTAGAATCATATATAAGGGTATATCATACATATAAATGTGATCCATTACCATTTAAGAGATACTTTCAGAAGTGAGAGATAATAGAATTACATTATTAAACTCATGACCATTATGATGATAGAAACCCAACGGTATACATGTAATGTCATATGAAACTAAAACAACCGAGAAGGAAATTAAAAGTTAAAAAATCTAATCTCAATAGAAACCATGAATCCCAAATTGTTTTGGAAAAAACCAAGATATAAAATCTTGGTTGACATCCAACTTTCTCTTACTAAACAAAAAAAATTATATATACGTGGGGTTATCATAATAGTACACTTACTAGGATCCTCCCCAGAGCCTCTCACGCAAAAGATAGTGAAATCATAATAAAAACAATAAACAATAAAGGAAACTAAAATATCCTGTAAATAGGTATACTATGTACCCATTCTCACCATGGCTACCTCTGATCAAGTCATTGATACAAGAGAGATTATATGATAAAATAATAAATCATATTCAAAACCCTACTTTTGCTTCCACAGTAGATTGACTATATGATATAACATCACACATCTAGAGGCATCTCTCTCAAAAACATCTAAAAAGAAGTTACATGGGATATGTTTCATGAAATACAACTAATTTGTCACATATTTTTATCATATCATGACACAAATTTGTATTGTAATCATGTAGTTTTCAAGATCCACCATATCTCGAGTGACCTGTATCATATATTAGGTATTACACACCAGGAAATCACAAGCCATACATCGAGTATGGTACCTCAAACCCTCTGGACCCATACACATCATAACAATAAAACCCATTGGATACTATATCCAAAGACATATGTGTGTGAAATAACAAAAAATCATTATATCCCTCTACACATATATCTGGAAATTAACCTCTATGAATACCGGAACATAGTACTATTAGGAGATGATAATGAGACCAAAGGTCAACCTATATATTTGGTAAAACACCCTCCCAAAGTCCACTGGGTTTCATTATACCTGCGGCCATGTGTGGTGTAGTATAAGGAATAAAAAAATAGCAAAGATATGGTATCGACCACAACCACAACATAGGAATTAACTTAGTCCTTGGATTGGCAATGGGTATCATCTATCGGAAACCTGAATGCTACTTCTGCATACAACATATTCAATATGAAGACAAGAAATTAATGGATATTAACTGAATTAATTCATCTCTTCTATCATTTCACTTCATATTAATTAATTAATTGACTATAAATTTATATTATTTTGTTTATATTTCATTATCCATCAATTTGAAGTCTATGAAATACAAGAATAATCCTAATGTGTCCATTATTTTACAAGATTATCATTAACATTTCAATTCTAGAATGAACTTAAACCATGGGATATTCATTTATTAAACGTTATAACTAATCAATAATTCTACATAATCTAGGAAAATATCATTAGCTACCATTATGCGATACAAAAAAACTAATACATCATCCTCAAGTAGTGGGGAAAGGAAGGTCTGTAAAACATGCATCAAAATCACCTGACCATTAAATAGATTCATTAACAATAAATCATATAATATTTCACCATTACAACACATAAGCCTAACATCATATCATTCCATCAACTCTTGTTTCATTCATGACACCCTCATGCATATCACCATGCATATCCCATCATGGGTGTCAACTATTTCCCCAAACATAGGACTCCCCATCCATATCTCATTATCCATCACTGTCTCATTTAAACCAGTATAAAAAGGGTCATATATAGGTCACACATATGGAATAAAGAAACAAACATAATAAAAAATGGAAATGTGGCCCTAAAAATAAGGCATTCAACCTTCACATGAAATTGACTTGTCAAAATCCCAACACAATTGATTATGTGTAACATCACAAGCTTCCATGGTACATTTCATTTTGAATAATGCAATAACATGTGATATACGCGACCTCGAGTTCTAACACACCACAACTAATCAATCTAGTTGTCATGAATAGTAATACCAACGTTTTCAAATTGTATAAATCTTATTTATCAAAATGGAAATCATTTTTTGATTCAGAATATCGAAATTAGCCTAGGGTGAATCTTTGGTATATTTCTGAAAAACATCATTTTTGATGAATAGTGAAACAACTAAGTGCAGTTAAAAAAACTGAATTTCTCATAAAAATTAATTTTACCACTTCTGTGAATGGATTTTCAAAAAACTGACAGACATGTTTAATATCGGTATATAAAATGTGGTTCAATGTGTTCAAAATAATTTTTGGTGAATAGCGACTTTTTACTTTTATTTACCTCGGTTAAAAGTAAATAATGTAATTAAAGGTAAGAATGATATTATTTTTACCCTAAAAAATGTCCTAATTCTATTGTATAAGAATAATTATTCCAAAAAAACATTAGGAATAAAATATGAACTTCTTTGGTCCACTTGGATTAGATTAGGAGATTTATTATTATTTAATTCAAAGAAGAGTTAAAAGAGTTAAAATCAATGATTAATAACTAAAACATTATTGATATATGGTTACACATAAGATAAATTATATTATAAATATTCATTAAAAATCTAAATTGATTTCCTACATAATAATATTTTATTTATAATTTTTAGACATTATATAATTTATTTTATTTATGACACAATGGTGATGCAGTAATAACCATAATATTGAAAAATTAAGATAATTAATATTATAAATACCCAAATAAATATAATTTGAGACATCCTATAAATTCCACTAATTTTATAGGTTAACATGACATCTTATTATTGATTTAATTAACATTGTTCAAAGTAATCATTATGTTATAATTTTCAATAAAATCAATTTTTCAAATAGTGACAAAATTGACATAAAAGAATTTTTAAAACAAATATTATATTATTAATTGATATTCTATTACTAAAAATATAAGGTTCTGCAAAAGGGCATAAATATTATTATATATGAAATTATTGAACCACTTGAGGTTCGCATGGATGTTTATAGTAAGTTTATTAACCATATAATATAAAAATACTATGTGACGTAGTAAAAGTGAAACTAATTAACTAAGAGTTAATAATTAAAGATAATGTTAATTTAATGATTCAAACCTGTCTAAATCCTATTTGTTGAGTTGTTTTAGACCCATACCCACATTATACTAGAAATAATTCACTATGTATCCATTAGAAACTGAATATGAATTTATTATAAAATAATATTTCTAGTTTTTCCTAAGGTCCCCTCACCCCTCTTATAAAAGGGAACTCCCTCTTCTCTCAATATCACACCTTCAAATCCATTTAGAATGGACAACCTCTGCCCAATAATCCTCTAAACTTCTCTCCGTTCATCCTAGAATCCCTACTTTAGTCATAAATCCATCCTATGGAGTCCTTTTGATCAAATAAAAAGGAAGAACCCGAAGAAGAGGTAACATTTTCACCACCCTCTTTCAAGTTCCTTTCTTCTTCCACTTCCTCTAAGATTGTTTTTTCCAATATAAAATAAAAACTCCAGTATATAATATATACTGTGATGTTATTATAAATATGGTACAACCATATTCAGTATTATACACATCATTTGGATAACATGTCAACATACATGCATACGTACGGCTTACCGTCTCCATATCGTGGTGTAAATGTTATTCAATACATTTTTTTGTATGGATATAACAATGAGTATAAATGATGTAAATAATTAATATTACATTATAATTATTTTTTATATATGATATTCCATTCAATTATATTTTAATAACAAAAGAATTATATTGTCGCTCGTGCGTACGTAGGGAATACCGTCTCCATGAACACGATAAGATTTATTCCCCATCGTATCAATTCAAGACTAATTTTTATTTGATGGTTAAAAATAATGTTTATAGACTTAATATCATTATAAATATGAATAAGATACAACCTATCCCTTAAAAACAAGTCTTACGAAACCAAACATATATGGATAACGAATCGGTTATCACCCGAAACGACGATAATACTAAGATATTATTAATAAAGCAAGGTTAAAAGATCATATATGATATCATATTGATGTATATGATTATTGTATAATTTCATAACAATGTTTTAACAATTATACATGGGGTTAACATACCATCAACTAAGGAAAAGTAAAAGATAATGGTTTACTTCACAATCTCTTCCTTATCTGAGATTATTTATATGTATTTATCTACTGGGATACGCTATCATCCACATCCATGTATCTTAAAAATGCCTTTCAAAAGATTTTTATACTATTCAATAGACAATTGGTTAACGTTATTTATACCCTCATACATTTTGGAATGGAATATTTCTGTCATTTTCCAAACAAGGTACTTTTTGACCTTTTTGACAAATTTAAGGTAAGAATGAATTTTTTTTAATTTATATGGCTTGTGTGGATATTGTCTGCCTTTATAACTTCATCGAAGCTTCCCTTACAAGCTTATAAGAATATTTTCAAATTATAGGTTTTCTTTTATAATTATGTGACTGTTAAATGATTTCAAAAAGGATATATTTCTCTCAAATAGTTTTGATTACATCCATGTAAACATCCTTTGATGGATTTTAATCTTATTTTAAGTTGATTTATTATGATACAAAACATACATATTGTATTGCAGGATTTGTGATATGTTCTACTATCGATGTGTTATTTCATACCATTCATGGTTTATGGATTATGTATTGATATTTCTTATACTAGTTTCAAATATGAATGTTTATGTTATGTTTATACCTTTTCATATGAGGAATGCGTTGGACTTATTAAGTGACGGGTGCAGCACTCTATAGCTCCTCGATGCATCGGTAAGTCTCATTAGACAAAATAGTGTCTTGGAACAAGGCCTTGAAAAAATCTTATTTGTAGTCATTGAACAATGCCTTGACTATGTGGTTATGATAGTTTGGAATTATGCATTCCCTTATTAAGAAAGTGGTTATTGATATTTCTTGTGATTATTCGACTAGTGAAATAACCATGTGAGTAAGTAAATGGAATTATTTGATTTTATATTTTCCATATTATGCTAAAGATCATGTTTAATAAGTCTATTGTTTTAGTTATACATTGCCTTAAATGTTTATGTTTACTTATGAATGTTTCCACTATATTGTTTTACTTAATGAGCATTTGAGCTCACCCCTTTCAATGTCTTATTTTTTCGAGGAGGTGAAGAAGTGTATTTTGACTGAATTGCAAGAATAGTCTATGGGGATGTAAAGACAAGTTGTTGTTGTGGTTTTATTCAATTTATGATGTAATGTAAGACCTTTGAATATATATAGTGTTTCCAATTCTACTTAACCAATCGGTCTTTTGAGATTTGATCCTTTGTGATCATGCAAGTTATTTAATAATGAACCAAATCTGGGTAACTATGGTTGGGAGTTACAGTTTGTATCAGAAAAAGTTTAGTACAAACCTTGGAAACCAGATTTACATAAACTCTGATTATAGAACAATTCCCTAAGATAGACTTTGGGGATTAGTATAGAATAACTTCCTAGAATTTTAGTATTGTAGAGATTTTGTGAGTTTTCCGAGCAATACATCCATATCTGGAAACGAGATGGTAGAGGTGGCTCTGGCACAGATGTACCTAGGGTTAAAACCCGAAAACATCACTTTGAGCTAGACTGGAATGGGAACTAGTCTACAACAATGGGCCTTGCTACACTCTTGGTTACAACACTTGCTGGGGATATGCTTAGGATAATTCTCATTTTATTTACAAACCATTATGAAGGGATATGAGTATATAATTCTTCAAAAAAACATTTTTTTATTATTATATATTATATCCTTATACTGTTCAATTTATGTTAAGTGTTTTATGAGTATGGAATTATGTATTTCGATTAATAAACTAATCTAGTCTATGCCATTGTTTAGAAATGGCACCTAGTGGAAGAAATGGAAAATGTATCAACGTATTAACTCAATGTAGAAATTTCCCTCCCGCTCAAGATAATTATTATGGAGTTGTTGATACAACTGGTGCTGATCAGCTTCTTACTATACTAGGACAACTCACTCAGGTTATGAATAATAACATTACTTGTATGGATCACCATGATCTGTAGCGTGGATGATCAATGTTATATCTCTTCATGAGGAAAAAACCACTAAAGTTTAATGGGGGTACAAATCTACTAGTAGCTGAGAAGTGGATCAATTCTTTGAGAGAAAATATTCCACGCCTTGTGGTGTAGCGAAAGAGAAAAGGATGTCATGGCAGTTTACCGCCTCACTGGAGATGTTGATCAATGGTGGTCATTGATTCAAAATAAAAAGGATGATGAAGAGTTATCAAGTATGGAATAAAGGGAGTTTAACAAAATTTACATATAAAATTTCTTTTTGAGTGACCATCGAGCAGATATGGAAAGGAAGTTTTTCAATCTGAGGAAAAACGAGGATTATAATGTTGCGAATTATGAGGCTAACATTACATGGATAGAAAGACATGTAGCAGATTATATATGTAACCTAATAATTAAGATTTTTTGTTTCATTGATGGGTTAAACCCATTCTCCATCGAGCTTTTGTATCACAATGCTTCGCTTAATACGAAGTCATTATCTCATGTGCTATCATGATGGAAAAAAACAATCTAAGTCTTATGACATTAAAGCAAAGATGGTGAAGAAGAGATCTATGGATCACTCTGGAAACAGAAATAAGGGGAAGGAGGGAAAAGATGAATATCCATCTTGCAGTAAATGTGGGATGAAGCACCCTTGTACTTGCTTGATGGGAATGGGAGTGTGTTACAAGTGTGGTGAAAAAGGCTGCCAAGCTCGTGATTGCAAGGGGAAAAAGGATGCTACTGATGTTCAGTGCTAAAATTGCAGGGAGATAGGACATTATGCAAATAAATGTCCTAAGCGTCAAGGAATCATACCTCAGATGAGGCCAAGGGATCAAGGCCAGGCTTATGTTATCACTACTGCTGGGGTAGAAGCTCCGAAAGATGTGGTGGCAGGTAATTTAATGGTTTCCTCAAGTTTAGCAAATGCATTATTTGATTCTGGATCATCGCTTTGTTTCATATCTTCCCAGTTTGCTACGAAAATTAGATATTTCTATTTTGATTTAATAAGAGAGTTGTCAGTCAGAACCCCTAAGGGAAGTATCATTGCTATAAAGTTCTGTGGATCTGTTCCCATTGGGGAATATAAATGTTTTTTATCTGCTGATCTAGTATTCATAACGATGACTGAATTTGATATAATCCTCGGTATGGATTGTCTTTCGGAACATGATGTGAAACATTATTGTATGAAGGAGGAGGATACGATTTTTTATGATGATGATAAGGAACACCTTATCATTAGAGTAGAATCATCACCACCTAATTCATATATATATCCACCACCAGTGGCTCAACTAAATTCAATTATCGTGGAGTAAGAGAATGAAATAACTGTGGGTGAGGAATGGAATATTCAAATAGAGGATGTACTTTTGTGAAAGAATATTTTGATGTGTTTCCAGTAGATTTACAAGGACATCTTCCCGAATGTGAAATTGAGTTTTCCATTGATTTAATTCAGGGTTCAAGGCGCATATCGAAGACCCCTTATAGAATGGAAACTGTGGAATTAGTTGAACTAAAGAAACAATGAGAGGAACTGAGTAATAAAGGATTTATTTGCCCTAGTGTTTCTCAATGGGGAGACCATTCCATTTTGTTAAGAAGAAAGGTGGATCTATGAGGTTGTGCATTGACTACAGAGAGATCAATTCTATAACAATATAGAAAAAGCATCCCCTACCTCGCATTGATGATTTGTTTGTACAACTGCACGAAGATCAATACATTTTAAATATTGACCATTGATTCGGATACCATCAGTTTTTTGTGAAGAAGGAAGACATTACGAAGACAACATTTCGAACACGTTATGGGCATTACGAGTTTACAGTAATGAATTTTGGACTGACTAATGCCACCTCTATATTCATGGATCTAATGAATACAATTTTCAAGTAGTATCTAGATGATTTTGTGGTGGTATTTATTGATGATATCTTGGTATACTCCAAAAGCTATGAACATCATTAAAATCAATAGTGCATTATCCTGAAGACTCTTAAAAGACATGAATTATGTGGGAAGTTTAGCAAGTTTGAATTCTGCCTTCATGAGATTTCTTTTCTTGGCCATATTGTCTCTAAGGATGGGATCTCTGTTAAACCTTCTAAGACCAAGGAAATCCAAGAATGGCCAGCACCAATGTGTATAACTGAGGTACACAGTTTTATTTGTTTAACAGGTTATTATCGATGTTTCGTCCAGAATTTTCCGTGATTGGAAATCCCATTAACAAAGCTCACACATAAAGGGGTTAAATTTGTCTAGACAAAAGATTATGAATAATGTTTCGAAGAATTGAAGATAAGATTAGTCAATGCTCATATATTGACTCTACCATCAGGGAATGATGGGTTCATTATTTATAGTGATGCATCGAAGAAAGGACTTGGTTGGGTCCTTATGCATAATGATAGGGTTTTTGCATATGCATTAGGACAGCTAAAAATAATGAGAAAAACTATCCTACTCATGATCTCGATTTATCTGCTATGATCATTACTTTGAAGATATAGAGACAACACCTCTATGGTGAAAAATATCAGATTTATACTGATCACACGAGTTTGAAGTATACTTTCTCACAACAAAATTCAACATGAGGCAAAGGTGATGGAATGAACTACTCAAGGATTATGATTGCACGATACACTACCACCCGGGGAAGACAAATAAGGTGGCAGATGCTTTGATTAGAATGTATCATGGAGTTTTGAACATGGTGATAGTGGAAAGGGATCATAATTTCATGGATCTAGTAATGATGGATATAGGAATCACCATGGAAGGTGAAACATCAAAATATTTTCAACTGGTTGCCAAACCATATTTACTAGAATGGATAAACAGTTATCAGGCCGATTATGAAGTGTTTAAAAAGAAGATTGAATCTGTGAATGATGGGAGATTTTGTAACTTTGTGTATAAAGATGGAATTTTGAAATTTGGGAGGAGACTATGTGTTCCCGATATACCAGATTTATAGAGAGAATTGTTTGATGATGCTCATAGTTCCAATTTCT
The DNA here is from genome assembly GCA_963277665.1 of Viscum album. NCBI lineage: Eukaryota > Viridiplantae > Streptophyta > Magnoliopsida > Santalales > Viscaceae > Viscum > Viscum album. The sequence goes on along the minus strand of OY728139.1, from coordinate 993,167,280 downwards.
CTATACACACTGGGACCATCATAATGTATAGAGATTTGAAGGAATATTTTTTTGTGGGACAACATGAAGAGGGAGATTTCTGATTTTGTGTCAAGATGTATGGTTTGTCAACAAGTGAAAGCTGGAAGGAAACAGCCTGGATGAGTCATGCAACCTATTCCCATACCTGAGTGGAAATGGGATAACATTACGATGGACTTTGTCATGGGACTGCCAATGACCTCCAGAAGGATTGATGAAATATGGTACATTGTTGATCGTTTTACCAGTTCAGAACATTTTCATGCTATAAGGGAGGATTTACCACTTGAACATCTAGCAAGACTATATATTAATGAAGTTGTGAGACATCATGGTGTACCACTATCGATTGTTTTTTATCGTGATCCTCATTTCACATCATGATTCTGGAAAAGTCTTCAGAAGGCCTTGGAAACTAAACATCGTTTGAGCACTACCTACCACCCCCAAACAGATGGACAATTAGAACAATCTATTCAAACATTAAAAGATATGTTGAGATCCGACTCACATGATTTTCAGGGTATGTGGGGTCAATATTTACCTCTGGTATAATTTTCCTATAACAATAGTTTCCATTCAAGTATTCAGATGGCACCACATGAGGCGTTATGCAGAAAGAGATGTTTCACACCAACCTGTTGGGAGGATGTTGGTGAACGAAAACTTGTAGGCTTGGAACTTGTTGAGGAAACGATTAAAAAGGTGAAGGTGATCCAAATCTACATCAAAGCATCTCAAAGTAGGGAGAAGAGCGATGCAGATAATCGAAGGAAGTATTTGGAATTTTAATTCGGTGATCATGTTTTCCTAAAGGTATCTCCCTGGAAGGGAGTTATACATTTTGGTAAGAAGGGTAAATTGAGTCCCAGGTACATCAGGCATTTTGAAATTCTAGAATTAATTGGGGTTGTAGCTTACCATTTGGCAATGCCGCCGAGTCTCTCCAAAGTTCACGATGTGTTCCACGTATCACTGTTGAGAAAATAAATTCCTGGCTGAATGCTTGTAATGACCTATGTGGAATTAGAATTGGAACCTGATCTGTCTTATTGCGAAGAGCCCATCAGCATCCTTGACACCCAAGAGCATGTGCTATGAAACTGGACGACTCGTGTGGTAGAAGTTCTATTGAGAAACCATAAGATGGAAGAGGCAACGTGGGAACCTAAGGAACTTATGATGAAGAAACTTCAGAGACTTTTTAAGCAGTAATACCCTAGAAATTGTGAGGATGTAATTATTTGAAAGAGAGAAGAATGTAACACCCCAAGCTTCTACGATACGTTTCCCATAGAATAATGCAATAGACTATGTTGTACGAAACCTCGAGTTCTAACACACCAGAACTAATCAAACTAGCTGTTATGAATAGTAATACCCACTTTTTAAAATTTTATAAATCATATTTATCAAAATTGACTTCATTTTTTGATTTAGTATCGAAATAAACCTAGGGTGAATATTTGGTATTTTTCAGAAAAAATTCATTTTTTGATGAATAGTAAAACCACTAAGTGGAAGTTAAAAAATTAGAATTTTTCATAAAAATTAATTTTACCTCTTCTGTAAATGGAATTTCAAAACTCTGAAAGACACATTTATTATCAGTATGTAAAATGTGGTTCAATGAGAGTAATATAATTTTTGGTGAATAGTAACTTTTTACTTTTATTTACCACGGTTAAATGTAAATAAGGTAATTAAAGGTAAGGATGATATTATTATTAACCTGACACATGTCCTAATTCTATTTGATATGCATAATTTGACCAAAAACAACCTTTGGAATAAAATATGAACCTCTTTGGTCCACTTGGATTAAATTAGGACATTTATTATTATTTAATTCAAAGAAGTGTTAAAAGAGTTAAAATCAAATATTAATAACTAAAACAATTTTAATATGGGGGTAAACATAAGATAAATCCGATTATAAATATTCATTAGAAATCTAAAATTATTTCCTACATAATTGTATTTTATTTATAATTTTTAGACATTAAATAATTTAATTTCATTATGACACAATGGTGATGCATTAATTACCAGAATATTGAAAAATTATGATAATTGATATTATTAATACACAAATAAATATAATTTGAGACTTCATATAAATTACACTAATTTTGTATGTTAATATGACACGCTAGTATTGATTTAATTAACTTTTTTCAAAGTAATCATTATTTTATGATTTAAAAAAATCAATTTTCACAATAGTGTCAAAATTGACAAAAAAGAATTTTTAAAACAAATATTATATTATTAATTGATATTCTATTCCTAAAAATGTAAGGACTAGCCAAAGTGCTTAAATATTATTATATATGACATTAATGTACCACTTTAGTTCACTTGTATGATTATAGTACATTTATTAACAATATAATACAAAAATACAAAGAGACATAGTAAAAGAGAAAATAATTAACTTAGAGTTAATACTTAAAGAAGAGGTTAATTTAGTGACCCAAACCTATCTAAATCCTATTGGTTGAGTTCTGTTAGACCCATACTCACCTTATACTCAAAATAAATCACTTTGGAGCCTTTAAAAACAGAATATGAATTTATTATAAAATAATATTTCTATCTTTTCCTAAGGTTCCCCTCACCCCACTTACAAAAGGGAACTCCCTCTTCTCTCAATCTCACACCTTAAATGCCATTTGGATCAGCCAACCTCTTCCCAATTATCTTCTCAACACATCTCCCTTTATCTTATATGCCCAACTTTAGTCAGAAATCCATCCTAAGGAGTCCTTTTGATCAAATCAAAATGAAGAACCTGAAGAAGGTGTAATGTTTTCACCACCCTCTTTCAAGTTCCATTCTTCTTCCACTTCCTCTTTGTTTATTATTTAAATTCTAAAATAATAACTCCAGTATATTATATATAATTTGATGTTATAATAAATATGATACAACTATATTCAGTATTCTAACCATCATTTAGATGACATGTCACCATACGTGCGTATGTACGGCTTATCGTCTCCATGTCGTGGTGTAATTGTTATTCAATAAATTATTATTTGTATGGGAATAACAATGAGTATAAATGATGTAAATAATTAATATGAAATTATAATGGTTCTGTATATATTATATTACATTCAATTATATTTTAATATCTAATGAATTATATTGTCGATCGTGCGTACATACGGAATACCGTCTCCATGAATGCGATAAGATTCATTCCACATTGTATCCATTCAAGAATAATTTTCATTTGATGGTTAAAAATAATGTTTATAGACTTAATATAATTATTAATATGAATAATATACATGATATTCATTACAAACAAGTCTTACGTAACCAAACATATAAGGAGAACAAATCGATTATCACCCGAAACGATGATAATACTAAGATATTATTAATAACGCAATGTTAAAAGATCATATATGATATCATATTTTTGTATATGATTATTGTATAATTTAATGACAATGTTTTAACTATTATAAAGGAGGTTAAAGTAAAATCAACTATGGAAAAGTACAAGGTAAAGGTTTACTTCACAATCCCTTCCTTATCCGAGGTATTTTATACGTATTTATCTACTGGGATACGTTACCATCCACATCCATGATTCTTAAAAATTTCGTTCAAAATATTTTTTTACTATTCAATGGACAATGGGTTAATGTCGTTTATACCCTCATACGTTTTGGAATGGAATCATTCTGTCATGTTCAAAAAAAGGTTCTTTTTACCCTTTTTGAAAAATTTAAGGTAAGATTGTTTTTTTAAAATATACGGCTGTTGTGGCTATTTTCCCCCATAATAACTTTGTCGAAGCTTCCCATACAAGATTATAATAATATATTCAATGAAAAGGATTTATTTTATAATTATGTATCTTTTAAATGATTTCAAAAATGATATAATTCTCTCAAATAGTTTTGATTACATCCATGTCAGCATCCTTTGATGGATTGTATGCTTATTTGTAGTTGATTTATTATGATACAAAACATCCATATTGTATTGAAGGTTTTGTGATATGTTTGATTTTGGATGTGTTATTTCATACCATTCATGTTTTATGGATTAAGTATTGACATTTCATATGCTAGTTTCAAATACGAATTCTAATGTTATGTTTATATCTTTTCATATGAGGAATGAATTGGATTAGTATGTGACGGTTAGAGCCCGCTATAGCTCCTCGATTCTTCGGTAGATCTAATTAGACAAACTAGTGTCTTGGTACAATTCCTTGAAGAAATCTTATTTGTAGTCTTGGAACAAGTCCTTGACTATGTGGTTATGATAGTCTGGCATTATTCATTCCCTTATTATGAAAGTGGTTATTGATATTGAATGTGATTATTCGACTAGTAGAATAACCATGTGATTAAGAAAATGGAATTATTTGATTTTATATTTTCCATACTAGGCTAAAGTTCACGTTTAATAAGGCTTTTGTTTTAGTTATACATTTCCTTAAATGTTTATTATTACATATAAAAGTTTCCGTTATATTGTTTTCCTTATTGAGCATTTGAGCTCACCCCTTTTAATGTTTTATTTTTCCCAGAATGTGAAGATGTGAATTATGACTGACTTGCAGGAATAGTCTATGGGGATGTGAAGACATGTTGTTGTTGTTGTTTTATTCAATTTATGGTGTAATGTAAGACATATGAATATATCTAGTGTTTCCATGGCTACTAAACCAATTGTTCTTTCGAGATTTTATCCTTTGTGATCATGCCAATTATATAATAATGCACCGACTCTGGGTAACTATGGTCGGGGCGTTAAATTATGGGTTCACATTAAAATGGTCATCCTTGGTCCCAAATATATATCATTATTAAACAATCATTTTTTATTCCATTTTAGGTTACCATTTCAATTGTCATAGGTTTCAACTATGTGCAGTGATGGGTGGGTGCCAATTTTGGGAATCTATATATCTTCATAAAAAATGATCTTGATAGCCTAAAAAAATTATTTTTAGATCTGTTTCACATATCTAATGAATGGTTCATAGGGTTGTTGAAAGCCCGAGAAAAAACCATAACTGAATAACTACTCAACCAAGTAAAGACTTCCCTAAAACCAAAATCTAATTTCCCCCTAGAAGCATAGGGAATGGCTCATATCAATGAATGGTCTGGATAGATTTGTTGTAAACATCCATTAAATCTAGAAATTATGATAATATGTATACTAGATATAGAAAATCTGGCATCTGAAATAATGTGTAGAAAATAATTGATCATGACACATAAATCTATGCATATAGGAAAATAAAACCAAAATCTAGCAGATATTTAAATTAAAAATATTTAATAACAACATGAATTTATCAAAATGATATTAATTGAAGAACAATTTATATTGGTTCATTTCAATCTTCAGTATGAAAATTATGAATACCCAAAAAAACAAATCAACATATTTTTGAATTGAATATTATTTATGTTGTTTCACCAAAATGTTATCTAGGTGATCCTTGTTCATGAGATCAAGGTAATTCTTGAATGTGGATAATGTTTTATACTTAGTCTAGCTATCAGTTGGGTTTTTATCAATTTGAATCTTAGTGAAACAATTCAACAAATTTATAACTTGTATAATAAAATAAATCCAAATATCTATGTGTATAGATCTATAATTAAATACTAAATATTTAAATATATAAAGGTATGATTGAGAGTCACAATGTATAGTAATAAAATAATTATTTATATTAAATTTATAAATCTAACCCTTAAAAGATATAGTCTCTTTGAATACTTTTGTCAATTTTATGTACTGGGTTATAGTGGTCGAGATGGTCACCACTAATTATATATTACACTTCAATGATATAGGTCTTCTACATGAAGTAAATACATAACAAGTTAGTGTATCATCATTTCCCATATAGTCAGAATCCATATAATTGTTCACTGATTATGAAGAATTAATATTCCTACCATAGAAAATATAAAATTATAATATATATGAAATATACCTCAAGAACCATTTATGTGATTTCAAATTTTTATTTTCTAGATATTATATAAAACTACTCAAGTTATTAAAAGAAAATTATTTTAATCCATATAAATAATTAAAAATAAATTACATGGTTAGATTTAAATTCATGTTCAATACCAGTAGGAGGATTCATGTATAATTTTTCAATTAAATGACTAGGAATGAAATAATTTTCACATATATTGGATCTATAAGAATTTCCAAATTGGAATAAAAAGACTAAATAATTCTCGTTATATAACATTCAACTATAAAAAAACATTTCTAAGTAATCATTTTCTTCTCTTTGATGGAAGTCATTGTCTACACGTCCAGTTGTGAACATAATTCAATTTTCTAAAATGTTTTCCCCCATGTTTTATATATTAATATAAAACCTCTCACAATGTAAGTGGGTGGTTTTTTTTCTAAGAAACAAGTATGATTCTTTCTTAGGTATTTATTTTCATCATCCATAGTTGAAATCCAATGCAAAGAGTTTCTTTTATTGATATAATGATGGTAGCATGGGGATCCTACAGAGAAAGAGCTATGACAACATTTATGTTAATGGAAACCATATTATAATTGATATACCTTAGAATACGACTAATGTACATCCCATATAAATCCCTAGTGAGTTCATAAATCCTATGGTCACTAGGAACTCCATCAACAGGCGTGTCCTAAGAATCAAAACACGATTACGGATCATGCTAAGAAAGGGGCACCTGAGGTGTATAAGGAGTTTCAATAGGAGACACTAACACTGAGAGGATCAACATCAAGATCCCTCTTCTGAGAAGGATAAACACTATAATTAGTTGGTGGATAGACTGTAGAAAAAAGTCATTTGAAACACATTATCCCACCTGAGAATACACCTTTTCTATCTATGTTTATCTACCCAAAGCTTATTCCCCGTCACCCCATCATGATACTCAATCAATATGAGTTTTATAGCTCTGAGCTCAATTTTATAATTTTTAGTAAGGGAGTATGATGTGCATCTAAACAAAATTAGATGTTCATAAGATGGGGGAGATTAATCAATATTTCAATACGAATCTTATATCTATGGGCATTTGAGGAGAAACTATTTTTTATATTATCTATCGTAGTGATAACATCCTCCCATATGGATTTGGGAAAGCCCAAGCATGAAAGAATTAAATGAACCCACAAAATAATGGTACTATCCAGATGCTCAGTTAGACCATTATTCTAAGGTGTACGACTCATGATTCAGTGCTTTAAAATTCACTGACTTAAAAAAACAATAAAAAATCAAGAGATAGGAATTTTAGGAAATTAAAATTAATTAAGTACTTTTAATTTCTTCAAAAAATGATTTTTTACCATGTATATATAAGGTTTAAACTACTCAATTACCATAGATTTATTTCAAATATATATAAACCCATGCATTCCTTTATTATTCATATGTAAAGGTGAAAATGGAAGAGCCTCCACCATGGTTGGTAGATTTAATGGGTCCCAACAAGTCATAGTGAACATACTCAAGTGTCTCATCAACATTAGAATTGGATCATTTAAAACTGACTCTTTTCGATGTAACCTAATAGATTCCTCACAAAATTGTACATTACATGTTGTATCTTGACTGAGGATCCCTTTCTTGATAAATTATTCAAGACCTACAACAATATAATGACCATCCACATATGACAAAGTATAGTGTCTTCATTTTCAGTTACATAACTTTTTCCCAACAACATAACATGTGGTATTCTATCCAATACATATAAAAATTTCAGTGAGTAGACTTTTTGAACCATAAGGTCTCCCTCGGAAATTCTAAGACAACCAGAATTAGATTTAAATGAAAAACCTCTCTGATCTACGATGGTGACTATTATCATATTCTGGTGTAAATCTAAAACCCATATCACTTCAAATATGGTTATAATTTAATTTTCTGGGATCCCCGGCATAAGAGAACCACTGCACATGATTAAACATCTCTTTTTGTTGTATATACGAACCTCTCCTTCAACTCCCTCAGGAAAACACAAAACATAACTCTTATCCAGGAACATATGGAAAGGATATCATGAATTTAAGACCCACTCAGCATCAAGAGTAACCCTATACACACACAAAACTAAAAAATTAATTAACATTGTTTGAATAAATGGAATTATCACTAAAATCCTTAGAAGTTTTTCCATATTTCAAATTGGATCATTTTGGTCTAATATGCCAAGGTTTCTTGTAGTGGTAGTTGGAACGCTTCTTCATCATTGGTTTAAGGCAATGATTATGTGATTGGATATGAATTCTACATACCTTTCTATGTTTAAAATTAATTTTCCCCAAAAAAGTTGAACGAACCATCACATTCATACCATTAGCTTCATTCTTAAACGTATCCTTTATATCAATCTAATGTTATACCAAGTTGAAATTGAATTCTTATAAATTCAATGAATCTCTTACATAAATTCTAGATTTGATATAATGTTCATATGAACTATCAAGATATTTTAAATGTATTATGTCTTGGTCCACTCCTTTTGAATTACTGTCTATATTTTCAAGTCGTATTAACGTTATATTAAACTCATCATGGTGTGTATGGATTGTGTTTCCGTAACCTATCATGATGGTATATAATATGTTCTTACTATGTAAGTGACCAATTATTTATGATTTCAAATACAAATTTACATTTTTAGAACAAATAATAGTTATAGAGGTCTCATAAGAAACACCATTCATAACATTATCACCTATAGATAATGTTAATGAGAAATCTGATTTCTCCAAAATGTGAGGAGGAATATTTGTATAGGATGTCAATTTTTGACCATTAGAGGAGACATACATAGGGTTTAATTGGTTCACAAAGGGAATCTTATAGACCATTCTTTGAATAACATGGATCATATTTTTATTTTCCAAAAATTGAAATCATCATAAAAATAAAAATTTTGTAATTCATATTTCACAGATGGAATTGTTTATTAAGGTACATATGATTCCACTTTGGTCTCGGTTAATAGCAAAATAACCCCCCAATAAATCCAAGAACCACAGAATAAAAAATTTGTTTTGTTTCCACCACTATCCAAAGGGATAAATTATGGTCAATTTAGGATTTGATGCAAATAAATCATATAAGATAAAAATACCCTACCTCCAATATTCATCATTCATTGAATGAGAATGAATCAAGGTTGTTGATATCTGAAAACATATACCCTCAGAAAAATACAATATCTATTGGATTTTGTTCCATTAACACATTTAAAAACCACATATAAAACTCCATAAGAATTATGGAGATCATCCACCAAAACATGTAAATCAGGAATGGGAGGAAAAAATATCAAATGGAGATAAACAATAAGAAAATAGGAAGAGACTAGATTTTTATAGAAATGATTTGGAAAAACTGGGTCCAGTACCCTTGAGGGTATTTATAGGAAAATAGTTTTCTAGAGGACAAGGACACAACCCCTAATATCACATAGTAGACCACCTAGACCACTGAACAGCTGGAGAAAACCATATCATGGCCCCTAGTAAAACCCATATCTATGATCCACTCCTAGATCAACGATGGATATCGTTTTTATTCTAGGTATGGATTACAACAGACCCTAAAACCCAAGTTACTGGGACCCCAATTCAGAGGTATCCCCAAAACCCAGTACAACAAAACCTCCTCACTCTATACCACTATGATCGAAACTATAGAAGGGACTATTTTTTATCCAACCTCCATGAAATAGGCAGACCTATAAATGTAGTAGCCCTGCTCTTCCTCAATTGAGCCTCCGAATTCCATTGTCAGGAGACCAAGCCATGAAATTCAATTTTATGGCATTAAAAATGGTTCCAAACTACAACCTCATAACAAATGGAAACGGAAGCCAACTTTTTTCTTCATTTATCATCTAAACTACTTTAACCCTCCACTAGGGGTCTCCAACACCTAAAACATGCAAATGGAAGGGCCACTAAAATTCAATCAATTACACAATTTATGTAAGACAAATCGTAAAAATTACCAAATATTCCATATTAAATATATTTTTATAATTTTTGGTCACATACTATATTTAAATATTCTCAAAGTATTGATTTTTAATTAAAATATTATTTTACACAGATCACTCTACCATAATAATTATTTATATATATCCTCAATAACTAGTATCAAAGACACAAATATGATTGAAAATTTATCAATATATTATTCAATCCTCTAATTACTCCACATATCACCTTATAGTGATCAATATTTCAAAGAACTTGTTAAAAATTTTCAAATAATTAAAAATATTATAGAAACATGAAACTATTGTCCCTATATATAATGATGTTACAAATAATTTTTGATATATTTTTTTAAATATTTTAATTTATTCCTATATTTCAAAATTTTTTGTATCCATTTATCATTTTTACCTCTTCATCATATATATACATTAGTAAAATTTATTTCAACTATCAATCCTAATAATATTTATTTCAATAATATTCATAAAAAAAATTATCCAATGAAACTAATGATATTGAGCTAGAATATAAAACATAGAATACAAATAATAATTTATATGTAATTAAATTAAATGTCTACTAAATGATGAAAATTGATTTTCATGTTATATGTTGTTTAATATATTTCTTACATGATAGTATAATAAAAATCCAAGGTCCGACTAGAGAGAAAAAACATGTAGTTAATGTATTTTTAAACACCTTTTGTTCTATTAGTGTGTAGAAATATATACTGTGTCAAACTCCTCTTTGAAAATAGCTGCTCTGCATTTGTAGAAAGAAGATGTATCTAGATCAAGATTACTTGAAATATTTTATCAGATAGAAGTTGATGATGATAAATATAAAGAAGAAGAAGATATATATTATGTTCATAATGGTATCATATTGGGCTAGATATTTGGACCGGGAAATCATATTGACATTTCTAGAATGAAAAGAAGTATATCATAATTATTTTTTTGGTATTGTGACATGGTTATATCTTCCATAAAGAGAAATCAGACCTGGGAAACGAATTGGGAAAATAGAATGAGTATCATTACAATTACGATGAGGTTCATTATATAGTCTGGATATGAATGTGATGAATTTTAATGAATGAACATATTTGTGAAAGTTGATTAAGATGCATTGTAAAATGTTTATTACAAAAAATTTATTACATCATGTTGTGCTACTTGGATCTCATTCATTATTGTATTGAACTTAGTGTTACAAAAAAATATGGGAATATCATACTCATTTTATTCAACACAAAAGTATTGTTTTCTAGTTTATTGTGTGGTATTGGATTATATAAAATCCATACCAAGGTCTAGATTCTTTTTTGAGTAGTGAAACATGTAAATTCTTATGTTTAGGTGGATATATGTTAAATTATTTTTAGCATTGTAAGAAATATATAACCATAGGTTATGGATGATTCTTAAGAACTGAAACATAAAGGAAAAGGATATAATTGATCCACTGCTACAACTACCAGTGGTACATAAATCATAGTTGGGTAATCTCAATAGGTTCCAACTACAAAAATCTATAGAATCAGCTATAACAAGCTATGAAATTATTTAATATGGACTTCTGGTATAGGCTTTCAGTTTCAACAAACATATAGAATAACAAAACACATTAATCATTCCTTTACTTTTCATCAACATGCATTCTAGATTTATATTCTTTATCATATTCAATTAATATATTGAATAAAACATTCAGCTAAATTTTCATACTTTCATTAATTTGATTAAAATAAATTTATTAGAAACATTATATTTGTTAAACATTTCTCCTTCTAATTTCATTATCCTAAAAAAGTATTGTATTTATGTTTTTTATCTAAATACTTAATTTTAAACATGATAAACCATTCATAAAAACTTGTTATGAATATAATTGTATAAATAGAAAACTATATTGAAAAACAAGAAGCAAACCATTATCATGGTGTAAAGAAACAACATGCAATCCCTATACCTAAACAAATTCCAATCTATATTCCATTTAAATAATCATTATGATAATTAAAATTCCATCCAAAGCTATAAAACATGGATATTTAATTATTTTCTGTAATCAAATATGAGAATAAATTAATCCAGCACCTCAATGCTTCTATATTATTTCTCGAGAATGAATCAATGTTGATGATCATTAATCACCTCTACCCTGTGGAAACTACGATATCCCAACTTTTAGAACCATGCTGAAGGAAGTGATGGTTAGCATAGATTGTCGTTTTTGATCTGGAAGAAGTTTTCATAAAAGAAAGACACCTTGATTTTCTATGAATTCGGGCGCTGGGAGTTTGATGATTCGAAACAAAGAATTCGGAAGCTAGGAGTTTCAATATTTGGAACCATGAATTCTGCAACTGGAGTTTGGAATTCAGAAGCTGGGATTTTAATGATTTGGAACCAAGATTGTTGAACTTTTGGAACCTGGTGTTCGATGAAATCGGATTCTGAAATTCAGAGTCTGAAAGTCGAGATGTTCAGAACCGGGAAATTGTGGGTCTTGAAATTGAGATGTTCGGAACCGGGAAATTTATTTTTCTTGATATTTGGTTGATAGGAGATGTTAATACCCAAATTGTGATGATTATTGGCTGTTTTGTAACTGTAATTTCTGTGTATATGAATTTATTCACAATGCGAGAAAATGTTGGTTCGAGAAGTCATACCGAGAATCTGGTGATGTCGTTACTAGATTCAATATTTCATAGTCGACATGCTGAGTCAGAATTTAGGAACAACAACGTTCAGAATCGACTTGCTGATGAAGAAGTTCGTATTTCGAAGTTCGGAATGAAAATGTTCAGAGTCGACTTGCTAAGTCTGATGTTTTGAATGACAATGTTCGGAGTCAACTTTCTAAGTTAGAATTTTGGAATGACAATGATTTGAGTAAACTTGCAGAGTCAGAATTTCGGAATAACAGAGTTCGGAGTCAACTACATGAACCTGAAGATCGTAACCTGATGTGTGGATTTATGTTAAGAATTGGTGAAGTCGTTCTAAGAACCAGAATTCATTTCGAGAATGAATAATTTTTCATACCAAGGATGCAATGAAAAGTTATACCAAGAAGTGATGAAGAGGCGTCCTGAGATTTGAAATAGTATCATACTGAAGAAGCAGTGAGGAGTCATGCCAAGAATTGAAAGTGATGCTGAGAATCAGAAAGGGTGGATCATAGAATATGATGCCATAAAGATAGATGGGTGGATCCAAGAATGTGATATCGAGAAGCATGTGTAACAAAGTTAAATCCAGAATTGTCCAAATCTCGAAATCAAGAGAAGTAGAAGAAGATTCTAGGATATTCTAGAAGCATTGACAAAGTCTTAATTACTCCGAGATTTGAGGAGAAATTATGATTTGGGTGAATTTAATTGAGCGGGAAAATATTTTGGTTTCCTAACTATGCACACACTAGAGCACCTATAAAAGGAGATCAGGGGAAAATTATGGATTGATTGAAAAGTAGAGAGATATGCTCTAACAATCTAGAGAGAAAATGAATTGTTTTCCAAACATAGTTTCATTGACATTTCAATCGTAACAACAGTTTGATACTGGTTGAAACCATATTGAGTTTCTCAGAATCAGGTACACTCAAATTGAAGAATTCGTCGTGAAGAAGAAGTTCTGACTAAATAAGTTCGAACTGAAGAAGTTCGGACTAAAGACGTTCGGACAGAAGAAGTTCGGAGTGAAGAAGAATTCAGAGTGGGAATTCAAAATGGAAATTTGAAAAGGGCATTTCAGATTGTAACTGATCCATCTCAAGTCCAAGGAGTCCATACCTCTCTTCTGGTTAAGGAAGTGAAGATTTGTACTGAACATGCTTACACATGGGTATTTGAAAGGAAGTGCAGGTAACAGAAGTTGTTACAAAAAAAGACATTTCCCTATTGTGCTAAGAGGATGCACATTCATAGGAGTGATTATTTCACAGAGCATCACGAGTGTAAGGGTATATCCTAATCATTCTAATCCAAGTATTTTTTTCTTATTGGATTGTATGGTGCTAGATTGTTTCCAACCATACCAAGGTTGTATCTATTCTTATTGAATAGTGAAACTTGTAAATTGTTGTGTTCCTTTGGAGGTGTTATTGTTTGATTGTTAGCAGTGAATTATACCATTAACAGGAGACAAGGGTTGTTCTCAACATCAAGGGAACATAAATGAAAAAGGGGTTCCACTGGTTCACCCCCCTCCCCCCCTCTCAGTGGTACATTACTCTATCTGGGTCCTTACAAGCTATATCAGAGGGAGGTACCATTGTTTTCTTTACTGATGGAGAATCTAAATTGTGTTAACAGTAAAGGCATTCAGGTATTCGATGGAAAGAACTATCACATCTGGAAATATAGAATGCTACTGTATCTCATTTCTATTAGTTATGAAGTTCTTGAAATTATAACAGTTGGGTTTCCCCCCATTGAAGTCAATGTTCCACTAACACCTGTTGACAATAAGTTTCTTGAGAATGATGGAAGAGCCAAAAATTCTATATTATGTTCACATTCTGAAAGTGAATTATTGGGAGTAAAAGGAGTGGCTACAGCCAAACGTATATAGGACAAATAGGAAAAATATAGGAAGTCAATACAAAAGTCAATATGGAAAACTGTTAAATCTAGAGATTTAAGTATGAAGACATGAAGATGGGAGAGCATGAATCTGTTGTAGATTTCTTCACCATGGTAAATGATTTTGTTATTACCATCAGATGTCATGGGGAAGATCTGAAAGACTCTACTATGGTGGAAAATATCTTGAGGATTCATCCTGATAAATTTGAGGTGAAGGTATCCTCATTTGTAGACAGAGACTCATAGACTCTATCTCTTGATGATTTGCACAGCACACTCATCACTTACAAGATGAGACTGCAAAAGCAATGAAGACTAAGACAAAAGTTGATGGAGAATTATCATTCAAATCCATAAAGAAGGAAAAGTCTAAGAAGATCATTATTGAAGATGATGGTGGTGACTCTAACTCTGAAAGTGAGTTATGTAAAAATAATAATGATATTTTATCCTTGTTTTCAAAAAATGTTAAAATAGGCACAAGTTAATACAAGGGAAAACTTCCCTTGAAGTGTTTTGAATGTGGAGGCATTGGATAAATTCCGGATAACATTCCTTAATGGGAGAATGAAGAAGATAGTGATGATGAATAAAAAATCCAAGAAAGTTATGGAAGAAGCAGGGTGGTAAAGGAAAGTCATGGAAAGAAAAGAATTTCATAAAATCAAATCGAAAAATCTTCTATCTATATATGAAGAAGATTAATAAAGTGATGTTGAATCAAAAAAATCAATTGAGAATGGTGTGGAAAATACTTTAATTACAACTGTGAATGATGAAGATTTTGAAATCAGCTGCTCAGAAGAAGAAGAAACTCGGCTTGAGATGTATCTGAAAGAAGAATTGAAGGAATGCTTATGGAAGATCAGAAGGCTGGAGAAGCTTAAAAAAAATATGGAAGATGAATCTTCCTTAGCATCCAATCAAGCCAATGATAATGAATAACTTTATAAGGATCTTGAAAATGTAATGAAGTCTCTTGAAAATGATAAAAACCAAAATTACCACAAGATAGGTAAGCTAAAAGTAAAAGAGGAAGAATTAGAGATCATTCAAAACAACATAATAATATATTTCTAATGTTTTTCAATATGAAGCATTACAAAAAATTGGTGCATAATAGTATTTTGAAAACCCAAGAGGCTAGGTGTTGCTTAAGAATATTCCTTCTGATAATTTCATTGGTGATGTAGATCAAATACATAGAACCTGAATTTCATTGAGAAATGAAATTAATCATCTATCATTTTTTTCACATTTTGAACCAATGAGTCCTGATGAAGATTTCAGTTATGAGTATTGGATTAAATAAATAAAATATGATCTCAATGAGTTTGAATGGAATATTGTTTGAAAAATTGGTTGAACGCTCTAATGATACATTTCTAATTTGGGTAAAATTGATTTTTTTTTCAGTACAAATTTGATGAAAATGGAATAATAGTAAGAAATATTTCTACAATTATTAATAATGCTTATAATCAACAAGAGGGAATATAATATGGAGAAACATACTCACTGGTAGAAATACGTGAATTTATATTTATGATTCTTGATTTTTCAACATTCATAAATTTTAATATGTATAAATTGGATGTGAAGTGTTCCTTTATTAATGTATAAGTTTGGGTGAATGTTTATATATAACATCCAACAGTTTTAAAAATAAAAAACATACAGAACATGTTTTTAATCATACCGAAGCAATTTATGGACCTAAACAAGACCCTACATCATCATATGATAAGTTAACTAGATTTTTTATAAAAAAATTATTAATGGAGTTACAGGTCTAATTATTTTTATAAAAGATGTTTTCAAATACATTAATATAGTATAAATATATGATTATGGATTTATCTTTGGTAAAACTCACAAATATATAATATATTCTTTTGCGGATCTTATAAAATTTGATTATGAAATGAGTATCATGGGTGAGTTGACATTCATTTTTGATTTTAAAATTTTCAAAAAAACAATAAGTAGATTTTATATCTCACCAGAATTAAATAACATTTCTTATAATGAAATTCATTTATGACTACTCTATATGTATTAGTACTCCCAATTGAACCTCTAACACTTTAGATCTTGATAAAGTTGGGAAACCATTTGATCTAAATACGTTTAGAGATATGATGGTTTTTTTACATTACTTAATATCTAGTCATCCAGATATATGGTTTTCAGTTTTATTTAATGCTAGAAATAAATCCAATCAAAAATAATAGTATCATAATGTTTAAAAAAATCATAAGGGGGATATGTATTAAGGCTTATTCTATTCTTCTATATATGATTATTCTTCCCAATTTTTTTAACTGCTGATTTTGGTGGATGTTTATTGGACATGAAAACCACTTCTAGAAAAAAATATTCCACGGAGAAACATCAATTTCATGGTTATGAAAGAATCAAAACATAGTAGCACATTCCACAATAGAATACAAAGATTGTGTAGCTGGATGTTGTGATACTCACTTGTTGTATATACAACATTGAATTAATTAATATGGCATAAGTTTTTGTAAAACTAAAATTTGATTTTCTAAAACAAGTGCCATTGTGCTATGTAAAAACACAGAATATCACATACGTGCTAGAAAGTAGACTTAAGAAATCATTTCCATTGACACCACACATTTAAAAGAGTTATTATTTTAAAATTTATTAGAATGCAAGAACGACTTCCTAATATTTTTTCCAATCCCTTTAGTTATAATTTAATTGAATTCATTAAACAAAATCAAGGAATAATCAATATTAACTAATTATTAACATCTACTTCTTGTTATCAATCACTTTACATTAATTAAATACTTTCCCAAGAGGGAGTGCATATGATTTTAATTTTTTAAAACATTTAGTTTCTCAAATCAATCAATGTTTTTAAAAAATTGATTTTTTCATTACTTATTAAGGATCAAAATCATTGTAAATTTTTTCAAAATTCATATTTTGTTAAAAAAACTTTTCTTTTATAAAATGTTTTACATTTGTAGTATGAAGTCTAAAAATATTCCCAAACCAAAATATGATATATTATGGATTTTGTATGAAAACATTCTAAAATAATTTTTAACTCAAAAAATATATAAAAATTTTAGGAATTCATTTTTATTATAAACATTATTATAATCAATTTTGTTTAGAAAACCAAGAATAAATGTTTACTCGTATCGATGAAATGTTTATATTCCCAAAAATGTATAATTTTTTTACACTAATTCATTAAATTAGTTATAATTGAACTTTTTTACTTATGCTTATCATTCTAATAATTTTTTTAAACGTATGTGTTTTCAAATAAAATTGACAGTCATTCCAAAAATATTAATTATAAAAAAAAATTATGAATTCAAAAATAACATTAAATTATTTCATTAATTAATTCATGATCATTAGATAAGATAAGTACTTTTAATTTGATCCATTAAAAATAATGGAATTATAGTTGTCACTATCATGACTATATTATGGTGGGACAACATTTGTGCCTCATCGGTTCTCATATATTATACTCTAGATTTTTACCACTCTTATAGGTGATATATCCAATGTGTTGGAATTTTTCTGGTCACTAGTCCAAGTCTCAGGAAAATGAAATATTTATATGATTTTTCACAAATAGATTCCTATATTGAAAGAATTATCAAGAGAAAATTTTATGAAACGTATAATTAAATTATTAATAGGATCATTATATTTCATGGTAATGAGAATGTGTTTTTATATAATCCATATAAATATTTTCATTTAAATTTTACTAAAATTATAATAGAATTTAATGCTCGAGTTTTCCTAGAAATTAGAAGAAGAGGATGGAAGTGATGATGATAATGTAGATTGGGAAGTCAGATAAAAATATTAAGAAAAATATGAAGAGTGATAAGAAGATTATGAAGTAGAAGAAATAGAGAATTAATAAGATTCAAAATTATCGAAAACATCAGCCCCATCAACTTATTCCAATATGCTCTGTTCCCAATTATATAAGGATATTGTAGTTGAAGAGTTAAGGGATGAAAATCATCATTTAATGAAGAATAAAACTCTTCATCAAATGATGAGGAAGAAAAAAAAGTCCCAAACAAAAGATTATGATAATGTTGAATCTGATAAGGATGTGTACATTATTAATGTTTCAAAATAAGATATTATTCGTAGTAGGGAAATTACAATGTTTAGAAAGAAGAAAAAACCATTGTAGAATCCTATAAGATGATTTCTCTTAAATATTTATGAGGATCATCAATATCTAAAGGGATAGTTTCTCATAATTTTTTCAACTATGTTTTCTAATCCATTAAAATTTTAATCATTTCCATCCTATATATTCCAATATTATATGAAAGTGGTAAATAGATTCAAAATATTCTAAATGAAAAAGCTGAATCACTAATTATTTTGACTGAATAATTTGTTCACATTAAAGAACATTTTAAATATTTCAATGAAAATTCAATGGATTAAAAGAGATCATTAAATCAGGAGGCTAGCTAGATAAAAAAAGATGAAATTCATCTGAAGGACAATGATGATAATTTTATAAAAGTATAGAAACATTTTTTAGAAATGAAATAATCGTTTTTTAATTTATCAATAAATGTTTTATATATGGTGATGTGTATGGAAGAGTTTAGATATAAAACTAATGATCATATTGGAGTTGAAATGTTTTTAATTAATGGATCATAGTTTAGTGTATGAAAACAACATAATCAAAATGTGTGAAGATTATATTTTCCTTATGATGGAGGTAAATAAAAATGCCTCCAAGTGTATTTACAGATTTACATAATAAATTGAAGAGAAAACTATAATGGAGGACCAGATCATGTATCTTAAATCATTAGTAGTAGAGGATTAAATGGCTACTAATTCATCTAAGACAATGAACGAAATTTTGAAATTGATGGTGAATAAGGTTTGAACATTTTTTACATTACCACTTCATATATATTTTCAATTTTTTTTGAATTACTGTCAAATATGAATGAATTTCTCATCCATAAAATTTATGTCGAAATATATTACTAATAATTGTTGTTGTATGTTCTTTATTTTATTTCTCATCTAATTAGTTGTTTCACCTAAAACTCTTTCATATTTTATATCATTAAATAATTTCATGATATATCCCTTACCTATTCATTTTGTAAATTCAAAAGGGGGAGAAAATGGAAAATTACGGTGAATTTTATAAAATGGGTGATGTTTATAAAGAGATAATTCTTTGATATATTATCCTACGGGTGAAATATTATCTTAATGGGGGAGAAACAAAATTGATACTTACCAATGGATTATAATGTTGTAATAAAAATAGGGGAGTTATTATATGATGTATATTATTGAATATATTAAAATTTTAAAGGGAAATATTTTTTTTAAAAGTTATTATTTTTCATTTTAGTTGTTCTGTTTTGTGCTTTCTACAATGGTGGTATTGTTTAGTCAAGATCCTAACTTCGAAAATTTCATTCATTTTTTTAGAAATAAAAAACACATACTTAAAAAGGTAATTTTATATATTTATATTTAAAAGGTGTTTTATCATTTTCTTAATAAAAAATTACTTTATGTAAATAGTAGATATACTTTTAATCAAACCAAATAGAAACATTTTATTTTTCATTCCGATAAATTGGATTGAAGGTACATTAGATACATCAGATTAGCTAGTGGATTTAAAATTGGTTATATCTTTATCTTACTAAAAAACGTCATGTCCATCAAACTAACCCGACTACTGATTCCTCAAAATAAACCTTATTCAGTTTATTGGTTTTAAAATTAATAAGATAGTACATCATACAATAAAAAAATTATAATTTATATAATTACAATTATTTCTATATTATGAATTCCTTTTTATCAATATAATGGTGCTATCCAAAATTACTTTGGTCTTTCAATGTACAAATCAGCCTAAGCTAGAAAATTTATGATCCAGATCTCTATTAGTTGTCAAGTGCACGCTTCATGAGGCCGTTGCAACTAAATATAAAATATCACCATTTGAATTAACCTATAAATAAGATGTTATTAGATTAGTTGGGAGTTGATACAATTTTAAAATCATGTCATCTAATGATTTATCTGCATGAACGCCTCATTTATAGGCTTTGAAATGCATTATAGAGATGAAGATCTAAGAAATCCAAGTAAGGGTTGTGATTCCTTATGAACTAATAGTTTTTGTAATCTAATGCCCAATCATTATACTGATCAAGGTATTCTAGGGATATGAAGTTGTGTAATATGATCCACCAGATCAAGTGCTTCTGGCGATTATATGGTAGATGTCAATGATCTTATTGAGGGATTTCTAGGTCATGGATGATTGAGTTGAATAAGACAATCAATAATTTTATTGGTGTGTTTGACATACCGATAATCTCTAATTTAATCAAACAATATGTAGTTGTGATTATATTTCTCAAATCATCAAACAGTATGTGAGTCTGACCATTTTTACATAAGAAGATTTTCATTTTGTGTTAGATTGTTTTTTAAATTACAATAGACCCCCCTCTTGTAGCCATAAAATACTCTTTTGATCCAATAATTATTGTTCTATTTAAGAATCATTGAAGATGATTTGTTGTTACATACCAATGAAATTAGTGGAGGGTGAATATGTGAATGATATTTAACATGTTCATTGAATTGGATGGTTTATGAAAAAAAATAATGATACATCTCCTATGAATTTCTCCTTAGGATAATTTACATTTATATAATTCAATTTTTGGAAATCTACATTTTGATTCTATTATTTCTTGCATTCATAAAAAATAAAACACAATGTTTTTGGAATTTTAAAAATTATGAAATAATAAGAAATATAAATATGTGATTTGAATTGTGATGAAAAAACCCAAATACTCTCCATGGGAAATGATCTTGTTTATCCCAAAAAATCATTCTCTGATTTTAATAAAAAAAATATTCTTTTGTGGAATGAAAAAACTGCGCAATCACCCATTTTTTGTAATTTGTCACTTTGTTCCATATGCATGGTACAACACCAATTTTGAACCTTCTATGAAATTTGGGTATCCAATAAATTTTTTAATGATTCAAATATATTTTATATTACTAAAATATCATTTTAATGATATTTCATGACAATTAGATCATGTTTTGTTAGTTTACACCCCTATAAACATGATTTGTATGTTATTATAAATAAAATTAATAATTTCAACTCATAAATTAATTCATACCGATTAATATTAGCCTATAATTTATGCCTAGTTGTTTTCAGAAAGTGAAAAATGATTCAAGGTATGTTATCCAGTATTTTTATGTCATCTTAATGTTCTTATCTCATTTTTCAACACTGATGGAAGATATGTCATTTAAATAAAATTAGAATATGTTAACATTTTGTTTTCCATAATACTGAGCAACTTGAGTACTTGATGTATGAAAAATTGATTAATATAGATCAAAAATTACTGGGTGATCACTCTCCAATGATTTCAGGTCAATAAAAAATTATTCTCATAGGATTATTTCTTTTTATGTGATATTTCAAATAACTCTAAATTCATGGACAAACATACGAATTAATTCAGGTACCCAATCAATGAGACAAAGAATCAAATATTTTTTAAATGACATAAAGATCACCTTACAAGGATTCGTTTTTAATTAGAAATCTTTTGATTGGTTTTTACCCCTATATATATAAATTTCCCATTGTTACAAAAACTTTAATAATGTTAAATCACCCGAAAAGTTATACATATCAATCTCAAAATGAAATTTATTCTTCATTGACACCAAAAGGTTAAAATTGCTTCAAGGAATATAATCCATGAGTTTCAAATCAATATAACGTCATTTTCTTGTTTTAACACCCCCCCCCCCCACCCCCCCCCCCCCCCCTGCGCATGGGAGACATTTAATTTTAATAAAATTGGGTAATGTTACTTATGATTTTCAATCATATATAGAGACACATGAATATTATGGATGAGACAATGATTCCTATAGATTATCAATTTGATACATATCATTCTACAGTCATTTCATTTTAAAATAAGATTTCATACGTTTTTTTAATATTCTTTATGTGATTTGTCACTTAACTCAATCTTAGAGAGACAGACATGACTGGCAATCATACTGAGAAATTCAGGTATTTTATCGATGTTCCAAAGATTCCTAATGAATATAAATTACATTAAGACATATCCTCTTTACCCATATCACAATATACATCCTAGTATCATACTAAATCACATATAAAGGCTCAAATCTAGGTCACACATATTGTAGAAAGAAACAATTAATGGCAAGAAGGAAACATGGCCCAAAAAACAAGGCATTTAGCCTTCACATGCAGATGGGATCTCACAAGCCTAACACGGTACAATTATCCTACAAATAAAAATGTCTATCCTTGGACAAACACAATTATATTTATTATATAACAGGTTTTTTCCATCATAAATTTTCCAATTAAATTAACATAGGTTCTAACTCTGGGAAACCAAAGGAATCAGCTATAATAGTCTTTATAGGCTAATGGTGGAAAACAACCACCCATCCACAATAATTTCAAGGACCATCGGGTAAAACATATTGAAGAATTAAATATATAAAATAGAAAATAAGAATTTTATTACAATGAAAAAACAGATAATATATTATTTATGTGATAATAGAGAATCACCAACAATTATAGAAGAATAATGGAGAACATAAAACAATGGAAACACAAGGATTTATGTGCTTCAGTCCCATTGGGATCAGCTACCCAAAAATAACACCTCCCTCAAATGAAATTTCATTAAATACTCAACAAAGAAATTGATTACAATATACAAAGGTGAATCAGATTAGCAACCTAAATCTACATAAGCACTAGAATAGAAACTACAGCTTAAAAGTTTCTACATAGAAAGAATCATGTTAAAGAAAAACATACAAGCATTTTAAAATGACCGGGCATCCATATAAAATAAATATCTAATAAAATTGATCATACAATATCATTGAATTTTTCCATTGGTTGATCACACCATGTCTTCATATTCAAGAAATGGTTACATGTCTTAAACTATGAAGAACCCTAATAGGCTCCACCATGAGTCATGCACCTGCATCATGTCAGGGGGGGAACTAGAAGAGTATGTTGTTGTGAATGTAAGATCCACAATAAGGGATATTGATGAAAATGAAAATGATTGTCAAAATTGTTCAAGATAATATTTAGACTAAACCACCAGTGGAGTGAGGGCAGCAACTTCGGAAATCATGATCTCTACATACCAGATGAACTCGACCACTTAAGAAGATGATTTTTATATCTATTTTTATATATAATAATGAACCATATGGGTGATGGATCCCAATGTAATAACATTAACCGACTAATTACATATCCAATGGGTGGATTCCATGTAGCCAATCCCAACCATTCTACCAAGCGGCACATGGAATAGCTCAAATCAATGGATGTCCAGGATTGATTAGGTGTCAATATCCATTAACATCCAGAAATGATAATTATAAGTATACGGTGGATAGACAAAGTGGAAACCCGAGTCAACCATGGTAAATATTTGAGTGGTCCACCTAAATTATCTCATTTGGTAAAATGAAAATAAAATTTAGCTGATATTAAATCAAGAAAATATTTTATAATATATTATATTCATTTAAAACAATTTAAATAGAAGAAAAATTTCAATCGGGTAATTTTATTTTTTTAATATGAAATCTAGAATATACAAATTTAAAAATTAACACCAATTTCAATTAAAAATGGGAAATGTTATTGTTATTAAATTATATTAAAGATGATCTAATTTCATGATATCTAAGCAATTCTTGAACTTATTTAATGATGGAGACTTAGTCATCCTATTGTTGGAGTTTTCATTTTTTTGTATCATAGTGATACACACTACTACAATTTCAATAACTTCTCTAATAAAATGAATCCTAATTTCTATTTTCTTATACCTATCATGGAATTATAAATTATTAGTTAATTAAAAAGAATTTAGACTATCACAATGGAAAATATTAGTATAATAACTTATACTAAGTTGAGAAATCAAACCATTAATCAATATGAATTCGTTAACATCTTAAATTTGTGTTATGTACATAGCTTCATGAGACTATGGGTTCACCACAAATTTCACATTACACATCAATGATATAGGTCCCCCACATAAAGCCTAATAATTAACAGTTATTGATTTTCTAGTATCAAATTTTTTTTCATAGTAAGAATCAACATAACAGTCACTAATTTAGAATAATTAAAATTAATACAATAGAAAATTGAAAGAGTTGATGTAAATCAAATTTACTTCAATAACCATTTATGTGGATGTAAATGGGGAATTCATAGATTTCCTATAATCCTTCTATATTTAATTATAGAAAAAGAAACTTCCCATTGACTATAAATGATAGCATACATAATACTTTCTACTACATTAAAATATGGGATTCTACTCATACATTTAATAAGAGATGATGTGGTAGGTATTTACGGTTAATAAAATTTAAAATGATGACCTAAAGAAACACAAACAAGCATTATATCATCAAACAAATACAAATTATAAATCTTAACGATATATGAAGGATGAGATACATAACGAATTAGATGCTTCATATCACTAAAAATTTTCATTCCCATAATTTTCATAGAAAATCCAAGATAATTCATTTAAAATGATTAATTCCATTTCATTTTAACATGGGGAATTAATTTCATATCCCTAAATATGTGTAATGAGTCATCTGCATTGAGCAGTAAATAAAGCATGAATTTTTTATCATAATTATAATATAAACATGAATAAAAATGACACCTACTGAAATTTTTTCTAAAATAAATGATTCAAACGTCTAATACCATTATCATGAATCTTATTTAAATCCATATAATGAATGATTATGAAAATGATCATAGTGAACATTAAATTCAAGATCAAAACGTTTATGCGGCTTCATGTATAAATTTTCAATTGAATCAAGTTGAATAAAAGCTATTTTGACAACTAGTTGTCATATATGAAAATCAAAATGGGTTGTAAAATAAAGAATATTTCCTATATAAGAATTTTTCCCTATGGGAAAGTTTTTTTTGGATTAATAAATTAATTCTTTTTAATGAAAGTCATTGGTTAAAAGTCTTTCTTTAAACATTATTTTAATTACATTATTATTATCTTCTTTTGTATTATATATCAATTTAAAACTTATCACCCTTCTTGTAGGTGGTTTTTTGAAAATGAACCATTTATGGTTATTTGTTAGGCATTTTATCGCATCTTCATTAGATAAAAACCAATTATTAGATTTTCTATCATTGATAGCATGATTTTATAATTAGGTATTATAACCACCAATATATACTATCAAATTTTAAAAAAAGGAAACCATATCAGTATGGATGTAACGAGGGGGAGGTCTAATTACCCTCCTAGGAATTTACATAGTTAGATGATAAACCCTATGGTCAGTAACAACTTCATAATTATGAATATCATATGAATGAGACCCTCATGATATATCCCTCTTGGATAGGGCACATGATTTGTAGAAGGGGTATCAATAGTAGAATTAACAACGCTGGGAGGATCAACTTCATGATCCCACATCTTAGAAGGATCAATACATTCATCTGTGGGAGGTCAGAATAATCCAAGAGTAGACTCTTGAAAACCCAAATAGAAGATATTTATATATTTTTTAATGCTTTTTATATCTTCACAATGATTTTACAACATCACCCATCAGTATACCATATAAAGATGGACTTGAAATATCTAGGATCAAGTTCATCATCCATAACATGATTGTAGGTAGTTCGTCTAAACACCCTACGATGTTCATAGGATTGTAGTGATTCCACCACAATTAAATATGAGTCTTAAAACTATTGTACAAGGAGGGACAATTATTTATTATGTAAACAATACTAGTGATATATTCTGCTAAAAATGACATAGGAATGGCCGAGGAAGGCTCCTTGTGCTCGGGCGACACAGTAGGCTCCCATGCCCTAGGCGTTGCCGATGAGGCCCACTCCGGCCCCTCCCCCTTCAGTGGGGGTGGGTCCCCCGTCTCCTCTCTCAAACGTCCAAGCTCCTCCCTTTGTCCCCTTTTCGAACCCTGATTTCATTCCCTCCTTTTCCCAGATTTCCCTTAGCCCGAAAGTTCTAGAATGTTTCGAAGTCCTCCCCCTTCTACCGATCTCAACATCCAAATTCACTGAGGCATCTGCTCTGCTACACTTCACCCTGATAGCTCATTTCAACAGGCACCGGCCATTGGTTGATTTCTTCGATCTCTGCATCTTCGAATCATGGGGTTTGTGTGAGCATTCTTCGGTTGGTCTCCTCGACTCCAGACATGTTATGATACAGTTCACCTTCGAAGAAGACATGGTTCTTGCCTGGTCAAGCGCTCCCCGAACCTGCGATGTTGCTCGATTTTTCCTCTTCAAATGGTCATATGACCATCACATGAAACACGACTCTCCCACCCTGGCGATTTTTGTTAGATTTCCAGAACTCCCTCTCCCTTTCCAAAATACCTCAATTCTTCGTATGCTTGGTAATCTGGTAGGGTGATTTCCCTGTACTGATAGTTGAACTACGTCATTGTGCCATCCAATTTCTCCGCATGTGTGTGTGGAAGTGGATGTATCGAAGGCTCTAGTTGAGTACTTTTGGATTGTCGTGGGTGATCAATTCAGATATAAGTAGCATGTTTTCTTTGAATCTTGGTGTGATTACTGCCTCTTGTGCAAGAAGCGGAGACATGTCTCGATGGGCTGTAGGTGAAGGCTGGGCTATCAGGGAATGACTTTGGATTTGCATGCGTCTGGGGATGATGGCATGTGTCTGGTTTAGTTTGGTGAAATATATGGTGATGGTTGTGATGGCCTAGGTCAAGTCACAGGAATGGCAGACAACAAGTCGGGTTCTGGGGGGTTAGAGAAGAAAAAACCAGAGAGGGTTATACCTCATGAACAAAGTGTTTCTGGAATTTTCAACAGGCTAAAAAGAGATCTGGCGACTCCTCCTAGGGACTCTTCAATACCAAGGGATTCAATAACTAGTGCAATGACTGTAGCTATTTCGGATAAATACATGGGCAATCCCCAATCTCTGGTGGAGTATCCCGGTGTGGATGTTCCAAAGGCTAAGGGATATGTGGCCTCTAATCTTTACACCTATGCCACTGTTGTGCAAGCAGGGAGTATTAATACCTCAAAAAGAGTGACCCCTTCGTCTGGCAAGAAGAAGCCTCTGGATGCCCAAAAGAGGGAACAGACACCATATAGTGTAAGTACGCAGGAGGATCCTGGACAAGAAACGAGGAAGGCCTTGGAAGGTCTCAATTTGAGCAACCATTTTGACAACTTGAGTAATGAGGGAGGGATTGATGGAAACTCTATTTGTCTATTTGGAACTGAATCTAATGGGGATGGACATCTCGGGGATGAAAATGTTTTAGGTGGGGATTGATCAGCAGTGCATAATCTAACAAAGAAGAAAGGTAACAAAGATATCAGGGACCCGGGGAAATGCATTGTTTCCTGGAAGCCGAAATCAAAGGGGCGTAAAGACTATTCCCATCTTCCGAAGCCGATGGAGACTCGATCAGCTAAAAAAGATATAATTCCCAAGGTTCATGAGATACGGACAGTGGAAGACAAGGAGGTCCAGTTAGTGGGAGACTCTGAGTCCCATGGGCATACCAAAAATCCCTTTATGGCAGAAGGTAGCTCTATAGCATTGGCATCTCCTCAAGGAGCTGATGTCGGGTTGGTGAGGGGACATCAAGGGAAGGTTCATCGGCAAGCAGGGGAGGTGGTTCCCTTTCATCTTTCTCTTTCACCCAAGGAGGTACAACATGGGATATCAGGCAAGGAGGCTAAAATTGTTGAATCTTCTTTTCCAATTTCGGTGGATCCGCAACAGGTTGTTGATGTTGTGCCCATGGAGAAATCATGGGACCTTCTTATGCACTCTAAGGAAGAGATGCTGGAGAAGGTTTTGATCATTCATGCTTCTAAAGAGGATGCACAAAGTATGAATGAGAGACTAATTCATGTTGAGGTAGGCAGGGAGCTTGGAGATTGGATTGATAAATAACATTTAATTAGGACCAGTGGATTCTATGAGAAAAATATATCAGTGGCAGAGTTCTTGCAAGCGTGAGACAATCTAGCTTCCCAATTCGAAGAGACTTTCAAAACCGAAGAAGATATAAAGGTATTAGGATTGTCTTGGAAATTATTTCGGGAGGTTGCTTCTAGTAGTTTTAAACTGGATTTCAATAATGTCAATATCTGCTTTAGTATTGTCCCTTGTTGAACATGTGGTTTCTCAATTTTTTCCATAATAGTGTTTTCTAATAAAAAAATTTAACATTTATGATGAATGGCCGAGCAAGAAAGAATGATACATACTGGCTAATGAATGGAATGCTTTATATTCTTAGATAGACTATTCTTATATGGATTATGATATATGGTTCAATGTTTTAAATTCCCTCACATTAAGAACACATGATAAACTCAGTAGATATGTATTCAAGGACATTGTCATTCCTTAAAGTCTTTAACTTCTTCAAAGATTTATTTTCAATAAAATCTTTTAATGTTTTACAAACCTCAATGACATATTATTTATATCTAAAAATATAGACTTAAAATTTCGTTGAAAATTGATCTATAAAGGTGATAACATAAGAACCACCAGCATATGAGGTATTCCTAGAAGGTCCCTACAAATAAGAATAAACATAATTATGTGGGTGTCCAAACTCAATGATGGGTCTATAAAGACAAACTCTTTTAGAATTTCCCATGACATAGTCTTCACTAAAGGGTAATTTTTTGGTGTAACCTAAAAGAGTATCCCTTTATTTTTCATTTTATCTATACCATTAGAACTCACTTGTACCAGTCACCAATGCCAATGGAACGTGTTTTAATTATTAGTGACATAAGTGTTTCTCAACTAATTGATGTGTGTTCTTACATCTAAAAAATATAACCCATTATTCTAAAATCCTTTATGAACCATATGTTCTACTTTTATAATTTAATGAAAATCAGAAAAATATTTAATTTTAAACCAAATCTAATCTTGACTCCTTGTTAGATCATATTCTGGTGTAAATCTGGATCCCATCTCGCATCTAATAAGGTGAAAAGATAATTGTTTAAGAGATCGGTCATAACAAAAACTCTGCTCGTGATGCAACACCTCATGTTCATTCCAACAACCACATATCTTTCAACTACCTCAGACAAGAAAGAAAAACAACGCATATCTAGGAACATATGGAAAGAACATCCTGGGTGGATGACCCACATTGCATCAAGAGTATATCAAGACACACCCAAAACCTCTATCCTTTTATAGACATGGTAGACAAATAGAGAAATATCACTAGAATCCTTATATGATTTTAAAGATTTTAAATTAGGTCATTTGGCTCTTATATGCCATGTTTTCTCGATGTGGTAGTAGGTATCCTCCATTGAATTAGGATCAGACTGATGATTATGTGATTGGATATGACTCTTATATCCCTTCTAATCATTACATTTAATTTGTTTTTCAAAACACTGAATGACCCTTCATATTTAGACTCTTAGCATCAGGTTTAACCACAACCTTTTTACATAACTAATGTGAAATAAAAATGGACTTAACATCATCTAATGTTAAGGAATCTTCACCATACATCATTCCATTGATAAGATGATCATATGAAATATGAAATTAAATTAAATGAATGATGTCTTAGTCCTCATCATCAACATTAATATTCATATTGGAGAGCACTAACAATAATTTGTTAAATCCATCAAGGTGTGTTGGGATGGTTATTCTATGATGCATCATAAAGGTATATAATTTGTGACTATTGTGTATAAAGACAATTAAAGATGATTTCTTATACTGTTTTTCAAGATTAGATCATGTACCATCTGTGGATGTCTCATAATCAACCTACCATAATACTTTCTCACATAAATACATTGTTAATGATCTATGTGATTTCATCAAAATGTCTAAAGGTACATATGAATAGGATTTGACTATTTGACTATCAGTGGAAAGACATACTTGGTGTTTAATAAGGCTACAAATGGAATCTTCCTTCCCTTATTGGACTAACAATCCTCAGATTTTTAAACACAATAAATTAAAATAATTTAACACATCAAATATTTCTATTTCATATTTTAGAGATGTCATTTTTTATTTGTGCGTCTCGAAAACAACATTATTGTGGGTTAATAGTGTAATATACACTCCAAAAAAATAATTGCAGGGACCATTGAATAAATAGTTTGGATTATTTTTATATTCAAAATAGAAAAATAAATTTGATTAAAATGAAAAACGCCCAATGTGAGTATTTATTATTGAATATCAAAACAACAACACTTTTAGAAGATGAAACGGGAATAAGAGGTAATGGAATCACAATCACTTATGTGCTTCAATCCCTTTCTGAACAATTGAATGAAAATAACACCACCCACACATTTACATTTTATAGATTATAAAAAAATGGATAAAATTTTGTATATACAATTATTATAGCCATCTAAAATGCACAGATGTGCTAAAACAGAAACAACACACAAGTTCCAGAAACACATGTAATCCGGTTTGGGAAAAAAATAAAATCCAGGAATAATGTCGTGGTTTCAAGATCAAATCAATATCGAAGAACATCAAAAACATTTCTTAATTGTATCTCACTATAGGATGATCATGTTGGGTCTTCAGATTCGAGAAATGGTAACACATCTTCATCCGAGAAGAACCCTGATAGGATCCACCAAGTGTCGCACACTAGTGATGTGTAGGAGGGTCGTGGGCCACTAGATGAGTTCACCAATGAGGATGTGATAAAGCTCATATATTATCCTATTTTAAACAAATATTAAATGTCTATCAAGCCAATATAGTGTTAATTAATTGTAAATTGTTACATATTTATGTTTTTGTGATATTTTGAGGCCTAATAAAAAAATGGCATAAATATGGAATTTTAACATATTTTTATCAAAGTGGTTTTTTCATCATTTATCATAATATTTATTTCCAAAATTTTCTATTATATTTATTTAATAATTATTTTATTTCTTTCAACATTTTCTTCTAGACTAGGGGTGAATAAAGCATCTATTTGCCTAAAATATAAATGAATTTGAAGATTTTTTCGAGCGGACTGCGTGGACCGTACCATCGTAATGGAAACACAGTGCCAGCTACACACCTACAAATGATATTCTTCCACATAGAGATGAAATAGGACTACACTTTTAATTTACACCATTAATTTTATGGTTTTTGGATTCCATTAAATGGTCTATTGAAAGACATATATATGAAAAAACATTCATTGAACATGCGTTCAGAGAAACAAACCACCAATGAAGGATTCATAACACCATCATACGATGTCCAATTAATTTAATAGTTTTAGGGTGTGTGACAAATATATTTATGAACAACATTTATGTTGGGATCCCTGCATAAATTATTCAATGAATTGGTCAACCATGCAATAATGGTTTGAGGATGACATCTTCTTATAAATGGAGAGGAGCTCCTACATCCCAAAACTTCCCTTCAACAACACACCATCTATCACAAAGGGAATTGGCGTGAGTGAGAAAATAAAATAATATGATTATTACATTATGTAATCATCAATTTAATGGAGAACTCTAACTAGTTGTGGGCGGTAGTGATCTGAAGACATTTTCCCTTTTCAGTTTGTGTGTTTATTGAAATTATTTTCTCTTAAACTATCCTGGAACTTGTTTTCCTGTATGAAGGAGGTCTCTTTATTTATTATTTTAAATTTATTCTAATTTATTATAGATTTATTATATAATAATGAATTTAATTTGGTTTCTCTCATGGTATAAATTTATTTAGCATGGTCTATCTTTTGAGCATGATGAGTCCAACCTGTTTTGGTTACTCTGAGGTCTTCGGGGAATTAGAACACTTTCATAAGAAGATCGGCATCCACATATGATGTTTCAATATGGTGTACAGATAATTTAGATGTATAAATTTATGTATTATGGAATAAATTGGATAATTTAATTGAATGATATTCCAAAACAATGCTAAGGTGAGTGTCCAACGATCAACGTTTGTTAACCTCTGCTATCTTTAGCTTGTTCTTTCCAATATTGTTTTCATTAGTATTTTAATTGCTAAGGTAGATTTAATATTTCATTTTTATTTATTTATCATAATCAAAATACCCCAATATATAAAAGATAATTTAGTTTTATATTAGATAAATAATAATGTGAAAATAGAAAATACAATGCATGCAAGCGGCCTCCATATGATCGACCATAAGGTATGCCATTATGGTACATACATACGACAATAAGAAATTAATCGAATAGTTAAAGTGGTTTAAAATACCTACAATCAATTTCGATCTATTTTTGGGGATTCTAGGAGCTTAAACATACTGTTTTTCCTAAAAAAATCAAAAAGAAAAAAAATGATCTTTGTTGCATATCTTTCATTTCATCAGCCAATATTGATTTTTAGGGAAACTAAAATAATTATTTGCCTATGGATAAATTTTATTTGTGAGACTAGTAGGGATGATACATTGAAGATTCAAATTCATCAAAATGCACATGAATTGGAAGAAAATTCGTTGATAATTCAAGAGAATTCCAAAATGCTGGAAAAAGAAAACAAGATGATGACAACACTGAATGTCCGATTTGACGAAGATAATATATAATGGATGGAACAGAAAATAAGAAAATATAATTTTAATTAAGATCTTGTTCCAAATACCTTTAAAGAAAAAATATCATAGGTTGAAGGAAAAACATGAATGTCCATTTTCCACTCCAACCAATTCATTCCCAACTGCTATATTTTAGAAAAAAGTTTTTGTTTCTGAAATTTCTGATTTCTGAGCATCCAATTAATTAAAACTCCATTAATTGTGAATTTCAATCTAATATCCCATAGTATGAATTTGAGGAATCAGCACCACTACTCTAGGCTATGGATGTAGAATAAGATTTATTTGCTCTAGATGAGGAGAGAATGGAGGATCCATTCAAGTTATACACTAGTTCAAATGAGTATGATGGAAAAATAGTAGAAATTAAAGATGAATTAATTGAATATCATAAACGAGAGGATAATATACGTCCTATTCAACTACCTATTCCACTGGCGGACACCACTCCTCCAGTGAAAAAAATAAGGAGCACCCCTACATCCTTTTCCCTCCCCCTCAGCAACTGAAATTATATCCTTCATCTCTTTTGGGGGTTGGGGTCATTCATATATACATTGGGGGGTCTCACTTATGGAATTGACTAATAGATTTCATGAGAAATAATTTGTGCTGTTTTATAAAAATTAAACGTCATCCACCATCGGATTGGGGTTATCCCACTATAATTTCTTAAATCAGGGCTGTAAAATCCAAGCACCCTCCAAAGATTCAAACAAAGCATTATCACTCTCATTCAACTTTGTATTTATTTATTATTATTTTTATAAATAATTTCGTTATATATTTCATTTTTGGAATATGCGGTATCATATATGTGCTTAACTCAATGGTGATTTTGAAAAATAAATTCATGTTCTGTCATTTCTTCTCATTAGTTTTTCTACAATTATTTATAATTTGTCGAGACGATATAAAGCGTAGTGAAATTTATGTGTGGGGAGAGTGTAAACATTCTTAGTTGTTATTGTGTTCTTTCATATTTTCATTTTTTTAGGATCCTTGAGATTTAATGAATATTCTGATCACTTTTCATGTATTAATTGATTTTGAGAAAATTCAATTGCTTTTTGAAAAACAAAATCAATTTTAAATGATTGTTGATGTCAAAACCGATTACCATGGATTGTATTTTCAAGTATATTAATTAGTATAAATTAATTTTGAATCCCAAGCCCCTGAAACCCTGACTCAAAAAAAATTCCTATCCCATGAGTTATTCTAAACAAATTTAACATATTCATATTAATGCCCACATATTTTTGAGTGAAATATAAACATTGACTTAGGTCCATAATGTTTTATTTTTCCCTTTTGATGATTTAGATATCATGGAATGATTTTATTATTATTGATTCAATCCATTTTCTTTCCACAAATTATCTTGCGACCTACATATATAGTTATCCTTTGTTAGCCCTTACAAGCCATAAATTGACTTATAGGTTAAGGCCATATTACAAGATGATTTATCCTTACCTAACCATTATTTTTATGCTATTTCATGGATATATCATGTTTTAGTGTGGGGGAAGGTAATTACATTTGGGATCATTTTGATTTGTTTCATTGATGGGTTTTGGAGTAGTACGTCAATAATTTGGGCAATAGAAAATGAAATAATTATGCATGAGTCATCATTTCATATTTCTTGATTTGGTTCATTTGGTTCTCAATAAAAAATAAAATATAAGAAATGAAATAGTGTGCCTTTCTGGAGCATAAAAAATATAAAAAATGAAATTAATGTTGCACCTTTCAAGATATTTACAAAAAATATATAAAGATAGTAATGGGGAGAACATGTAGGATATAACCCCTTGATATAATTGATTGGCTTGTGTCCCATGTAAATGAAAAATGTATTGTCGTGTATCACATTATCAAGGAGGATTGAGTGAGTAATTTTCTGTGGTGTCACATTTTTACTATTTCATTATACTTATGAGTCAATACACGTATTTCTAGCCATGTTATTTTAATCAGTTTCCTACCAACCAAAACCGAATGAATCATTTGATCCTTTAATGAATACGGTCATGATTGAACTCATTTTCATGATTCTTGTTGGGTAGAAATGTGAATTTTCCAAAGCGTAGAGTTATACATGTAAATTTCCAAGTATTATCTTCACTCTGTAATTATATTCTTTTAAGTGAAAAGTGACAAAAAAATCTATGTGAGTTAGGTTGTGATTGGTACACAGATGGATTTATGAGGAAGAAGAAATTTAAATTCATGGAATAAAATGGGTTGGAAATAGTTTTTCATAAAAAATATGTGACGAAATTAGGTTTTTGATATGATTGTGGATGATTCCAAATTTTTTATTTTCGTGTGAATTTTGATTTGAATATACGATAATTGCTCAGGAGTGCAATTCTTAAGTTTGGCAGATTGAAAATGCTTATATTTTCACTTATTGTATACTATAATTAAATTTTTATGAACCCAACATACTTTTATTTAATGGGAAATTGTTACATATTTAGGAATTTGTGTTACATTGGGCCGAAATTAAAAAATGGCCTAAATCTGCAATTTTAATAAATCTTTATCATAGAGCTATTTTGGTCACATATCATAAAATATATTTGAAAATATTGAAATTATAATTTTTTTAATAGATTTTATATTTCTTTTGAAACTATATTCTGTAAAAGGGGATTATTAGAGCATCTAGTGGCCTAATCAAATAAATGATGTTGATTATTTTTTTGTTCTGAGTACATGGACCCTACCATCGTAACATCGACCAACTATGGCCTACACACATCCAAATGAGGTGATTCAACTTGTAGATGAAAGAGGAATTCACATTCCATTCAAAAATATAATTTCATTGAGTTTGGAATTCATTATGGGGGACATTTAATGACATATTTGAAATATCCTTCTTAGAACCTACGTTCAAAAAAAGAAAACGCAAATGAAAAATTCATAACTCATACATTAAATGACCAGTTTATTTGAAATATAATGGGGGGATGGAAAAAATAATTATGAAAAACATTTATGATTGATTCCATTCATGTATCGGTCAATTATTAGGTCAACCATGTGACAATGGTTTGCGGATTTAATCTACCTATAAAAGGAGAGGATCTACTACCTCTCAAATCATTCCATTCATCAACACACCATTCACAACAAAGGGAATTTTCTTCAGAGAGAAAGGGAAATAATAGGTGTATTCCATGATTTAATCACTCCATGAAGGAATAACTCCAAGTGGTTATGGGATACAAAGATCCAAATACATTTTCCATTTTGAGTTTATGTTTCAATTGTAAAATATTTCTTCATTAACTATCCTAGAACATTTTTGCATGAATGAAGGAGTTCCTTTTCTACAGTGTTTTTCATTTCATCAAAATTATTATATATTTTTTATAATAAAAGGAATTTAATGGTGTTTTCCTCACGGTCTTAATTAATTTGGAGATGTCTCCCCTTTGAGCACAATGATTTCAACCTATTTTGGATACACTGACAGCTTTGGGTAATTAGAACAATTTCATAAGAAGATCGACAAACATGTATGAGGTTTTAATTTGATATATATATAATTTAGATGTATACATTGAGTTATTAATGTATACAAGGATAATTCAATTGAAATATATTCATAAACAATGATAATGTGAGTGTCCAATGATCAATGTTTGTCCACCACTGCTATCTTTAGCTTGTTCTTTCTAGCTAAGATTGCTTTGGTATATTAATTGATAATGTGGATTTAATTTTTCATTTTAATCTAAATTTCATAATAAAAATCCCCACATATATATTAGATAAACTATTTACATATTTATTAAATTAAAAATCGACAATAGAAAATATAGTGTGTGTAAGTGGCCTTTTTATGATCGACCCTTGGGTGTGACACTATGGTAAATTAATAATATAATGAGAAATTAATTGAATAGGAAAATGTTACACAAAATCCCTACCATCATTTTGGTGCTATAGCAGGGTATCGAACCCAGGTCACCTGCATGACATACTGTTATACATACTACAATACTGAATTGATCGTAGGGATTTTCAGTCACTTTTCACTATACAATTAATTTCTTATTATCCTTTAAATGTACCATAGTGCCACACCCTACGGTCGATCATAATGTGGCCGCTTACAGGCATGATATTTTCTATTGTCATGTTTTAATTTAACTAATATAAAATTATCTTATCTAATATATATGGGGGAACATTATTATTAATATTAAATCAATGTGAAATATTAAATCTATATTATAAATTATAATACCAATGTAACCCTAGATGGAAAGATCAAGCTAAAGATAGAAGTGGTGGACAAACGTTGATCATTGGACACACCCTTTATCATTGTTTATGAATATCATTCAATTAAATTATCCAATTTATAAATTAAGACCTAAATGATTATACCTAAATTATCTATATACCATATTTAAACCTCATATATGGGTAAGAATCTTCATATGAAAGTGCTCTGATTATGCGAATACCTCCGAGTAACCAAAACATGTTGTACTCATCGTGCTAAAAGAAGAGACCTCACCAATGAAATTTAAACCATGAGGGAAATAACATTAAAATAATTTTATTATAAAAAATATAGAATAATTTAGAATAAATTGATAACATGATAGAAAGTGGTCTCATTCATCCATGCAAACAAGTTCAAGGATAGTTTATGAGAATATATTTTACAATGAAAACAAAAAACTCAAAAGGGGAAATGTCTTCAGATATCAGTTGCCCACCACCAAATGGAGTTAAAATATCATGGAATAATTATTTCAGGGAATTTACATATTATTTCCCATGCCCATTCAATCTAATTCTCTTTGTTATGGATTGTGTGTTGATGAATGGACTGATATAAGAGGTAGGCGCCTTTATCCTTTTGTAGACAGATTGAATCCTCAATTAGTTTTTGCTTGGTTGACCTATTCAATTTCAGATTCATGATTGTACCCCATCATAATTTTTTTATAAATCTATTTTACATTCACCCTCCAATGTTCAGATTAATTGTTCACGATACATTGGAGTTAGAAATTTTTCATTGGAAGTTTGTTTTTTTGAATGCAGGTTCCATGATGGTTCCTTCAAATATATGTCATTAAATGGCCACCATAATAGATTCCAAACTCCCTAAAATTAAATGTGTCAATGCACCATGGAATACATTTTTATTCTCCAAGTAGAATAATATCATTTGTTAGTGTGTATCCAGCACTGAGTTTTTGTTACTATGGTAGGGTCCACACAGTCCTAACAGAAAAATCATCAATTTCATTGATTTTTAAACCACTAGATGCTCTAATCTGCCCATGGTTTAGAAGAAAATATTGAAGGATATAATATAAGTATTCAAATAAAATTTTACAATATAAATTTGTAAATATGTTTTATAAGAAATGACTAAAATAACCATATGAGAAAAATTGTTAAAATTTCATATTTAGGACATTTTTTTCATTTAGGCTCAAAATAACACAAAAATATAATTATTTGACAATTCCCAATAAAATAACTATATGATGGGATTATAAATATTTTATTATATTTTAAAATAGGTGAAATAAGAGCTTTA
Source organism: Viscum album (assembly GCA_963277665.1). Lineage (NCBI taxonomy): Eukaryota > Viridiplantae > Streptophyta > Magnoliopsida > Santalales > Viscaceae > Viscum > Viscum album. The sequence goes on along the minus strand of OY728139.1, from coordinate 993,128,224 downwards.
TCAGGATGATATAAAGGCCCCCATCACTATTTAATATGAGTAAGATTATTAACAACACTTGTTGAGAGAAAAAGAAGGCTGAACCACCCATGGAGAGAAAGCAATCCAACAACAATGAGAGGGTGACAATTTCAGAAACCTAGATCTCTACATACTATATAGAATATAATATCCAATAATATTATTTTAATATTTATTTTATATATTGAATTCATGTGCCTCATGTTTGATGAAACTAACAACAAGAAACATAAACAACTAACAACACAGCCAAGGGGAGGTTTCCACGAAGCCAATGGGGAAATTCCCACCCAGTGGTACATGTAATGACTCAAATGAATTGATTGTTCAGATATATTAGTTGATATTATACATTTTTTTACCACAAATGAAGATAATATCTATATAGTTAATATTCATGTTGACATCCCAGATTGAGCAGGCCAAAAAATTAAGCGGGCCATGAAATTTACCTCATGTTGTAAAATGAAAATAAAATCCATAAAATATTAAAATTCGAAAATATTTTAAATTAAATTTCATTTAATTTAAATAAATTAATTGAAGGGAAATTTAAATGTTTTAATTTAAATATTCAATATAAATATAATTATTATGCATATTTACAACAATCAATTAAATTATTTAAATATATTATACGACATATGAATCTAAATTCAAAAAATCTATGGAATATCAAATATAATTAATATTTTCATAAATTATCATCAATGTGAATTAAAAATCCATTTTATTGATAAAATTACACCAAAAAAATAGAACAAAACATTATTTTAACTTGCATACTTTCATCAATTGGATTTCCATCAGATTAGGAGAAACACTAAATTTGTTAAATATGTCTCCCTTTTATATATTTATCCAACTAACAAAACATTAACATATTTATTTTATTTATCGAAGTCATAAATTTCAACATGATAATCCAATAATAAAAAGGGTTTTATAATGTAGAGTATTTATTCAAAAATATATAGAAAAACAAGAAAAAATCATCATCATGGAGAAAAGAAAAAACATACAATCACTAAACATAAACTAATTCTATTCTGAAATCAAGTTTAATATTTATTAGGTTAATTAAAACGCCATACAAAGGAATAAAGTATAGAAATTTTTTGATTTCAAATATATAAATAGAAGAAGAAACAAATCCCCTACTTCACATATTCAACATTCTTTATAGCAGAATGAGTCGATTTCATGGGTCTTTAATCAAATATTCTATGAAAATACTATGATCTCACATGGATTTTATTCCACAAATTCATTGATAATTGACATAGAAAATTCTATTAGAATGATGGAGATCATTTGGAATAACATGGAAAGAAGGAAAGAGAGGAAGGGAGATCAAAATGAGAGAAACCACTAGGAAATAGGAAGACCCTACCTCTGATAACCACAAGTTGTACTTGAGACATTGGGATTCTGACATACATAACTAGAGATTTAATGATTTTGAAAAAAAACTATGGTTCCTAGGGTTCAAGAGGATAGACTGTGGTAAAATTTGGTCTAGGAGACTCTGGGTTATTTATATGCCAACAAGATATTTAGAGGACCATGATGTAGCCCCTACGATAAAATAGTACAACTCCAAGACCACTGCACAGTAGGGGGAGATCATATCACGACCCATGGTAAAACACATTTCTAGGATCCACAGCAAGATCCCTGGTTCATATATTATATATCAAGGGTAGGGTCTACTACCTAGCAAATAATCCACTTTGTACCAACCCCTGGTTTGGTAGTAGCCTCCAAAACCACTACGATGCATCCACCTCACTCTATGACGTAGTGCACGACACCAGGGAATATCTAACATTGTATCCCACCACCAAGGGACATCCATGTCTAATATGGTATTATCCCATAATTTCATCCTTCGAGCCACCCTATTTTGTAGTCCAAAGACCATGACATTGAATCTTAGCATACTATGCAAAAAATGGATTCCTTCCACATCGAGGCCTCAATGTAGTGAAACCCGCCATATTCTCCATATATCCTCCAAACACCTTTTAAGATCTTCCAAGTGCCTCCAACACCAAAAAACCACAGAGGGAAGGGCCAGTAAGGTTTGATCCCTGACAATGATTATGTTTAAATTAAATTAATAGTTACAACATATATCTTATTAATTGAATTTATAGAATTTTATATTACATAATATATTTAAATAGTTTTATATTACAGATTTTTAAAAATTATTATTTTATTAAGGTCATTCTACCAGAATAATTAATGACATATATCCTCATTAATTTATAAAATATACTCAAACATCTTTTAAATATTATTAATATATTATAAAGTCCTCAAATTACTCCCCATATGACCATATTGTGATCAAAAATTTCAATGTTGATGTTAAAAAACATTCAATTGATTAATAAAAAAATGAAAGAATCATGAAGATATTTTATCTCTTTATAGTGATGTTCCCATTTACAATCAAACTATATTTATAAATATTTTAATTGATTCTAATAGTTTTCATAACATTTTCATTCAATTTGAAAATGTACCACTTAATCATATTGATATACTGGTATAAAATTTCTTCCAACTATCCATCCTAAGAATATTTATTTCAATAAGATTCATAATAATATAATTATACATTCAAAAATGGTTATTTATATATAATATACAACTTGGAATCCAAATAATAATAAATAACGAATTCAATTTATTGTCATCTACTATAAGGAAATGTTTTTCAAGTTATATAATGTTCAATATTTTTCATAAATGGTACTATAAGAACAAACCAAGGACAATATAGAGAGATCAATCCATGAAGTTACTATATATTTAAACTCCAATTATTAGTAATTGTGTTGAAATGTATATTTTGATAAACTCCACTTCCAATAGAGAAGCTCTACATTTCTACCAGAAAAGGGATATCAGATCAAGAATACATGAAAATCATTATCAGATAGAAGAAGAAAAAGAAGAAGAAGAAGAATAGATAGATCATATCCCACCAGTTGTCATATTTTAATGAATAATCATATTGGGAAAATCTTATTGAAATTTTTAGGCTAAAGAAGAAGAAGATCAGAATTGTTTTTGCGGTATTTTGACGGAGTTATATTTTCCATTTTGAGAAATAAAAAATGGGAATCCAACTGATTATCAATACAATGTACATGATTTCATTACGGTCATTTGGGTATGAAATTGATGAATGGTTATGAATGATACAATTTGTGTATGCTGACCAAAAAGTACCGTAACGTGTTTGTTGTAAAAAGTATATTACATCATTTCATTATACATGAAGCATATGCACTGCTGTGTTCAACATAATTCTACTACATGTAATGGAATATCTTACTAGTTTTATTCCACAAAAAGGTTTCTTTTCTAGTGGATTGTGTGGTATTAGTATATTTCCATACAATACCATTGTCTATAAATAATTATTGAGTAGTGTACCTTCTAAATTGTCATGTTTATGTGGTTATGTGTTTGATTTGTTTTTATTACAGAAAGAAATATTATAGTCGAATAGAATTTTGTGTCATAAGAAAGGAAACATAAAGGAAAATGATATCACAGAATCACCCACATCCCATCTAAATGATACTAAAATTCTGGTAGTGCAATCCAAAATGGTTCTAACTATGAAAACCTTAAGGAATCCACTATGGAGATATATTAAATTCATTAAAAATGTTCTCGATTATAATATTCCAATTTCAACAAGCTTAAGGAAGAACCAAACTATTTAATAATTCCTTTTCTTATATTCAAAAATCATTCTTGTTTCATGTTCTCTATCCAATTCAATTAAAACATGCAATAAAACATTTATTTAAATATGAATAATTGCATCAATTTGACATCCTTTATATTCCCTAAAACACGAGATTTATATAACATGGATTCTCTTTAATTGTTTATCCAACAAAGTAAAAATTATTGACATAATGTTATTTATCAAAATTCATCAATTTTCAAATGATAAAATAAGAATATAATCATGTTATACAAATCATAGTATAAAACGCACACTATATATGAAATTAAAAAGCAAACCAATATCATGGTGGAATGAAATAACATGTGACTACTAAAAACCCAATTCCATTCTATAATCTACATTAATAATTATCATTCCAATTATACTAACATACAAACGATAAAACATGGTCAATTTAATATTTTCTATAAATAAAAAATAGAATAAATGAGTTCACTACCTCAAAGAATCAACCATATTTTCATGAGAATGAGTCAATGTCCCATATCTCTGATCACATATTCTATTAGAAAAATACAATATACCAAGAATGGTTTTCCATTAACACGGTCATAAAAAACACCAAAACCACATAAGAATAATTAATATCATCAATCATAAAATCTATAGAAGGAATGTGATGAAACAAGACCAAATAGAAATATAACTCTCTAAAAGTGGAAGATCGCACCTTAGATCACCACCGATTGAACAAGGGAATTCAGGATAAATCTTTATAGAAAGGGTGCTTCTATGAAATCAAAAATAATTGTTGGGTTCCTAGGGTTCAAGTGTAAGCAGTAGGAGAAAACTAGTTTTTGTCTAATTATGGGTATTTATTTGTAGAGATATTATTAGAAGACTACAATTTAGACCCTTCGACCATATGGTAGACCACTTATACAGCTAATGAGTTAGAGGAAACCATATATCTGCCCCTGGTAAAATCCGCATTTGAGTTTCATTGATGGATCCATATGAAGATCCTATATATCTAGGGGAGGGAATATGAACTATCCTATATCCTGCATTGCAACAACCCCTGATTTAGTAGTTTCCTCAAAAAACACTATAGTGTAGCCACCACTCACCACGCCATAGTGCTTGACACCATCGATGGTCCTACAATCCATCAAACTATCATGGTTGGGCTAGGCCTAAAATAATGTAACTCCAATATTCCACCTTTGAGCCTCTCTGTGACACAGCTTGGAGAACATGGCATAGAAGCCTTTATATTGAAAAACCCCACAACTCCACTTCGCAACATTTCCTCAAATAAAAAATGTCACCCAACATTATACCCCATATACCCTAAAAAACATGAAACCTCATCTAGGAGTTTTAAAAACTAGAAACACATAAAGGGAAGGACCACTGAGGTATGTTCCCTTACACATTATATGTTTAAAAAATAGTAATAATTTCAAAATTATTATGTGAATTTTTAGAATTTTAGATCACATGATATTTTTAAATAGATTCTTATTACACATTTAAAAATAGTATTTTATAAATATCACTCTACCAAAATAATTCAGGATATCCATCTTCAATAATTAATAACATAGTCTCATGTTTTTTTGAAAATTTATGATTATAGTATAATATCCACAAATGACTCACCATACAACCTTATAGTGATCCCAATTTCAATTACCTTGTTTAAAAAATTATTAATTGATTCATCAAAAAAATTATAGAATCATGAAACTATTGTCTCTATATATAATGTTGTATACATGTACATTTGAAAGTGGTTTCTAAATATTTTAAATTATTATTATATTTCTCATACTTTTTTTTATTAAATTCTCATAGCAAGCTCTTTTTCTTCTAGATATGCGCGTACACAATTTTATCCATCTACTCATCCTAATAACCATTATTTCAATATGATTCATAATAACACCAAATCCTATGGATGAAAATATCACTATAGTAGAATATGAAACCTAGAATCAAAATAATAATAAATATGGAATACAATTTAGTGTCTACTTCTAGAAATGTTTTTTCAATTTTTATAAAGTTGAATATATCTCTTATATAATAGTACAATAAGAAACCAAGGTCAAACTATATATAAAAATCCATGTAGTTAATGTATTTTTAATCTCATATTCTATGTTAGTGTGTTGAAATGTATATAATGAAAAATTATTTAATAGAAATATATTATTAGATGGATACCCTCAAAAAATACTTGAAATCATATATTCCAGATGTAGTTAAATTAAAAATTGTTAGGATTCAAAAATAATATTATTTCAAGAGAAAACATTTAATTAGATATAGTTAAATAACAACCTAAATTCACTCAATTAAGGATCTCTAATAAAAATCCTTGTTTTTTTAATCATAGTCCAAAATTGATGAATGAAAATACAGTGAAATTGAGGAAAATAGAATATTTTCTATAATCTAAATATGATATGATGGAACCATAAAATATAGATTTTTTTAAATTAATAATGATTACTTATTGGAAATAGGGTTTACCTCATGAATTTGGATAACATCAGAGAGAACAAGAATGGAAGAAATGGGGATGAAAATGATGGTCTAATCAACTTGAATCAATTGAAAGAGAATGTGTTATTAATGATGCCTAGATAGTGGAACATGAAATGGTCTCTGGTGATGCGGTGTTGGAGCAATGATGGGTAGGTAGTGAGTGATTTATGGGAGGGTGAATAATGAGTGTAGGGAGGTCATGAGAAGGGTGTGTGTTATAGTTATTTTTTTCAGTGAAATGACAACCACCAATGGTCGTTTGTGTTAAGGTCCACAAAACCACATCTTTCTAGAAGTTCATTAAATAGGAGAAGCTCGTATTAAAGGTTATAAAATTATTGAAAATGGGAAAACTCATATTTATAATATTGAAAACGAGTTATGTTATTGATGACCAATTCTAATGATGAGATCATTGTGCCCATTATTAGGGTGAGAAATTGATGTTGTGGAAATCATTTTATTTTGTATATTTTTTTCCCCACATAAATGGTGAAATAAAAGACATTATCATGTGAATCGGTTAAATTTTTGGAAAATTATTTCTATTTTCAATAACATTAAATAAATTGAAAACATGATTATGTGCATTCAATAATAAAAAATCACCAAGAATTTCATAAAATGGAGACTATAGATATAGTTGATCATTAAAAAGATGAACATTGGTGAATATTGTAATGTTTAATGGACAACATGAATGTTGTAAAAATAATATGGTAGTTATAAGGGAACTTGGCTGACTCGAGGGAGAGCCCCATGGGCCCGGAGGCTGTGGAAACAACCAACATGGTAGAACTAGAATCCCACTTCCTCCATCAAATTTTCACTACAACACTAGATTCAGAAGTCAGTTCCAATAATCTCCCCTCCCTACATCATGAGATTATGTCATTTAATGTCTATTGTCAAAGATGAATCTGCATTAGTTCCGTTGTGTACGGTAATTTGTTTATATCAATTTTGTGTTGTCTTTCTAGTGATTCCTAGTGATTTGGTTTTTTTGAATGGATTGTTTTACAATCCAATGTTTCCGGATAACAATGCATCCCCTATTTTGGGATTCTTCCTTGTACTCGATGAATTCGATGTTATTCTCAAGAATCTTATGGTGGTTAATGAACCATGTGCAATGATAGGTTAGGTTTCCATCGTCATATCCTTTCATTCATACTCACCTAAATCCATGCATCATGTCCCTATCAATGAAAAGATATCTAGGATAACTCACCTCACCTAACTGTGACCCATACTAACCTTCTACCTCTTTTCCAACGAATAACCCTACCACCAACATCTAAACCCATGTCTCTATCTTCTGAAAACTCGGTAACATCAAATTATTCATTTGGAGGATGGTGTTCATCAAACCCAGAATTGTAAATTTCGATGGATGATCCAATAATAATATTAATTGATTTTAACTCATTCTTATAAAAATAGTTGTTTTAAATTAAGAGAAATGAATTTTTTATACTTCACCACTCTATGATAAAAATTATTTTACCTCATTTATATTCTTGTTTAATGGATCTCGTGTGACCCATTGATTTGATTTATTTTTCCCTCTATGTTCAATTACATTTATTATTGATCATATTGTGCCTTGTTAAATTCTATTATAGTCTTACAAAAGTTTTGTTTTCCTTCATTAGTGCATCATACCTATCGTGTCACCAGAACATCTTATTATTCATGTTGTCGGTTTCCCGTTGAGATTTCTTCTGATATTTATAAATTTTCTGATATTATTTTTATGTAAATAATGAGGCCTCTATAAATTAGAAAACTCTTAATTTATCCATCATGATATAATTATGTATAATATTATTTGATGTTTCATGTAAAATATAATTATAAATAACAAAATATTTAAATTTTTTAAGATTTTATAATGGTATTTCTGACCAATAGTTGGGGGGAGACCAGATGGGGTAGTAAATCCATTAGTGGATACATATTATTTAATTTCAATTTTTGGGTTATTGATTTATATTTACTATATTTTTTTGGAATTTAATTATTTTATAGATAAATTATATTTTTATTTGTATCGATACACCTAATTATTTAATGTGATTAGATATAATCCTTACTTTCCATCATTTGTTTAACATTCTTCTTCCCTAAATACTCTGAATGAACGCTCACATTTAGACATTTCACTTCATGTAGAACCTTATAATGGCAAGGCAACTCACATGAATGTATGGAAGACATGAAATCCAAAAATTTTATTTTATATTAATCACACATAATTGAGTCTAAAAGATGTTAAAATGATGTATCTAACTAAATTAAATGTATGATGTCTTGGTCCTCATCTTCATCATTAAAATTTATATTGGTGATCACTAATAAGATTTTATAAAACAAGTCCTAGTATGTCTAGATGGTTATTCCATGATGAATCTTAGTGGAATATAATTTGTTCTTTATATGTAGAATAAAATTTAAATATGTTTTCATATATATTTTTTCATGTCTAGACAAAATATTGGATGTGTAGGTATTTTATGTATCCTCTAGAAAGACATTATCACCTAAATTTTTTTAATGGGCTATGTGATATTATCAAAATTTCTTGAACCTAGCCAGTTAGTGTAATTGATTCACTAAGAGGGTGAGGGTTGAATTGATGATAAAATTGTAAGTTTCACTGAAATGAAACAAACATAACCTTTTGTTAATGATTTCAATTACCTACTAAAAACTAATCAAACAAATTTCCATGTAAAAAAATATTTACAAGTTTCACAACTAAATAAGAATATATATTTCTTATGTATGGTTAGGAAATGATTCAATACCATAAAATCGACTATTAAACAATCAGGTCATTATAATGGGTATGATATACCTTTTTGATCATATAAAACATTTAGAAAATCCAAAAGTGTGTGTGAACCATGTTTGCACAAATTGGGTTATACAATGATTGTTTAATAATTCATGGTATATTTTATTATTTTAGATACAAAAGGTGTATTATTTTAAAACAAAATCATCAATTTCTCACCCAGATGATTGTAAAAACATCATAGATTTTTTTAAAGAAAACATAGTCTTATTTTCATACGTATGTATCTACCAGCCTGATTCCTCAGAGTATGATTATTTCAAAACATTTATTATTGGAATGATTCTCACTAAAACAAAAAGTAAAATTTTCTGAGGGTAGTAGAGATGAATCAGAACCACTTCAATTCCCATTCTTCCTCATTGTAAATACCCATTACAGAAATAATGATATGATTACATAGCAAGAAACAATAATCAATTGCATATGATTGGAAAGAATAGTCGGATAATCAGCTGAGTATGATAATCCTTGAATAAAATTATCAATAATAAAAATTTAATCTTGTTTGTTCTCCTATCAGTACTTCATCAAAAAAAATTGAAAAAAGGTTCAATAAGAAAAATTCTTCTTCTCTCAAATATCCCTGAACATCACTCTCTCTTATTGTGAATTGAGCAGCATTCAAAATGTATAATGTACTTCCATATATATAGGTGACCCATGGATGTCTTTTTTAGGAATCAAAAAATCATTATTGATTAAGAAAATTCAAATAAATATAAAATTATCCTCAAATAATAGATGAATTTATGACATTTTCATCTCTATTTGATTCATCTCGATTCTTCTACAATATTAACTCCATCATATGAATTTCAATTCAATAATTGCTCTTATTTCAATTACAGAGTCTGGATTTCTGAGCATACTTTCTTCAAAAAAAAACAACTAAAAAATTTACTAAAACCAATATTTTTATTTTATAAAAAAACAATTGAAAATATAATCATTAATTTTCATTATCCATAATTTTGAACCACTTATTTTTATTTTCTTTATCTCTCAACCCATTTCGCCTAAATAGACCAAACACCATCTTTTTTCTGAAAATCCCACTTTAAAGCATTTTCTGGGTAACCATTATAAGTATTGTAATATTGCTGACACAACATGACCTAACGGGATTATAGGAACTCATATTTATTATTACTACATTGAACTACCCCTCTCCAGCATCTAAATCATGATGTAATCCATTCACCTTAACATGTTTATTTGTCTATGCTTCTAATGCTAGCATATGATGGTCCCTATACAACTAGCAATACCTCTCTTTCTTCCAAATCCATTAGATCTATGATCGAGAATGCACATTTCCCTGATTTATAAGACATAGACTACTCCTTATAGAGTATATATGGTCCATTTAATCCCAATTTTATGTGGCCTCATGGCCATGAGGTTTTCTGAATATCTATAGTGTCTTGAATTCCTTGAGGATTCTAAAAATCCCGACTGGGATGATGATTTTGCATGGACCAAAGGTCGTGAAGGACATGAGAAGAAAAATGGTATCCAAAAATCCAAAACATATCAATAGTTCTTGATGTTATAGTACTGAGTAGTTCCTGCAATAGTAACAACTATAGTTCCGACTGTAGTACCTGCTATAGTATCCCAAAAATAGTTCTCTACCCATATTTGATATTAGCTCCCTTGCATTCACATGTCGAGTCCACAAAAACAAGTTTGAGGATCTTGTGATCTATTCACAAAGTTGAACTTTTCAACATCACATTCATAATAATTATTGATCCTCTTGATAATTTTGAAAAGTAATTCAACACATGTACCACTTGTTGATGTCATTGGAAATAATTTTCTTCATCTTTGGATTAATTCCATCATCTTTAATTTATCCTCATCCTAATTATGATCATTCTATGTATGATTAGGTTATGTATTATTTTACTGTGTATGAATGTTTTCTAATGTGTACGATGGTGAACAGATGATACAATCAATATGTACCATCTCCTTTTCCATTTCATCAGTTATTCTTGTATCACAACTTATCCAATCAAATTATTATTTTTATATAAAACTAATTAGAAATGAATCATCACATTTAAATTAATCATAGGCATGTAGACTCTATATCTCCATTATAACAATTAGTTATTTTCACTGAATTCAGAGTAAATATACAGACCATTTACTTCGAGAATGATTTTATTCCTTTCATTCTGACCCAAGATGACTCTAATAGCCATTTACTTCTATCAAGATGTGTTATATTTTATTCTGGACATTATCTATGTCTGTTTACTATCATACATATTTATATCATTATAATTGAAAAACTGTGTAGGATACATTTAAAGACATGAGTAAAATTCATTTGAAAAAAATGGTTACCATGATATTCACCCAAATTAAAATGTGATGTGATATTCCCTTTGATAATAAAACATCTTTGACAACAAACAGACGGACTTGAAAACAATCTGCTTCACCATCAGCTCATTATAACATATCAGGAAGGACATCTAATTAGGTTGTGATTGTTTGACTATCTGTGCGAAAACTAACTTGGTATTTCTTAGGAAAAAAGAGGGTATATTTCCACAAATTTTGGATGAACATGGCTATAATTTTTATTATCCAAAAATTAAAATCATTACAACCATCAAATTTAACTATTTCATATTTCACAAATGTCATTGTTTTTTTGGGTGGCTCTGATACCACATTGATGTTGGGTAATAGAAAAATACACCCCAGAAAATTTATTCAATGGACCGCCGAATTAAAAATATAAATTAAATCAATATAATAAAATAAAATATAAATCATTACAATGAAAAAAACCCAAATAGATTGATGTTTTGGCAAGAACGAAACAACAACAATTTCAGAAGAGGAAATGTCAATAAAAAACAATGGAAACTTAAGGATTTATTGGATTGGATACCTTGGGGGCCTACTACAAGGAAATAACAACACTAAATCATGATTGATCGTTATATTTTCATACCAAAAATGGATTAAATTTTATCGAGGAAAATAATATAGCAAACATTAATGCACATAAGTCGTAAAATAGAAACTACGCTTTAGAGGCATCGATAATGAAGAAAGCTGAATTTAATAAAAATCACCACAAACATATTTATAGGAGTACGTATGACTTCACGATCCATGAATAATGATTTCACTTCTACATTGGATCTTTCCATTAGAGGATCATTATAGGTCTCAGGATTTGAGAAATGGAAACACATCGTTTATAGGGAAGAACCCCAACATGCTCCACCATAACCTGCAAACTAGTGGCATGTAGGGGGTCAGTGAGACACCAGATGAGTCCACTGATTATAAAAAAACACAACCACTAGACAGAGTGAATCCATGGAAGATGATTTTATGAATTGGAAGATAGAAAAAGAAGTCTTAACCATCAGTGGGGAGAAAAACACCCACCCGTGACATGAGGTCGTCAATTTTGGGAATATGGGTCACTTCTTACCATATAAATTCAACTGCAGAAGAAGATTATTTTTAGATTTGTCTCATATATCAAATTTTGGTACCATAAGATTGATAAAACACTATACCAGAATCCTAGCTGGCAAGCTTCACAACCCTGGGGAGGAGGCCACAATGACTACGTCGAACTGCCACACTGCAGCAAAAGGAACAGCTAAAACAAATGTATGGACATGACAGATTTGGTGTCAATATCCACTATTGAAAATAAAAAATAAAGAGAATAGTTACTTAGAGGATTGAAAAGGTGGAACAAAAATCGTGAAATCCAAACAATATTGGCTAGCAGTTAAATAAACTCATACAGTAAAATGATGCAAAAATCTAGCTGATATTAAAATGAGTAAATATTAATTAATAAACTTCTTTTATTTAGTACCATTTTGATGATAGAAGATGTTAAATTGTTTAATTTAAATTTTTAATTTAAAAAAATTAATATCCAAATTAACAACATGGTTTAAAATTATTTAATAATGACCTATATCATAAGCATCCAGTTTCAAGCAATTTAAGGAAGCACAAAACTCATTAATCATGCCGTTTATTATAATAAAAAAGAATTACAACTTCATGTTTATTATCCAATTCCATTAACTCCTGGAAGAAAACATTTAGTTTAACAACCATACTTTCATCAATTTTATTACAATCAAATTATGAGAAACATCGGATTTGGAAAACATGTATCCTTTATATTTATTTTTCTATCCAACTAAACATTATCAGCCTTTTGTTCTTTATCCAAATTCATCAATTTCAACATGATATACCAAGAACAATAACATTCTATAAAAATCATATAGTATATATAAAAACCTATATTTAAAAATAATATGTAACCCATTATCACTGTTCAAATCAACAACTCATGATTGCTAGACATAAACTAATTCCATTCATTATTCTGTATTAATATTTATTAGGTTAATTTCACTACCATACTAATGGAAAAACCCTAGTAAATTTATGATTTCCACTTCTCACTACATCATTTTAGATTAGAGGTTCACTTATTCCCAAAATACATTGACTCTACACTACAACAATAATTGAATGATTATTATAAAAAATGTAAACTTCATGTTTTGAAACTATCAAATAATCCACACAAAATCAAATAAAAGTCAAAATCCCTAACCCATCTTAAGCTAGAGACGACATACTAAAATGTTTACAAAACACAGCTAACATATATTTTGAATTATCAAGATGTTGTTTTCTTGTTCCCCTTACCACCACATACAACAATCACACAAATAGATATGATTTTCAAGTAAGCTTCCAAAATTCGCGCTATCTCTTTATGTGTTTGAATATTTCAAATAGGCTTCCCCTAATCTGATTATCCCACTAGATTTTGCAATAAATGTATATAAATATATATAATTTAAATTACTAATTAGCAACATTTATATTCTTGGATATCCGTCCACTATCATCGATGACCCTTACATAAATCATTTAAAATAAAATAATAATATGTCATCATAAAAATGACCAAGTGACATGATATCATAAGAAAATATCATTTAAAATTATAAAATTAATTGAATAAAAATTATTTAAATTGTGTTTCTCTTTTGTTATCATTTAATATCAATTTATAAGAGTTATAATTTAAAATGATTTAACATAGTACACTTTTTATAAATATTTTAGAAAATGTTATCATGATATATTTACCAATATATTTTTAATAATTAGTTTTCTTGTATTTATTATTATTCTATTAAAAATAATAATAATTTAAAATTATAAAAATTTTAGAAGATAATTTTAAATTAAATAAACATAATTTAGTTTTCCTGTATTTATTATTATTCCAATACCCAAATATTCCATGTTGTTATTTTATATTCTCCAATTTATTTTTAAAATTACATGTCGATGGTGGGGCATGGGTTTCACCATTTCTTTCCCACCATTTCAGGTGTAGGGATATATATTTCATTGTAAAATAATATTCTCTAAAAATATCATGGTTGATTCATGTTGGGATATCATATTCCATAACAATATATATTTACTTTGCTTTTAATTATATAAAATCCCAACTACATAATAAAAACGAGTTGCAGTTCGATTCTTGAAAGAATATGATTCTATTCATAACTTCATTATAAATTATTTTTTCAATATTTTCAAAAAACATTATCCAAGTAGACAAAATATATAAATAATAGAAATACATATGGAAATTATTTATAATAATCATTGTGGGTATTTCACTCCTACCTCATATGGTATATGAATTTATATTTAATTTCATTTCATTGCATGGCGCATCCCCACCCAACCATGTGAAACATTTATTTATTTATTAACTATATTTATTTAGCCTTATTTTGATAATATCCACTACCACACATATCAAAATTTTTAACTCTACATTTTTTTCATTGTTAAAAACACTAACAAAGGATAAACTCGTATCACTGCAAAAAAAAATCAATGATAAATGATACTTCAATTATCATCCAAAAAAATTGTGAAAAAATAACTTTTTGACACAATTTTGTTTAGCACTGGTTAAAGGGTTCCATTTATCAATATATAAATTAATGTTGAAAATATATACCATGAATAATTTAATTCATATATAAATAATAATATATTTTTAAATATATTTTATTCACTGCTGAAAAATGGTGTTATCCCCATGCATCTATAGTCAATGTTTGTATAAAATGTGAGTATATAATGGATGGAATCGGTCTATACCATGATTTAGGTAAACCATGGGTATTGACACATTATCCAAACGGTTTTTAAAAAATTGTTGTTATGGGTTGAGATATAGAAACGATTTTTAATAAAACCATTGGGATTGAGTTCTCTCAGATCCCTCAGCCTCTCACCCACCCTGATTCACTCGTGCACCTTGTTCACCCATCACCTTAGTGCTGACTGACTCCCTACTCCTATGTTATCTCATAATTCATATAATCTTTATTTCAACCTTCATCAACAATATATTAGAGAATTTAAAATCCTTCATCACTTTTGTAAACTATTGTTTTAATTTTTATATTTTAGGAATAAATATGATAGAAAAAAATAAATGTTTTGTTTTTATTTAGTTATCCACTACATTTACATAAATCTAATAATTTTTTTAATATTTGGTATTAGAATATGTATGTAATTAGATGAGTAATTTTTTTGTTTTATTAATTGACTAGGTGATTATTTTATTTCCTATGTTATATAGTATAATTAATCTATTTCCTTTTCATAGATTAGTTTACCCTTGAACATATAGTTTTTATTCATACTATTATATAGGTCATTCTATTCTTACACACCTTTAAGGAGTATTAAAAATAATCAATTTCCCTTATATAGATTTTTTAATGGACTGAACTTACCCTTACACATGGTTGAATAACATACAACATTTAGATCTCTTTAACACCACTAGAAATCCATTTCATTTAATTTCTATATAATGAATCATTCTATCAGGTTAGGTTATGTAGATTTTAAGATCCAATATTTATCTACATACTATTTTTTCAGCCCTTAAATACTATTTATTGGAACCACATTGTTGTTATAATTATTTTTCCAAGTAGCATCTGAGTATCATAGAAATCTCTAAGACGATACCAACATGTTAGTTTATAATAAATAACATAAATGTTTCCCCAAAAATCCAAACAACATTAGTAATACAACATATTGGATTTCAAAAATTAATAAATCAAAAATATGTTTCAAATATACTTTTTCTTTAATATACAATTATATTTATATATATTCTATAATTTATGGTCAAATTTACAATATTCTACAATTAATTAATGATTTTTGAAATATAATATAGAAAATGGAATTTCATTTCATACAAAAATATTGTAATTGAAATGATCATTTTAATGAACACAAGGTGAATACCCCCCATGGATTGTATTTACCCTTTCATCCAACATCTATCAATTTATAATATTTAAGAGTAATGTAAAATTAGGCAGTAGTACCTCTTACATCCTCATATTATTAATTATGGTTTTTCTCAATGGATGAAACATTTTCTAATACTCTTCCTGCAAGATTAGAATGTGGCTTATTTTTTTAACCAATTATGATTATTTCACATCAAACGATATCTCTATGATTCTTTATCCTTCTTATGTAGGGTTCCATGACTATTAAGAGACCAATCCAACTAATACATGTCTCTTCTTTTCATACATTTGTCTCACAGCCATCAATATGATTCCTCTACCAATCGAGGTATCTTCCATCAAATCATACCACTTGAATAGTGGATTGATATGTGAGATCATTAAGAAATAGTTTTTTCTTTTACTATTTTTTAATATCAATAAGAGACACTTCAGTCATATTCTTCATCAGTGAATCCTTATTTATGGTCACTTCCATCACAATATAAGCACACTATATGTGTATATAAAGACAATTTACATAAATTTTGGAAGTAATTGTTATTGTATGAGTTAGTGGCTATTAATTGGATATTATTAAGGCTTATGGATAAAGAAAAGTGATACATTTTTTCATTTCCAATTAGATATTAGTAGTATTTTATAACAAAGTTTTTATTACATTTCATTTATCATACAACATGGAACTTAAAAATACATTATTACATATTAGATATTTTTATCTAAATATTTGTTTCAATGATATTAATTTTGGTTGAAAATTTATATTTATATAAATTATATAATAATTTTATTGATATTATTAAAACATGTTTTTTGTTTTAAATGTTAGGTGTCACATTATTGTTATTATTGACTAAACTTTTTTTATCATAAAGACAAGTGTAAATTACATTCATATTTTGATTATGAACAAAATTAATGAATTTATAATAATGAATGTGTTTGATAATGATCGAGGTATGTACTGTCTTAGGATTCCTCCTATGGTTCACATAGTGAGTATAATAATTTTTATATTTTACTTCTTCATTATATTTAATGTCATGTCCTTATTTATTATCAAACTTTTTATTGACATTCGACTAAACCAGAGTATAATTATTCTAAATCTAATAGTGTGAGTCCAAAAGAGGGTTCACCTGATGCTACATAGAGAACCCATTATACTCATTCACACAGTATCCAACAAATAGACACCCCATCTTCAACAAATTTTCATCCTCCACTAGAACATTCAAGCCTATTCCCACCCATTCATCCAATACCATCTTATATGTCCTCTTATTATTCAATCATGTCTATGTAATCACCAAAAATGTTTCCACAAATACCATATCCATATGCTATGAAATATCCCCACCCCTTATATCCAAACCCGACTATATTTACACAACTTCCATTTCCATCAATCCATATCGGATATGATGATTTTGATCCATTGACTTCAACTCTAATGCAATCAGATAACCCAGTGTATGTATTGTAATTGGAACATTCTATTGGGGTATCAAGAACAGGTTTAATAAATGTTTTCCATGTATTTAAAATATAAAAGAAATCATTTTATAACATTTATTGAAATATCATAATGGAAAATAAAAGAAGGTAAATATGTACACAAGTATTTCCTTGCTTCACACCATTTGATCCTACTCAACAGTAATAACACAAACAGATTTATCATTATTATTATTATTAATTTCAACAGATAATATATAAATAGCGAGAACAAAAAATAAAGACCACACACAAAAACTAAATAAACTATCTTGAAATAAAGTCTTTTCCACTCTAGATAGAGTGATGAAATATGGATCCAAGGAGGCGATGTTCTCCCTATAACTAGATGTACTCACACACTTAACCTTGAGAAACAGTCGGTAAATAAAAATTAACAACACTAAATCAATGTTCTAGAAAAGTAATGAAAAATATAAAAAAAACAAGAATCTCAAAAGAGGGTTTCTCTCTGCCAATGTCAAATGATCATGAACATGAAGTGCTTTAATAAAGTATAGAAGGTTCAAAATCTATACTAGGAAAACTCAATCTAGAAGGGGTGAATTTTTTTTTGGAAGAAGATTTCCATTGAGGGTTCTATCTGCCTCTTTATTCTCTCTCTCTGTCTCTATGAATCAGCAAGCACTAATGAAGAACCACACACACCATGAAAAATAAACGGTTGAATCACTATAATAAAGGAGTGGAAAAGCGAGGTTATTCTTTGATAGATGTAATAGTCATGGGTCTAGATGAATAATATGAGGGTGAACAGAAGGATCACAAATTATAATTGTTGAAATAGACCCTGTGAAATCCGGGGAACATGAAAAGCATTGGGAAAATTGGCGGCAAAAAGTCTTAACAGAATAATTGAATTAAAAAAACCTGAGTTCTGGGGCCAAGAGATAATTGTTCATCAACATTCATCATTATAATAGTTATATGGTTCTATGTGTTGTAAAACATAGTCTATATGATCTTGGGAAATAGCCCAATGTCCCATAGACAAAACAAATGCCTAGAAGAAAAAGTAGTCTAGAACAAAGCCCATTGAACAAAGAGGCCCACATGGAGACCCATAAAACAACATTCCACATAAATAATATTGGATAATAATAAAAAAACACATATTAATTCATGTTAATAGGAAACAATAATATTAATTTTGAAAAATCAAACTAACAAATCTCAACAATTTCAATATTAAAATAAAAACACTATTAGTGTTCTTGAAAAAAAATTACTACACTTAACAAATCCCTAATGTGAATATATTTTCTTAAACCAAAAACCATATGTCTGCCTTCATTTACCCAGCATGAAAATCACCTATATTTATAAGTATTGGAACATGTTCCACCCACACTACAAATATTCTTCTAACAGATTACATCATGCTCATAAATTAAGCAATCTAAGAAACCAAATTAAAGTAGAGCTTACTAAGAATTACCTTATACACTATCAAAATCAAAAATCCCAAGCATGAACATACCTGGAAATGAAACAACCCTTCCCATTGGTAAAATACATAGAATGATTAAATGAAAACAATGTTCATTATTCCATATTGATCATATTGATATAAAACAATATTATCATCAACCAGAAAACATGAAGAATGCAAGAAAAACTCCACCTAAGGATGAAAATTTAAACCATCATACAAATACCTTTTCACAGACCAATATCCCCTACAAATGAATGTGGATCCAATACTCTGATCCATAGAAAAAGACAACACTTAACCTTTGTACATTTCTATCAAAGGGGATAAAAACAAATAAAGGACATACATTGTTACATGATTAGGACATTCCAAATGTTATTGTTCTATAATATATCTATATCATTGGTTAATATGGTTACATTTTATGGTGTATATATCTCCACACTCAAAAGAATATAAGAAGTTAAAACAATACTTATCATTCCTATCTTTATATATCATATGACCCTTACTATACATAATCTGAGGATCACTCTTAACACTGCCCATCTCTTCCTTGAAACCATGTGTTTGAAGATCATGGTACAGAATAACTGAATTTTATTCAACAAACATAATGGAATCCCTGTCATATATCATGGAGTCTTTTTGAAAAAGAAAAGAATCATCCTGAGAAGATAAAAAATTAATATATTGATCATAATCTAAAACAACTATATCAATACAAACTAAATCATAAAAAATATTGTTTAAATCGTCAATATGAACTTGTACAGAAGATCTATGAGAAATTTTTGGATTATATAATTGTATATTTTTATATAAATATTCAAGAATTAATTTTTATATATACATGTGCTCATGTTTATGATAAATAGATTTAGGAGTGGTTTCATGAAAAAATTTATAAAAAACCTTATATTCTAGTGATAACAGAAGAGTATAGTGTGCCTTTAAGCGTATACTATTATGAACGTCAACAATCAATGTGGTGGGATGGTCATCGGTAGTGACGGTAACAACGAGATTTTTTTAACAATGTAATGCATTATAATGACCATTGTGAACTTTTAAATTACACATTTTCACTCTACACAAATTAAAATCCTTTTTCATCGTCAATAATTTCGATTTCAAACATGAAAATCATTGTAAAATAAAAAAGATCACACGCTCTAATACCCCCAGATGGGTAATTGATAATAGGTTTACTGAATTCAATCATAGTATATGCAACATCATAGAAATAATTTAATAATAAAATAAAAAAATGGAATCAAAATTTTCAAATAGTAATGTTGAACCTGAGTATTTACATGGTTCAAACCTATTGGTCCTACTCAAAAACAAGAACACCACCATGGTTTTCGTTATTATTTTACAAAATATAAATAAAATTTATAACAATAGAAACTATTAGTAAATAATGACCATGCACATGGAAAATAGTGTCTATCTAGGCATGGGGACCTCATCATTCTAGAGCCAATGATGAATTATTGCTTGAAGAGGGTGACATTCTAACTCAAACTAGACAAAAATTAACATGAATCCACAAAATTTAGACCCCAAAAATAAAATAAATAATATGAACATGTGACTCAAGATCCATAAATAGTTAAAAAACGATTTCAAAACCATAACCTTCAAGAGGATGCAGCTCTACACAGGTCATATGATCCTGAACATGAAGTGGTCCACCAATGTTTGAAACGCTCAAACTCCCATTTGAGATGTCTCACTGAAGAAAGCGGTGTGAAAATAATGAAAGAAAAGGTCCACTATAGGTTCCCCCACTGTAATGGTCCAGACATCTTCGGCCCATTCCTTTGTCAAAAAGGAAGTCTTGAAGAGTTCCAGAGGGTAGAATGGACTTTTCCCACAATTTTTGGAATTTCGAAACTACACGCCTTGTAGTTTGACTACACGCCATGTACTACCTTGATGGGTATACCCCGTGTTGAGGCCGTATGTCTTCGTGTAAAATAAGTGTGTACATGCCGTGTGACCCATAATACACGCCGTGTAGTCCATCCCCGTGTACACGGATTCCTTAAAGCGTGTGTTGACCAGTCAATGGTCGTGTGTCGTGTTCCGGCCGTGTCCTTGCCATGTGGAATAAATGAGTACACGCCGTGTAGTCAGTTTTACATGCTGTGTATCTCTTCCCCCGCGTATGCGTTACCCGTTAGGCATGTGTTGACCGGTCAAACGGTTGCGTGTCCCGTGAGCGCCGCGTCAGAAGCCGTGTGGTGACCGTGTGAAACGACCGAGTACACGCTGTGTACCATTAAATACATGCCGTGTAATTTGTCTTTTCATGCCTATAAAATGAGGGGTCCACTCCTCCTTGGGAGCGCACCTCTCCTCCCCTCTCGTGCAGGCAGAGCTCTCCCAAGACTCCCAACTTCTACCTCTCATAACTTCTTCTTCCGGGCTCCGATTCACGATCCATCAGCGGCCACGGGATCGTAACGATGAGATGAAGCTTCTGAGCCTAGACTTCTCAATTTTCCCCTTGTCCTTTCTTCACCAAAGGAGGCTTTTTCCGTGTTGAACGGGGGCGACGCTCCTCAATGAACGTCATCTTTAAGGTACGTTCTGTACCTTTCTTTTGATCTCCTGTTTTTGTGTTAAGGAAAGTAGCACCGTAGACCTAAATTAAATCTCCCTTGGTTGTTAGTTGAGCCGCAGCATCCACAAGAAGGTGTAGTCAGGAGGGGTGATCAGGTCCTCGTGGTGGCTGTTCTCGCGAAACCTTTTGAGGTAGGGGTTTTTACCTTTGTCTCTCTACTTGGTGCAACATACGGGGTGGGGTATTCTTTTGTTCTATGAGATGCAGTTGAACCTTTAATAAAGATAATAACCGGATAAAGAAACGGTTTGGGGAATTTGTGTTGTTTCTGTTGCTTTCCCGTTTCTTTTATCCTATAGTTATGATGTGAATTGAAAGGCTTTTTCCTTCTGAAAATCACGGCCGTTGGGGGCCTTTGTTTGTCCAATGATTATCTGGACTGTTTGTGGTTGGTTTTTGTTGAAACATGAAATTGGATAATCACGTAAAGATTGGACATTTAATTGAAAAATGGAAAACCCTGTGTGATCACCCCGGTTGAATAAATGGAATAATGAACATGTTGGTTTGGTTTGATTGTTATGGAATGTGGAAAATGGTTTTTCTGGAATGGTTGTGTGATGTGATGTTGGGCACCGGGGCTGCGATGTTTGGGTGGTGATCTTGTTTACTTGGTTGATAGTGGAAACGTGGATGTGGATTTGTGAACGGTGGGGTTTGAAATGGAAAGTGGT
Source organism: Viscum album (assembly GCA_963277665.1). NCBI lineage: Eukaryota > Viridiplantae > Streptophyta > Magnoliopsida > Santalales > Viscaceae > Viscum > Viscum album. The sequence goes on along the minus strand of OY728139.1, from coordinate 993,105,398 downwards.
TTATTATGGAAAAATGTTTTTGAATGAAAAATGTTTTAAATGTGGAAAACATTTTGGTTGTGGAAAATGTATTATGTGTGGAACTTTGGAATGAATGAATGATGGAAAGTTGTGATGGAATTGAATTAAAAGTTGTTATGATAATGAGATGGCATGTGGTTGCTTGCGTTTTACCTAACTTTGGTTGTGGATGACCTGGATATGTTTGTGGAAGGTTTAGTCTGGATGATAGTTGCCCAGTAGTAGGAAATTGATAAACAAATGCTTTAACTTATGAAAACCTAAATGGGGTTGGGGATGTTTGTTTGTTGTATGCATTCTCCGTGGTAGCAGTGTTGTGGTACGTGCTCAGTTTCTCTTTTTAGAAGCCATAGGTTGGGCTGTGTGTTTGATATATGTATATATACAATTGTAGCTTCGTGTTTTTATCACACCACGCCCATGTCGAGCACTTAGTGACGAACACTCCCATTTTATGGGAGAGGGTGTTTCCCCCTTACATACTAGCTCCTTCCTGCTCCTTCTTCCATAGGTTGTGATGGCTTGTGACGACCTTACACCCAAGACTCTTCGGGTAGGTTTCAGAGGCTGTAATGGCTTAAGGCGACCTTACACCCAAGACCCTTCGGGTAGGATTCGAGAGATATGTGATTTTAGCCCAAGTCTCTTCGGGCAGGTTTGTTTTCCCAAGAATCTTCGGGATGAGGCCCAGGTGTGTTCGGGTGAGGATGTGATTGTGGTGTGTGAGGGCCAGGTGTGTGCGGGCGGGATGGGTGGATTGTGGGGCCTAGGTGTGTGCAGGCGGGATGCGTGGTTTGTGAGGCCCAGGTGTGTGTGGGCGGGAAGAGTGTGGTAGCTTTAGGACATTCGTCGTTAGGAATAGTAGCTAACTAGTGGGAAATAGTGCAGGTTACCCAATACTCTTGTTTTATATATATACTATACTTGCTTGTGTTACTTGGTGAGTGTGACCAGTGAGGCTGGGTGGATAGTTTTCCTTGCTAGGGTTTGGTTATTCTATTTTCTCACGGGACATTAGGATGTCTCCCCACTTGTGCACGAGAGCTTTTGGTTTCCTACTGAGTATACTTGTATGCTCACCCTACGTTTGCTTTCAGGTTTTCAGGAGGACTACTAGGGCCGTGCGGGACCCTACTAGTCGGCAGTTGGAGCTGTGCAGTTGCTGTTTTCTTGTTCTTCTTTTGGTATTGTACTTTGAGCTTACATGTACTTGTACCTGTTCAGTTTTATTTATACATGCATATGGGACTGGTTTGGGTTTCTTTTCTACACCTTTGTTCTTTTCCTTTTTGGTGGTTGGCTTGTCCTATTTCTCGATCCTAAACAATTAAAAGGGTAATGCCTCCCATACTTGTGAGAAACTCATACCCTTGGTGCTAGTCACCAACCCGGGGCCTACTGGAGGAGGGACTCGGGAGTCATTATCTCCCTTTCACCATTTCCAGCTCAGGAGGGGCATCTTTGATGGAAGGGGGTCATGACAGAATGGTATCAGAGGTGATGGTTGAGAGATAGGACAGAGTCTGGAGTTAGGAACAGGGTGGATTTCATGGGATGGTAGGGCAACAGTGTTAGTTAACCTTGGTGTGTGACATAGTCCAGGGAAGACGAGCTAGGACATGGGATTTTAGGGCCCCCCGTTATCCGATGCGAGGACTCTGAACCTTCCGAACAACTATGCGAGGCTACATTTGATTGCAGGGTAGAGACCCTAGGGATGGTACATGCATCATCATGATTGTGTTTTACTTGATTTGGGTGATCTGGGAATAAATTGAAGTTATAAAATGAACCCTTGAGAAATCTCCTTACTACTCGGGCTTAGGCTTTCCTTGTTTACCGTACAGCTATGTCACCTGGACGGCGTACCCAGGTGGCTCAGGTGGCCGAGGCCCAGCAGATTCAGACAGTCGATCATCTGAAGATCGATCGAGAGGAGGAAGACATCCAGTGGAAAAAGACCCTCCGTTCCTTCCAGCGTCAGACCCTCATGAAGTACGAGGGTCGTACTTCGGACCTAGAGATGGAGGGGTGGATTGAGGATCTAGGGATTGCTTTTACCTTGATCCGTGCTCCGAGAGAGTACTGGGTCCCCCTAGTAGTCAGTCAGCTGAGAGGCGCGGCGCGCCAGTGGTGGATGCTCTACCTCGGAGAGAGGAAGGAGGCAGAGATTCCCTGGACTGACTTCGAGAAAGGGTTCCGAGAGGAATTACTTTCTTCTTTGATCAAGGTGGAGAAGCGTTAGGAGTTACTCTCCCTTCAGCAGGGGAGTATGACGGTCCGAAAGTTGGGGATCAAGTTCAAGAATCTCCTACGCTTTTCTCTGGAACTCTTTCTGGATGAAGAGTCTCGGGCAAGAAGTTTGAGGAGGCACTTCGTCCTTCGCTCCAGTATGTTGTCAACCCCTTCACCCTTCCGACGTACTTAGCCGTACAGAAGAAGGCGGAAGTTGCAGGGAGGTGCACCCCGAGAAGGGATCTAGGCGGGTCCGTCAAAGGGGAAGGCGGTCAGCAGTAGACCTCCTGCGACCGGACCTTCTAGGTTCAGGCCAGTGGGGAGCAGGCCCCAGTGGTTCTAGTTCAGATCTTCTAGTCCTTGTCCTTCTATCTCGAGTCTAGGACCGAAGTGTTTCTCTTGTGGAGGTTTCGGGAACATTCGGAGTCAGTGCCCGACCAGAGCTCAGTACGGTGGAGGTGGTCAGGATCAGTACCCACCTCAGCATCACCAGTTGCCAGCGAGGCCCTTTCAGCAGCAGCAGGGCTCTTCTCCTACGAGGGCAGACTTTGCAGGAGGAGGCCAACCTCAGGGTGTTCCTCAGGGACCTCGACCAGGGCGAGGTTTGGGAGGCGATCGACATCAGAGAGGCAGAGGAGCTGGGCGTGGGCAGCTGCACGCAGCAGAGTTGGAAGCTCTAGCAGGACCAGAGGTGGTGCGAGGTACGATCTGTTTGATCAGCACTCTTGTTTCTTCCTTGTTCGACTCAGGAGCTTCGCACTCTTTTGTTGCACCCAGTTTAGCCCATGCTTTGGGTCTAGACATAGAGATACATTCTATACCCCTGGTACTGAGTACACCTGTTGGAGGTCAGACCCTCTTGTATTGTGTTTGCCGGGGATGTGAGCTGACGTTGGGACCACATCGGTCCATTGGAGATCTTCTTTTACTATAGATGCAGCCATACGACGTCATCTTAGGCATAGACTGGCTTTTCTCTGTTAGTGTTGTTATCAACTGCTTCCGGAGAAGAGTCGTGTTCTCTAACATGGAGGAGCAGCGTGTGAATTTTGTTTGCGAGAGGAGCTATCAGGTGGGAAGCCGGCATGCGAAGGCTCTCCTTTATTTGTTGGGCGGGATATCAGTAGTTCCAGCTGATACGGAGATGATGGATGTCCCAGAGGTTGTTAGGGAATTCCTTGATGTCTTTCCCGAGGAGTTTGTGACTCTACCCCCTCGACGTGATGTTGAGTTTGGGATAGACTTACAGCCGGGTGCCTGTCCGATCTCGATGGCTCCTTATCGGATGGCACCTTCGGAGTTGCGGGAGTTGCGGATTCAGATTGACGATCTGATGGAGAGGGGTTTCGTTCGACCTAGTGTGTTGCCATGGGGTGCTCCGATTCTGTTCGTGAAGAAGGTGGATGGTGGTCTCAGGCTATGCATAGACTACCGGAGGTTGAATCAGGTAACGGTCAAGAACCATTACCCCCTTCCAAGAATAGATGATCTCTTCGACCAACTGAGGGGAGCAGGTTGGTTTTCTAAGATTGATCTGCGGTTGGGATATCATCAGCTGAGGATAAAGGACAGTGACATCCCCAAGATAGCTTTCAGGTGCAGATATGGGCATTTCGAGTTTGTAGTGATGTCGTTTGGGGTTACAAATGCACCAGCTGTGTTCATGGGTCCCATGAACATTGTCTTTCGAGAGTTCCTGGACCGGTTTGTTGTTGTGTTCATCGATGACATTCTGATCTACTCAAGGTCAATGGAGGATCATGTTGAGCATCTCAGGGCTATCTTAGATGTCCTTCGCCACCACCAGCTTTATGGGAAATTGTCGAAGTGTAAGTTCATGATGCATGAAGTACACTTCCTTGGGCATGTGGTGTCTCAGCATGGAGTGTCAGTGGACCCGTCGAAGGTAGAAGTAGTTGTTTCTTTGGAAGCACCCATGAGCGTGGAAAAAGTTCGTAGCTTTCTGGGATTGGCTGGCTATTATCGGAGGTTCGTCTCTGACTTCTCTCGTGTTACTTCTCCTTTGACAGCTTTGACTAGGAAGAACCAGATCTTCCAATGGATCGAGCAGTGCCAGGAAGATTTTGACAACCTGAAGGAGAAGTTAGTCAGTGCTCCCGTCCTCCGGTTTCCAGAGGAATGATATTTGTATGAGGTGTTTTGTGATGCCTCTGGCCTTGGCTTAGGGTGCGTGCTGATGCAGAACAAGGGTGTGATCTGCTATGGGTCTAGGCAGTTGCATCCTCACGAGCGTAACTATGCCACCAATGACCTAGAGCTTGCAGCAGTAGTGTTCGCATTGAAGTTGTGGCAACGTTACCTCTTTGGGGAGCGCTTTTTGGTCTTCACCGATCACAAGAGTTTGCGTTATATCTTCTCCCAGCGTGACATGAACTTAAGGCAGCGGAGATGGGTCGAGTTCCTCCAGCACTACGACTTTGAGATCTCTTACACTGAAGGTAAGGGCAATGTTGTGGCTGATGCCCTAATCAGGAAGCCGCATTAGGACGTGGTTCGGGAATCCGCTGATGCTTGGAAAGCGATGGGAGAGTTGGCTGCCTTGCACTTAAAATGCAAGGGTGGAAGGTGCTAGAGGCTGCTTGTTTCAGATGACGGTGCAGTCCTCTTTGTTGCAGCGAGTGGAAGAGTCTCAGTGGGGAGACCCTGAGGTGGAAGTGATGCGAGATCGTGTCGATCAGGGGAACGCACCAGAAGGATGGTCAGACGACAACCGACATCGGATGCTCTTTCATGGAAGGTTGTTTGTTCTAGAGGTGATGCGTGATGAAGTCCTCTGCGAGTTCCATAGCCCAGCCTTGGCGGTACATCTAGGAGTTTCAAAAATGTACCAAGGCCTGAGGGGACAGTTTTGGTGGCCCGGGGTGAAATGGGAAGTGGCGGAGTTTGTGGCTAGATGCTTGGTATGTCAGTAGGTGAAGACTGAGCACCGTGTTCCTGGTGGGTTGTTGCATCCTTTAGATGTTCCCGAGTGGAAGTGGGATGACATCTCGATGGACTTCTTCACAAGACTACCCAGAGCCCAGGGCGGGTATGATGCTATCTGGGTAGTGGTGGATCGACTGATGAAATCTGGTCACTTCTTATCTATCAAGGAGTCGGGATCAGTGGGTACCTTAGCACAGAGGTACGTGGATGAGGTGGTCCGTTTGCATGGAGTTCCGAAGACTATCGTCTCGGATCGGGATACTCGGTTCACCTCATGAGTCTGGAAGGGGTTACAACATACTTTTGGCACCCAACTATGCCTTAGCACTACATTCCACCCTCAGACTGATGAGCAGACATAGCGGACTATCCAGATGTTGGAGGACATGTTGTGATCATGCGTTCTGGATTTCGGAGGATCGTGGGTACGACACTTTCCTTTAGTAGAGTTTTCCTACAACAACAGCTTCCACTCTACTATTGGCATGGCTCCTTTCGAGGAATTGTATGAAAGACCATGTCGTTCACCCATTTGCTGGACAGAGGTTGGTGAGACTGGTACTCTTGGGCCAGAAGTAGTGCAGAGTACCACAGAGAATGTCCAGCTTGTGCAGGAGAGGATGAAAGCAGCTCAGGACCGGCAGAAGTCTTATGCTGATCATCGGCGGAGGCCCTTGGAGTTCGAGGTGGGAGATCATGTGTTCTTGAAGGTTTCCCCTCGACTGGGGAAGCGGTGGTTCAGGAAGAGGAGTAAGCTCTCCCAGAGGTTCATCGGACCTTTCGAGGTGCTGAGGTGAGTTGGCGAGGTGGCATATCAGCTGGCCCTACCGCCACAGTTGGGGAAGGTCCATGAAGTCTTCCATGTCTCCCAGCTTCATCAGTAGTTACATGACGACTCTCACGTCATCGACTGGGGAGAGTTAGATATTGGAGAAGACGTGACCTTCGAGGAACGACCAGTCAGGATCGAGGATCGCAAAGAAAAAGTGCTCCGTGGGGGAACCATCAGCTTGGTTCATGTGTTGTGGAGGCATGGAGGCCTTGAGGAGAGCACTTGGGAGCGGGAGACCCAGATGCGGGCTCAGTACCCGGAGTTGTTTTGACTTGTACCTTCCTTTGTTTGTGGATATTATGCCATGTACCTTTGATATATGAAATGTTGGCTTGTTGAATGTGAGACTTTGTTCCATGTTCTCAGGAAGTTTGTAGCATGTCCGAATGTATGGGAAGGGAAAACCCTGATCCTTAATCAAGATGCATTAATGAGGATGTGATTAAACCTGTGCAGGCGAGTTAGTGCCACCTAAAGCGGATAATATCTTGACATGGGAGAAGGAATTCCTAACTCATATGGATCAGGCTGTTGGTTGGTTTCATCATATAACGAGATCCCAAATAGGTATCTTGTTGGGATCTTCTGGGTAGGTTTTGAATTCTCGGGGACGATAATGTTTTAAGAGGTATCTGATGTAATGGTCCGGACCTCTCCGGACCATTCCTTTTTCAAAAAGGAAGTCTTGAAGAGTTCCAGAGGGTAGAATGGAATTTTCCCACACTTTTCGGAATTTCGAAACTACACGCCGTGTAGTTTGACTACACGTTGTGTACTACCTTGCCGGGTATACCCCGTGTTGAGGCCGTATGTCTTCGTGTAAAATAAGTGTGTACACGCCGTGTGACCCATAATACACGCCGTGTACTCCTTCCCCTCGTACGCGGATTCATTAAAGCATGTGTTGACCAGTCAACGGCTGTGTTCCATGTTCCGGCCGTGTCCTTGCCATGTGGTATAAATGACTACACGCCGTGTAGTCAGTTTAACACGCCGTGTATCTCTTCCCCTGCGTATGCATTACCCGTTAGGCGTGTGTTGACCAGTCAAACGGTCGCGTGCCGCGTGAGCGCCGCGTCAGAAGCCATGTGGTGACTGTGTGAAACGACCGAGTACACGCCGTGTACCATTAAATACATCCCATGTACTTTGGCTTTTCACGCTTATAAAAGGAGGGGTCCGCTCCTCCTTGGGAGCGCACCTCTCCTCCCCTCTCTTGTCCTGGCAGAGCTCTCCCAAGACTCCCAACTTCTACCTCCCATAACTTCTTCGTCTGGGCTCCGATTCATGATCCGTCAGCGGCCACAGGATCGTAACGACGAGACGAAGCTTCTATGTCTGGACTTGTCATTTTTTCCCCTAGACTTTCTTCACCAAAGGAGGATTTTTCCATGTTGAACGGGAGCGACGCTCCTCAACGAACGTCATCTTCAAGGTACGTTCTGCACCTTTCTTTTGATCTCCTATTTTTGTGCTAAGTCAAGTAGCACCGTAGAACTAAATTAAAACTCCCTTGGTTGTTAGTTGAGCCGCAGAATCCACAAGAAGGTGTAGTCAGGAGGGGTGATCAGGTCCTCGTGGTGGTTGTTCTCGCGAAACCTTTTGAGGTAAGGGTTTTTACCTTCGTCTCTCTACTTGGTGAAACATTTGGGGTGTGGTATTCTTTTGTTCTATGAGATGCAGTTGAACCTTTAATAAAGATAATAACCTGATAAAGAAAGGGTTTGGGGAATTTTTGTTGTTTCTGTTGCTTTCCCGTTTCTTTTATCCTTTGGTTATGATTGTGAATTGAAAGGCTTTTTCCTACTGAAAATCACGGCCATTGGGGGCCTTTGTTTGCGCAATGATTATCCGGACTATTTGTGGTTGGTTTTTGTTGAAACATGAAATTGGATAATCACGTAAAGATTGGATATTTAAATGAAAAATGGAAAACCTTGTGTGATCACCGCGGTTGAATAAATAGAATAATGAACATGTTGGTTTGGTTTGGTTGTTATGGAATGTGGAAAATGGTTTTTCTGGAATTGTTGTGTGATGTGATGTTGGGCAGCGAGGCTGTGATGTTTGGGTGGTGATCTTGTTGACTTGGTTGATAGTGGAAACGTGGATGTGGATTTGTGAACGGTGGGGTTTGAAATGGAAAGTGGTTGATTATGGAAAAAAAAATTTGAATGAAAAATGTTTTAAATGTGGAAAACGTTTTAGTTGTGGAAAATGTTTTATGTATGGAACTTTGGAATGAATGAATGATGGAATGTTGTGATGGAATTGAATTAAAAGTTGTTATGATAATGAGATGGCATGTGGTTGCTTGCGTTTTACCTAACTTTGGTTGTGGATGACAAGGATATGTTTGTGGAAGGTTTAGTCTGGATGATAGTTTCCCAGTAGTAAGAAATTGATAAACAAATGCTGTGAAACATGAAAACCTAAATGGGGTTGGGGATGTTTGTTTGTTGTATGCATTCTCCGTGGTAGCAGTGCAGTGGCACGTGCTCAGTTTCTCATTTTAGAATCCATAGGTTGGGCTGTGTGTTTGATATATGTATATATACAATTGTAGCTTTGTGTTTTTATCGCACCACGCCCATGTCGAGAAATTAGTGCTGAACACTCCCATTTTATGTGAGTGGGTGTTTCCCACATAGTTACTAGCTCCTTCCTGCTCCTTCTTCCATAGGCTGTGATGGCTTGAGGTGACCTTACACCCAAGACTCTTCGGGTAGGTTTCGGAGGTTGTAATGGCTTGAGACGACCTTACACCCAAGACCCTTCGGGTCGGTTCCGAGAGATATGTGATTTTAGCATAAGACTCTTCGGGCAGGTTTGTTTTCCCAAGAATCTTCTGTATGATGCCCAGGTGTGTTCGGGAGATGATGTGATTGTGTTTTGTGAGGCCCAGGTGTGTGTAGGCGGGATGCATGGTTTGTGGGGCCCAGGTGTGTGCGGGCGGGATGCGTGGTTTGTGAGGCCCAAGTGTGTGCGGGCGGGAAGAGTGTGGTAGCGTCAGGACGTTCTCCGTTAGGAAGAGCAGCTAACTAGTGGGAAATGGTGCAGGGTACCCAATACTCTTGTTATATATATATACTATATTTGCTTGTGTTACTTGGTGAGTGTGACCAGTGAGGCTGGGTGGATAGTTTTCCTTACTAGGGTTTGGTTCTTCTGTTTTCTCACGGGACATTAGGATGTCTCCCCACTTGTGCACGAGAGCTTTAGGTTTCTTACTGAGTACACTTGTATGCTCACACTACGTTTTCTTTCAGGTTTTCAGGAGGACTACCAGGACTGTGCGGGACCCTACTAGTCGGCAGTTGGAGCTGTGCAGTTGCTGTTTTCTTGTTTTTCTTTTGGTATTGTACTTTGAGCTTACTTGTGCTTGTACCTGTTCAGTTTTATTTATACATGCATATGGGACTGGTTTGGGTTTATTTTCTGCACCTTTGTTCTTTTCCTTTTTGGTGGTTGCCTTGTCCTATTTCCCGATCCTAAACAATAAAAAGGGTAATGCCTCCCATACTTGTGAGAAACTCATACCCTTGGTGGTAGTCGCCAACCCGGGGCCTACTGGAGGCGGGACTCGGGGGTCATTATATCCCTTTCACCATTGCCAGCTCAGGAGGGGCATCATTGATGGAAGGGGGTCGTGACACCCACACTCCTTATTATATGTATCTATCTCTCTGAATCAACCGATGTGAACAAAGAACCACACACACCCAAAAAATTAAACAATCGAATCATTGTAATAATGGAGGGGAAGAGGAAAGGTTATTCCTTAACTGGGACAATATACTATGGGACTCACTACATTATGTGGGAGAATAAAATTATAATGATCCCTCATGAATGAAATAGAACATGTGAAATTTGGGGCTTGTGGAAAGTGTAAGAAAAAAAATGTTTGTGACACAACAGCTTAGTATAATTGAAATAGACAAAAACCCCAGGTTCCAGGGCTATCAGATCATTGTTCCTCATTAGAATTTATGAGGGGAGTTAGGTGGATCACTGTGGTGTAAAAACAACTTCCAGACAAGCTAGTGAAATAGATCAAAGGCCATTGGACTAATCTGAGGTCCAGTAGTAGAAATTTTCTAGTACATACCAACATGAATAGAGTGTCCCACACAGAGGCCCAAAACACATTATCCTATAGAAATAATATTGAATAATAATACAATAATAAAATTTAATAATACATGTAATCCATAAATGAAAAATATTTATTTTGAAACCCCAAATTTTAATATCCATTAGATGTTATTATTCCCAAAAATCCCACAGATCCATTAGATCCTAATGTGTTTTCTGCATTATTTTTTATATGTGTTTCAAATTCTATCAGATTATTTTTTTTCTTCATTTACTCTTAATTAAATCTTATTTTTTCCTTTTATCTTATTCAGTGATATCATATAATGGGTGATGTTGGTGCAATCGTATGTGTGAATCTTGGAATTGGTAAACATAAAAAATGGAGAATTAAAATGAATATAACAAAATGATACCTAAAAATGTTAGCTGGTGTAAATATTTTAAGAAAACTATATCCAAGAACAATGATATAATTCTAGAGCGACCAGCCTCAAGGAGGAATATTAATAATAAAATAAAAAACAATTCAAGGTTGGATATATGGTTTTCAAAATGTTTTAAATTTAAATCTATATTATTGGTTTATTTATATAAATTAATATGTTTTTGGTAGCGTAAATTTATATTTCCTGACACTGAAGAAACTAAGGTCACATGATTGATGGATCTTGGTATTTGGTTGAAATCATATAAGAATAGATTATATGTTGGTAGTGTTGGATTTTTTGTCCAAGAACCGTATTCTATTAAATTTATGATAATATGTATTCATAGTTTTTAATATTAATAAACTTCTTAGAAAATCATTATTGTTCATCTATGTGACATATGATTTTCTAATATCCTAAGAGAAGGTGTCACATTGAAAGGTCATAATAGTTCTCCACTATGATGAGAACCTATAATTTTCACCATTGTATTATTAATATATAAGTTCTAAAGAAATATGATATCATTTGGGCAACATATGATATAGGATATCGAGGTTTCAGACTTATATGACTTTGAGCCCCCTTCTCATGGTGTACTCCTTTGATAATATCGAGTGTTGGATATTATTTGATTAAGACCCGATAGTAAGACATCCACAAGTATATGTGTCATTGGATGTCTCATTGTTTGTATTTTTTATTGATACATAGAGTTTAAGATTATTATTAATGAATTTTAAAAGCATTTTATTTTGATGTATTTATGGAAATTGTTTTAATATATGTTCACAGTGAGGTGGGATTCATTTTGTGCATTTCATGTAATATTGAATTAATTAATGAGATGAGATATTATTTTTCCAATTTGTTCGTTAATGGATGTTGTTATCTAGTGATCTTTCAGGAAAATTATATATCAAAAAATAAATCCATGGCCACTGTCTTCTACAGTATTGTCTGATTTCCATAAATTCAATGAAAGAGGCATAGAGAACTTATGTTGATGACACTAGGATGTGAACATTTCTCTAGAGATATCATGGTAAAGGGATTATATTACACAGTGATCTTCTGTATGAGCTATTATGTAGTTGTGCAATTAACTTATTTGTCATTAGGTTCCTTTCCGTGTTTCCATACATTATCCATGGTCTTTAGGTAGGAACACCTAATACCACTTTGAAAGAGTTACTGAGGATCACAATCTCAATGTATCCTGAATCTCATTTAAATAATATATCACTATTCATTATTTAAATTATTTAATTGATATTATTCTCACTCATATTTTAATAGTTATTAATTTTTTCTTTATCACATATATTGTTTCAATAGTTGTTTGAGAGAAAATCATGTGAGTGGAATAATAAATAGATATTTATTTTCAAAAGATTGAATATAATATTAATTTTGTTTTTGGAGAACAACGTGTTGATATTTATTTATTAAATAAATAGTCATTATCCATGTCCAAATAATAAAATATTAGGAATAGAGGATCGTATTTATTGGTCCTATGAAAAAAATATAATGAATATTATTTGACTAAATTATATTTATTTTTAATTCATAGGATTAGCTTATGTCAAGAAATATTATAATTATTATTATTATTGGTAATGTGTTCCACAGAGATTAAATAAAAAATAAGGGGAACCTATGTAATTATTTATTTATTATCATAGTGTAATATAAACCCAATTAAATTAGTTTTCAGGAGATTCAATTTAATTTCTATAGTTCTCAAGAATGGTAGAGAGAATCATCTAAATCCCTAGAGAGCTCCCTCTCTATGAATTGTCCCCAGAATGAATAGCAATCACCCTCCACCATCTACTCTAAAATCAGGAGAGATCAAGGGGAGTCATTTAGAAGCAAAATTCAAGGTGATCAAAAGTGAATGATGCTATTATTTATATCATCTATTCTATAAACTGGAGATTCATATGAATACTTTTAGATATTTCTGGAAGACGTGTGGATCAGATCTTATAAATTCCCTGGCTTAGAATCCATTAAATCAGTGCTCCGTCATAGGCCTCCATATGACCTCAAGCATGCCTCACCATATTCAAGAGGATTCCGACTAGAATATAGGGTCTAATAGGTCATGATGACAATGTCCAAGGTGAATAAATCCCAAATTAAAAACCATGAAAAATTCCCCCCACAGTTGTCTTGACTCGATGTCTGAATCCTCATACTTTCACATCCCAAGTCTAACTCAACTCCATACCATATAACGTTTTCCTTCTTTCAATCATATAGTAATAATATTCATTTAGGTACCCAACAGAAACCAGAGAAGGGTGTTATTACAACTCCGTAGGCCACCACCTATAGTGTACACATAATATCCTGTCTAAATTTATAGTGCATGAAGGTAATAAATAATAGGAATGAAATAAAAAAGACATATTGGTTTCTTTTATTTTACAATATTTAATTTAGAAACTTTTATTATTAATTTCATTAAATCTATTAATCCAATTCAGTCACATAATCCATCGGTTAGAAATTTACATCATTTATACTCAGGTCTAAGCCTATCAATTATCAAACATAAGGGAATAATTCAATTTTCCTATCTCAATAGGGATAATCATTTCATAACAAGTACATTTAACTCACCTTGGAGACTCAACCTAGCTAGTCTCATCAAATTCACGAAAAATGGAAATTGTGCCTTAGTCCAAATACCTAAACTATGCAATCTTGTAGTGGGTTTTAAAGTCAATGTTTAACCATACATGTGGGATATGACTTGTTAAAATACACCACATACCACTAATCCATGTGAGCATGCTTATTCATCCACTTACCACATATACCAAATCACAGATGACGAATAATCAATACACATATCAATAAAATTTAACATTCAATTCATCACATAAATCATCTTGTGGACATAATCCATTAAAAAATTTACCAAACCCCTTAAAAAATCCATCTAACATTATATACATTCGTATCTCATTCCATTAAACTCATTCAAAAATTTCCATACATTATCCCATTTCACATAATTCATAATTATACATATATTATTCCATTTATACATTTCAATTTAAATCTCATAAGCTATTAGCCAAATTCAACTTATTCTATTTAACACTCTTTACATTGTTACAAACAAACCTATGTTCCATTATCAACATCTTAGCACAACTATCAATAATATATTTTACGACTCAACTAATATATCAACATGTTCATCTTGTGTTATAGTTTTTCACAACCCAATTCCATACTTAACATTAAATTTTTCCACATTTAGGAATATTGGAACAACCCTTGGGTAGCCCTAAATCAATCTTTTCTACCACAAATCATTCCAAATGGATCATGGGGGTTGGAATTCCTCACTAAGACAACCATTTTACCAAATCCACTCAATGTAATCCAATTGAAAACAACAGAGAAAAATTGACACAACCATACATGCACAAATCATCTACTAGACCATGGAATATAAGTTATAGACCACCTACCTCAAAACCGAAGATGAATACACACTTATCCATAGAATATGATATGTATTAAAGCACTCTCTGAATCCCCAACCAAATATGCATTGGAAAATGAGTGTTTAGGTATTCGAAAGAAGAAGAATGAAACAAGAAGTCGTAATCTATAAAAGAGAGGCATGAGGTGCATAAGGAATACACTGAGCGTTGATCCATAACCAACAACACTCTAATGTTCATGAAACATAGAATACTGATACATAAAAAGATGTGTGTGTTAATATCATCACTAGTGATAGATGAGAAAGAATATGGATGAAATTAATCTGAGAAACAAAAAATATTGAGGGGAAAATCAGTAAATAACACTTTTAATGTGGGCCAAATTTTGGAATCACAATTTTCAATATTGTGTGTCATCCATTTACATGCCTCTATAAAAGAGGGACTGTGTCAAACTATGACCTGGGTATCCACACATGGTTATAATAACCATGCACTAACCAGAAAGAATTCCTTTGTCTAGGCCAACAATGTTTGGCCTCCACTATTTCATGGATTAATAAACCATGAATTCCTTCCAATTGGAATGAAAATATTGGGAGAAGGGTAACTAATAACCATGTTCCAATAAATTAACATTAATAAAATGGAAAAATCTCCCTTCCTTCATTTCCCAAGCCCCTGATACACCCCTAAGATTCATAATATATATCCATAAAAAATTCTATTAACCACGATAAGGAGTCTTGAACCAAAACATAAACAAGAACATTCCATGAGAAAATTTGTGATCGTAAAACATCACCACCTTATAATGGTTCATCCTTGAGGCACAATCCCAAGATCACTAAACATATAAAAGAATATTGGCTAGGCCACTAATCCCACATATATTTCCCACACTCCCATGTTTCTCAATGAACAATACCATAGTTCCCAAAAAATTTTTATCAAAAGCACATTCTTTAATTACAAGGATTTCCCACTGGGATCCACAATATAAACTAGATTCTCCTTAATAGATGCATTAACATGAAGCTCAAAATCCTCGGAATCAAACACATGATATGGGTTTGGGTGATACGACCTAGGATGTGACACATAAAAACATCATGCATTCCATTATACCATTGTGGATGAGCCAATCGTTATGCCACCAATTTGGTCCTCTCCATAATCTCAATCAACCACTTATACATGCATTCCATCGTTCCCTAATTCCGTATTTGATGGATTGACATACATGGCACACCCAATGAAACACATGATCACCATCTACAAACACAATAGGTCAATGACAAAAATCCACATACATCATCATCCAACTCATGAGACTCAACCCTAACAATTTAGATTATCTTTCCACCATCCAACACAATGAGCATCTAAAGGATCTACCCTATAATTAATTATAGGGTTCCATCAAAATCAAATCTAGGTAAATATTGTTAAAGGTGAATTCAACAGGCACTAATTGCATGTCTTATGATCCATCAAAATATGGGACTCTATTCCAAAACATATCCTCTAGTACCTAAATAGTATTATTTGGTTTCTCATTCGTCTGTGGGTGTAAATTCAAACTAAAAAACAATTAGATAACATACGCAATTTGTTATCTTTTCTAGAAAACTGATGTATAATGTGGATAATGATCAGAAACTATATTCTGAAGCACTGCATAAAACATACTTATTTCCCAAACATACAATTAATCCAATTGATCATTCGTGAATTTATCACTAATTGGAAATAAATGTGCCACCATGGTTTAGTGATTAACAACTAACCATATCAAATCATTCTTCAAAGTCATTCTCCAAAGACCTTCCATGAAATCAATTATTACTTCCTCACATTTCCATTTACGAATAGGTAATGGTTGTAATAAACAACCCAATAATTGATTCTCTACCTACACCAACTGATAGGTATGTTATCATGCCAGGGGTCCTTTAACCTCTTTCTTAATTCTTAAACACAAATAATATCTATGAACTTCATGAAAAAAAAAATTTCAAACAAGATTACACAACCCACCATGATAAAAAAACTAGCATATAAACTCATCCAAAAATCATGTCAGCACGCCAAGATAACCATGAACATAAATGATCCTGTAAACCCTAACATTTCATCTGGAAGGTGACTCACCACATTTTATACTGAACCTTAAAGAGAAAAATTATGAATTCTCATGTTGAATTTCCTTGATCTGGCTCATAATTATGAACTCAACTTACCTGGATATAAGGGTCATTTTCCCATGATCATTTTGCAACACAATATTCATCTCTAAAAACAACATCATCATAATAAATTAAAAAATAGATTCCTAAATAGCATACTATTGAGTCTTCAGGCTAAATGGATCTACAACACTATTCCCATTTACCAGATTGTAATCAATCTCAATCACAAAATAATTCATGTACTCAACCCCTCATTTGTTATGATGATTCAAATCATGTTGAGAGAAGATGTAATTCATGATTTAATGATCCGTATACAAGGTAAACCATTCTCCCAATTAGTATTTTCACCAACTCATAAAATTATAAATCATAGTTTCCAACTCAATATCATGTATAATAAATTTTCATCAAGAGGCCTCAACTACTTTGAATTGTATTTCACAACCTAATCATTCTACATTAACACTACTACATGTCCAACACTGGACGTATCACAAAATAAGTTCTGCCCCATTCCTAGTGCTGGTAATATTAGAGTTGGTCCAGATGTTAATTGAATCTTTATCTCTGGAAAAACATCCTCACATGCACCAGACCATTAAAACATGATTCTATTCTTAGTCAATTTTACCTAAGTTTATACATAATGGAATATCTAATTAATGAACCATTAGTAATAGCTGAACAATCCTAGAATACATCAAATATTATAAAAAATTATTGGGTTGTTCCCAAGATACCACTACTCTTTCATTCTGTGGGACCACTACCACACCTTCTTCGGAGATGATGTGACCAAGTAAATTCATACCATCGACTATAAAATTAATTTTTGATATCATGGAATATAACCTATGCTCTCTTAGTTTATATTGGATGATGTCATGTTTTTTGGAATGATCCTAATGAGATTTAGACTACAAAAATATGTCATCAACAAAAACAACAATAATATGATCTAGGTACGGGTGAAATATTCTTTTCAATAGGGCCATAAACACTACTGGTGAATTGATCAATCCAAAATGCATTACCAAATCCTCATATAAACCATATCTTCCACTAAATGATGTTCAATGTATATAAAAAATTCTTACCCATAGCTGATGATATCTTGATCATATCAATATCATAGAATACATTGAATAAACACTTAGCTAGTAAACATGATCAGCAATTTGATATTAAGGTATCAGATCTTAACTTTCATCTGATTTAGATTTAATATTTAACACACTACCACAATGGTATTTTAGAATTATTAGGAAACAACAATAGAGATCCCTATAGTGATATACTCCAGGATAAAAACCAATTGTTTTTTCCAATTCTTACAAGTGAGTTTAAATCTCCTAGAGGTCTGTTGGTTCTATTATTTATGATTGAATAGAAATTGGATTTTCTCTCTGCATAAACTCTATCTTGAAATGAAAATCTATTTTGGACAACTACCATGATAATTCCTTAGGAAACAAATCCAGAAATTGATCCACCAGAGGACAAAATGAATGTTGAAATATGTTGACATCATCAAGAGTATGACAAGCCACTTGAGTTGTAATCTCAACTGGCTGCTGACAAACTGGCCTTGTATGGACTTCTCAAATGTCCCAAACACCAAAAGTGACTGGAGTGTCATTTTCATGAGACATGAATGTTATCCTATGGATGAAATATTTGATGTGGGAATAGAAAAACACTATCAAATCCATTCCCAAAAACAAATCATAACTTTACATATCATGTAAAAACATATCCCATAAGTGACGGTGGCCACCAACTTCTAGAGAACACCTATTATATTTCTTAATATTTTATGATTTCATCTTTAATGGTATATCAATAAACATGACCCCACCAAAATGTTTCACCACTAGAACTAACATAACCACAATATGAGAAAAATAATATTATAATGCAAGGAACTTGTATCGAATAATGTACTACCAATAATAGAAGATACAAGGATCGTACCTCAAACATTCGATGGTCTAGACTTGACACCTCCTAGTGTAGACTAGATTATATGATGCTAACCTACCCTTTTAACAAATTATCCATCTGAATTCATAGCACTTTAATACCCTATTGATATGGATGATCTCACCCTAGAGTAACATGTCCTCCACATCAATATGTGCAACTAGTTGAGCTCTAATTGTCTACCTGATGTGGGGAATCCAATTCCCTTTCTACACTTGTTAAACATATCCCTCAATTATTTAGTTTTTTTTAGAGTTCCTATAAAACCTATTTACATTACCCATTTTCTGCATGTTCAGTACTCAACTAGTGGTCAGAGTCATTGAAAACTTATGTGCCACGTCCTACCATACAGATAGCAGAAAACCTTAACACTATCCTGAGTGGCTGGTTCTCTCTTCTAACTACTCTATCCACTACCAATCTAGTGAATGTCCGAAAAACTATTCCTTGTTCAAATGGATTTCCAAAACAAGATTTCACAATTAGAAAATTATTCCCACCACAATGGGATTCCTTTTGGTTTCCTTCGGAAATACAGGATTGATCCACAATGTCCATAACTATATTTAAAATTAATATATTCACATGGGACATAATCACATGGTTATTTCCATCCTAAAATTATATTCCATAGCTACCTCATCCCATTTAAATGTTGGAAAAACATTGACGGTTAGGGAAAAACTATTTTTTTCCATCACACACATCAACCCAAAGGTAAAACTCATAAATTTCTCAACATTTTCTTCCTTATGGATAAACATGCTCCAGAAACATTTTGTAGAAATACTTAGATTACATACCATCTGCATTATGGGTCTAAACAATAATGTCCCACTAGAGATTTTCCTATCCTCAAACTAAGTAATCCTACAACATGATTGTATTCTCCGGACGATCATCTAATATACCAAGAATTGTCTCAATGGACTCTATCCATAACTCAGCTACATCAAGTCCACCCTCTCCAAAAAATGACCATGGTTTTTTTATCGAAAATATCTATCCATCAAAATAATAATTAGCCCAACCCAACATAGGTTCTATTCCATCAAATGTATAAAATGAGAAATGTTATCATAAAATAAAGTATGTCCTATGATACCCAGAACCATTGAGTTTTCATGCTCCACATCTAGAGGAGCATTTTTTATGACATATTCTTATTTACTAAATGGAACCTAATGTTGTGGTTTAATATTCCTACAATTCTAACACACACATTAGAACACATTACATAAAACATCAACAATTTTTATAAAATAAGGCTCTCCGCTAGCCATAGACACTCCTTTTTTTAAACACTCTTCCTAATAGACATCATCTCATGTTAATCACTACCCCAATCCATCCATTTAATGGGTCCTGGTGATCCTGGGGTAAACCAAACTTCACAGTAACGATTAATTCATTAAACCCCACTATAAAAATATTTCAACATTAATAGCACAAATCATTTTCATTTTAGTGCCATTATCATTTCACAATTTATTAAACCGACATTCTATCTAATTTGCCTCCTTTTATCAACAAATATTTTATAAAAATTATTTATCAATGTTTAAATCTATCCTTCCTTATCATATTTATTAGTCATTAAATTCTTCATATTTTAAGGAATGTTAAAATAATTCTACCCATCTTATCTCACAAAACCATCTCATGTGTTCCCATCATGATGAATTCAATCTAAATACATAGGTTTTTATAACGATGCATTCATGCACAACCTCATTCCATTCAAACAATGAGAACAAATATCAGAAATAAATCTCACAAAATAATAATTGCATCCACCAATGGTGAAATATAATTTAATTATAACAACACATTTAAAGAAAATCAATTCCAACCAATATTAATTGGGGTTTCCCCCATTGAGGGGTTAGATTATCCAACCACAAGATAGTCACCAAAACCAAACACAAACTATACTTCCATATACCATCCCCAAATAGTAATACTATAGTAAATAACGTCTATTTTACAAATTTGTATTTTTTTGTCCCAAAATACACCAAACTGTTCCTCCGAGCTGAGACTCCACATGACTTTAAGCATGTATCCCCGTAAACTAGAGGATTCCAACTAGAAAATATGGTCAAATAGGTCATGTGGTGACACTCAAACAACATAACTATAGTATTCCACATTAGGTAACCTAGGATATAATGAAAAAATAAAACAAACTTGAACATCCATTACCAACCATTTCCCAAACCGAGGACAATCACAACCAAAAGATAAATATTCAATCTCATGCTTATAGTTCCCAATATTTTGAAAACCCGAAAAAAAGAATAATAAAAACATCACTGAAATGGGACTTGACTAAATGTCTAGATCATCATCCATACTTATATCGATCCTAACTCAACTCCCAAGCACATGTCCTTTTACGTTGTCCAATCCTACATCATTGAAATTTTCTTGGGTACCCAATGACAGCCCGGGCAGGGTGTGAGTGCAACTCAATATGTCATCAAAAATAGTGTATACATGTTTTCCAGTAAAAGTATATTGTGCATGAAAATACTAAATAAATTTAATGATAATAAAAAGTCAACTGAGGATAAATTAGTTAACAATATTCACTTTACTAATTGTCATCAATTATTTCATTCAATCACTTAAACCAATTCATTTAGATAATCATTTTGTTAGGCATTTAAATCATTTTATATTCAGCATATGATGGTAAATTGATTGACATAAGGGAATAATTTATGTTCCATATCTAACTAGGAATTAACACTTAAAAACAAATAAATCACACTCAAAATAATGTCTCAATTCATATTGTCTCCTAAAATGAAACTATTATGGTCTTAGAGCCTCAATCCCACTCCCTTTCACCATCATAATAATGGTGATTTTATAGGCTCATTCCTAACCGACATGTGGGAGGAGCCTCAGTCCATTATACCAAATTCCACCAATAGATGTGCATATACATATTCATCTAATGACCTTATATAAAAAATCAATGGTCATGCATAGTCAATAAACATAACAGTAACAATTAACATTCCATTTAACACATTAATCATATTCATGCCTTAACTCGTTAACACATTTACCATACATCATATATAGATAATTTAATCCAATTCCATTTCATATCTCAACCCATTTATCATTTTCAACAATTTATATACATTGACCCATTTCACATAATTCATTATCTATCTTTTTTATCATATTTTAACATTTTATTTTCAATATAACAATTCAATTGCCACGTTCACCTTATTCCATTTAACCCTTTTTACATTGTGAAAAAACAACCACTTAAACCAATATCAATGTTTATGAAAAACTATTAATAACCCCTTTTCCAGCTCAACTAACCTATGACCATGTTAAAAATTGGATCAAACTTATCACAATTCAAATCCATAGTTATCATTGCAATTTTCCATTTTTGGGATCATTTTCACACCCAGTGGAATGCCAAAAATCAGTCTAGTACATTTCAATGCATCCTACATGGATCATTATGAGTTCAATTCATCATTTAGATAATAATTTTACCAAATATATTAAAAGAAATCTAATTAAAAGAAAAATAGAACCATTAACACAGCCACACATGAACAAATCAACTTAAAGCCCATAGAATATAACTTATATACCACATATCTAAAATCAGAGATGAATCCATACTTAAACATTGCCTTAGATATATATTCAAACAACCTTTTACGAACCAACATATGATCCACATGAAAATGATTTTTTTGGGCTTTAGAAGAAGACCAAATAAAACACAACCCCTATTACAAAAATGAGAAGATACTAGGGAATGAAAATTACCTATTGTTTTGATCTACAATGAATGAAACTCCAAATGGAATAGATATGAAGTTGATTGATCCATGGAATGATTTGGTAGTTTAGGATCCTCACTTGGTCTAGTTGACGAAGAATGATGATGAAATTATGTGGATGATAATAAAATTAGGAGGGGTGAATGGTAAAATCCCACATTTAATGGAATGCATTGTTTGGATGTATGGTATTCCAATACATGCCATATACATTCATCAACATCTATACAAGAGGGGATGAGTCGCATAGTTTCCTTGGGATCCCAACGTGGTTTAACAAATTTTTGACCAACCAGGACGAATTCATCTTACCATGATGGCATGGTTTGGCCTCCGGTCTTTTGTGGTTTAAAAAATAGTGCCACCCGTTCTATTGGCTAGAAAGGTTTGGGCATATGGATACTATTGACCATCCGCCCACAAGGAATCATGAACAGGATGGGTTCAATTTATCTTTTTGTGTCTTATTCCCTCAGTAACTCCCAAGCATCCACATACATTCATAAAACATTCCATTAAGAAAATATGATGTCTTTAACAAAAACATTATCAAGAATGTACTTCGGGAAAATCAGGGATCATACCCCATTACAGGGAATCTCCCCTTGATTAATATAAAAAACCAAAATTCAACATATATCTTGTGTCAGATACATAAACAAAGAAATATTATATCAAAAGATTATTATTTAATTGTTTAAATTAAATTTAAATAATTTGTGATAATCATTTTCTCTTGTTTTGTCATTTTATCTCTTGTCTAAATTTTATTCAATTCTATTGATCTATATGTTTATCATCAGGTAAATATTATATTGGCCTTTGATTATAATAAAACTAGAATATTGTTAAGACCCATCGCCTACATCTTTTTATTCCAAGAACCTAAATCGTGTATCTGAGTGGTAAAATAATTATTTATAATTAATAAAATATCATTGATTGATTTTGGAATTTTTAATTTAGTTTTCAATTATAGATTAATCATTCTTCTATACTAATTGTTATATATGATATTTCTTCTTTAGTTTGTCCTTAATATAATAAAATTGATTAATTTTATGTTTGAAATAAAGTTGAAGAAAATATCTTGTGTTGCTGAGGAATTTGGATCGATAAAATTGGAGTACACGCCCTATAACATAGAGGTAAACATCGTGTACTGGTGTTAAATGCAACAAGAATTAATTAAGAATTAATTAAAATATTGTAAATTTATTAAATGAAGTACAATTAATTTCACACCATTCATTGATCGGTATAGTTAGTCACATAGTAATCTGGAGTACACGACATGTAACTACCATTCACATCATGTTATATTTTAGTCACAGATGGGTCATGTTTATTCATACATGTCCAACCTGACTGATGACCAAGTAACTCGGAGAACACACACCATGTTTCCCTTGAACCCACCATGTACTCTAACATTATCCATGGCTTGTTTTTTATGCCAATTCCCTACATGAATATCTTATATGGATGGTAAATATATTACACATCTAATTTATGGCTTGTGAACTTTGTGTATGTTTAAAAATTTAGGAATAATTAAAATTTAATTTTATATTTTATGAAAATATTGGAAACGTGTTATTTTGTCTGGTAATTATGTTGATAGGACATTACATGTGATGAATTTTAATATATAAATTTTTTTAATTAATCTTTATATAGAGTTCAGATCTACATATCATATGTCAGACATTTTATAGTTATTTAGCTATGTATTTCAATGCAAGGTAGGTGACTAAAAAATAATGTAATCAGAGTAATCATTAAGTTGATAGTACACACCATGAATGTATCTTAATAGTCATATAATACACAAATCTAAATAGTAAAAATTAAATTAGAATAATACATATAGTGTAGTTTTTATGGTAACACACCATGTTGCCTCCAAGGTATATTTATGCATATGGTTACTTTTAAATAAATTTATTTAATTTTTAAAAAATTATGATGGATGGGAATCTCAAATAAATTTATATGTCAATTAAGATAAAATTATTGACTAATAAAATAATATTACTTATTTATTCGATAACAAGTTATCATAAATATTATGGATGAGAATTTATTGATAATTTTATTAAATATATAATTCATCACATTCATGTGAATGATCATGATCCAAGACTAGACATTTGAATGTCATAGGTATCATTAAAATGATTATAAAATTAAATTACTGAAATGTGTTCCATATATACTCTTATTTTGTAATGTTAGGTATGCCCATTTATTCTTTTATGTAAACAATTTTCCCTCAATTATGTGTGAATAAAAGTTTATTTAATGGATGGAGCTCCCATGTTAGTGGAAGAATATCTACATTGGAGTTGTGATGAAACCAATACAATAGTGATACATAGGTGGATAGGAAGAAAATTAGAACATGAACCATAAATGGTTGAAATTGTTTTTCCCCTCAATAAATAGTTAGTTTTTCATCTACATTATAATCTAACCATTATTAGAGGATAAATAAAACTATTCTTTTTTTCAAAATAACGTAATATACATATTCAGATATTATTTCTAAAACTGTTTTTCATCCTATGTTAGAATGTTCTTCATATGGGAAAACTACTCAATAATATATTTATGTTGTTTTTCATTAAGATTAATTTTAATCTATTTAAGAAGAAAATACTTTTGAAAACATAGAAAATATTTTGTTTCTTAAGAATCATCCAAGTGATAATATCATTGATGATGTAGATCAACTGATTAGAAAAAGAATTTATTGGATAAATAAAATTGAACATCTATTATTTTTACCACAATTAGAAACTATGAATCTTGATGAGGATTTAGGTGATGAAGATTGTATTAAATCAATATAATATAACTCAAAGATGTTGAAAGGAAATGAGTTTGGACATCAGTTGAACATCTTAAGGATACTTCTTAAATCGGAGCAAAATGGATTTTTCAGAACAAACGTAATGAAAATGGAATAATAGTTAGAAATAATGATAGAATTATTACTAATGATTATAATTAACAAGATGGATGATACAAAAGAGAGACCTATGCACTTTTATAAATACAAGAACTTATTCAAAAACATCTAGCTTTTTCATCATTCTAAAATTTTAATATTTTTTATTTGGATAAGAATTGTGATTTCCATAATGGATAGGTTATTGAAAAAAGATTATGAATGGAAACCCACTATTATGGAATATAAAAAACATCTAGAACATATTATCATATGTTTATAAAATCATTTTTTAATAAAACATTTACTTTTAGATAAATTTAGTTTTTATATTTACATTTTCTGATAGAAAAATATATTATAATATTTGGATAGACAAATTTAATTATAAAAACCATTTGACTCATATATTTTTTACAAATTATTCATTAAAATAAAAAAATTAAAAACCAAAATATGTTGTAAATATTATACTTTATCATAAATTTTTATTCAATATTTTTAGTAAAAAAATTTAGAAAATGTTTTGACAATATTTTTTTTATAAAATTTTTCATAATCAGTATTATTTTTAATGACAACGAAGATCAGTTTAATCATGTCAATTAAACATTTCTAATCTAAAAGTATTCTTCTAATAGTTTCTACATTGTTCTGTAACATTAGTTATAAATTTTCTTGATTAACTATTCATTTAGTTATACTAATTGTTTTTCAATCATATAGGCTGTCAAATCAGATTGATACTCTATCCCATGAAAAGATTTCTTAAAAACCATAAGAGTTCAAAATTATATTTAAATTCTTTCATCAATTAATTCATGATCATCATATCAGATAATGAATTTTAATTTTAGCCATTGAAATTCATGTAATTCTAATTGTTTCGTTCATTCCTCTATATGGGTGGTACAACCTGTGTCCCTTGTCAATTTTCTAATACTTTTCTCTTGTCAATTACTACTCTTTTATGTTCTTTATCCAACATTTTTATATATTTCGTTCACCAGTTCATGTAATAGTACAATAGAAACATTAGAATATATTTACTATATATATGTGTACTAAAAATGAATCATAAAGAGAAAATGGTAAGAATATTACAATTTAATTATTAATAGGATAATTAGTTTTAAAGGATGAGATAATGTTTATTTAGAAAAACAAGATAAGGATTTTGATATACTTTTCCTGAAAGAATATGATACTTTCATGCATCTTTTTTATATTAATTTAGAATAAGTAGAAGAAAAATTCAAAGAAGAGAAAGAATTGGGAGATGAAGAAGAAAAAGAAGAAGTGGAATTGGAAGAGGAGAAAGAAGATGATTATGATGAAGACATATATAATGATGAATATTCAAAATAAAAGAAAACTTCAGAATCATCGTAATATTTATCTTGGGTGGCTTCATAATCAGATAGGGATTCATATTTGAGAAGAACATGGGGATGAAAATTCATTATCCATTGAAGAATGAAATTCAACACCAAAAGATAGGGATGAAGGAAAAATTCCAAAAAAACATCTAATAATATTTATTCTGATAAAGATTTGGTCATTATTGAAGTTCTATATGAAGAAAATATTACATAGAATGGAAATTACACTAATGAGAAGTAAGAAAACTCAGATATAGAATCCCCCAATCCAAATGCTCCAAAAGTATTATCAGGTCTATCATACTCTGAAGGGATAGTTACACAAAATTTTTTTGAGAATATTTTCCAAACCATGAAGATGTTAATTTATAAAATTCAATGTCATCCGATCATTGAATCCATTTAAAAATTTATTCCATAAAGTGTAAATGAAAAATTATAATCTCTGAATGTTTCAACTGAATCCGTTGTTCACATTAATATAGAATAAAAATCATTTATTGAATGAAAAAGGGTTAACATATATCATACAATCAGATGGTTAAGTGTTCAAAAAATTAAAATTTGATCTATAGGTTCTTGATGATCAATTAAAAGATTTATAAAAACATATCTAGAGGTGAAAAATCCTTTCATAAAATTCCAATGGATTTTTATTATAGAGTGAAGTTTGCGGATGTGTTCTTATATACATATAATGATCATTATGAAGAAATAAAAATTTCTAAAGAAATGGTTCATATTTTAGCGATAGAAAATAGAATACTAAGTTGGTTTGTAGATGATATTTTCCATATGAGTGACGAATATAAAAATTTCCCGGATGATTTTGAATGACATAATAAATAAATAGAAAAGTAAAAAGTGATTGTGGACAAGATCATGAATCGTAAAAAATCACTTGCAAAGTATTAGTACAATCACGATTCATTTAAGAATATGAATGAAATTTTAAAAAAGTTTATGACTAAAGAATGAAGTTTTTTTATTTGAACCCTTGATGTATATTTTGAAACATTTTTTGAATTAATGATAACTATGAATGAATTTTTCAACTAAATGAATTATGAATGAATTTATTCAAATTAATTTTCTATTAATTGAATTTTCTTTTATTTCATGGATGATTAGTTATTTCACATAAAACTTTTACTTAAGTTATATCTTTATAATATATCATGATATATTAATTCTCTATTATTTTTTAAAATAGTAAATGAGGAGAAATTTATAATGAGGTAGATATTAATAAATGGGTAGAAGTTTGTAATTTGAGAAGCCTGTGTGATATTATCTGAAGGGTGAGATATTATCTTAAGTGGGTAGAAATTGATTTAATACTTTACATCAGAATAAAAAAAGGTTATTAACTAAGGGTGATTAAATATATGATGTATATCATTGAAGTTCATAAATGTTTTAAGGGAAATATGATTTTTTATTGTTATTATTTTTTTATTTTAAGTGTTGTGTTTTTTGGTTTCCAAAAAGGGATGGATTGTTGAGTTAGAAGTTGGACATCTTACATTTCCTTTCCTTACTTTTAGAAATAAAAAAAATATCATTAAAACAGTAATTTAATAAATTTATATTTACCATGAGTTTTAGAATAGTGTTGTATAAAATAATATAGTATACTAAACATATAAATTAATCCAATGAAGGAAAGTATAAAATTATTATTTTTCATTACGATCAATCAGATTGAAGGTTTGTTTGATACATTGGACTTACTATTTTTTTGATCAGTGGTTAGAGTTACATCATACTAGAAAAAAGTTGAGATTGACACAATAACCCTCGTATTGATTAATCAAACATATCATAAATTAGTTTATCGGATTGAAAATAAATAAGGATGTCTATCAAACTATCAAATGTTAATAATTGGTTTTATTAGAATTATATCAATCATAAGGAATACATTGTTTCATTGAAAATTTTGCACATCCAAATGTTGTGAGACTATCAATGTACATATCATCATTATCTATCAATTTAATGACCCAAATCATTATGAGATGTCAAGTGAAATCTATTTGACAACATTGAATCTAACTCAGAAATATGACAATTACAAAATTATCTATAAATAGGAGGTCATTTAAATAGTTTGGATCTGATGCAATTTGAAACTCAGGTAATCAAAATATTTCCCTCCATGCAGACCTTAATCCTATTATTTCTAAATATTTAGACAGTTGTCGTTCTAATGAATCTTTTTGGGGATGGCAATTTCTTATGAACTATTTTCATCTGTAATCAGATGCCCAATCATGGTACTAATTGATGGCTTAGATGGATATGTAGATATTGATTGTTATCCAATGTATCCAGGGATTCCGAGGATAGGATGACAAATGATGATCATAACATCGATGGATTTCTTGGAGAATAAAGGAAAATTTGAATCTGATCCTGTTATTGAGGGTTTTATGGGGATTGGAAGATAAAGATGATTTTGAACCATTGAATTGAGGGATTTCTAGGTAATGAATGATATACCATATAATAGATACTGAAAACTAAGGATATACTTAGTTTGTATTTTTGGCTACCTTAACTCTTAATAATTAAGAATAAATTATTTTATATTATTTTATTTCATTATTTCTATTATAAGATTTCTATATCATGTCGATACAATATATATTTTTTGTGCATGTGTATTTAATATTACTTATTTATACATATTATTCTACCAATCTATTTTAGAATTGATTCTATGATACTAATGAACATTAATTTAATCCTACAATTCCTGGAGATGTTTTAATTATTATATTCATCAGATTATTTGTTAGTGTGATCACTATTACATAATAAGTTTTTTTCAGTCTATTTTTTAAACTACAATTCTGCCCTATTGGAACCATTGAATTAACTTGTGATCCAATAAGGGTTTGTCTGTTTATAGATAAATCAAGCATATTCGAGGTTTCATGAAAATGAAAACATTGGAGTGTGATTAGGTGAATGATATTGATCTTTTTAGTTGAATTTAATAATATATAAACAAGTAAATAAAGATATACCTCACATAAATTTACACTTAGGAACATTTAAATTACCCATATTTATTTTTTTCGATTAGATTTTGATTCTATTGTTTTGTATCATTCCTAAAAAACAAATCATAACGTCTGTGGTATTTTGATAATTAAGAAAAAAATGATGTATTAACTAGTGATTTGAATATTATGGAACGAATCCACACACAGTCATTGGGAAATGATTTTTTTCATCTCTACACTTCATTCTAATATTATAATAAAAAATCATTGACTATGGTCTGCAACATCCGCTTGATTACACATTTTAAGTTATTTGTCCCCTATCGACAAATGTAAGGGATAATGACACTTTTGAACATTCTATGAAATGTTAGTGTCTATTCCATGTGTCAATGATTCATAAAGATTTTAAATTACTAAATTTTTATTTTACAGATATTTCTTTTCAATCGGATCTTATTTGGTCAGTTTTAAACACAATAAACATGATTTGTCTTTTATTAAAAAAACAACAACTATTTTATATCATATCTTAAGCTATACTAATCAATATGAGAGTCATATAGATATTTAATTTATTATAAAAGATTAAAAATTATTCATGGAATGTTATTCCATATTTTCCCATAAACATGAGGATATTTAATTATTTTTGAACCCCCCCCCAACCTCCCTGACATCAGATATGTCATTTTAATAAAACTATAAAATTTTACACATTATTTTCAGTCATAATAAGAAACAGAATCATCTGATGGACCTAAAATTGATTCATATAGATAAAAAATTATTGGTTGATCATTATACTATGATTTCATTTGAATCCATATGTGTTTACTTGTCATTATTCGCATTTATGTGATTTTTTACTTAGTTCTAAATTAGAGGGGATGTCACTTTCAATCATAGAATGGAATTAAAAACATATCGATGTTCAATAGAATCTTACAAATTTTAATAAACATAATGATCATTTTTATAGTATTTCATGTTAATCAGATCTCATTTGGTTTGTTTTAAGCCCTAACCATATGATTTTCCCTCTATTATAGAAATGTTAATATTTCCAAATCGTACCATAAGTTATACTGATTCATATTGGCCTAAAATTGATTCATGGTAGATTAAAAAAGATTAAAAATAAATCAGGGTACATTCTCCTTGTTTTTCACATTGATACAAATTTATTTTCTTGTTTTTTAAACCCTAGGAGATATTTTTGTTTAATAAAACTATGTAATGTTACTCATCGATTTCAATAATATCTTGATAAAATAGAATCTGATGGATATGAGATTAATTACTAAGGATTAGAATTTTATTAGTTATTAGTCTCTAAATATTTCAGGTCAATCCATGTTTTTTTTACATTCTATTAATCTGGGTTATGTGATTTTTCAATTAACCAAAAATCAAACAGGAAAACATGACATTTAATCATTCTGAGAAATTATATATATGATCAATAGTACATTGATTCCTATATAATATAAATCCAAAATAGATCCCTCTATAAGAATATTTGGAAAATCATAGATCATTTGTTGGTTTTATCTTTTATACAGTTATCATAAGCCATACAGATCAATCTCGGCATCAGATTGACACATGATTGACACTAACATATCAAAAATGATTTGAGCAATGTTCACCTTGATTTTAGAATAACTATTATATATTTTTCTCATTACAAACACCCATTATGGCTTATATTCCATTTAAAAAACTATGCAATGTTACAAAATATTTTCGTCCTATCGAGCGACACGAGCATTCGATGGACGCGCTGTTGACTCTAACAGATCTAAAATGAATCAATTATTTCTATCCCATTATTTCATGTCAATACAAGTTTTTTTCAGGTTATTACAAATTTAATGTGACTCTTCACATAACTCCAAATCTAACGGAAAAGGACACTTTAGATCATATCGACCAACTTGGATATATGATTGATGAATTGATGATTCTTATAGATTTTTAATAACCGCAAGATCATTATCAGATCATTAAATGTTAATTAGATATAATATTTCTCTTATGATTTATCAGTAATTTAGGTATGTTTCCCAAATTTATTATACAGAACCAGTAATATGTAATTTTAAAACAATAATAAATGTAATAATGTACTTTAAATTTCACCAACTATTTTGATCATACAATTGAAATGTTTTAGAAATTTATCGATAAAAATCACATAATGGTTATTTTTGTAATTGTTCTCATCAATATAAATGTATATAGTTGGTTTTGAATCACCACATGGTCAAATATCATTTTAATTAAAATGAGAATTTGTTTTGTGACTTTATTAAAAATAATATATTTACTTACACATTCATTTTGAAGGGGAAACCAAAAAGATATAATGAAATACACCTCCTATATCATATGCACCTTATAGGACCCTGTATTCTACATTTTTCTATTATTGTTGATGAAAAAAATAATAATAATCACTATCATCCCAAATATTCCAATAGTGCTCTTACCTATGCTAAATGTTATGTATTTATCTTCTTGGTAGAATACATTTAACCCCAAAATATGTCACCTTTTGTGTCATCCTAGAAATATAATGACCCACAACCTTTGCATATGATATTATAAAACATGGAATCTGTATTCCATTTGTAATTTTATATCCATGCTCATCCTGATCAATGTTGTGATGAAATATCCCATCCCTCTACATGAAAAGTTATCGATTTTCATCTGGAAGATATTCTAAATCAAACACGGAAAGATCATGTGTAATATATATAGATATATGTATGTTTTTTTAATTAATATCAAAAATTCTATAAGGGTTGTAACATCAAGATCATCTCAATCTTGAGTTATCATTCACACCGATATTCTATCATTTAGTGTACCTTGATCCAATCACTAAAATCCAATAATATATAATCATATATTAGAAAATAATATTATATAATAAATACTAAATTAAATAATAAAAAAATTAAGTCCAACATCAGACAGATGATGTGTCCCAAGCCTATGAGGTATTCCTTGCATCCCATTATTCTCAGAATGATGTGTCTACCCCAAATGTATTTAATTAATTCAAATTTAAAACTTGTATAATGTTACACATTCATTTGAACATATAATCCAAAAATAATTAGGCTCACTGTCCTAGCCTATGTGGACCAATATGTAACCATGTCATGACATTTTTATGGGAGAACACCTCTCAATACTCTATCCAAAATGTATAAGATACCCATATTTGGTACCCAGTTCTACCTCATTACTCTGCCTTTATAATATTTCAAAATTTTACAAAAAAAATCCATTTAATCTAGACTAAATTCAATTGAATGAACACTCATATTATTCTACTTAATAAAATAAAATTTCCACAAATTTTATTCCATTTTAAGCATATTTATGAAACTAAAATGATTCTCCTACATTATCATTTTTCTATAGTCGATGTAATGTCTCCTAAAGAGATAAATCTCAGTCAAGTGTATTTAATGTAAATTTATGTCGTTAATGCATTATATGACCCGTCTGGATAATAAATGAAGTGGGACCCTTTCTCATGTGATGGTATGTATCATTAAATGATATATCAAGGGTCATTTCTTGGTTAAAACACCCAACTAGAGCCTCACCTATGAGTGGAAGAAGAGGCATATTCGAATCCAATTTAAAATAATTTCATAAATAATTGGAATGATGGTGCATATATAAGTTTAACCCATAATTTAAAATATATAATCACGTCTAATTACATACATAATGCAACGTATTGAAGTACATGCATCTCTAGAATAATGTGGAACCAGTTGATGATCCTCTAACATGTCTATAGTCATATAATTCATTAATTATTATGAACAAATAGTCTATATATTAAATAATGAGAATAAAAATACAAAAAACAATTAATTTTTTTATAAAGAGGTAAAGAGTTAAAAATCATTAAAACCAATGTTTGGGGAAAATATAACACATTTCAACAAACATGGAATTCAATAATCTATCCATCAAATGTCTCTCTAAAATATTTAATATCTTCTTCACATTGATCTACTGTGTGTTGATATAGCGGGTGTGAAAAAAATCAGTAGTCCCATGTTCATCTCACTCAATGAAAAACACTTCTTGCCTTGAAATTATAATATAATCAATCATAAATGTACTTGAAAGAATGGTGGTGCAGAAAATGTCTTGTGCTTGCATTGAAAAAATGAAGATTATTTCACTAAATACTTCATCTATATATAACATACTATCAAACATCACAAATTTAAACTGAAATTAATCAACCTTAGTTCCACATACTAGATCAAACCAATTACACATTAATGATATGTATTTCAACGTGTGTGTTTGTTTGTGTATACAAAATTAATAATGACTTTTAATTGACAATTCTAATAAATAAATCTGTCAATGAATAATCAACGTCATGGTTTTTTATTTTTTGTTTTTCCTCATCATATTTAGTTTGAATATTAAATTCATTATAATATTATTGTTTATAATTATGATTCATTATAGATAGACCATCAGCTAGTTTCTTAAATTCTTCAGTCAGTGTTGGGTCACCTAACATCTATTTTTTATGAAAATATATATTTCACTGAATTAAATAAATAATTTTGAAGAATGAAATTTGTAAAATAATTCAATAATAAGGAATATGAATTTATACATTCAAAATCCATGAGATAAAAATTAAATGATGCATAATGGTACTCATAAATCTAATAATCACTAGTACAAGGAATATCTTGTTTTAACTATTAATTTTTTTTCCTACAAATGATAATTCCATATTTAAATGATATAATTCTATATGAAAAGAAAAAACATAAATGTTTAACAGAAAAAGTTATATGACACTTACTAAAATAAAAATGAAACTAATGGAGTATTGTGCAAGATGTATCGATGATATTATACCAATTATATGTTGTACATATGAAATATAGATAATTATATATCTAATGTATAATGAATCTTAGATGATTTATCGAATTTAATTTTAACATCCATAATATATTCAACAAAAAATGTTGTCCACTCATTCACAAAATATCAAATGGTTATTGATACCTATGGATGATCTCTATTACATATAAATAATTTTTATGTATTCAGATACCCCACAATAGAATATATGACGTAAATTGAACAATAGATGTATAAATTACTTCTATGGTTATGTGTACCATCAAATAAATCATAACATTTAAAATTGAGGGTGGAAATAGTTTCTCAATGTCGAAAAGTGTATGAAAAATCTTATCATGTAAAATATTTAAATCGATCCTTTATAGGGTTTTTAAACAAAATGTCTAAAAAATTACTCATCTTATTTAATGGTTAACCAACATTGGTCAATATGAAATAAAAAAATGTTACTGGAATCAGCTATTAATGTAGTATGTGAATGCCAAAAATAATCCCCCCTTTATAGAAGAGTCTCCATCCAGCACTATGATAATCGATAAAAGGGAAATAAATGTCATTTTTACAAATCATATACTATAAAGCAGTCATGTATTCCTTATTACCCTCACCCAATTGTAAATAATTTTTTTTTCCATAAACCCATTTCTTCTAAATCATGTCATTCATTGACATTGTCCATTTATATTCCACTAAAACAAAAAATGGGCACTAGTATATTATCAAAAAAATCAATGTGCATGAAATCCAAATTAATAAAACAAATGATAATTCTGTAATATAAGAGATTAAAAAAAATATTCTTCACCTTCCAATTGTGGCTGTGTTTTCTACCCACGGTATGAATAGTGGGTAATGAGAGAGAAAACAAATCCAAAAATTCATTAACCATGGGAATGATTTCTATCTCAATCTCTAATTTTATTTTAACTCATGTCATGATCTTTAGTGCTGGGTTGAATTCTTTAGAATCATTATATTACAAATTGGTCTTTATGACCTTATGGTGAGGGGGAAGAAAAAATATGTGGCTCATGAATGTGAATTTTTAACAATGATTAATCTGTATAAAATTTTCACTTTTATTTTATCAAATGATAGAAAATTCATCTTTAATATTCCAAAAGAAAAATTTGTATAACATTGGAATCCATTGGTTGTCTATAATATAATAACCTATAGTTTTAACATTTCATTCATTTCAAAATCATACATTTTCACACCATCACCACAAAATTCTTTCATCTATACAATCAATTGATGAATTTAAATATCAATATTATCCATTGGACTTCTACGTCAATCAAAAAGAATGCATGGAAATATAAATTGTTGTTTTATACAAATCCATAGAGGAAGATTATAAAAAACTAGAACCATGGGCCATCTGCTTTGAGATGCACAAACCAAATACCTGAAGGTATTTAAATCATCTGCTACCTACCTCAATCATACATTATTAATGTCTTATTCAGTGTAAGGTTTCCTCTGATTATGCTTCTTCCTTGATAATGATTCTGTAGGATTGTCTAGAATATCACTATAATTATTTGATTCCATGTTTCATCCCAATAACATAGAAACATTAGATGATATATATAATATTTCAACCGTAGATTTAGTGGTATGTGAGGCACTATGTTTATAGGGAATCAGTTTCTCATGTTTCAAGTCTATCATTGATAAGTCTAATTTTCTACATTATAATTTCAATTAGAGAACCATAGACTATAGAATTTTCATAATGGGTGGTTTCTTTTATAAAAAAATTAAATTTGTTCACATGAATCTATGGTCTCATATGTGAAAACAATTTTTTTGTGAAATTACGAGCATTGAAATATGATTCTAAAATCATAGCATCGGTAGGATGTACTTTTTTCAATAACAACAACATCATGTTGGACCATGTGTCTGACCACTAATTTAACTAAATCAACTTCAATAACTCCATGATAGAAAAAAAATACTATAAGAATTACACAAAAAAATAATTTAGTTTTTTGATAATCAAGTATCTCATAAAACCAAAATGACTCATGATCTACCTAAAAGGAATAATTGATATCACCAGTCTCATCATTTTGGAAGCTAATTTCCTAAGGATCCAACCCATAGAGCATTTCATTAATTATTTTATATATCACATTAGTCATCCATGCATAAACATCCATTTGACTATTTTTTACTCAATGAAAATGAATATATTATTCTCCAAAACAATTCCAACTCTTATAATGTTTTAGAATGCCATTCATGAATAGGTTCATCTCATCGTATCTCTTTTGAATTGATATCTGTTTTAAAATTTTATGAACAATTATTATTATAATCCATTTAATATTTTCTAGTGAAATAAATAAATTCCATAATTCAATAAAATTATTCATTAGATGATCTATTTGTATGACCAATGTAACTATTATCTATATATTTATGTTTTGATCCCCCACCCCTTCCCCTACAGAGTACAGATCAAGGGCTAGTTATTCGACAAGGAGGTTAGCAACCACCATCGTATTGCCAATAATAGGCCACATGTTGGAAACTAGCAATAAGGTAATATAATACATATAAATGTGAGGAATTACACTATAATAGAAAAAACTAAAACATAGAGATAAGACATATACACCAATCAACTCATTCATATAACGATAAATGGAACCCATGATTATACATGTAATGTAATACAAATCTAAAAAAATGGGATTGTAATCCAAAAGTACCATAAAAGTAATCTCAATAGTGACCATGAAGTCCAAATATCTTTTGAAAAACAACAATCTCATAATGTTTAGCTAGATCTCCAACTTTCACCTTATGATTAGAAAACATTTTATATATATGTTGGGTCATTGTAATAGTACAATCAGTAGGATCTTCCCAAGATCCTCTCATGAAAATGATAATGAAAGCATACTAATGAATAATGAACAAAAAGTGAAACAAACTCATTACAAAATAAGGTATCCTATATACCCAGACTCAACATGGATACCTCTTACCATGTCAATGATACAAGAAGGATCATATAATATAATAATAAGTCATCAAGGGCTCCCTGCTTTTGCTTCCCCACTGGTTTTATATTATGAACTTTCCTAACATTTCCTGAGCCATCTCTCTACAAAAGAAGCTTTCATAAAGACACATGGGCTACATATCATGACATGCATTTCATTCATCACATCTTATCATTGTTGTATCCCACATATCAATATAGTAAACAATTAGTTCTCATGATACACCACAACCTATATGATGTGTATCATACATTAGGTATTATACATGATGCCATCACAACCCATACAACATGTATGGTACCTCAATTCACCACAACCCATAGACGTCATACCATTAATAATACTTTGGATATTCTATCCAGAAATACATGTCTTTTAAATTACATAAATACATTCGGATCGTCTATACATATATATCGGGAAACTATCTATCTTGGATACCAGTAGATATTATTATTAGGATAAGAGAATGAGACGAGAGGGGGTAGTTAGTCATCTCTCCCTCTCCAATTTAGTTGATAGGGAAAACACCCCCCCCCCAGAGTTCTATTGGTATCATTATGTATACCAACATGGATGGGGTAGATTAAGAAATCACAAAACAAAACAGATTTAGTAAATCTCATGACTATACTATAGGCAATATCCTAGTACTAGGCTCATCTATAGTTATCATATCTCAGACACCTAACTATTACTTCTCAGGTCTAGTTATCCTAATTTCACACAAGGAATTAAAGGTGCTAAATTAAATTTGTTAATCTATTTTAATTTTTATATTAAAATTAATTTATTCATTAAATATTAATTAAAATTATTATGATTATATTTCATTAACCATCCAAGTGAAGTCTTTACACTCTGAGAATAGTCTAACTATGTATGCTATCTATCAGTACTAACAATAATATTTAGAAAGAATAAAGAACTAAAAATGGGGTTTAACAATTTATTATACATTATAACCATTCCATAATTCATGGTATGCAATGAAAAAAAACCAAATATACTATTCATAGATGTAACCAAACACATCCAACTACATCAAGCAGCGAGTAAAAAAATATTGGTAGAATAAGAAATCAAAAAATTTAACCATTAAACATATTCATTAATAATAAATAATATCATATTTCAGCATAATAACGATAATTGCTAACTACAACTTGTTCCATAAACTCTTCTATCATCCATGACACCCCTTGCATATCACAATGCATCTCACCATCATGGGTGTTAACTATATCCACAAACTCAAGACTCCATGAACATATCTCATAAGCCATCATAGTCTCATATCACATCACATAAAAAAATATTATCTAGATAACCCAACATTTAGAAATAAACAAAAATAGTTAAAAATGGAACATGGCTCTAAAAACAACGCATCCATCCATCATATGAAAATGGTCTCCCAAAACCCCATCAAAAGAGATGTCACTTGAAAATAGGTTTCCATGGAAAAAATAAATATCATTATTAAAAAATTGTTGTTCATTCCATATAAAATTATCAATTTTAATTATCAAATGTTCAAACTAAGGGGAAACTAACTAATCATCGATACCAAGTGTTGTGGTGTAATGGAATAATAAAACCTCCCCAATATTAATTCCAAGGACAACTAAGTCAACAAAATTATTTAATTCAATATATAAAATACGTAAATTATTTTTATTATAATTAAAACACAACCAAACAATGTGATGATGTGTGAATATTTTGTCAGGAACAATTGTAAAAGAAAAAGTGAGAATAGATAGCGAAAGAAACATCAGGATTTATGTGCTTCGAAACCTTTGGGACCTACTTCTTTAGAAGAACACCATCCACACACAAACATTTATTAGAAGCTAAAAAACATATTATAGTGTACAATGAAAATTTATAATGGAAACTAAAATGCACAGATGTGCAAATATTGAAACTGCACACTAGATGTGACAACACATAAGGAATTGAGTATAAGATAACCGTACAACCCTGGAAAAGTGCCTGGGAATCCAGATCACTTCAAGATCCAATAACATCAATCCCTCTACTGCAATGAATCTCATTATAAGATGATTACACCAGTTCTATATATTTGAGAAATGGCCACACATCTTTAAACGGGATGAACCCTAATAGTATACAATATGAATGGCGCCCCCAATGGCATGTAGGGGGTGGGAAGGCCACTATATGTGTTTGCTAATGAGAACGATGGCACCACCCCCTGTGATATTGATGAAAATGAAGATGATTCTCAACAACGGGTTAGATCTAATGTAGAATAAACATCCATCGGGAAAAAAACCACTAGAGGTGAAAGGGATACAATTTTCGGAATATGGATCTCTACATATTCGATGAACTCAACTACCTTAGATGATGATTTTCATATCTGTTTTGTACATCAAATTATGGCACTGCACGGGTGTTGAAGCCCCTTACCTGAACCTTAATCATCTTACTACACAATCATAGGGAGGCTACCATGAATCAAGAACCAATGTTCCCACCCAACTACACTTAAATCAATTGAAATAATAGGATGGCCCTGATAGATTATGAGGCAACATCCATTAATGGATTAAAATGAATATAATAGGTATATAATGGGTATCCAATGTTGCATCTCATTTCAAGAAGGCTATAAAATTATGATAGGCATGTAAATCAGTTCATGTAATAAAATTAAACCAAAATATAGTATATCTTAAAATGTGAAAAATATTTTATAATAGATTTCATTTATTTGAAATAATTAAAATAGTGGAAAAAAATTAGTGGGATATTCTCAATTCTCAAGTTGAAAACTACAAATAACCAAATTAAATAATCTTCACCATTTTAAATTGATAATTGTTGATATTATTACCCAAATATTTTATTCTTGTGAAGCCATGTTCATGATATATAAGCATTAAATTATCATAAAAAATGTTGCAGTAAATGTCAAAAAATGGCTAGGAATTAATTATTATGTATATTAGTGACACACACTCATCCACATTCAATAACTTGTCTAATAAAATGAAGGATAATATCTTTTTTCTTAAACCTACCATGAAATACAAAATTTTTCGAAAATTAATGGGATGATTGAAAATCACAATGTAAAATACTAATATAATTGCATATACAATGTTTTGAAATTAAACCCTTAATCCGTATGGATTTTCTGATAGCTTCTATCTTGGTAATGTACATGGATGCAGTTGTCGAGAGGGTCACCACTGATTACATATATAACATCCCTGATATAGTTCCTCTACATGTAGTAAATAAAAAACCTTATAGTGATTTCCTATTATTAAAATCACTAACATAGTCAGAATCCTCATAACAAGTGAATAATTTTAGAGAAATAATATTATTACCAATGAAAACTGAAATGGATGAAGTAAAAGAAATGTACCTCAACAACCATTTAAGAGCATTCCAATGTGGATTTTCTAGATATTCCATAATCATTCCTAATGTATATATAGAAAAATAAACATCTAGTCTATTATAAATCATGTCATACATAATACATTCCATTACATTATCATAGGATATTATACTCATATATTCAATATTAGATGTTGTTGCAGGTCAAATAGATAAATTCAATTTAAAATAATGACATAAACGACCATTAATAGGATTCAAACCATCATAAATTTACCTCTGACATGCTTTAATCATATTGTATTTTTGATATACAAAATTAATCTTAACAATCATATACCTATTAATTTCCATGACCAAAAACATCGCACCACATCCTAAATATTTCATTTAAAAAGATTAATTCAATTGAATTTTATCATTGGGGGTTTATTTCATATCACTACATATGAGAGAGATGTCATCTAAAAAGAGATGTAAATAAATCAGTGATTTTTAACAGATATAAAATATATACTTGCTTCAAACATCCCCTTACTGAAACCATTTTCATACATGAATGAATCACAATCCTTATACCATTATCCTGAAGGTTATTTTATCCCATATAATGATTTACTAAGAAACAAACATAGTTAGACATAAATTCATGTTCAAAACTAATAAGAGTCACCATGTATATTTATTCAACAAAATCACCATTCAAGAAAGTAGTTTTGACATCTACCCGTTCAATATGAAAATATAAATGTCTAAAAAATGTAATAAAAATTCATTTTTATTATTTTTTCACTACCAGATAAAATCTTTCTTAGTAATCAATTCCTTCACATTGAAGGAATCCATTCAATATAGTTTTATCATAAACATAATTTTATTTCGTATTGTGTTGTATTGTTTCGTTTTATAAATAAATTTACAACCAATCACCTTGGAAGTAGGTGGTTTATTAACAATGGACCATTTATGGTTCATTCATGTAGATTTCATCTTATATTATATAGTTAAATTTCAATTCATCGAGTTTTTCTTATTAATAGCTTCATTGTAGCTTTGGGGATCCTCTCCACACAGATATGCTTCCACATTTAGTGCAACAGCAACCATATCAACAATGATGTACCTACGAAGAGGTTTAATGACCCTCCTATGCCTATCCCTGGTTATATGATACCCCCTAAAGTCATTAGGAACAACATTTTCTATAGTGTCATCAGAATCAATCTGTGGTTATTCCTCATGATGAGAATGGGGAAGGATCAAAATTAAAAATTGTGGGAGTCCAGATATAAGAAAGAAAAAACACATTAAACTTCAAAAAATGTCTAATAATACGCTTATTAAATAGAGCATTATCGACCATCAGATTATACCACTTCTGCCCCTCAGTATAACCAAAGAAGATGTACATGACAGGTCTGGAGTAAAGTTCAACATAATGAACATGATCATAGATAGCACATCTAAAGACTATACAATGTTCATAGTATGAGTTTTTATTTCTCCACAATTTAATAGGAGACATAAATGTTTTGGCAGATGTGGGAAACCTATTTATCATGTAAATTGTCACACTGAAATCTTCTTCCCAAATGGATTTGGGAAATCCCCAGCATTAAAGCCTGCTACAAACCATCTCAAGAACTTTACAATTTATACCCTCATCTATGAGATTCTACTAGGAATTATGACACACGGTTCATTGTATTAAAATTCACTCTATTTCAAAAACTCGATAAACTCAGTAAATCGGTATTCATGGCCACTATCATTCCTCATATTTGTTAAAGTATTCACATATTGATTTTTTATAGAGGATTTCCATGTTTAAAACAACTCAAATCCATCATATTTATTTCTCAAAATATAAACCCCGAATTTCAATTAAAATGTTTCAATAATGGTGAAAATTTATGATCCTTCATCATGTGAGGTAGTCCTAGAGGGTCCCCACAAATAATTGTGAACATACTGAATTTGGTGACCAACATTAAAGCTATAACTATTCAAAATGAATCATTTAGACATACCCATGACCCAAACATCACAAATAGTTAAATTACATAGTTTGACATGATTGATAATCCCTTTCTTTATGAATTTCTCTAGACATTTAGCACTCACATATCCTAGACACCTATGACAATGAATAGTTTTGTCATTTTTAGTGACCTAGTGTTTACCAACTTCTTAACGTGTGTTGTCCTACCCAAAACATATAACCCATTCTGAATGGATCCTTTATGAATAATATAATATATATTGGATATTATATGACAAATAGAATTAGTTTAATGTTAAATCCTCTCTGATCTAAGACACCTAGTGAGATTAGATTCTAGTGTAAATCATGAACCAATCTCACATCCAAAATTATAACGACCAAATGTTTTCAATGGAATCCCTTATTATAATTATGACATATATTAATATGGGGTCCCAACACAATGACCTACTATGTACTATATGACCTTTACACATAATATTGTCACTTTTGTGTTTTTTATTTTGAAAAATGGTCATCTACAATTGTGATCAGTAATTGATTTTCATTCTGATGAGATAAAAATAATATTTGATGAATAGTAACATACCCTAATGAATAGTAGCATACCTTTATGAATAGTAATGAATAGTATTGAATTGAAAACCTTCCAAAAAAATTGAAAAATCACCCATGAATGTACAAATATAATTTAGACATCATAAAAGTGAAAAAATGATCATAGTATGAGAAATAGAAAATTTTTTTGTCAAAAATATTAAATTTACAATTTTATGTTAAATTTAATAATTTAAAATGGAATTGTACTTTCATAAAATTTAATCATAAGTTTTTTCATTGTTATATTATTTTAAAATATAAATTTATGGGGCCTTGATTAATTTTTCGAGGTTTTATAAAATGATTTATAGTTATAAGTTTAATTTTTTTTATGATTTTATTTATAAAATAACTTAAAAGTATATAAAAAATTATTTTTAAAAAATATACTTCATTTTTTAATTCTAAAAATGGAAAAATGGTTAGGGGAATTTTCGTATTTTTCAAAAATACCATAATTTTCGGTGAATTGTAAAAACACACTTTTGAGTTTCAGTATGTTTGATGGCATCATAATGATGTAATAATTAATACAAAATTATTTTCGACTATTTTACAGTAAAATAAGATATGAGGTGTTTTGATTTTATAATACCCTAGGAAAAAACCATTTGAAATCCAATGTTTTTTCAAAAAAACACAAATGAGGTGTCCTTTATAATTAATAAAAAAATACTATCTCTT
This sequence comes from Viscum album, assembly GCA_963277665.1. NCBI lineage: Eukaryota > Viridiplantae > Streptophyta > Magnoliopsida > Santalales > Viscaceae > Viscum > Viscum album. Next base: position 993,061,368 of record OY728139.1, on the reverse strand, counting down.
TTACTATAAATACCCACACTTCCCTTAATTTTCATTCATTAAAAATCCCTCCTCCTCGAGGCTCTATTGTATTTACCTTCTAGTATCCCTCTAATGATGTCCCCAATCCCCCACAATCCCAACCTTCAGGTTTTACGTGTTACTCTATAGTGTATGGGAAAATTTCACCCTCATCTTTTAGTAAACACGTATATTATGTTATCTCTATGAATTTCCATTGTCATATGTTAGGATTTGATATTATGTATCCCTATGACTATATGTTTTATTTTCATATGAAGAGATACCCATTTTCTCCCATACAATATTTTTATAAAATTTTAAGTGATGTCGTTAGGCTGTGGAATTTTCCAAAGAGATCTCTCAATTTTTAATTTATTTACAATATCATTTCATTTCGTCTTTTACTCGCCAACATTCATCTAAATGTTGTGATGACACCAGTATGATACATGTATTGGAATTTTTTCTAGTAAATTAATAAATCTTCATCATCACTCATTTTCCTATTTATTCATACTAAAATGAGAACACAATCCCAGATGTGCTAATTTACCACATTCAAGGAAGATGGGTTTACAATTTCTATTACCATCATAAATTATGGTAATGAAACAAGTTTAATGGTTGAACTAGACAATAATAAATGTATTATGTCTCATATTTGTTTATGGAATTCTTTTGTACACACGGTTTTTATTTATAAAAAAAACATGTTCATTGTGATTAAAAACTGCCATGTAACACAAACGGTTATCAATAAATAATTTATATAATGATTCAACTTCATTCCATGTAAACAAATGGAATTTAAAATCATGTAGCCTCAAGGATTTTTACTAATAAATTATAAATCTATTTCTGGACAACCATTACCATTTTACGTGATTCTTCGAACAACAATATAATTGAATTGACCATTAGAACCAATGAAACAAACGAACCCGAACAATGAAATTGTACCTCATAACCAATCCAATGGTTACAAATGAACTCAAAAGGGATTTAATAAATTATTTTCATATATAATAGCTTGTGTAATTATTAATTAATTACCTTAATTTTATTATTCAGGTCATTAATATCAAGTGGCAATCACCATTAGACTTATGGAAGGCAATTCTACTCGAACTGACTTTATTCATTTAGGTTTCTCTATCATTATTTTTAGCCAAAAGAAGTTATATTTTATTTTTATGAATATCATATAAATTTATTTTATATTCTCCAAACTCACATTTAAAGATCCATTCCACATTCTCTTTTAAAGATATATATGTTTTAAGTGATTCCCACCTTAATTTTTCCCAATAAGAAAACCTGTTTTAATGGAATGTCATGAATTCTAACACGAATTCAAGAGAAATCCATCTTCAGTTATAAGAATCCATTGTATTTAAAAAATCAGTCATTTTATTTTCAAAAACATCCTAGATAATATCTGGTTTTGTATAAATGATGGTTCCTTTTCTATTTTAAAGGGTCAATAGTATTTTCCTTTAAAACTGATCAAAAATGTTTTAATTCTAATGATTCATAAATACATTACATACATGTTGTCTTCTTACATGACATCACTCACCATGATACATGCCTACTTTCCCATATGAATGTCCATGAATATTATAGTTCCTCTATTTGGTGGACACTTTTATGATACTCCCATTTATTATGTTTCATGACATGATTGTGATATAAAATTCATTCCTTGGGTACACTTATGATTATGTGTGGTTTATTATGAATGATTATTTATGTGGAAAAATATTATGTTAATGTAAATATGGGTGGTCCTATATAGAACTTCAATTAATTTGGTAATGTTATGTCTCATGAGATGTTATGTGCAATGGTCATGGTTGTTATACTTGGCATGTGCAACAGTGTGAAAATATCTTGTCGGATAGCCTTGACTAATTCTAAAGTCATGTTTTATGATTCTAAAAAAAATTATGATTCCATGTTTATATGATACCATGTTTATATTTTAATAATTTTATATGTTCTAAGATTTTGATATCATTATTTCATGACTCATAACTCATGTTCTTATGATTTATTGTTATGTTCATTCCCTTACTGGGCTTTTTAGAAAATCACTTTATTCATGTGTTTCCACCTGATATTCTATGTAGATGTATGAGAAAAATGTATGTTAGGTTCTCAATATGGAATTTAAATAATGAAGTATATTTAGCCCTGTGATTTATTTTTTATTTACCTATTTTTCAAAGACACTAGACTTTACGATCCTTGTCTTGTAATCTGATGTATATTTATGATTAAAATCACATAATGTTTTATGAAAAATTCTAGGGTCTCTATAGTTAGTATCATATGATTGTATAGTTATTTTTGGAGATTATGAATAGAGGACATTATAATGAACCATAATGATAAGAAAGAGTATAAAAAACATACATAAATTATAGTATGTAAATAAGAAGTTGTTTATCAAGAAAATATGTCATAATATGGATTCAAACTGGTAAAGGTGAATCATGAATATCTATACCTAGGTGTTAAAACACCGACAAGGAGTTTCATGGATGACTCAAGGTATCTTGTTACAAAACAATGTGGCTTTCTACACTCTAGGTATTGACACTCTTGGGGGAAATTCCATTGAAATTCATGAGGTTGTTAAAAAAATTTATTATGAGAAATAAAAAACCCATAAAAATATAAGATAAAAAATAGATGAAGTATAACCTCGATTGAAACATATGGAATCAAAAGATAGGATATACATCACTAAAGGTTTATCTTCATAACTTAAAAAAATTAGGATCAATATTTATGTATTAAATCCCATTAATTGTACATTTTATTTCTTAGATAATGGCGGGAATAGAAGAACACATTCCAACAATCAATGTGAAAGGGAATGTGATGATTTCCCAAATGATATGCCTATTCTAAGGTGAACTGGTGCTCAAAACTTCGTGAATGTACATGATCTATAGGCTCAAGTTATGATAAATTACCTAAATCATGTGGAATTACATCCTCATACATGGAATGAGTATGTGGTTTTAGAATCCATAATGAGGAAATTTCCTCCCATGTTTAGCGGATATTTTGATCCCCTTTTCGTAGAAGAGAATATTAACTCCATCAAATTGTTATTCTCCATCATCTAATGCTCGGAATAAGTGAATGTTTTACTGTTAATCTATTTTTTTGATGGGGAAGATGATCAGTGGTGGACACTAATCATGAATACATAGTCCCAATAGGAAATTGATTAAATGTATTTTGTAGAATTTAATAGGATGTTTTTCAATAAATATTTCCCACTAACCCTATTTCTAAAGATTGAAGTGTAGTTCCTCTGACTCTTGTAGGGGGATCATGAGTCCATTGGGGTGGATAAAGAAATATTTACATGGCTTGCATGATACTCTTCTAGCATTGTCATGAACACCAAATGTACAGTTGATCAGTTATTTAGAAATATATAGTCGAGTCTATGTAAGGTTATGTTGATTTGAGACATTGAATGCTATGAGTATATGGTTTGTTCATCCCTCATGGTTGATATAGAGTCTGGGGACTCTCAGTGGTCTTATGGGCTTAGTGAAGATAATAGAAAAATGTAGAACAACATGGGTGGTCCAACAAACAATTCCTCTAATAGTAAGAATCCCAAATATCCCACTTGTAAAAGTTGTAGGAAGAAGCAGCCTCAGAACAGTCTATAGGGAACCACGAATTACTTTAAATGTAGAATGTTTGGTCGGCTGGCTAAAAACTACTGATGGGACAAGAAAAATCCTAGTAACTTGGAAGAATAAATGTAGGTTAATATAAATGTTTATCCAGTGATGCAGTGTTACTACTCCAAGGAAAATGTGCATTATGCAATCAATTACCCAATGCCAAGGGTTGTCAAAAGAAATAATCAAAACCCTCTAAAGAAACAAGGATGGTCTTATGCTATCACTACTGCTATGGTGGATCCCGAAAAAATTGTGGTGATAGGTACTCTAGTTATTCTTTCATGAAAAATTAATATACTATTTGATTCTTGTTCTACGCATTCTTTAATATCATACATGATTAATAGAACTATTCAACCACCACCTCATAATATTGAAGAAAAGTTATCTTTGATAATACTGAATAGGGTAATTATTGTTTCCATTGTTTATAACCCCTCTTCGGATAAGGATTGTGGACTAAACCTTCTAGAAAATGTCTTTATTGTACTATTAGTGGAGTTCGATGCAATCTTTGGCATGGATTGGCTATCTTTATATAAGGCTAACATCAACTATCAAAAAAGGGTGATCACTCATAACATCCCAAAGCATCCTTTGATTTGTAATAATTGTAAGGAGAATGATGAATCTCTTTTATAATCATAAGCTAAAGTGTGGATATTATCGCCTTATGAGCAAGGATATCTAGTTCAAACTATTGCATCAAATGTGAGAATCATTATTGAGGACATCCCCATCATTCGGTATTACACTAATGTATTCCCTAATGAGTTGCATAGTATTCCTCCTAATTAAGAGGTTGAGATCTCAATTGAACTTATCACTAGATATCTTCCTATCTCAATGAATCCTTGAGGAATGGCCACTGTATATAATGAAGAGTTGAATAAGTATTTACAAGAGAATCTAGAGAAGGGTTTTATACACCTGAGTGCTTCACCATGGGGTGATCTAGTCCTCTTCATCAGGATAAAGGATGTACCTCTGTATTGATTATTGTGAGGTCAATAAAATAATGATAAAGAACAAGTATCCCTTCCACGAATATATGACTTTTTCAATCAGCTTCGTGGGACATGTTATTTCACTAAGGTTGTCCTTCAGTCGGGATATCACCAATTAAATGTGAGGAAAGAAGATATTTCCAAGATAGCCTTCCAAACATGGAATGGACACTATGAGAGCATAGTGAGGACCTTTGAACCCACTAATGCACCAAAAATATACATTGATTTAAAGAATAGATTCTTTATTAATTACATTGACAATTTTGAGGTAGTAATTATTGATGATATTCTGATATACACCAACAGTAAGGAGGAACAAGAGGTGTATTTTAATGCAACGTTAAAGACATTACAAAGGGAGAATTTGTATGCAATGTATTATAAATGTGGGTTCTAGATTGTTGAAGTATCATTCTTGGGGCATGCTATCGCCAGCAAAATGATATCTTTGTAATATTCCAAGACAACTATAATTAAAGAGTGGAATAGACCAACTTCTATAATTGAGATCCACGACTTTCTAGTTCTATCTACGTATTATCGAAAAATTTTGAAGAACATTTCACAATTTTCAAACCCAATGAACAAGATGACACTGAATGGTGTAATTTTTTTATTGACTTATGAATGTGATGCCTGATTCAAGGAGTTGAAAAAGAGGAATATCTCTGCGCCAGCACTCACACTCCCGGCAAGATGATAACTTTTTGTTTTGTATTGTTATTCTTTTATGAAGGGAATAGGCTCTATACTAATCAAAAATGATAAATTGATAGCCTACGGCTCAAGAAAGCTGAAAATACATATGAGAAACAATCACATGAATGAACAAGAGTTGGATTCATTGATCATTGTATTTAATATCAAGCTGCATTATATCAATCAGGAAAAGGGTGATATATATTCTAACGACAAGAGTTTCAATTATATATTCACAAAAAAAGACATTAATATACCAAATCGATGATGGATTGAGCGCATCAAGGATTATCACTTCTTACTCCACTAACATCTTGGTAAAGTAAATAAGGTGGCAGATTTTCTATGTAAAAAGGAACATGCATTAGTATCATTGATTGAAATTAAAAAGGCTCCAGTAATCCCAGATTTGCAGAATTTGGACATAGAGATTATTAAGGGAGGAACACCATCAATCCTTTCTAAATTTATTTCTCAACCAACTATCAAGATGAAAATAATATATTCTCAAAGAAAATATGTGTTAATTCAAAATGGGTGGAATCTATCAGATATGAGAAAATAACATAATTTCAAAATTGATGAGGAATAAGTTATAATAGTATTTTCACTGTTTTCTGAACCATCCGATCCAGAGAAGAATAAAGAGCATATGAGTGATAAAAATACCCCAGTCTTCTTTATCCATCATGGGAGAACAATGATGTATCGAGATCTCTGAGAGAACATTTGGTGGCCCAATATAAAAAAGGTCATTGTTGAATAGACATCATGGATCCCTCTATGTCAACATGTGATGTCTGAAAGATAGAATTATAAGAGGTTGAGGTAACAACCACCCATACCAATAAAAAATTGGGAGAACATCACACTGGATTTTGTTACTGGACTCCCAAGGACATCTTGAGGGAAAAATTCTATATGGGTTTTTGTTGATCATCTTATGAAGTCATCTAACTTTATAGAGATTTATAGTTATTATCATTAGATAAAATGAAATATTATATATCAATGAATTGGTAAGGTTGAATGGAGTACCAATGTCAATTGTATCCGATCATGATCCAAAATTCTCATCAATGTTTTGGATAAGTATGCAACATTCTCTAAGCACTGAACTAAACTATACTATCAACTATCATCCTCAAACTGATTGACAATCTGAGAAAACTATTCATACACTGGATGATATGTTTAGATCCTATTATATAGATTTTAAAGGAGTATGGGACCAACATTTTCCACTGGTTGAATTCACCTACAAAAACAATTTCTAATAGATCATCTCAATGGAACCATATGATGACCTTTATGGGAAACGGTGAAGAACACCAGTGTGTTGGGATGTAGTTGGTGAGCGTACGCTTCTAAGACCTCAAATGGTCGAAGAAATGTTAGAGATGGTGAAAACCATTTAGTAGCATATCAAGGAAGCCCATAGTCGACAGAATAGTTTATTTAGACCATCATAGACATGACCTTCTATCCAAACTGTGAGACATGCTATTTTAGTGCATATCTTTATGGATGAAGGTAATGAGGATTGGAAATAAAGGGATGCTATGTACCAGGTACATCTGCCACATAGAGCACTTGGATCGAGTTGGTGTTGTGGCCCATCAACTGGAACTTCCACCTACCTTTTCCAAAGTACATGATGACATTCATGTAACCCTATTAAGGAAGTACATACTAGACTCTTCACATGTACTAGCATCAAAGGTGGTATAATTGGACGATGATAATTCTTACGATGAGTAGCCTGTGAAGATCTAGGATCATAGAGATAATGTTCTACATCACAATGAAACTCACCTAGTAAAGGTACTGTGGTGAAACCGTATGTACGAAGAGGCAACATGGGAAATAGAGAATGCAATGATGGAAAAGTACATGCACTTGTTTTTGCCCTAGAATGTAAACTGACATTTTGAGGGAAAATATTCGTAATGCAGGATTAATGTGATGACCCAGTGTTTTCAATGGAATAAATTCATATAATTATGTCATATAATAATATGCAGTCCCCACACATTGAACTACAAAGTATTATGTGACATTTAAAAATATTTTTTCACTTGTGTGTTTTTAATTTCGATTAACGGTCATCTACAATTGTGATCAGTAAGTAATATATAGTCTGATAATACAAACATATTTTGGATGAATATTAACATACCCTTATGAATAGTATCATACCATGATGAATAGTAATGAATATATAATATCCAAAAAATAGAAACATCACCAATGATTGTACAAATATAATTTAGACATTTTGAAAATTGAAAAAAATTATCATAGAATAAGAATTGGTATTTTTGTATGTCAAATATATTTAGCTTAAATTTTTTTATTTAATTCAATATTTTAAAATGGAATTTTACTTTCAAAAAATGTATTCATAAATTGCAACTTTATTGTATTATATTTATAAGAGAATTTTTTTGACATTGTTTTATTTCTCAAGGTGTTAAAAAACAATATATATTTTTACTATTGATTTTGTTGTGATTTTTAAAAAAAAATAAATTACAAATATTTAAGAAATAAATTTATAAAAAAAATTTATTTTAGAATTATAAATGCTCAAAAATCGTTGGGGGTTTGGGGATTTTCTAAAATACATGATTTTTCTATGAATAGTAAAAATATAGTTTTGAGTTTTCTATATGTATAATGACAACATAATGATGTAATAATTATTAAAAACTTATGGATGAAATTTTTATAGTAAAATAATATTGAGGTTTCTCAATTGGATAATACCATGTGAAGATACCATGGGAAATACCATGGTGTTGCAAAAAACTACTAATGATGTGACCTTTAAAATTAATAGAAAAATCACTCTCTTTTACTATAAATACCAACTCTTACATTATTTTTAATTCATTCCAAATCCCTCATTAACGAGGTTATGGTTCTTTTTTCTTTCCTAGGTTCCCACCCAAGGTGTCCCAATTTCCCTATGGTCTCAACAATCGTGATTTAGTAGTTACTCCAAAAGGTAAGCGAACCTTTCACCTTCCTCTCTTAGACAATACTTATTTTATGTTATCTCATAGAATTTTCATTCCCATATGTTGGGGTTTGATATTATGTATCCCTATTAATTTCCTTTTGATTTAAATATGATTTTATGCAATTTTTATATCTTTAATTCATTTTAGGACATTTTATGCATTGTTGTTAGGCTACGGAATTTTCATCAGATATCCCTCAACTTTTCTATTATTTTCAAGATTATTTCATTTCTTCTTGCACTCAAATCCTATGATCCAAATGTTGTGATGACTCAAGTAAAATACATGTAATGTAATTTTGTCATTGTAAAAGAGTAATTATTTATCATCTCACCTTTCGCATTATTTTATACTAAAATGAAAACAACATCCGAGAGGTGATAATTTACAACATTATAGGATGATGGGTTTTAAATTTCTATTTCCATCTTCAATTATGGTAATGAAACCATTTTCATGGTTGTCTAGACCATAAAATATTTATTATGGCTCACCTATGGTTCTGTAATCCTCCTCTACATAAGGATATTCTTTATAAATCAAAACATGTTTTATTTGTCAAAAAATGCCAATTCACCCAAACAGTTTTAATTAAATAATTTATATAATTATTCATCATCTTTCCAAGTAACCAAAAGGAATTTACAATAATGTATCCTCTATGATATTCACTAAAAACATATAACATAAATTCCGTATAACCATCCCCATTTTTCATGATTCTCCAAATATTAATATAAGTGAATTGATCATTAGATCCAAGGAAACAGACGAACACGAACAATGAAATTGAACATCTTATATAATCAAAATGTTTTGAATGAACTCAAAAATGTTTTATTAAATAATTTTCAAATAGATTAAGTTATGTGAGTATTTATTAATGAACCTAATTTGATTATTCGGGTCATTATGATCAAGTGGAGAACAACATCAAACTTTCGGTAAGGTATTCTACTCGAACCACCATTATTCCAGTTGCTCTATCTTTCATTTTACAGATAAAATGATGACCTTTTTTTATTAAAAAATTTTAAATTCAGTTTATATTCTTGAAAATCATGTTTCAATATCCTAACATCATTCTCTTTCATGGATATATATGGTTTTAAGTGATTCCCACCTAAATTATTCAAAATAAGAAAACCTATTTTATGATAACATCGCAAATTCTTACAGTATTTCAAGTGCACAATATCTTCTGTTTTAATCCACCATTGTATTTATAAAATCAATCCATTTGTGAAAAATTTCCAGGATCACTTGTATTTTTGTATATATCATAGTTCCCTTTTCAATTTTACACACTCAATAGTATTTTCCTTTACAACTACTCAAAAATGTTTTAATGCAAATGATTCATAAACAAATTTCATACATGTTGTCACCATTACTTGAAATCGTTCAACATGATAAATGACTAATTTCCCATATTACTTCCCACAAATTTATTAGCTTTTTTCTTTCATGGAAATATTATGTTAATCACATTGATTATGTTTTATGACATGATTCTGAAACCCACTTCTTTTTAATAGTAACCTTAGGTTTATGTGTGGTTGATTATTAATGATTATTTATGTGCAAGAATATTCATGAGAATGTTATGATGGGTTCTCCATGACAGTGATCCAATACATTAGTAATAGTTAATACTCTTGAGATGTTATGTGCAATGGTATTGGTGGTTAGACTTGGCTAGTAATACTATGTGAATGGATCTTTTTAGTTAGCCTTGACTCATACTAAAGTCAGGTTTTATTTTACTTCCACTTTTATATGATTAAATTTTTATATGGTCCCACTATTATATTTATATGATTCCACATTTTCTTTTATTTTGATATCATTATGCCATGCATCCTAGCTCATGTTATTAAGCTTTATTCATATGATCATTCCATTACAGGGCTTTTTCATCTCATCTCTGTGTTCATATGTTTCCTGAGGATATCATATGATGATGTATAAGTACAATTGATGTTACAATCTCATTATGGAGATTATATAATTAAGTGTTTTTTTAGAACCATGTTTTATGATTTATGTACCCAGTTTTCAAAGAATCTAAAAATCATGATCCTTTTCTTGTACTCTGATGTATAAATATTCTTAAAATCATGTAATGTTTAAGGTAAGAGGCATGTGTTTCTATAAATAAGTTGATTAGTGAATGGTTTGTGTGTTCTAGAATAACAAAACATTGACATATGATGACAAAACTCTTGTTCTTTATTACAAAAAACCTCTCATTCATCTCCCCTTGTCAAACAAGAAAATGAACTCATATTTTGGAACATATGGAATAAAAACATGATCCTAATACCAAATTTGAATAAAGTGTATCTCAGGACACACAAAACACCTCAACACATTCATAGCCTTGGTTTTGAATGATTTTTTAAAACTAGACTCTTTAAAAAATTTCCAAATTTCAAATCAGGGAATTTGCGTCTAATATGCCCTTGTTTCCCAAAGTGCTAACAGGTAACCATCTTCATCATGGGTTTAGACCAATGTTAATTTGATTGGATATGAATCTTACATCCCTTAAAATGGTTACCTTTTTTTATATTGTAACTCTAAAATTCCATTAACATTTAGACCATCACCTTCCGGTTTAACCATAGCCTTGCTACGCAGCTCATTTCAATGAAAGGTGTACATAACATCCTATAAAATCAAGTAATCCCTTCCATACATCATAGCATTGATAATGTGTTCATATGAACTATCTAAATAAATTAAAATTACGATATATGGGTCCTAATATTCAACATTAAATTGTATATTATATATCCCTAATAATATTTTGTTAAACTCATCATGGTGTGTGAAGATGGTTATTCCATGATGCATCATGTAGGTATATAATTTGTTATTCTTATATAAAATAGTAAATAATTTTGTTTTCATGTAATGTTTTCTGGGTTAGACCATATACCATATGAGGAGGTCTCATTAGCAACATCCTAAAATGCATTACCACATAAATATATGGTTAAAGAGTTATGTTCTTTCATCAATATTTTGTAAGGGACATAAAAATAGGTTTTGATTGTTTCACCAAGAATGTAAATACATACATGGGGTTTATTTGGTACAAAAATGTAATCTTTCATCCCATGTTGAACTAACAGTGATCATGTTTTAATTCACCATAAAATTAAATCATAGAACCCATATAATTTTACTATTTCAGATTTAGTAGACTCAACTTTTTATTAGGGTGGCTCATATTCCAATTTTTTTGTGTAATAATGGAATAATTCCCAAAAAAAAATTCAAAGATGTCTGCATTTAAAATATGGTTTAAATATGTATACAAAATTGAAAAATCAATTTTATTACAATGAATACACAACCAAATAGATTGATAATACGGGAATAAAAAAACAACTACAAAAGAATAAAAAAGAATATAAAACAAAGGAAACACCCTGATTTATCCGATTTAGACCCTTTGGGAAATATTTAAACACTAGAACAAAACCCACACACACAATATTATTAGATACTCAAATTGTAAATAGATTATAATTCACATGAGAAGATAAGATAACTAACTAAAATGAAGAGAAGTGAAAAAATAGAAAATGTACACTAAAAGGAACAACATAGATAGAAATATGTTTAATAAATACATAATACTATAAAAATATTTATAGGAATCGATATCACATCAATTTCCATGAACACCAATCACATTTATTCATTAGATCTCATCCTTGGATGATCATGAAAAGTATTCATATTCAAGCTTTGATCAACATCGTTAATCAAGAAGAAGCCCAATAGTCTCCTCTATGAGACATGAACTAGTGGCATGTAGGGGGTCAGTAGGACACCATATGTGTTTGTTTTTTATGATGATAGCACAACCACTATGTAGATTTATGCTGTAGAATAAGATTCTAAATACAAGGAGAGATCAAAAGGAGATCGAACCACCAACATAATGAAAACAAACAACTAGTAGTGAGAGGGTATCAATTTCTTGAATATAGATCCCTCCATACCATATAAACGTAACTTCCAAATTAGATGATTTTAATTTTGGGTTCATATATAAAATTCGTTCTCTATAGGGGATATTAAACCACCTACAGAACCCATTACAAGCTAATTGCACTTCCAAGGGGAGGCTACAATGAAGCCAATGTGGAACTGCCTACCTAGTGGCTCCTAAAACGTCTCAAATAACCGGATTTCCATGACATATTAAGAGGAAACATACATTTATGGATAGTATTTAGGATAATAGGTGTTTAATTTATATCCATGTTGGCATCCAAAATCGAGTAGGCAATATAATTGAGTGGGCCATGTAAATCATCTCATGTGGTAAAATAAAACCAAAATATAATATATATTTCAATGAGAAAATATTTAATAATAAATTTCATTTATTTAAAACAATTTAATTGAAATTAAAATTTAAAATGGTTTCTTTTAATTTTTAATAATAAAACAATTACTAACAAAATTAAAAACAATTTCTTAAATTATTTAAACATGCTCTACGATATAAGATTCTAGTTTCAGCAAACATAAGGACGAAAAAAACACATTAATCATGCCTTTTATTATCATCTACATTCATTCCATCTTCAAGTTATTTATCTAATTCCACTAACACAACGATTAACACATTCTATTAAACATTCATAGTTTGATGAATTTGATTTCAATCATATTATGAGAAACACTATATTTGTTAATCATGTATCCTATTTAATTAATTATCCAACTAAAAAAACATTATAGAATTTTTTTTATTTATCAAAAATCATTAATTTCAACCTGAAAAGTGAATAATAACATCATTATATAAATGTAATATTATAAAAAACACACTATATAGCAATACGTGATAAACAACATGGTCGTGGTGGAAATTTACAACTTGTAATCTCTAAACATAAACAAATTCTATTCTGTAATCCATTATAATATTCATTATGTTAATTTCACTATAATAAAAGTGGGTAATATATTTTTAATTTATGATTTCATTTAAATTAATAGGAGATTAAATGTATCTCTTACCTCAATTATTCGACATTCTTCGTTGAAGAATTAATCAATGACGTGGATCTCAAATCCTCTCTTCCATGAGGAAACTATGAACTCCCAAAGATGTTGTTCCATGAACGCAATGATAAATAGAAAATAATTTGTATTTATATTAATGGATATCATCCACCATAATATTGAATGATGGAATTGGAGGAAACAAGATCAAACTGATTGAAATCCTGACAAATGATTTTGAGCCTACCTGAGATCAATACGGATTGAACTCGCGATGTCGGGATTGATACCTATTGAAAGGAAGATTGATAAAAAATGAAATAAAACATTGTGTTCCTATGGTTCAAGGGGAAGGAGGTGGAGAAAATTCTATCTAGGTATATCATATGTATTTATAGTAATGAATTTATTTATATGACCACATCACATCCCCTAAAACCAAGTAGTTGACCACCTAGACTATTTCACAATCGAATGAGGCCCTATTGCATCCCTGGGTGAAACCAATGCAAGGGATCAACATCTATATCCATTGTTTGAATCCTATTTTGCATGTGTGGGACTATCACCAATCCTACATACCACATTGTATCCCCCCCTGATATGGATGTAGCATCAAAAACCACTATGTCACAACCACCACTCACCACTCCATAGAGCTTGACAATGGGGATGCGTCTATGCTGGAGAAAACAACCATGGTGCAAATAATCCTAAAAAGATAGAAGCGGTAATTTTCCTCCTTTAATCCTCCCTACAACACATCTGTGAGACCATGCTGTAGAGTCTTGACTTACAAAACATTCCATGTCTACACCTAGTAACCTGGCCTCAAATGGTAGTGGAACCAACATTTTGATGAAATTGTGGGTTCCCATGACACAACTATTTACTGATTTTGATTACCATATCATATATACAGTTGGTTGTACATGACATCATCATACCATTACAGTGTATACTTTTTTGTGTCAACAATATAATAGTAATGTCCAAAAATTAATTATTGTATTGAATTGCTATAGTAGTTCTCATGCTATAATGAAATCCCTGATATACAATGACATTAATCTTAAATATATGTTAGATGGACTAGATGCATCTTATAGATTGGATATAGTGGATATTTTACTATAAGGTGATGGGGGTTCATAGGAATTGTGACTTCTTCTCATGATGTTTTCACATGGTGAACTTTAGTAGAGAGATCAGGAAGACTGGCCTGCCAATAAGAACTCCACATGTTTCGAGTGTCATTGGAGGTTTCATATTTACAATCATGTATAATGGAATATTGACATGTTATCATTACCAATTTATGTCATTTGATTGTGCACATTGATGAAAGAAAAAAACCATCACAATGATGTCGTGGAAATGTAGTTTGTGTTTGGTGTTTCACTGGTGTGGTGGCATTGGTTGAATGGTCAAGAAATGATTTGTCACTTCTTGGTTAGTGATGTAATATATTTCGGGCCATGTTTATATGGATGGAAGTACCTTTATAATACAATTCCATTGAAGTCGTAGGAAAATCAGTCCAGTTATATCAACTACCAATAAAGCAAGAGAGGGGAGATGACATGTGAGTACGTCATTCTTTATGAGATATTACATAAAAACTAATTATATTGCATTGTGTGTGTGTAGGTTGGTCTTCAATGTAGTGACAATCCATATCTCTTCAGGGACCATAATGTGATTCTAGATCCCACTCTTGGTCTGTGAATTATATTCACTACTGTCATGATATGGTTCTAGAGGGTCACACACAATAGCGTATTCAAAAATCTACCCTTTGTAGTTGAATAGTATATTTGGACTTTCTTGCCCAAAACATTGGTTTCCTAGATTTGTCCAAGGTAAAATGATCACAAATTCAATAAATATATTAATATTATTAGAGTGTAGAATAGCGAGCATTCAATTTATTTTTTAAATTTATTTACAGGTTTTATGTAAATACAATGATAATTATTAATTGGCTAATAATAAATTATTCAATGTTCATATAATATTTATGGGAATGATGAGCTGAGTTAATGAATCAATTGTTATCATGTAATATATTTTAATATATTACATGTAAATGATAATAATATTTATGACCTAGTTTTGATGTAATAAAATGTCATTGATAGTGCGTTATGTATTCAGGGTTGGAAAGGATTGACCAGGTATTATAATTAAGCACTATAAATAAGTAAGGAGGGGATTTTTTCAAAAAAAATATTCATAGTGTTTCTCTCTCCTCTCATATATCCCATGTTCTAGAGATAGTGGTTCTGGATCAAAAGACTTCTGATCAAGCACTCACATAGGCATATCTATCGAAGTGATGTGGTGATCATTGGAGCATCGAAGGTATCATCACAACTATACACTATCACCCAGATTATGAAAAACGTCGCTCCCACAGATTCCTTGAAGCACGTGTGGTCGATCTAGTGGAATTAGACTTCGCAGTTTTTGTGACGATATCACCAACGATGACCAGACTCCGTGCACGTCTTCAAATTAAAACATGGTATTTTATAGTTTAATTTTGTGCTAAAACCCTTCCTTGGATTTGATCAGGCTACTCTTCACTGATATCATCATGTTTATGTCGAGCATCAGTGGAATTGTTTTTAAACACCCCCTATTTGGGGCTTCTTATTCATGCCAGGTACCAACACTGTTTTCCCACATTTTCTTATAATTTCCTTGAAACCTCCTCTAGGTGCCTCCAAAACATAAAACACATAAAGGGGATGGTCGATGAGGTTCGATATCTTACACTATATATGTACAAAAAACAGTAACAATTACACAAATATTACTAGAATGAATAAAATTTTAGATATATATATATATTTAAATTGTTTTATAATACACATTTTAAAAAATATTAATTTATATAGTTCACTCTTCCAAAATAATTCATGGTATCCCTCTTCAATAATGGATAACATAGACTCAAATATGTATTAAAAATTATAAATATATTATAATATCCTCTAATAACTCACCATATCACCTTATAGTGATCCAAATTTCAATGACCATGTTAAAAAATTTCAATTGATTCATCAAAAAATAGTAGATACATCAACTATTGTCTCTAGATATAAATATATCCCAAATTACATTTCAACTGATTTCATAAATCTTTAATTTTACTCTAATACATTTCATAATATTTTTATCTGGTTATCATTACATGAACATTATCATATACATATTCTAGTATAAAATTTATTCCAACTATCTATCATAAAAATATTTATTTCAATAATATTCATAATAAAACCATTATATAGTGATGACATGGTTAATGCAGTTGAATATACTATGTCTTATCCAACATATGTATTACAGATGTATTTAACATATACATTGATAATATTACATCCATCCAAGGTAAATTTTTATTCAAGAAACGAGCTGAAACCTACAAAAGAACCCCCTAATCAAGGAGGTCTGATGTAATGTAAACCAAGGGCATCACCTCTAATTAAGTTAACTGACTCCGGTATCAAACTTTTAGGAGGAATGAGGCACACATGCCCCACCGTCTTCTCAGCTAAGGAATCCTGGTGATCGTCCACCTTGTTTCCCACCCTTTATGTGTGTGAGACATAGAAGGAATCCTGAATCATTAATCTACACTTCCAAACTGTATATGATATGGACCAAGGGACACCACTCTTACACAGTATAATTAAATAACAACATAAATTCCCTAAATATAGGAACCCTAACAACACTACCAAAAATGAATTTACAAAGCACTACCCATTATCTTCACTATTAAAAAAGCATTGATAAAGGGGAAAACATTATCAGTACTTTTTTTAGCCATGAAAATGGTACACCTTTGTTAGTGCTTTATTACTTGTGCTGATAATTTGTATATTTAAAAAATAAATTTCATTAAAAATAATATATTTATATAATAATATATGAATATATTTATATTAATATATATATATTTTTAAAATTTGTTTTAAATAAGATTAAATACAAATTCAATATCAATATATTAAATATTTAGTAAAAAATTATTATGAAAGAATTTAATATATATTTTCAATTAATGAATTTGTAATTTTTATTTTTGAATAAATATTTAATAATAACTTTAATGTTAAAAAATTAAATAAAATTAATAAAATATCTAAAATATTTTGAAAATTCAACTCGAACTTCAAACGGCCAAAACTATTGATCCTTGTGTTAGTTTTGGCTCTAACATATATATGAAATAAAAGCATGTGATGGGATATACATTCTAAGGGATTCAGATAATCCCAACATCATATTTATGATGAAAAATTGGCTCATAGTGCATCCAAAACTTTGTTTTTAGTTGGGGTACCCCTATTTTTTAACATTCGACTAATTTCAGACTCCCTTAATGAGGACTTTTCCCATCATTCATTGGTAAATATATTTATTCTTTTTTATTAAGATCATATTTATTTTATGTTTTTGGAATTTTATAATTTTTCACAATTTATTTATATTTATAATTCAATATATAACAATATATTCATAATTTTTATATATTCACCCATAAAATTTTAATTTTATAAATAAATAATTAATCATATTTACATATAAAATATATTTATCACTATGTAAAACATATATGAATAACAAATAATATCCATTTTATTTGAAAAATAATGTATGAATATATATGTACATTTACATATACAATAATTGTATATTTTATGTATATATATATATATATATATATTTGTGCGTGTGTGTGTATTGACAATCATATATATGTTTATCTACATATTCTAATATATGTATATAAATATTAATATATAATATAAGAAAAAATATATAAATACGTATAATTATATTTATAGATGCCATCATATGTAAAAATATATAAATATATATATTTTTATAAATACACATCAAAATATAGACAACCAGAACAGATTTTATATATGTATTAAATTAAATATATTTGTATAAAATGTAATGATATATATATATATATATATATGATAAAATGGGAATCATAACTATAAATGTGAGTGGATGAGTCATAGACACATGGGGAGGAGGTCCTGAGTATGATACCCATGAAAGGTAATGGTGCAGGGATGGGTGAGAAGGTGCCTAGCAATATACAAGTGGTGGGGTTAGTGACAATAATGTGAGGTGGGGAGGCAAAAATTGTTATAAGGGGGTGTTGAGCGCTATTAAAAGGGTTATGGTCCACCCTACTAATTGTAGAAACAAATTTATATTTAAATATTAATTTTTAACCATTATATTTTTTGTTTATCTTGATCATAAAAGTCCCCTTTTATCAATATTTTTTTATTACTGATAAATGGAATCATTATTAGCACTTCATTAGAATTGATAAAAGGGCCCCCCTTTCTATTTCACCTCAATTGTCAGTTTTTTTAGTTCTAATAATGTATTTTTATCACTGATATAACTCAATTTTGTAGTAGTGTAAATTAATCATGATTATTTTGTAGAAAAAAATTGATGAATGAAAATTTTGTGAATGAAAAATATATAAAATATTTGTCTTCAGAATTTGTGTGAAATTATAGAACCCTAAAATATAGACATATTCAATGAATCAAGAATACATATAAAAAATAGTGTTTACCACATGAATATAGAGACTAAAAATGGATCAAGAGTGTTGGAAATGGGGGCAACGATGATGGTGGGATCAGCCTAAATAAATGTTAGTGTAATGTGTGTCGTAAAATGTGTGGAATGTCAGATTAGTGATGGGATTCCATGCTCTGAGGGTTGAACTAATGGTGGGTAGGGTGAGGGAGTTAAGAGATGGTTCTCAGTCAGGGTAGGGAGTGTAAGAGGAGTGTGGGGGTGATTGGAATGGTTTTTTTAGTTAAATGACAAAAAATGATGGTAATCTATGTTAAGGGATAAAAAGTAACAACTCACTATTAGTGAATTATTCTGAATATTTTCACATTAAGGGGATGAATTGTAACACCTCTAAATTATCCATCAAGATAAAAATCATTATAACAATATTAAAAATTCCAAATAAACTAAAATTATCTTGATTAATTATTTTAAATTTTTTATCATATATAAATTTCATTTTAATCATTTGGTTGAGAAGAGGTGACTGGATGTGATAGTAAATAAATGAGTGGTTATATTTTATTTAATTTTATTTTTTAGGTTGTTGATTTATATTCCATAGAATATTTATTTATGTATTTTTTTATTTTGATTGAAAAAAAATTAAACACTCGATTATTTCCAATTTTATTAATATGAATGTTTTAAAATATGTAGATGAATTTTATATTTGTTCTATATATGATAAAGCATTTTAAAAAGTTAATATTATTAAAATTGGGCATTAGAAACAATATTTATTGGACTACTGTATGTGAAACAGTGGATGAATGAAATGGGTTATGCTTTAACATAAAAAATTAAAGTGGTTTTCCAAGAGTGGAAACATTAGAATTAAATCATAACCAGAGTATATGTGTACTAGATAGAGAAGTCAGTCATTATTGGTGTCTGATGTAATTGTTAAACTATCTAATATGTTGAAATATGATCATTCATACATATTCTCAGCTATTTTATTAGAGAAACTCATTGGGGTATTCATCAATAACATTGAATTTTTTTTGAAACATCCCCCTCATTAGAAAGAGCTTCTTTATATCATCATGATCCAGATGTCATAGTATTCTAAACTACCAAAAAGAATCAATAATTCATATAACCATTGCTTTTATGGATGGACCAGTGAAAATTAGTGGATGGGACGCTCACAAGAAGAACATGAATTAATGTTTTAACAACTAAAAATTCTTCATCAGAACAAGTATCTTCATCAAGCTCCATGACAAATGGCTTCTTCAAAAAGGTCGAATCAAATGACAAATTATTCATCGAATTCCAAATATAAACTCTCATCAAACTCCCACATTTCATTTTAGAACTTCCCATCTTCCCTAAATCCGTCCACTCTACACCACAACATAAAAAAGCATGATTATTTTAACCAATTAAAACAAAAAGTCTGTTAGATAATCCACAAAGAATAAAATTAAAATCCCCAACCCATAAAAAAAAAGAGGCAAAAAAATCCAAAATTTATCAAAATAATGTTTCATAAATTTTAAATTATTCGGATTCAATTTTATCATTTCCCACAAATATATATATACTAATAACAAAAATAGAGACATTTTTCCATGTAATCGTGTTCTTTCCCATTAGATCAGAGATATTTAGATGTTCATTCCCCCCCACCCAAATTTAATATCATTTTTCTGGATCCAATCCAACCATTCTATCGACCAAACACACATCGCCAGATCATAAACCTATCTTTTGTCTTGGGTGAATTCCGGACCCTAGGACATGACTAGTTTGATCCGAGCCTCAGTTCACCATTAACCATACTCAAAAGTGTTTATCGATTCTGTGAGACAGATTGGGGCTGCATGAATGATTGTTTTGTGGAATTTCAATATTGGATCATTATTTATATTTATATCAATTATATTATAATTTTTATGAATATATTATACAATGTTTTGATGTTGGGTGACACAATTTTGCTATTTTGAATAATTCATTTCATCAAAAATTCAAATGCACATTTCATTCTTTTGAAAATTAGGAATGATATTGATAATGTACTAATATATAAATTTTTTGATAATGATAAATTGATTTGTGAGCAAAGGTTTCCTCCTTCAGATCCCTTAGTGCGTATAATAATTGAAATATATTTCTTATGCATTTCATTTAATTGCATGTCCTTAATATTTATCTTAATATATTAGGTATTTTAGACTGAAATGGAGTTTAACTCATCTCAACCTACTAGTATGCCTCTTCTAAGCTTTTCTCCTAAAGTAATGTGGAGCTCCCATTATACCCATTCACACTTTTACATCCCAACAGAAACCCCATAAATAGAGTCTTATCATCCTCTAGTTGACCCTTTAGAGTTGTTTCCTCCCATGCATCCAACATCATCTTATTTACCCTCATATTCTCATACCATTTTTAGGACACATCCAAAAATGATCCCACCATTACCATATCCATATCCTAGAATGTTCCATCATCCCTTCTATAATTGTCCTGCTATATATATACCACCTTTATTTTCTTCTATCCATATAGGATTTGATGATTTCCTTCCATTAGTTTCAAATATAGTCCATGAAGATGACCCATTTCATGAATTGAAATAGACACATACCATAGAAGTTACTAATCCTGGACAACACATAGAACCATCCAATACTAATGAGAAGTTTGCATCACGTTTTTCATATGTGTTTCCAATTATGTCACATAATTTCATTCTCATTGTACAATGAATTAATTTATTTTTTTCCCTATTATCATATTTAGTGATATATTATAATATGGGACGTGTGCGTTTCCATATGCATGATGTTTTCAATCGTCAAACATAAATAATGGTGGATTACAATGAATAAAATAAAATGATATGTAAAAAAGTAAGGAAACGCAGAAATTTAATGTAAACTATAGCCAAATATGACAAAATTGTTGTGATGAATCTAGTATTAAATAAACATATTTGTAATCAAATCAATGAGATATCAGGTATAGTGATATGGGTAAGAATATTTATTAAATTAATATCTATGTTTTTGTTGAATTTATATTAATTAACATGTTCATTGTAGAATTAGTTGAACTTTCCTAATATTAAATCCCCTAGATTTGCATTGTTGATGGATCTTGAGAAGTTTTTTAAGAACATATAACAACAAGTAATATGTTGGTAGTGTTGGTGATGGTGTCATAGAACAAAATTCTATGTACTTTATGATAATATTTATTCATTGTTGTTATTATTTAACTTCTTAGCACATGAATATTATTCTTCTGTGTGACATTGTACATGATAATTTATATGAGTATGTGTCACACTAAAAGGTCATAATAGTTCTACACTATGATGAGAACCCAGAATTGTCAAAATACTATTATGAAAATTTATATTATAAAGGATGATGATTTCATTTTTGGGGAAAAATGATACATGCTAGAATGGGTGTAGAATCATAAGTCATTTTGGTACCTTCTCATGGTGTACTGTCATGGTAATATCTAATTTCGGATATTATGAGAACAAGACCCGCCAGTAGGAAATCCACTTTTATATGTGTTGTTGAATGTTCCAATCTAGGGATGTTAGTATTGATCCTTAGAATTTCTGATTATTATTAATGAAAATTTGAAGTCTCATACTTTTTTGTATTGATTAAAATCATTATGAAATATTTTTGGGATGAGGTAGGATATGTTGGGTGTGTTATGACTAATATTTCATGAATAAATAAGGAAAGAAATGATTTCTCAATCTTATTATATTACAAAAGTTGATTTTGCAGGATCCTTCATGAAAATGATATGTGCTAAATATATCCAGGTCCATGGTGTTAAATATGTGTAATTCCCCAACCCATGTCACCCCAAGTTTGTTAATTTTTTTTATACATTGAAATGATTACAATTAATCATGTCCCAAATGACCAACCAATTTAGCAGTCTTAGATAATATATTACATACATGAACATTACATTACACTTCCAAAAATAAATCGAAACATAAATAATCCATTTATAATGCCTTTAATCCCCTAGAATAACCCTACTTATCAATCATTTTACACATCATGAAATACTAGGGAAAAAACATAAGAAAGGAGTGATATCAAAAGATATGTAAGGGTAAATAATTAAAAGGAAGCTATAAACTATTATGGAATGATGTGTAATAAAATTAACAGCCTTTTGAAACATACAATTGAACATAATATGGAATAAATCAATTGAGTATTACCAAAAAAACATGCACGTGGATATTCTACTATTCGAATAATCACATGTAATAACTAATTTCATAATGAGGGAATGTCTAACGCCAGATATCCTAATCACAGAGTCAAGGCCTCTGTCCAAGACTACAAATATAATTTTTTCACGGCCTTGTGCCAGGACACTAGATTATCTAATGACACCTTCCAACTCATCAAGGAGCTATAGTGGGCTCCACACATCACATACTAAGTCCACCATATTCCTCATATGAAAAAATGGTGAAACATAACATAATCATTCGTACTAAAAATAGCTTAAAAAATGCCAGTACATTAACCATTAAATATGAATGGTACAAATATATAACATCCACAGTCAAACTTATCATAACTCATTTAATACAATATTTAAGATTGTATAATAGTAATCCATTCTCAATCAATAATACTATCCCAAAAAGGATGTTCACATAGTTGAAAATAATTAATAAAACTATTTTATAGAAATACCCATTTTCATTAAATCATTTAAATTTCGTAAAATTTATAAAGGAATCCATTTAAATGAGATCTTGAAATCAAAGATTCCCATTAAAATTTGAATCTTTTTAATGAAATTAACACTTTAAAATAATAATTTCCACATAAATAAATCCATATAATCATTTTTAAAACATGGACATTAATTAAATGATTTAGAAAAATAAATCGTTAAAAAAATATAAAATGATGATCTAGTTTAAGAGACCCTTCCAAAAAACATTAAACAATTTTGAAAACATTTTATGAAACATAGACATGGATGATAAAAATGTACTAGTATAAACATAAACATGAACAATCTTAGGTAATAATGAGATTAAGGAATTAACCATAACCTTGTACTTTCCTTTATATGACAGTGCATTTGACCTCTTATATAACGACCTTAGTATGTTATTATGTTATACCAGAACCATATTAATATTTATGATATCATTCATGATTCATTTATGTTTTTATACTACCCATTTAATAATTATGTACATGATAAAGTAACATTTCTTGTAACAACTGATTTCTTTATCGTAAATGTTTTTACATGTTATTCTTGATCATATCACTTGTATCGTGATTTGATTTCATACAGACTATAAAAAATTATTTATATTTAATATATATTAATAATATAAATATGTACAATTGATAGATATAAGTAATTGAAACCAATTTTTATAGAGGTTGTCGACCATACATACGCATAAATGATGTTTCCATTTTCATATCATATTGAACAGAAGTAACTGAATGAGATAAATGTATATATATATATATATGTATTTATATATAAAGTATAATTATTATGTCATATATTACGTAATTATTAATGCTATGTATTTTTATAATCATTTGTGAAGGGTGAATGTGGAAATGAATCTCCTCGCATCATGGAGACGGTATGTTGTACGTACACACGAGCATCAATATCATTTTTTTAATTATTAAATTTTGTGGAATTGGATGGTATATAATTTATACAGAAAAATTGTAATATTACTTTCATTATTTATATATTTATTACTCGTTATTATATTCTTCAATGTAACATAGTGTTGAATAATAATTTATACCATGTTGTGGAGACTGTAAGCCGTAGCTACGCATGCATGTTGACTTTATCAATCATATGATGGACAGAATAATGAATATGGTTGTACCTTTTTATAATAACATAAATATATTTATAATTTACTGGTTTTAATATTTCTATATGTAAATTAAAAATTAACAGAAAGTGGAAGAAGAAAAGAAATTTGAAATTATTGATAAAATAATTACCTCTTCTTTGGTTGTTTCCTTTTTATTTGAACAGATGCGATACATAGCTTGGATTTTTTATCATTGGAGGGAATCTAGGATTAGGTTAGGGAAATTATAATTATATTTGGGAATGGTCTATCCGATCCAAATATCATTGGAGATGTAAAATGAATAGAAGGGGGGTACCCTTTTATAAGAGAGTTGAGGGTCGCTTTTGAAAAAATGTGAAATATTATTTTATTATAAAATCATTTTCATTTTATAATGGATAAAAAATGATTTAAATCTAGGATAAGGTGGGGATGGTTCGAAATGTACTCAAAAAAATGTTTTAGACAAGTTTAGGTCACCATATTAAACTTATCTTTTTTTAACTCTTTGTTAAATTGTTTACCTTTTACCATGTCTTCTTGTATAATTATTGTAAATGGTCAATAAACATACAATAAAATGCCAATCGAACCCCAAGTGGTTAATTAATAACATATATATCATCATATAAGTCCTTTGTATGATCCGTATATTTTTAGGAATACTATATTATTTAATAATATTGAATATGTTTTAGAAACTAATTTATTTCATTTTTGGCAATATTTAGTATGTGGGTTTTGTGAAAGTCAACATAACATGATTACTTTGATAACAATACATTTAATAAATTGAATCATGTATTAGTCACATATATAATTCGTTTATGGCATCATTCCTTTCAAATTATATTTATTTTATTATTAAAAATATCATTTATTTGATTCCTTCATTAATATGGAAATTACATCATCATTGTGTCAAAATTAAATTTAAATATTTAATATCAAAATATTATAAATAAAATTAAATCTTATATTAAATCATTATTTCATTCTAATGAATACTTATATTAGAATTTATCTTATGTGTAACTCTATAATAAAAATGGTTTAGTTATTAAACATTTTATTTAACACTTTTAACTCTGTAATTAATCTAATATAATTAATGTCATAATATAACCCAAATGGATCAAAAGGGTCATATTTTTCTATTATGGTTTATGTATTTCAGTATACATTTATATATTAGAATTAGGACATGTTTTGGGGTAATTGTAATATTATGTTTTACCATTAATTACTTTATTCACTATTAACTGTGGTAAATAATATTAAAAAGTAGTTATTCACCAAAAATTATTTTCATCCTATACAACCAAATTTAACATACTAATGTCAACGGTGTATATCAGGTTTTTTAAATCCAATTCACATATGAGGTAAAATAACATTTTGTACAAATTTGCAGATGTGCCAAGATGGTGGATGTATGTTCCTAGAAGGTGGGTAAAAGAAGTTAAAAGGTTCAATATATATAGTATTATAAGAAAATGTATCCAATGAATTAAATTGTATTAATATTTTTATTATTCATCTATTTTTACTTAAAATTAATTTAAATATAAAAATAAATATTTAAATAAAAATTTAGTTTAAACAAAAACTCAGTGTTTTTTACTATTCATCAAAAATTGATTGTTTTTCGAAAAATATAAAATTTTTACCCTAAGATAATTTTGAAATTATGATTTCAAAATTTTATTCAATTATACTAAATTAAAAACATATAATATGCATTAAATAATTTTATTTTATTTCTGGTGGTCGAAACCAGAAACCATGTTTTTAAGAAATTATAACTATCAAAAGATTGATATTTGTTTATGTCCAATTTCAAAATGAAATTACATCCAATTAACAACATTTGATTAAATGGTAAAAATAAAATATAATGACACTCTAAAACCATTTAAAATAAAAATATATAAACATAAATAAATTAGATGAAAATAATGTTTTGAATTAAAATGTGGTATTATTCATTATTCAATAAAATATGCACTTTATCAGAAAAATATCAGAAAAATACACAAAGTAAATTTTGATGACCCAATTATAAATAATAATTTTATTTTATAAAATATAACATATAAATGTGAAAAAAGTATATTTAAAAATGGTTATCCATCAAAAGGCGATATACATGCCCTGTAAAGATTAATAGAGTATTTCATGCTTAAATTTGGAATCATTCTTAATTTTAGATTTTAAAATTTATTGGATAAATTTAAAGATATTTAAAAAAAATGTTTAATAATATTGTAGTTAGTTATATTCATTCCTGCCAATACAATGGCTAGGTGTTAACTACTATTTAAAATAATAATAATATTATATTATTTTTCAGTATAACTCAACGTTGTGTGCAATGTGAGATTTCAATGATATATATAGTTGCATTTTGAGTATGATATCAGACATAGCATCCCAATTAATTAAAATTAATATTTAATTCATGAATATTAATATGATATTCTTTATTTACATGGGATGTAACATTCCCCCCTTCTTTAATAAATTCTTTCCTCGCATTTTGAAATTGTTCGTTGAAAATAAAAGGTTGAAAAAAGAAAATAACTTTGTGGAAAACCACATAAGAATTAGGGTTAAATTTTTTTTGTCTTCATAATAGGGAATGGGAAATGAAACAGTCACCACCAAATTGTGATTTCAAATAGTAGAACATTTGTGAAAATTAGAGTCATATAATTGGTGTACAAAATGAAATATTTATAAGAAGTGATTGAGTTCATCAATAAAAAACAAGTGAACATTAAAAGAGTAATTTATGGACACAAATTCTGAAATCTATGATTATTTATAATAACATCAGTTCCATAAAACATAAGGTATTTAGATAACACATTTTTGATTTTAAGATCTTATCCCTAAAGATTACGAATCAATTTTATCATAGAATGTGAAAAATAGAATACTTGATAAGTAGAGATTCATCCTTTAACTAATTTCTACCACAAAATCATCTTTCACACTAAAAGATAGTACTAAAAAAATATTCTATTTAATATAATCATATAGGATTCCATAAAAAATAATTTATAATTTATCTTTCAGAACATTTGAAATAGTAAACTATAAAAACCAAGACATCACGTAGTCCAGTGGTTGGCGATGCACCCTTGTCACCCTTCGGTTGCGGGTTCATGTTTCACGACCTTTCCAGATGCAATAGGTGGTCACTGAACCTCTGGGTTGTCCTTTTATATCAATTCGAATATATTCTTATGAAATGTTTTAACCTTAAACAATATTTTCCAATGTCTATCATAATCAATTACAACAATTATAAATATCCCAAATACTTCTGTCCAAAACTCACAGTCCAAAATTTATAAGGAATATAAACATAATGATGATATCTTTTTCCCACATAATAACATGTGAATACCTTCATCATGGATTCTCTTAAAACATTTTAACGCCCTGAATTGCCATAAACCCTTATTGATTACATTCACTATCCCTTATTCCTTATAAAATACTAGATATATTCATTATATCCAAATATATTGTACACTCAAAAAATGATGGAATATTCCAATCATTATTTAGTGACAAGTTTGTCAAGAATATCCAATATAATTTATCCAAATCAATCATATCTTTTTCCAAAAACAGTACATTTGTGTCAGGTCCACATTAATGATTATCCTTCCATTTCCATGTATTTTCCAAAAAGATTAACTTGCTATTGAATCACTATTATTTATACCATACAACATAAAATAATTAATGAAATATTACTGTAGTATAGTCCTTATTTATTTCATTAATTCATTTATCTAGTACATCATTGATACAAAACTCAATTGAAATAATTATTTAATAACCAAATAAAGACACTATTCATTACTCATCATCTTTGGTAGTATCATAACCTTATTATTATCTAATAATATCATTTTAGGGTATACTCTAATGATTGTGACATTGATTCGGGTAGTGTCCCAACTCATTGTTAATGATGCATTGACCATTGGAAACATTTTTCTTACACTTGTTATAATGAACAGGGTTTCCTTTTTCTTTACACTTATAACAAACTCCCATTCCTATCGTGTACTTCACAGGGTGATTAATTCCACCATTATAACATATGGGAAAATATTCTTTCCATTCTTCACTTTATCCATCTTTCTCTCTACCATCCTCTTCATATCAATATTCTCATTAAATCCATATAAATAATATAATTATTAAAATATCTTATTAACACATGATACTATTTCATTATATGATGAGAATATCTGGGAGAACACTTCCCTTCTAAATGTTGCATTAAGACCATGAAATATATGATCCTTCTTACTCTTTGATTCATGCATAATGTTGGAGATCACATTCCTTCTACTGGGCACCATTTCTAAATGATGACATACACTATGTTAAATCATATATAATTTAAAAACTAGAATAATTCTCAACATTAATTCAATATTTTTCATACATATAGTCTATTAATAATACAAATGGTTTCTCTTCTGATATATTTACTCAAAATAATTTCATAATGGCTGGTAATGAAAATATGAATTATCCTATTAATATCCACCCGGGAGATTCATAACCCAGAGTGTAGTAAGGCCCATTATCGTGTACCAGGACACCAAAGGTTAAGCCCAAAACTCCTTGTATGTTTTTTAACTCCTAGATATATTTGTTCCAAATCTCTCTCTACCTAGTTGTATCTATAAAGGGATGTATTTCATGGAATAACCAAATAATATTTACATTAAAACGTTTTGAATGTTCTTCTATACAAATCCTCAAAGTCTATCTTTGGGTAATGTTTCTTAATAAGAGTTTATCTAAATCTGGTTTCCAAGGTTAGTTCTAAACTTCTTCTGATACCAACCGTAATACCCCGACCCCAGTTACCTTGATTTGGTACATTATTTTAATACATTGGCATTTTTATAATTAATCAAGTCCCAAAAGACCAACCCGTTTTGTAGTCTTTGAAAATAGATTACAAACATGATCGTTAAATTACACATTCAAAAAATAAATCAAAACAAAAATGATCCTTTGAGAACGCCTTTAATACCACATAATAACCTTCTATATTAATCATATTACACTTCATAAAATTCTAGGAAAATAAAACATAATAAATGGGTGAGCTCATGTTTTCAGAAAGGGTAAATAATTTAGTAGACGCTATAAACATTTATGGAATGATGTGTAATCAAAATAATATCCTTTTTATACATAAATGGGAACATAATATGCCAATAATAAATCCATAATTATAATATAGACATGCACATTGATATTATAGTAGTCGAATAGTCAAATGTTATAACTAATTTCATAATGAGGGAATGCATAACAATGGACATCATAACCACATAGTCAAGGCCATGTGGCAAGACAACAAATAAATTTTTTGTCAAGGCCTTGTGCCATGAAACTAGTTTTTCTCGTGAGTCCTATTGATGCATCGATGAGATTTAGCGGGCTACACAAGTCTCATACAAAGTCCACTGCATTCCTCATATTATAAAAGGGGGAAACATAATATTATCATGTGTACTAAAACTAGCATACCAAATGCCAACACTTTAACCATAAAATATGAATGGTATAAAAATAGAATATCCACAGTCAAACATATCATAACTCATTCAATACAATATAGAAGAATGTATTATATTAAACCAACCTCAATGAAGAGTAATATCAAATAATGGATGTTGAAAAAGTTGAAAATAATTAATAAAACTAGTTAGAGATAAACCTCATTTAATGAAATCATTAGAAAGGCACAAAATTTATAGTGGAATCTATATAAAGGATATTTTGAAATCAAATTTTCCCATACAACATTGAATCTTTTTAATGAAACTAACACTTCAATATAATCATGTTCACATAAATATATTATTATAATCATTTTGAAAACATGGACATTAATTATATGATTTACAAAAATGAATCTTCAAAAAAATTAAAATGATGACATAGTTAAATAGACCCTTCCACAGAACCATAAAAAATTCCATTTGAAATTTTCATATGAAATAGTTACATGGACTATAAAAATGTCCCAGTAAAAACATACACATATAAAATCTCAGATAATGATGAGATTGGCGAATTAACCCTTAGCTTGTACATTCAATTATTCGACAATACATTTAACCTAATGTATAATGGACATTGTATGTTTTTAAATTATACAAAACCATATAAATATTGATGATATCATAAATTATTCCATTATGAATTTGTATTAAACCATTAATAAATATATCCATGATAAAGTTACATATCGTGTAATAATCAAATTCATTATCATATGTGTTTTAACTTTTTATTCTGGATCGTATCACTTGTATCATGATTTAATTGACTCTAGAATATAAAAAATTATTTATATATAATATAAATTCAGAATATAAATATGTACTATTGAGATATATATGAAATGGGAACAACTTTTTATGGAGACGGTAGGTCGTATGTATGAATAAATGTTGTTTTGGTTTTCATATCTTTTTGAACGGAAGTAATTGAATGAATTATATGTATATAAATATAAATAGTAGCATTATTATGTCATATAATACATACATATTAATATTATATATTTTTATAATCATCGTTGAATGGTGAATGTCGAAACGAATCTCATCGCGTCATGGAGATGGTAAGTCATACGTTAACACGAGTGATGGTATCGTTTCCTTAATGATTAAATGGTGTGAAATTGGGTGGTATAATAAATATATAGTAAAATTATTCTGTTATTTTAAATATGTATATACATTTTACTCATCATTAAATCTGTAAAAATAACATAGTGTTGAGTATCAAATTAGACCATGGAGTGGAGATGGTATGTCGTACGTACGCACGCTCGGTGACATTACCATGCATATAATCAATAGAATAATGAATATGGTTGTACCATTTTTATAATAACATCATAGTATGTAAAATGTACTGGATTTATTATTTTGGTATGGAAATAACAATGAAATAGAATGTGGGAGAAGAAAAGAACTTTGAATGAGGTGATAAAATGATTACATCTTTTTGGGTGCTTCCTTCTGATTTGAACAAAAGGGCCCCATATGTTAGATTACTAATAATGGGAAGGCCTCTAGGTTGAATTTATGAAAGTTGAGAGGAGTTCATGGCAGGGGTTGTTTGAGAAAAATGGCTTTGGAGGTGTGAAATTAATAGAATAGTGAGTAACCATTTATAAGATAGGTGAGGGTCACTTTTGAAAAAACAAGAAAACTTATTTTATTATAAAATAATATTCTTTTTCTAGTGTCTCCAAAAGAATTTATTTCGAGGATAAGTTGGTATTGGTCTAAATAATCTTAACCACTAGGTTTCAGTCAAGTTTAGGTCACCATATTAACCTTTTCTTTTAGTTTTATATCTTAGTAAAATAGTTAACTTTTACCATGTCTTCTTTATTATTATAATAAATTGATAATAAACATACTATAAAATGTGAAGAGATCCCAAAGTGGTTCATTAATGACATATATATCATTATTTGAATCATTAGGATAATCCTTATATTTTTAGAATTATTATATCATTTAATATCATAGTTTTTTTAAAAAAACACATTTATGTCAATTTTGACACTATTTAGTATTTGCTTTCTGTGAATGTAAAAAAAACAAGAATACATCAAAAAAATACATTGAATAAATCAAAATAATTCTTATTCACATAGAAAAATCGTGTATGGAATCAAAACATTCAAATTATATTTATTTTAATATTTATAATAGCATTTATTTGATTCATTCATTAATTAGGAAAATATTGTGTCATCATTGTGTCCTGAATAAATTTTATTATTTAATATCTAAAAATTATAAATAGAATTCCATGTTTCAAAAAAAATTATATTTTTTATTAATATTTATAGTCGAATTTATCTTATGCGTAACCGTATATTAAAATTTGTTTAGTTATTAATCATTGAATTTAACACTTTTAACTCTATTTTAAATAAAATATAAAAAATGTCCTAATCTAACAAAAATGGATCAAAATGATATTAAAATTGTCATAAGGATGATTTTAGTGAACATAAATATTTCCAATAGAATTAGGACATGTTTTGGGGTAATTTTAATATTATTTTTATATTTAATAAAATTATTTACTTTAAAATGTTGTAAATAAAATTCAAAAGTTACTATTCAAAAAAAGTATTTTCATCCTACTGAACCACATATTAATTACTATTGTCAACCGTGTATGGGAGTTTTTTGAAATTCAATTCACAGAAGAGGTAATGTTATGTTTTATGCACATTTGCAAAGATTCATAGAAGAGAGTAAATATGTCTAGAAGGTGGGTAAAAGACATTATATGGTTCAATATATCTATTATTATTATAAAATTACTCCAATGAATAAAATTGTATTAATATAGGTTTTATGCATATTTTTTAAAAAAAAATTAAATTTTAAAATAATTATTTAATTAAATATTCAGTTTAAACAATAACATAGTGTTTTTCACTATTCATCAAAAATTTATGTTTTCATAAAAATCCCAATATTTAATCCTAATATAATTTTGATATTCTGAATTAAAATTTTTATTCTATTTTTCCAAATTCAAAAAACTGATGTTTCATTAATTAAATTAAAATTAATTCTCATTGTTGAAACCAAAAAGTGTGTTTTTATGAAATAATAACTATCAATAGATTGACATTTGTTTATGTACAATTTCAATGTAAAATTATTTACAATGTCCAACATTTGATATAATGGTAAGAATATAATCCAATTACACATTATAAAAACTAATATAAAAATGTAAAAAAATAAATAAATTAGATAAAACAGCCGATTTGAATTAAAATGTTGTATTTTCACTATTCATTTAAAAATGATCATTATCCGAAAAATACCAAATAATATCCAATGTAAATATTGATATCCCACTTATAAATAATTATTTTATTTTTTAAAATATAACATATAAAATCGAAAAGACTGATTTAAAAAAAATTCTCCATCAAAAGGTGGTAAAACAACCATTTATTTAATATTAGAGTATTTAATGCTTTAAATTTGATTAATTCTTATTTTAGGCCTCTAAATTTTATTGGGTAAATGTAATGAAATTTAAAAAAATTCTATAATCATATTTTAGTTAGTTATATTCATTCACACCAATAAAATGGCAAGGTGTTAACTACCATTTAAAATAATATTATTATTATATTATTTGTCGGTATAACTGAACGTTTTGTGAAACGTAAGATTTCATAGAAATACCTTATTGCATGTTGAGTATACTATCAGACATAGAATCTCCACAAAAGTAAAATTAATATTTAATTCACCGATATTAATATCATATCATTTATTTACCCGGATGTTATAATATGCATGTTTACCTTATGAAAATTCAGTAAATGATACATCAGGAAAATAGGTTGATGATGCCAGCATACAACATTCTTGATTTGAGATATCATGATAAAGGGATTATAATAAATTATGAGAACCTCTATAAGGTATTATGTTTTTGTGATACTGTCTTATTTCTCTGTAGGTGCTTTCACGTGATTCTGAACGTTAATCATGGACTTTAGGCTGCCTCACCTAATGCCATTGAGAAAGAGGCATAGAGGACCACATAGTAAATGTATCCATAATCACTAATAAATAATATATTACTAATTTTTATATATAAGGTTTAATAAATATTATTCTATTGTAAAATTTAATTATTATATTTTTTTCTTGATTGTATATATTCCATCACTATTTATTCAATAGAATACTATGTGAGGAGAAGATTTAATAAAAAAAATTATCTAATTATTACATAAAATATTTACTTATTAATTGGTTTATAATGAAGTGTCATTTATTTGTTAAATAAAAATTCATTATTCAAGGTCTAATAATTATTTTTTAGGATTGGAATATCGAGTTTATAGGTCCAGTGAAAAATAATATATATTGAATGTTATTTTATTAATTGATATTTAATTTTATTTTGTGGGATTAGCCCATGTCAAGAAATAATTAAAATATTATTATTATTATAGGCATGAGGTTTTGGAGGGATTAAATAAATAATAAGGGTCACTTGTGGAATTATTTACTTCTAACTGTTGTGCCATATAAACCCAATAATATTATTTCTCATGAGAGCCAGCTTCATTTGTGTTGTTCCCAATTAGTGTCAATGAGAATCATCTCATTCCCTAGAGAGATCCCTATCCATGAACTCTCCACATATTGTTGAGTTATCTTCCATCTCTATCTAATCACAAATTTATAGAGAACTAGGAGAATAATTTGGATATAATTATAAATGTAATAAAAATCTAGTGATGTAAGTATTAGGATCTAACATGCTAGATCCTGGATATACCTTTGAAAATGTTAATTGATTTTTGTAACATGTGTGGATCACTTATTGTAACATCCCCATCCTAGAATCCCCTAAACCAGTTCTCTGAGCCGAGACTCCACATGACCACAAATGAACCTCCCCATATGATAGAGGATGATGACTAGAAGTGAGGGTCTAATAGGCCTCATACTAAGAAAATACCCTCTTTATAAGACTTTTTCAAAACATAAAACATTATAAATAAAAAACAATAGAAAATTTACAATAAAAAGAATTAAAAACCACTTCTCATACATTGAACAACCCCAACCAAAAGGTAAATATACCTTGTCAATCAAACCATTCCAAATGTGAAGGAAACCCAAAATAATGTCTGTCAGAGTCTTCCCAAAAAACGGTCTTGAATCTAATTCTGAATCCTCATCCATTATCATATCAAGACTAAATAAAACCCCTAGAATAAGTCTTTTTCCCCAGAATAATTCTTCAATAATGATATTTTCTAGAGTACCCAACAACATCCCAAGTAGGTTGTGAGTACAACTCAGTAGGTCACCACTAATGGTGTCAATATAATATTCAGTCTAAACACATAGTGCGTGAAAGTAATAAATAGATGGAATGATAAACATAAGAAAACCTAGGTTCTATTAGTTAACAATGTTTAATTTAAAAAACATTTATCATTAACTCCATTCAATCAATTAATAAATTTTCTTCACTTAATCCATGGGTTAGTAATTTACATAAAATTATATATATCATATGTTGAAAAATTATTAGAGAAATGGGAATAAGTTATTTTCCCATACTAACTGGGGTTAAAAATTTCATAACTAATACATCACACTCACCTGGGATCCTAAATCTAGGTAGTCTCCTCAAATTCAACTATTTGGGGACTAAAGCATCAATCAGACTCTATAACCCATGTATTCAGGGGGTGGGGTGTAGTGCCTCAGTCCAACTCAACCCATGTGAGGATACTCAGTTTTGTACAACACATATGACCAATTAATGTTCATGTTATTATTCATCCAATTACAACATATACAAAACCAAAGACCATGAATAATCAACACACATAACATTCAAATTTCACATTACATTTAACACATAAATAACCATTCAACATTAACCCATTAATACATTTACCACACACCTTACATAGCCCATTTAGCACAATTCTCTATCAAATCTATACCAAAATGTCATTTTCAATAATTTCCATACATTATGAAATTTCACATAATTCCACGTTTAACATGTATTATATCATTCATTCCATTAAATTTCAATCTCACAAGTCATTAGAAACATTGATCTGGTTATATTTAACCCTCCTTACATTGTGCCAAATAAACCTTTATTCAGTTATCGATTTCTATCCACCACAATCAATAATAACTTTTCCAACTCGACTACCATATCAAGATAGTCATATGTGCTCTAATATACCACAATTTAATTCCATAATTTACATTAAAATTTTCTAGGATTGGGAATATTGGAACACCCCATTGGTGGCCCAAAATCAGTCTAGTCATCGTCAATGCATTCCATAGTGTTCATGAGGGGTTCAATTCATCATATAGACCACAATTTTACCATATAAATTTAATGGAACAATATTTCCAGTATTTGAGAACCATTAACACATCCACACATGCAGAAATCAACATCAAAACCATGGTATATAGTATGTAGACCACCTTCCTCAAAACAAAATATGAAATCACACTTAACATTAGCCATATATCTTGATTAAAGACCCCTTTAAATCCAATTCCAATGATACATTGGAAAGGGAGGTTTTTAGGTCAAAAATAAATAAATAAATAAACCACAAGAATTAATCCGTAAAAGAGATGCAATAGGAGAGTAAGACTTACATGTCACATTGATCCACAACCATCGGTACTCCAAATAGCCCAAAAACAGAGAAGATTAATTTTTGGGATTATTTGAGTGTTTAGGATCATCACTGGGGATAGATGAAGAAGAATAAAGAAGAAATTTTGGTTAGTAACACAAAATAGTAATGGAGAAAATTGTAAAATAACTCTTTTAATGGGGCCCACACTTTGGCCGCAGAATTTTCCAAACCATGCACCAAGGGTTCACATACACTGTCTAGAATTGGATGAGTTGCATGGTAACCTACCAAGACAAGAATGGTTTGAAAAAAAAAATGGGACCACCATTCATAATACCTTTGTCCAGGACTGAAGGGTTTGTCATCCCCTCTTGCAAAATTTCATAATCCATGAACTCTTTAATCTTGGATAGAATGGTTTGGGTGGAGAGTTACAGATTATTATGTTTCAACTATGCAACCATCATAGGATGACCAAAATCTCCTAGCATTCATGTATCGATGCCCCGATACACCCATAATCTTCCGCACACATTTAGAAAACATTCCATTAACTAGAGTAAGGGGACTTAAACCACAACAGAATCGTCAATGTACCTCAATAAAATCCATGATCATGAAACATCCCCTCATATAATGTCTCTTCCTCAAGATGTTTTCCCAAGAATCACGGAACTTATTGTGAAACTTGATCGGGCCACTGAGCCCTGATATCTGTATCCCTCTCCCATGTTTCTTCTTAAAAATTACAATGTAGCGAAAAAACACGAATTAAACACGCAGTATGTCCTCACAAGTATTTCTCACATTAATCGAAAGTATAAACTGGATGCTCCTTAATGGAAGAATCTTCTTAAAACTCAAAATCCTCGATAGCAAACACATAAGATGGGACATGGTGATATTGATGATATTTTTGACACATGAAATACATCATGAATTCCACTGTACCACTGTTGAAGTTCTAATCAGTATTCCATCATCCCAACACTCTCCATAATATCAAATGGCCCCACATGTCTGGATCTAACTTTCGCTAATTCTATATCCAATGGTGAACCAACCTTAGTAACTCTTAAATAATCACACGATCTCCCTCTATAAAGTCAAGAGGTCTAAGACACAATTCCACATTTAAAATTTGTATAATCTATGTCTATTCCATATATTTCTAAATTAATTGATCTTATTCCACAGTCTCTTTCAAAAGACTCGACCCTAACAATTCATATTCTCATTACATTAAAAAAAATAACAAGTATTTACAATGTTAATCCTAGAGTGAAAAAAACTGTTTCTTCTGAGTCATCACAGAGTAATTTTAGTTATAAGTGAATCCATCACAAAATAAATTCTTCTCCCAGGATTTACCAAAACCCAAGACACAATCCCTCCAAAAATAATATAGAGTCAAAATTATAGGCCCTGGTCAACAATACATTTTTCCGTGTAAATCCTTAAAAATAAACACATGAGTACCAATATATTTCATTAATCAATACTATAATCATGTTGTAAAACATTGATCATGATCTATAACTATAGTCTATAGTACACCATCAATGAAACTGTGCTAATTCAAGAACATACAATTTGCACAACTAATCAATGGTTAAAGTCTCTCAAATTGGGAATAAATGTGCCACCATGATAATTAGAACCAAAACAACCCATTTTGAATCATTATTCTGATGCATCATCAGAATTACTACCAAAAAAATACATCATTACATCATCATATTTCTATTACAGAATAGGAAACGGTTGTAAAAAAACAACTTGACTTTTGATGTGTGGATTTCACCTACATATAGGTAATGCATTACACCAAAAAACATGAAAACTATTTCTTCATTCCTGGAAACCAATACTTTCTATAATGGTCATGATACAGTTTTTAAAAACTATGAGTAACTTCTAACCTCGATTCATATAACTCATGCAATAAATATTCCCTTAAACATGCTGGAACAACAACACAATCACAAACATAAATGATACCATCATCACTAATGGTCCAACTAAAAGGTGAATCCACACCATTATGAATCCCCCTCAAATACAATCATCACAAATCATCATGTTTTCTTTCCTTGATCCTTCTTAAAGGCATGATCATATAGCCATTATTTAAATTGATATCATCACATGCTCATTTTTCTACTCGAGATGCATCACAATGAACATCACCATAATCCTTTATTCGAAACTAGAATCATAAATTGTCTGACATTGATTCTTCCTACTCGAATCATCTGCAACACTATTCCCCTTCCCATAATGTAAACTAGCTCAATGTCAATATACAACATGTACTCAGCCAATCACTACGGTTTGAGATTCAAAACACACTGGGAGAAGATATAATTAAGTCTTTTATTGTCGGTATATGTGAGGCCTTAACTTCCATGACCCATACGCAACTACCTGATCATTATGCCTCAATACTACCCTAATTCCAACACTGGAAAAATTAGAAAACCAGGTACAACTCTTAACTGTGTAGCGTAAGATCAGAATTGTTGCAGATGATTACTAATTCATTAACACATGGAAAAAATCCTTGCATTCCCCAAACCATTAAATCATAAAACAATTCATAGTCTAACACGATATAATTATTTCCAAATGGGATAATTTCTTAATGAAACTTCAGTAATAGATTACTAGACCTGGAAAAATTAGATATTAGAATAATTCGTTGGTTGTTCCTAAGATACAACTGCTCGCACTTTCTTCATGAATACTAACACACCTTCCTCATAGATGATGTTACCCATAAAATTCACCCTATATATTCCAAAATTATATTTGGATAACATTGTGTATAGCATAATCAGTATTAGTGTACTAATTATGATGACAATATGTTTTACAGTATCATCATGAGTTTTAGAGTAAACAATGATTTCATCAAAAAAATCACTACAAACAAATTAATGTATTAGTGAAAGATTATGATAATTGGGGCCATAGAACCTATTGGAGAATTGGTAAAACCAAATAGAATTTCCAAACTATCATATAAACAATATATTCTCCAGATGTCACTCTATTTTATAGAAAATGGTCTTACCCTCTGCTGATGATACAATGATCATTGATCAATCCAAGATATCAATGAAGAAACACATTGTTACTTAAAAAGATCATCGATTTGAGGGAGAGGGTATCCATACTTATATATCATTTAATACATCTTTCTATTATTTAAATACATTCCAATAAATTCATCATCTTTCTTTGGAATTATAATGAGAGATCCCCAATGTGACATACTCAGGAGAACAAACATATTGTCTTCCACTTCTTCAAAAATTAATTTTTATGCTCCGGGAGTTCTATCAGTG
Organism: Viscum album; assembly: GCA_963277665.1. Lineage (NCBI taxonomy): Eukaryota > Viridiplantae > Streptophyta > Magnoliopsida > Santalales > Viscaceae > Viscum > Viscum album. The sequence goes on along the minus strand of OY728139.1, from coordinate 993,020,753 downwards.
CCATTCAATATGACGGAATAGAAATTGAATCTGTCCCAGGTTGAAATTTTTTCATGAACTCAACATATATTTTTGGAAACAACCTCGAGAAGTGCACAAGAAACACATACAGAAAATGATTCCCCAAATGGGAAAAGACATGAAACTCTACTCCCTATCATCATGTATATGACAAGCCACCAGAGTTGTTATATCATCCATCCACTTACAAACTAGCTGTACACAGCCTACCAGAATCTCACATTCACCACGATGGACATAAGTGTATATTTCAAGAGATGTTAATGTTAAAATATGGATCCAACAGATTATATGAGCCTAGTAAAACATTATCCAATATAATCCAAAAATGTGACCAGTACATAGAATCTCATTCACAAACACACCCCATATGAATCGACACCCACCAACATAAAGACCACAACACTTACAATGAATAATATTCTATTCTCACATCCCTAATGGTGTATCAAAATACATAAAGAAACAGAAATGATCCATCACTACAACAAACATAAGAAAAATCTTAAAAAAAATAAATGTGAGGAACCAGTATCGAATAAATCACTATCAGGACTGGGAATTACAAGGATCATACCTCAAAAAGTCGATGGGCCAGCGTCAAAACCACCTTATGTGGATAGAATTATATGATGCTGACCTACCCCTATACAATGGGCCTCTATATGAATTACAAGTGTCGCACTACCCAACTGATATTGATTCTAATTCCCTAAGGTACCATGTCTTCCACGTCAAATGGTATGACCAGTATACCTTCAACTACCTTCCTGATATGCGGTATCCAACCCCATATCTACACTCCATATTAGCCTCATCCCTATATTAATTCCCATAAGTCATGGTTTCCAACTAAATCTCATCACATGTCCTATTATGTTGTATTCTTAGCACACAAATGTTGGTTGGGTACAATGACCATACATTTTCACAATCCTACCACATATATAGTAGAAAACACGATCACAACCCTAAGGTGATAGTTCAATATTCAATGTACTGTATCCACCACCACCCTAGTGAATTTTAGTGAATGGGAATTTCTTCACACTTTAAATTGTACCACTGCATCACCCAAATAGAACTGCATTCACACCACCGGGGGTCTTTTTAGGGCTTCCCTCTAAAATAATGTTCTGATCCACCACCTTAGCAACTCTATTTAAAACTAATATATTCTATAGGGATATAATATCATGTTGAATTCCATCCTAAAAAATTCATTTCCATAGTTTCCTCATCATTTCCAATGTTATAACAATAGCTTTCAAGATGATGAAATAACATGTGTATTCCAAAATTGTCTTCACGTGATGGGTCAACATTATAAATCATGTAGCCTTTTAATACATAAAGGTTTCCAAATAGAAATATCTATTAAACAATTCCTAAAAATTTTCACCTGATATACCATCATCTTTCTCGGTCTAAACCATAATGTCCAACCAGCTCTTTACCCTATCTTGCAACTTGTAAGCAACCAACATGACTATCTTCTAAATGTTATTATCGATGTGACGAATAATTTTCTAGATAAACTCAATCCTGAACTCATATGAATAAATACCAACATCCACAGAAAACGTTATAGGGTGATGTAGATTAAACTCCCTAGTCATCTTAAACATACTTGGAATGACCCACCATGGGTTCCATTCCATCATCTACATAAAATGAGAAAATATCTCATGAAACTGGTCCTATATTATGTTACCCTGAACCACAAGGTTTTCATTGTCCACTTAGGAATTAGATTTCTTGATGATGTCCTCTTATTTCCCAACCATTACCTAGCATTGTGGTGGCATATTCCTATAATTCCAACACACATCTCGGATCACATTACATAAAACATCCACACTTTTCCTAAATGAAGTCTCTCTACTAGCCATAAACTACCCATGTTGCATAAACTATTCATAGAAAACATCGAATCATTTTGAACATTACCCCCAACCATCCCGACCATGGTTCGTGGTCAACATGGTGTAAACCAACTTACACAGTCACGAGTCTTTCATTTGTCACCTTTTTAAACCATTTCCTCATTCACAATGAAAACATATCTATTTTATATACCCTTCACATATCAACATTTATTATAATAATCATTTTAGCTCATTTATATCCTTTCATCAAGAACAATCATTATCCATTCTTTCACAATATTTCCATTTACCCATTCATGTCTTCATTATTATACATTACATTGTTCATATTTTAAGGAATGTGAAAAGCATTATACACATCTTGTATCACACATCCATTTCATGTGTTCCCATCATGATTTATTCCACCTATATACCTTGGTGAATATAATGATGCATGTATTAACAATCATGTTCTATTCAGTCCATGAGACAAATATCATAAAACAATCTCGTCACATTACAAGTACATCATCCAATGGTGAAATATCATTCAGCTATAACAAAACAACTCAAGATCAGTAATTCCAAACCTTAGTACATGGATTTTCATCCATGAATGGTTTAGCTACTCCTAAACGTGAGCTAAACATTGAAACCCAACACACCCTAATATCCTATATACAACCCCATAATAGTAAGTCCATTGAAAATAACTACTCTCATAAAACATAGTAATGTCCCCAGACCAAATGCCACTAAACTCATGGTAGGTGTTGGGTCACTACATGACATTACACACGCCTTCCATTACCCTAGAGGTTATCAACAAGTAGTGAGGGTATAATAGATAATGTGAGGAGACTATTCATTATTTACCATAGTATTAAATAGTAAGAAACATAATAAATAAGGAGAAAAATATAAAATAAACTATAACATTCATTACAAAACAATTCCTTAACTCACTACAACCATAACCAAAAGATAAAGATGACATATCATGCAAATATTTCCAAAAGTAAAGGAAACAAAATATAAAAAACAATGAAAGAATCACAAAAAAATAGGTTTTGAATCAATGACATGATCCTGATATATTTCCTTCTAATGCCCAAATCATCTCCCTAGAACATGGCATTTTACATTGACCAACCCTGTATTAGTGAAATCCACTCGAGTACCCAACATCAGTTCGACCAGGGTGTGAGTAAAAATTATTATGCCACCAAAAACGAATTCTACAAAATATCCTATCAAAATATATTTTTTATACATGTACTAAATAAATTGAAAGATAAAAAAATAAAATTGAGGTTCCATTAGTTAAAAATATTCACGTTAGAGAATTTCATCATTTATTCCATACAATCATGTAAACCATTTATGTCACTTACTCCATGGGTTCAGAAGTTACACCATTTACACTTCATTAAAAGATAATCAATTATCACATATAAGGGGTATAATACAAGTTCTATATCTCAAAAGGGATAAACATTTCATAACAGATATGTAACACTCACCATTGAGTCTTAGAATAGGTAGTCCAATAAAAAACTCTTATGGGCGTAGAGCCCCAATCTGACTCCCTAATCCGTGCATTCTTGGAGTCGGGCTTAGATCCCCAGTCTGACCTGACCAATTATACGAGCCTTAGTCCAATATAAAACATACTACCATGCCATTAGCACATTATTATTCATCAAATTACCACATATACCAAATCACAAATAATTCATAATCAATACACATAATAATCACAATTCACAATCAATTTAATACTAAAATCATATTTGGACCTTACCACATTAACACATTTACCACACACCTTGTAGAGAACATTTTACCCAATATTCTTTGATATCTCAACAAATTTAACTTATTCAACGATTCCCATACATTATCCCATATAAAATAATTCATCATTTCACATGTATTATCCTATTCATGCATTTCAATTATCATATCACAAGTCATTTGAAACATTCACCATATTCCATTTTACAATATAAGCAGTGTGCCAAACAAAACCATTATTAAATTATCATCGCCTAGGAACAACTATCAATAATCCCTTTTCCAACTCAACTTACATGTCATCATGTTCATCTTGAGAACTACTTATCACTTTCAAAATCCATAGATAACATTACAATTATCCATGTTCAAGAGTATTGGAACACCCCAAGGGGGCCTAAATTAGTGGCGTAAACTTCTATACATCCCACATGGATCATGAGGGGTTAAATTCATCATTTATCCAACCATTTTAATAAATCCTTTAAAATTCATCAAATATATAACATGAGAGAACCATTAACAAATCCACCCAGGTACAAATCTACTTCAAGACCATGGAATATTACTTTAGACAGCCAAACAATAATAAATTATTAATTCATACATTACATTATGATTAGATCTAGTTTCGAGCACCCTTGGAAGCACCAAACTATTATCAAATGGAAAAGAGATGGTTTTGGGGGATTAGAAAATGAATTTTGAATCCACAATCCTGAATCTAGAAAATACAAGGAAGAGGATCATACGACATACCCGATGTTTTGATCTACATCCAATGGCACTCCAAATAACCTAGAAATGAGGGAGATTGATCCGTGGAAATAATTTGGAGTTTAGTTACATCAATAGATATGGAAGAGGAAAAATGTGGACGAAATGTGGGTGGGGAACGTAAAATTCTGAAGGGGCCAAATGGTAAAATACCATATTTAATGGGGTGCCTATTTTGGCTACATTATATTCCAAAATATGTGTCAACCGTGCGTAGGCCTCTATCCAAGAGGGGCTGAGTCACATGGTAACCTGGGGAGTATTGCATAGTTTGAACATATTCATATACTTATAGATTTTAAAGATTTCATAAATTCAAATATATTTCAATTGGATGTGAAGTATGATTTACTTAATGAATTATTTCAAGATAAGGTTTATGTATAATCCCAATAGTTTTGAAAATAAAAAAACATCTAGAACATGTTTTTAACCTTGCCAATGCACTTTATGGACATAAAAAATCCCCTAAAGCTCGGTATGATAAGTTAAGATGAAATTTGTTATAAAACAACATTTTATGGGAGATACAAATTGAAATATTTTTATAAAATAAGATAATGAAAAATTATGATTGTACAAATATATGTAGATGACAATAAATTTGATTCAAATAAAAAATATTTATTAGATTATTTTTTGGCTCTTATGAAATATATCTATGAAATTAGTATTATGTGTGAGTTTACATAAATTATAGGTTTTTAGATTTTATAATAAATAGGAATGATATTTTATATACAAACATAAGTATATAAAATTACATATTATGAAATTTTGGTATAAAAATAGTAAAATTATTTCTACTCTGATAATATACTCCAATACTTTAGATCCTGATAAAGTTGGGAAACCAGATGATAAATGACATGTAGAGGTATTATTGTAAGTTTACATTACATAATAGATAGTCCTCTAGTTTTAATAATTTCAATATCTTTATATGCTATATGTCAATCCATTCCAATAGAATCACATCTTAAAGATGTAAAGAAGAATATTTTGTTCTCTTAAGGGAACAATGTATTTATGATTATTATATTATTCAAGAAATGATTGAGAGGTAAAAATTTAGATTCAAATTTTGGTGGATGTTAAATGGATAGGACAAATAATTCTAGATTATTTAATTTTTTAGGAGAACCATTAGTTTTTTTGTTATGTATGAAACAAAACTCAGTCGAAATTTCCAAAAAATAAATTCAAATAAGTTCTAGCTGAATGTTGTTATGTTCATTTTTCATGATGTAACACACAATCACTGACTATGGAATTACGATTAGTATAACTCAATTTTTTTTTATAACACAAGTGCAATTGTTCTATGTAAAATCTTATTACATCACTTGTGTGATACGAAAAAATACATAAGATCACATTTCCTTTGACATCACACATGAAAAAGATATAATATTTTAAAATTAATCAGAATCTGAGAACAATTTGCTGACATTTATAATAAAAGCCATAATTTTGATTGATTTGAACACATTAAACAGAAGATAAGAATTATAATTATTTGGTGATTAATCATATCTAATTCTTCTCCTATATCATCTTACATTAATGAACTCCATTTAAAATAGGGATTACATATGATTGGAAGTTCCTAAAACCATTTTTTCAAAAATCATTCTGTTTTCTATAATGTTTTTGTTTTTCATATTTACTTTTTCAAACTCAAAAACATCTTTAAAAATTTTTAATCTCATATTTTCTTTTAAAAACTCTTCAAATATAAATATTTTACCAATTATTCTATAGAGTCAAATTTTTCCAGAAACAAAATATGTTATCAAAAGATTTCATTATCAAAATTTGTCAAAAAAAATTCAGATTAAAAAAAGATTACATAGTTTTTTAATAAATTTTTTTTAAACATTATAATAATCAATTATCATTAAAAAAACCAAAAAGATCATTTTACTCATACTGATGAAACATGCCTACTCTGAAAGGTATTATTTTTTAGTTATTAAACGGATTCCTTAAATTAGTTATAAATATTCTTGTATAATTAATCATTTATTTTTATTTATTTTTCTTGTTTTCAAAATTGTATGTTTCTAAATCAAATTAATAATCACTGAAATGAAATGTTTATTAAATAAAAATAAGGTTTCAAAATTAAATTTAAATTATTTCTTCAATTATTTGATGATCATCAGATAAGATAATGAATATTAATATGATCAATTGATATTCAGGTAATTCTAACCATCGATGTCATGCTTATATATAGATGAGAAAACATTTTTCCCACATCAGTTCGTAGAATCTATTCTCTTAAATCATACTCCACCATTATGTTTCATGTCCAATGTTTTTTTAATTATGATCACATATTCATGTCTTAGTACAATAAAAATTTTAGAAGTTTTTTCAATGAGAGAATTCTACAGTGAAAGGATCATCATTAGAAAATGGTATGAAATGATCAATTGAATTATTAAATGGATCATTAGAATTCAAGGTTGGGATAATGTTTTGTAGAAAATTCATATATGGATTTTGAAATAAATTATCTCAAAATTACAAGAGAATATTATCTAATGTTTTATAACATATTATAAGATGTGGAATAGGAACAAGAAGAAGAGAATGATGTGGGAGAAGATGAAGAAAAAGAAGATGAGTAATAGGAAGTGGAGGAAGATGATGATGATGATGATGAGGAAACATAAAATAATGAATATTCAAAGGAAAATAAAACAATTTTATCATCATCCTCAACATCATAAACTCTAATAACTTCCCAATCAGATGTGGTTGATGACATGGAAGAATTATGGGATGAAAAATCAAAATCTAAAGAACGAAATACATCATAAAAACTGAGGAAAAATATAAAAAATCACAAAAAAGTAAGATTCAGATAAAGATGAATCAGATAAATATGAGAACATTATTCATGTATTATAAGAATAATGTTTTTCATTGAAAATAAATTACAATGTTGAGATGGAAGAAAAAATAAATGTGGAATCATCCAAAAAATATTATACTAAAGCATTATAATGTTCATCAAACATTGAAGGTATAATTGATCAGAATTTTTTTACGATATGTACAAAACCAAGAAAAGGTTAGTTGATTCCATTTCCTATCATAAAATCATATAATCAATGTGTAAATTGATTTAATATAGTCCTAATTGAATATTATAATCAAAAAAAGTATTGACCGGACCAATTTACTACATTTATGATGATTTTAAATATTTCAAATAAGAGACAAAGGATTAAAGGATATCATAATATAAGTTGGTATAATGAAAAAAAGGAGGAAATTGTTCTAAAGGATCACAATTATCATATCACATAATTAAAGAAACTATCATTAAAATGGTATATTCCATTAATAATTTATCAACAGATGATTATAATAGTGTTTCTTCTTTTGAAGAGTTCAAAGATAAAACAAATGATTGTAATGAGGATGTATATGACTTGAATACAATTTTACATTGTTTAGATTTAGAAAAAATAGAATCAAAACATGTTAAGATGATATTTTCCTGGTGACAGAGGAATATAAAAATATCTCTGAGAAAGTTGAAAGACATTAAATTCAAAAGAAATAAATGATGGAGTACTAGATCTGGAATCATAAATCATCAGTCACAGCATTTTGTAAGGATCATGATACATTTATGGAAATTAATGAAATTATGATTCAATTGATGAGTAATGAATGACTTTCTTTTAAATCATGATGAATATTTTAAGATATTTTTGAAATTAATTTTAAATCTTAATGAATTATTCATACAAAAACTACATATCTAAATGTATTAAATTTAATTCTGGATGTATTTTTATTATTTTAATTCATAGATGATTATTTATTTCTCACAAAATATTTACATATGTTATTTAATTCTATAATTTCTTGAGATTTCTTTTCCCTATTATTTTCGTAAATAAAAAAGGTGTTTAAATTTATAATGTGTGAGAAAATGATCAAAATGGAGAAGTTTATAAAGTGAAAATCCATTTAGATATTATCCTAAGGGTGAGATATACTCTTAATTGGGGGGACTGAATTAATAATTTCCATAAATTTATAAAGAAGTTATAAACTAATGGGGATATAGTAAATGTGGTATATCATTGATGATCATAAATGGTTAAAGGGATATAAGATTTTTTTCAATGTTGTTAATTTTTCATTTCATGTGTTGTGTTGTGCTATCTAATAAGTGGGGGATTATTGAGTTAGAAGACATTTTTCTTACATTTCCATTCCTTAGTTTGGGAAATCACTAACACTACCATATAAAAATAGTTTAATTATGTTACATTTCCTATGTGATTAAGTATGTTTTTTACAAATTGTTACTCTATACCGAATGTAGAAATAATTCCAATGAAAACAAATTAATGTTATTATATTTCATTATAATCAATCAAACTGAATTTCTATAGGATACATTTGACTAAATATTGTTTTTATCATCGGTTATAGTTATATATTACATAAATATGTCATTATCGTCGATCTATCCATGGTACCAATTCATAATACTTACACTTATTCAGTTTATTGGATTGAAAACCAATAAAGAAGACCATCTATCATTCAAATGTTTATAATTTTATTGATCATAATTATATCTATCTTAATGATTTTATAATAGCATTTAAATGATGATAATATAAATGTATTTAGACTATTAAAGTACAAATCATCCTTATCATTCATGTTAATGATCAAGCCCATTATCAGATTTTAAGGGTAAGTAGTTTGAGGCCATTTTAACTAACTATAAAATATGAGCATTGTATAATCACATATAAAGAGAATTTCAGTCGAATAGTTTGGAGATTATGAAATTTGAAACCCAAATCAAATAAATATTTATTAACATGAACACCTCATTTCTAGTTGTTGTAATAAATTAAGGATTTTATGTTCTATGGAATCCTTATGAGGATTGTAATTCATTAAGAAATGTTTTCATTTGTAGTCACATGTAAAAATGTGGTACTGATCAAGGGATTTGGGGATTGCAAGATGAAGAATCTGATCCATCATATCAAGGGATTCTAGGGATATAAAAATATATGTAAGTCATCATATCGAGGGATTTATTGGACAAGAATGATAGACTTGAATCTAATAATTTTATTGAGGGCTTCCTGGGGATAGATTGAAAGAGCTAAATCTAATCCAATAAATTGAGGTATTTTTTAGTAAATAATGACATATGATACAGTAGGTTCTGGAAAATATGGATATCTTTTGTCTATTGTTATGACTACTCAAACTCTTAAGGTTAAAGAGTATATTAATTTATAAGTTTTTAATTCATTATTACTATTATAATCTTTTGTATTTATTTTTTATAAAAGATATATTTTCATTGGTGTTTGTGTTTTAAAATTCTATTATTTTTATTTATCCTTATAATAAATTATTTTACTATTGTGTCTGTGATATCAATAAACTTTTATTTAATGAGACAGATTCATGTACAAATTATATTACTCTAATAATCAAATGATCTTTGAGTATGATCATTTTTAATGAAGAGGTTTTTATTTTAGTTTTGAATAATTTGGACGATACAATTCACCCCGTCCCCCAATTATATCCATATAATACTATTTCGATCTAGTAGGGTTTGGACTGTATGGGGATCTATCAAGATTATGAATGCCTCAATACCAAAAAAACAATTGTGGGTGAGTAGTTGATTGATATTGAACTTATTCATTGAATTGATTATATAGAAAAAAATTAAATAAGGATATATCTCACTAGAATTAATCCATAGTAATAGTTAAATTCTCACATTCATTTTTTGTTCATCTATATGTTAATTCTATTATTTTTTCATAAATTAAAATTCAAAACACATTGTTTGTGATAATTTTAATATATAAGAATACAAAAGAAATTTTAATATGTGATTAAAATAGTGAGGAACCGACCCCCACACACTAATTAAAAATGATCTTATTCATCCTTATACTTTTTCCTCGATTTTAACTATATATATATATATTAATATAACTATATATATATTAATATAAATATATATTACTATAAGAAAAAATATAACTATATATATTAATAGAGATTTCATTAAATGGTAAACAGATCAAAATAGAGTAGTCGTAAGGTCTTAGGTATGCAGTGCGGAGGTCTCGAGTTCAAAACCTGCTGAAGGCTGAGGTTCGTGCCTGAGGGTGGATGTGGGGGGCTAGCACGGATAAGGGGTGGAGGGCGTGCATGCAGGGTGCTGGAGGTGGTGGAAACAACTATTAAAAGTGGGGCTCAAGCGCTATTAAAGCCCCTAGATCAACATGATTTTTTTAATTGTTTGTAATTTTTTTTACTTTTTATAAATTTTTTTTTTTTTTAACATTAATCAGTGCTTTTTTAAAAGCGATAAGCAAAGGGTCCTTTATCAGCGCTAAAAAGAAAGCACTGATAAAGGACGCACTAATAAAGGGTTCCTATATCAACACTTTTTTGAGCGCTGGTAAAGGGGTCCTATATCGGTGTTTTTTTGAGTGCTGATAAAAGGGACCCCCCCCTTATCTTCGCCTTCATTAATACATCTTTTTCTAGCACTGTTAATGTCTATTTCTAGCACTGATAATGGCCATATTTGTAGTAGGTAATTGATTACAATTGATCCAAAATGTCTTATTGATCAATATACCATAATATAATTTCAATAAAACATTGATTAGTTGGTATTAAACACTTTTAGGTGATTTTTTACATAATTCCAATTTTGAGAGACACGCATGTCTTACAACCATAATGATCAATTTAGGTGTCTCGTCAATGTGCTAATGACTCCTATAGATTATAAATGAAATAATGATCAATCTACAAATATTTCATATCTATAAAATATTATTTTGATTGTTTTAACCACTATATATTTTCTTTAATCCATAATGATTAATTTTCTCATCGGATTGAAATGCAAAAGATTCTATCATATCACAAATGTTTTGAGGAATAATCTAATATATTTTCAAATATATATGATGTATTTTTCACTTTTACAAAACTGATTGGATTTATGTCATTTTATTTCAACTATAAAAGTGTACCGGTTTTTTTCCAACATTTTGAGTGACACAAGCATTGGATGGATGTGCCGTTGACTCCAACAGGTCAAAAATGACTCAATGATTTTTATCCTTCAATTTAAGGTAAATCAATGTGTGTATTCTGTTTATTACTCCCATTAATTTGATTTTTTAAATAGCTCCAAATACGAGGGGAAAATGCCACTTTTGATCATACAAACCAATTTGGAAATATGACAAATGTGTTGAAGACTCCTTTGAATTTTTAATGGCTTAAAAATCATTGTATATGGATTTCATGATCATTCAAGATCATTTTTATCATAAAATTCAACATTAATTTAAGTGTGTTTACTCATTTATGAATCCATTGAAATAATATTACATTTTATGAAAATAATAAATGTAAACAAGTGGACTAAATTGTAGAAAATATCATGATTATACACTTGACATATGTTTGAAATTTAAAAATAAAAAATCACCTAATGTTTATTTTTTTATGTTTTATCATCAATATAAATTTATTTAATTGGTTTTGAATCATAAGAATTATAAAATTATATTTTAATTAGAATTTAAATCACATTTTTTACTTTACTAAAAATAAAAACTAAAATTACAATTTCAATTAGAATGGGAACGCAGAACCATAAAATGAAACAAACTATCTTGATCTGATGAAGCTTTTAGAGATATGGAATTTATATATTGTAGTTACAGTAGGGGCCTACAAAAAATAATAATAATAAAATCTATATTATTGAATGTAAAAAAAATTTATAAGCCTACATCATAGGATCCCCAACACCATCAATGTGGATAATATACTTCCATAGTACTCTGACCTTAGCTAGCAGTACTGTATTTTCCTTCACGGGATCATACATCTAGCATAAAAATTTGTCACCCATTGTAACATCATAGAAATAATTGGATTCACATCCATTTCACATGAAACTATAGAACATGGAAACTTTATTCCTTGTGTCATGTTGTATCCATGTCCATCAGGATCTATGATGTGATGAAATATCCCATCCATCTACATGGAAATTTATCAATGGCAATTTGGAAGCTATATTACCTCAACCCAAAATATATCCAGTGTAATATATAAAAATATATATATAGACGTATATATATAGAAATTGATCATAATTATTTATTAATAAAATAATATTCTATAAGACTCAAAACTATGGGATCATATCTATCTTGATTTTTCATCCGCACCGATATTCTATCTGTCAATGTACCTAACACTCATCACTATAATCACATATGTTATTAATATATAACAAAAAAAATATTATAATAAATACAGAAAATAAATGATAAATAAATCATTTCAAATCTGGGACATGTGATTAGTCCCAAGCCTGTGAGGTAGTACCAGCATCACATGATTTATAGAATGACATGATGCCACCACCTGCATTCAATTTATTTGAATTTAAAACCTATAAAATGTTACAAATTAATTGACATATATAATCTAAAAATAAAAATTCTCATGTTTATAGCCTCAGTGGACTAATATGTTTCCATCTTACACAACTGGGACGGGAGAATAGATCACTGGACTTTATCTAGAATTTCTAGGTCACCCACATTTGGTACCCAATGATCCCTCTTCATTATACCTTTATATTACATACAAATTATAAAACATTTTTCCCTAAAAACTGGACAAAAATATTGGTATATAACTCCGGGATATTTCTAGTTTGGAAATCTATTGTCACACATTTATGTGTTTTTTAAGCATATACATGATAATAAAATTATTTCCTTACCTAAACTTCCCTCCAATGACAATCTAATGCATCCTGAGGGAGTGAAGCGGAATCAGATGTAGTTACTGTAAATCTATTTGGCAGTTGCATGATATGACCAAACTGGAGAAAAAATGATGGTGGCCTCTCTCATGGGATGGTATAACTCATAAAATGATATATCAAGGGACTTTCCATGAAGACATTGCACAATTACGGCCTATCTTATGATAAGAAGAATATTATGAGTTTAATCCAATTGAAAATAGTTTCATAAATAATTTGAATTATGTTCATATATATGTTTAATTATTAATTCAAAATATAAAAAACCATTTACATTCAAACATACGTTTACCTATATAAGTTGAATGATATCCAGAAAAATGTCCAACTAGTACAAGTAACATTGAACTATCTGTATACGTCGAAAGAATTATTATTTGGACAAACATAGACTATATATCAAATAAAGAGAAGGTTAATACACAAAAATCATTTAAATTTATTCTATTGTGTTATACAATTACAAATATCCTTAAAATAAATAGTGTGAAAAACATAATAACGTTCACTGAACATAAAAATCTGTAATTTCTCATTTGATTGTATCTATAAACTATTTAATATCTTCTTCATGTTGATCTAAAGATTATTTATCATGTTCTTTTGAAAAATTGTAATAGTCTTTAGTTCATCTCATTAAATTAAAAACACACCTCTCTCTTAAAATTTGGTAGAAACATACCAATTTGGATTAGATGGAAAGGTGGGGACGAAAATGTGTTCTGTATGTAATGCCAAAATGAAAATTATGTTACTCACTCATTCATATCAATATAACATACTGGTAAAGTCACAAATCTAAAATAAAATTGAGCATCATTCGTTCCACCAACTAGATGAACCCAATTACACATAACCATTATGTATTTAATCTTGTGTGCATTGAGAGAACGATAACCAACGTTAAAATTTTTTGATTCCCATTTTTCAACAACATATTTAATGTTATTCTAAATGAAATAATCATCTCATGGTTTGTAATGATGAGTCGTTATAGATGGACCATAATCTAGTGGGTAAAATTCTTTAGATGGAATAGGGTCACCGAACTCATGTAGGTTATGTACATTTATACATCATAGAATTCTAAATATAGATATTAGGAATTCAATTAGTATTATACATGAATCATAATGAAAATGCATTTATACTTACAAATACCTTGTACCAATCATGAAATGAAGCATAATGGTACTTTTGGATATGAAAATTAGTAGAACAATGTATATCTCGTTTTTCTTATTAGTGTGTTTCTACTAATGGTAATTTTATGTTTAAATAATCAACAACTATATGAAAACTAAATAGATAAAATATGAACCGTAAAAGTGATAATACACTTACTACAACAATGGTGTATCTAATGGAGTATTTAACATTATGTAGATAAGAATGTACCACTTTAGTGTTGTCCAAACAAAATATAGTTCATTCTTTATATATCATATCATTAATATTAGATTGATTATTTTGTTTTGTTTCAACATCGATAAGATATTCTACACAAAATGTAGTTCCCCCATCTATTAAATAATTATTTCCTATTAATATATTTGGATGATATGGATTACATATAAATAAATTTAATGTATTCAAATTCCACTAAATATGTAACATCCACCTGAATTGCACAATACTAGTAGAAATTACATTAGTGGATAAGTGTACCATCAAATGAATCATAACATTGAAAAATGTGTTTGAAAATATTTTCTTCATGTGACAAAACATAAGTTAATACCTATCCTATAATAATTTTTTATCACTAATTTATTTATTTTAAACAAATATATCTTAAATATTACTCATCTCAAATAATTGTTGAACAAAATTGGTTGATAAATAATCACAAGTTGTCATTAGAATCAACTATTGAAGTAGTACGTGATTGGCATGAATTTTCAACACCTACTAGAAGAGTTACCATCATGAAGCAAAATTATCTTCAAAAATGGATTTTCATGTCATTATTACTCAACATATACTATGTATCAGAAATGTATTCATGTTTCCAACACCCAATTGAAAATGCTATTGTTTCCTTAAACCCAATTATTCGTAGTCACATAATGCATTGACATTGTCCTTTTATTTTCTACTAAAACCCAAAATGGTCTCCAATATATTACAAAAAATTTCAATGTGCAATACATTCATGTTATTCATTATTTTGTTAATTATCTTGTAATGGAGATTAAAATATATTTTTCTTCTTCCAATTAGATAGTGTTTTCAACCCCCACCACGAATAGAGTGTAAGGAAAGTTCCAAATAGTCCTAAAATTATTATAAATGGGATTGTTTTCTTTCTCAATTTTAGATATTATTTCAACTCATATCATGATTTTTGGTAGCGTTATGAATTACGTAGAATGAAAAAATTCCACTTTTGTCTTTCTGATTGTGTGATGAGGGGGAATAAAACATTTGTGGCTCATGTATGTCCATTTTTTACAATAATTAATCAATATATAATTTCTTCTTTGTAGTGAATAAATGGAATTGGAATTACCTTTTCATAATCCAACCAGATAAATTATTATAAGTCAATAATTCATTGATTTTCTATAATAAATTATCATATAGTTTTAAAATTTCATTATCTTAAAATTTTTAAGTTATCACACCATCGCCCAAAAATTCATTCCACATGTAAATCAATGGCAGAAGGTAAACATTAATATTATCCCATATACATATATTTCCTACCATAAAAGTGGAATGTAATAGAAATTATTTTTTCATAAAATTCCACAGAGGGAGATTATTTGGATCCAACACAAGGACCATGTGTTATGAGTGGCACTATCCAAATACCAAAATGATTTGAAATCATCTACTACCAACACCAATCAAACATTATGACTATTTTTATCAAATTCAATGAGCCTCTGATTATTCTCCTTCTTTACATGAGAGTCTGTGAGGTGGGAAAACATATCACTATCTTTATTTTCATCCATGTGTATTCTCATTAATTTTGAAACATTAGATGAAATAAATAATATTTTCAACATTAGATTAACTGGAAAGTGTTGTGTTTTATTTAGAAATATTTGTTTCCATTGGTTTATAGTCTATCATTAATAAGTCTAATTTCCCACATTATCTTTATACTTGGATGATCAATAAAATAATCAATTATACAAATAGGAATATTCTTTTCAAAACAACATATAGTTGTTTCCTCTTGAATATCTTGTCTTACATATGAAACCTAAATCCTCTGTCAACATACATGCATAGTAATATGACTCTTGAATCATATAATTATTAGGCATACAATTTTTAAATAACACAAATATCATATTGAATGATTTTTATGTCCAGTAATTCAAATTCATTAAGTGAAATAATTCCACGATAGAAGATAATTCACTATATGCAGTAACCTTAAAATATAATTCAGTTTTCACATAATCATGTTTTTTTAGAAACTGAATGACTCATGATCTACACCAGAGCATAGATTGACCTCACTAGTATCAACATATCAGAATTTAATTCCTTTAGTATTAAACCGACGTAACATTTCAACAATAATTTCATGCATCAGATCCATCATCCTTACATCATCATCCAATTGAATTGTTTATATTCAATAAAAATTAATATTTTATTCCCCATAAAATGTCCAACTATTATAAATTTTCTAAAACACATTCTTGAATATGTGATCCCTCATGGTATCTCAATTGAATTGAACATTGTTTCCACATTTTCAAAATTCAAAACTAATATTGTCAATTTCAAATCCTTTAGTGAATTAAATACCCATCAGAATTCCACAAAAAATTCTTTAGACATTCAATTTTGAAGATCAATCCAACTCTTATGAATATATGTTTTTCATGACTCCCTCCACCCCAAAGAGTACACATCAGGGGCTGGTAATTGGACAATGAGGATAATGACAGCTTGAGTCCTATCACTAGTAGGTGTCAAGTATTAAATTAGCACTAATGGTATATCATACATATAAATTTGAGGCATTACCCTCTAATAAAAACATGATAACGATAGAGATAGGAAAAATACACCAATACACATATTCTCATAAATATAAATTAAACCGAGGTGTATTAATATAATTTCATATGAAACTAAAACAAGTGGAGATTAAACTAAAAGAATCGAAAAGGTAAACTCAATAAAGACCATGAAGCCCAAATAGCTCATGAAAAATGATAAGCTAGTAGTATCTAGTTTTAACTCAAACATTCACATATTGAGATAAAAATGGATTATATATATGTGGTGTGATCATAACTATATACTACATAGGATCCGACCATGTTCCTCTCATGAAAATGATGAAGAAATCATACTAAATATGAATGAACAATAAGTGAAACTAACTCATCAAATAAAAAGGTATAATAAGTATCCATACTCACCATGGATATAACAAACCAATATTGACATACATAAACTTTACATAGCAATTTTTGAATAGTTAAAACATTATAAAAATAAATACCCAAATACTGAACTAGTCTACATCCTTTGGAAACACGGTAGCATAAACATTGGTACATAAATTAGCTACATCATTTCCCTAGAGTTTAATACTATTTTACTATTAATATAAGAAAATAATTTATTTCACTCTATGTCATAAGCCTAATCTCATCCTTTGGTTATGCATTGATAAATTTTCCTTCATCCCTTACACCAAGAAATGAAAATTAAATGATATTTCTTTTACACATAAAAAAATATTGATCAATTAAAATTCCCACATGTTTCTAATTAATCATAATTTAACATCAAAAAATAATATTCAATGTTCAAAAATGTCCCTTCCAATCATATGACTTATCCAAAATACTTCTGTCCAAATTTACAGTAAAAAAAGACCTCTAAATTTCCAAAATCAAACATAACATGGGATTCCACAAAAAATGTAATGTAGTTCTTTTTGAATCATATCAAAAATTTGATCACCTTAAAAACATTAATGAAAAAGTTAATGCCTCAAAATCCATCAAGAATATGTACTGCAGAAAAATTCTTATATATTCCCATAATTTTTATAGTCATGGACCCATTGATGTAATAACAGTTTAATATAAATACAAAATAACCATAATCATTCTACTTCACAATAATTCCATTTACAATTCAGTAACTACTTATTCCTTAATACTTCCATCAGATAATTTTTCTTTTATAGGATCCAAATAATTAGTAGTATAAAAAAATCATTTTTAACCTCACTGTTTCAGAATACTGACCAATACTCAAACCACAAAGTTAGAAAAATTAATTATAGTGGTAAAGTAATGAAGAATAATATATAAGATATTTGAATAATGTAATATCATTCTCAATCCATTAGTCTATATGATTAACCTAGTTTATCAATTACCAAATAAAATGTATAATATCCTATTCTTAGACTTATCCTCAAATTCAGTCATATGGTTTTGTTTTCTAATATATGATTTCTAAATCTAATTTCCATGGTTATTGCTAAAATTTATATGATACCAAATGTAACTCCTTGACCCTAGGATCCCATAGTTGGTACATTATTTAAATACATTGGCATGAAAATATAAAATCAAATCCCAAAGGACTAATCAGTTTAGCAATGTTGGGAAATAGATTACATTCATCAATCCTACATTACTATTAAATACATAAAATAAAAAATACATAATCCATGGAGATGAGCATTATTATCCTAGATTAACAATATATATCAGTCATAATACACATCATGGAATCCTATAAAAAGAAAACATATGAAAGTGGTGAGGTTAGATGCTTTGTAAGGGTAAATAAAATAGTGGACGCTATCACAAATTAGGATAAAAGTTTATAGAAGTATGTATAATAAAATAACAAATTTAAAACAAAATAATCATAATAATATTGTAGGAATAAATAAAATATAAATATATAAACATTTACATGGATATTATACTAGTCAAACTATCACATGTAATAATTAATCTTCTCAAGAGGAAATGCATAATGTGGGACATCTTAAACATACACTCAAGGCTTAGGCCAAGACAACATACATAATTGTGTAAGAATATAGGAAAACCCCAAAAATAATTGTCTCATGAGACCTACTAATGAATATTGGGGCTATAGTGTCCCCCACCGGACAATTATAAGGTTTAATGCATTCCTCTTAAGAAAGGGGTAAAACCGAACAAACATAAACATTCGTATTACAACTAGAATATGAAATGTCAATACATAAACCATAAGATATGAATGGAATCAAAATAAAACATATCATAATCCATTAAATATAATATAATATTTTTTATCATTATAAAACTACCTCAATTAAATGTAAGATCCAATAAAGTATGTCAACATAGATGAAAATTATCAAATAAAATCATTAAAACTATTTGAGACAAAATCCCTTTTTACATGATATAATTTAAAAGATGTGAAATTATTAAGGAAAACATTTTTAGTGAAATTATTCTTGTAATATTGTTAAGGAATAATTTTTCAAACAACATTTTTTAAAAAACAGTCTTTATTTCGTTGAAGAGGACATGAAGTACATCTTTTGGAAAACAACATAAATATTATGTTCAAACATTTAATAAAATGTCAAACATGAGTAAAAAATAATTTAATTATTTTTCAAGGAATTGTAATCATATTTTGAAATAAATTTCTAGGAATCATGGACATGGATGATATTTATGTCTCAATAGATACATACATATAAACAATCTAGTATAAAATGAGATTATTAAATTTACTGTTACCATAGACCCTCCTTTAGATGATGGTGTGTTAAACACCTATATAATGGTAAAATTATGTTATCAAATTATAAACGGACCACATACATAATTATAATATTGTATATGATTCTATTATATCATTTTCTTAATAATATTTTAGTATTACTATTTTTTCGGGTGTTAACTGCTTCATTTTACTATGCATGTTTTATCATGTCAGTTTGATTCATATGTGCTGGATATATTTTTTTCATATAAATAATGATATTAAGTTCATATATATAATATTTACTCATCATATGAAATTTATAATCATTATTGAATGGTTAATGTGGAGAATAAATCTCATCATGTTGTGGAGACAGTATGCTATAAGTACATACGAGCGAAAATATCATTCCTTTAATGGTTAAATGGAATATAATTAGATAATATACTAATTATATATAATTATAAGATAATATTTATTATTAAATTCCATTATATTCCTCGTTATACCCATGAAAATAATGTGCATATGAACAATTGTTCACACCACAACGTGTAGACGGTAATCCTTATATACGTGCACATGGTGATATTGTTTTTCGTATGATGGATAAAAGGAGGAATATGGTTGTATGATAATAATAATAATAACATAGAATATATATGATAATGGTTTTATAACTTTTTTTGGGGAAACAACTTAGTAATTCGAAGTAGAAGAATAATAGAACATTAAAATAGTTGATAAAATAATAACCCTTTCCTCCAGTATCTCCATTTTATTTGATCAAGAGGACACATTAGATTTTATTAATGTCTAATATATGGCCTCTTGGATAAAATTAATGATTTTGGGAGGAGATTTGTGTAGGATATTTCCAATCTAAGGGGATTTAGATGTGTGAATACGAGAGAATGAGAGGTTCCGTTTTGTAAGAGATGGGAGGGGAATCTTTGGAAACCCCAAAGGTATTAATTAAATATATATTTATTTTCAATTCCAAAATTTCTCCAAAGTGAGTTATTTTGAATATAATGATTATGGTTCAAAAAAAACACTAACAAAAAATTTTATACATGTTTTTATTTTATTTTAAACATTATCATTTTATTTAATCTTATTTAATCTATTTAATTTTAATTATTGTAATAATATTCTAAATATTCAATGGTTATAAATATTCACTTATATAGTGTCAATTGGACATAAATAGAATATTAATGCAATTTTAGTCATTATAATTATCACATTAATATTTAATGTTTTTTATTTTTAAGAAATTATTTAATAAATTACGGTTTTAATAAAATATTTATATTGTCAATGTCGACACTATTTATTACATTAACAATAAATAAATTTAAAATAGATAAATAACATAGAAAAAACATTTTAATAAACTCTTAACATTTCATAAGAATATAAAAATTCTTTTATCACCTCAATTATGAGAAATTATATTTATTTTAATATTTTTTAAATCATTTATTTGATATTTATATTTATAAAATAATTAATTCTTCACTATTTTATAATTATTTATATTATTTACCTATTCTAAAAAAATTATAAATAAACTAATATGATATGTATATAATTCATTTCCTATTTCTAGATATTATTCGGGTTAAAATTTATCTATAGGTTATCCCTTTATTAAAATTGTTGTATTTATATGAAATGATAGTGTGACAATATTTCATATTATATGATTATAATATTGTTTATATCATTTTAATGGAAAATATTATATTAAAAGATTCAAAATTGATCATCATGGTATATTTGACATTATAATAATTTTTTTTGAAGAAATATATATTTTTAGGAAGTTTATAAAATTTTATAAAATATGATTTATTTTAAAGTATCATTATATGAATTTTGATACTATTCAATATTATCATTTTCTAAAATATAAAACCAACATGATAAATTTGAACCAATATTAAAAATATGTCACTAACATTTTAGTGTGATCTATATAATTCTTGTATTTTATTGGTAAATTCATATATTTTTTATTTTATTTTATTTATATTTTATTTTATTCTTCCATTAATTAAGCAATTATTGCATCATCATTTTTATGAACCATTTAATTTAATTAATTATATCGTAAAAATTATAAATATTTTTACCATAATGTATGTAATCATATTAGATCTATATATACTATTAATAGTTGATGATATGCCTTTTATAAACCCATATTAAAAATCTTTTAATTGTTACAAACAAAAGGGTTCCAAAAATTGATTTTTCATTGAATATAATGTTATAAATTATTTAAAGTCATCTAAGTGGCTTCAAGTGGACTTAAATTCAACCCAAATATGAATATATTCATAATAAACTCGTCAAATTAAATTAGTTCATGTTTTATAATATTTCTGATATTCTAATAATATAATTTTCCATTTAATTAAATGATTTACTTTTAACTGTGGTAATAAAATTTATTACTCATGTTTGTATATGTAATGTCCGAAAAGGACCTAATTACATAATTTGGACCTTATGAATAAAAATATGGAAAAATATTTCTAGATTCAAAACATAGAACTTGTTTAAATTAACTAAAATTAATCTCATTGATGGAATCAGAAAAAAGGTTTTTTATATAAAATTGTCAAAAGTTCATATATTATTTATGTCCATTGGCAATTAATAATTTATTCCTATGAATTAAAATTTATTACCAAATAAACAATAAATATAATTATACTTAAAAACCAATTTATATGATAAGTAATTATTATAAATAAATTATATGAAAAAGTAGTTTTGAATAAAAATGATGTATTTTTCACTATTCATTAAAATGTGAAATTTATCACAAAAATATAAAAAAAATCAACCAATGAAAATATTTATGTCCTTCATCCTAATAAGAAGATTATGATGTGATATAAAACTTATAAATGTTTCAAAAAGATATTTAATATTTGTTCTGCATCAAAGTCGGTAAAATTCATTTTTTAAAATGATACCATTATCCAAAAAAAATTATTATTATTTCATGACTTATAAGATGAATGGTAAAATTATATGTCACATATAAAATTAAAAAATTGGTTAATACTATTAACACTCTCTAATTTAGAAGATATGTTGAATATTAAATAATAATATTTTTTAGTATATTCATTTCTGGAAAGATTTTCCATATGTGTAATGCAAGCCGAATCATTATTTTGTGTAGCATAAGAGTAATATGGTGTTACCTAAAAATTAATAATGAATTAAAATTATATTTTTTCAGAAATGAAGATATTGTAATGTCTTAGGGTGTTACAAAATTTTTTAGTTACTTTCCATGGGAAAAGGTTCTTGTCAGAAATTGTGCATCCCTGCATACTATTTAAAATGTGACCCTTCCATGACCAAAATATCCCATCATAAATCTTTCTTTTTTTACTGTGATTATTTTAGAACTTCAAGCCTCACTACAACATAATAGGGAGACCACATCATACATGATTATCTTATGTTATAGCCCATGTATCGAGGTTGCAACCTGGCCTCAAATGGTAGTGGAACCGACCTTTTTCTCCAATTTACACTCCAGATATCTTGAAACCACTTATACGTTCCCACAACACCCAAAAAACACAAAAGGAATGTCCACTGATGTTTAAGTCCTTAAATTCAATATCTATAACACACATTATCAATTATAAAGATATTAAGTGAAGATTTATAATTCTAGATCACATAATATATTTAAATATTTGAATAGCACACATTTAAAAAAACTAATTTATACATATAGATCTTCCAAAATAATTAATGATATCTAGATTCAATAATCGATATCATAGACTAAAATATGTATGAAAAATTTACAATATATTATAAAACCTACCAATGAATCACCATGTCAACTTATAAGGATACCAATTTCAAATACCATGTTATACAAATATTCTATTTATTCATCAAAAAAATTATAAGAAACGTGAATCAAGTTTATCTATATAAAAGAATGCCCCCATTTACATTTGAACTCGATTTCTAAATATTTAATCTTATTTTTATAGTTTTAACATTGTTTATTATCCAATTATCATAGTGAGATCTTAAACATAATGATACGCTAGTATAAAAAAATTTCCAATTATATATCCTAATAAAATTTATTTCAACAAGATTCATAATAACAAAATTATATAGTTAACAAATAGATATTGCAGTAAAATATCAACCCTAGAATCCAAAAATAATAAATAAGGATTTAAATTTAGTGTCTAGTACATAATTTTTTTATGTTATATAATGATGAATTGTTTTCTTATATGATTGTAAAATAACAAACAAAGGTCAACCTATAGAGAAATATCCTTTTAGTTAATGTATATTTAAACATCTCTTATATGTCAATTTGTTGAAATATATATTTTGTTCAATTATATAATAGAAATATAATATTATATGGATACACTGAATAAATACGTTATATTATGTATTCCATATGTAGATAACTTATAAAATATTATGATTCCATAATAATTTTATTTAATTTCAAAATTTTCAGTTAAATATAAATAAATAATGGTATAAATATAATCAATTTAGGATCCTTAATAAATAAATCCCGGTTTTTAATCATTTCCCGAAACTGAATGATAAACTTAAGGTGAAAGAGAGGGAAATAAAATATTTTTCTAGATTCTACTTTGACAAGGTGGAACCATAAAATAGATATATTTTTTAATTAATCATGATTACATAATGAAAATAGGGTCTGCCACGTGAATCTGGAGACTGATAGAGGGATCTTGTGTCGAGGAAATGGTGGAAGAGATGATGGTGGGATCAGAATGAATCAATTTTTATTGGAATGTGGGATCTGTGAGCATGGATATGGAGAGTGGTGGGGGAACCGGTGCTGTGGTGGTGGAACCAGTGGTTGGTAGAGCGTAAGGGAGTCGGGGGAGGGTGAGAAGTTGGGGTTGGGAGGGTATGAGTAGGGAGTGGGTGATCGGTAAGGTGTTTTTAGTGCTTCCAACACCGAAGATGACCATCTCTATCAAGGGCCAAAATATCTCAACTCTCTAGTAGTGCATTATGCGGTAGTATCTTATTGTAATTTGAAAAACATTATTCAAATAGGGTGAAATCGTATTAATAATATTTAAAACGACTTATTTTATTGACAACAAATCCCAATGATGAGATCATTGTTCCCATGAATAGGGTACTAAATTGATGCCGGGGAAATGATTTTATTTTCCCTTAATTGTTCCCCACATAGAGGGTGAAATAAATGACACGGTCGTTTAAATAGGTTACATTTGTTGAAAATGATTTCTTTTAATAACACAAATCACGTTGAAAAGATGATTGATTGTTTTTAATAGCTAAAACTCACCAAAAATTTCTTACATGTATGATTGTACATATATGTGAACATTAGTTTGATAAATATGGAAAAATATTTGAATAGTTAAAGATATACATGAATGTCATACAAAAAATATGGTAGATATAAGTGAACCAGTCCAACCCAAGGGAAATCACCATGATCCGAGGGGCTAGGCAAACCACCCACATGGTGAAACCTGAATCCCTCTAACTCCATCCCATATTCATGGAAACCCTAGGCCAACCACTTGGTTCAAACCATTTCCCTTTTGTATCTCCCATGCTGACCTCATTGTTATTATTTTCATTGGTAAATCTACATAAACTCCACTATGTCAGGTGATTTGGTTGTATAATTTGTGCGACATCTTGCTGGTGATTCCTATCTCTTCGAGTTCTTCGGCTTGGTTATTGTACCTTCCATGTCTACCTTAAAAGCATATCTCACATGTATTGCAATACAACCTTGTATTCCATCCATTCGATTTTATCCACCTGAATCTTATGGTGTTGAACGTGCCTTGTGAAATGATGGTTTGGGACTACCTTCTCGTCTCTCTACTTGATTTCTCACTTATTTTCCCATGTCACACCCTTTTCAGTGCCACTCTTTTCTAGAAGAACTCACTTCACCGAACCATGACGCATCCTAATATTCTGACTCTATTCCAACTTATATCCCCACCTCCTGTAGCTAAACACATTACACTATATTCCCCAAACCCAGTAACATCAGATTCATAAGGTGTATGTTGGTCTTCAATGAACACATATTTGTAAATTCTGATAGATGATCCTCTAATAAGATTAATTGATTTTAAAGAATTCTTATTAAAATAGTTATGTAATATTCCTAGAACTGAACGTGTTGATCTTATACGCTATCATATATAAATTAAATTACATCATGTTTAATCGTGTTTCATGAATCCTATGTGACCCATGCTTTGATTAATTACCTCTTCTAGGTTCAATTTCAATTATCATTGATCATATTTGGTCTGGTTATATTCTATTACAGGCTTAAAGTTGTTTTTTTCATATTTTATGCATCTTACATATCAAGTCACTCGATCTTTTTATTGGATGTGTTGGGATTTGATCTCACACATCATTTGAAAAGAAATAGTTTTTCGTAAATGATGTTTCATGGAAGAGATTCCTACATGTACTCATACATGTTCCAATTTTTTTTTACATAATTTAAGGGTTCTTTTTGAAATGAAAATATTCTAAATTGACCATCCTAATATAAATATGAATAAAATTATAAAAAATTCCCAATAAATCAAATTATAAAGAATATATTATTTCAAATTTTTTATAATTTATAAAGGTCCATTTTACCAATGGGTGAAAGGTAGGTGATAAAATTTGATAATAAACCAATGAGTGGTTACATTTTATTTCATCTCATTTTTTGGGTTATTGGTTTATATTTAGAAGGTTAAATTTTTTGGTATTTCGTTATTTTAATAGATAAATAAATTTACACTCATTAAATTTAAATTTAATTATTTTTAATGTTTTAAAAATTTGTAGTATAATTATACATATATTTGTTTTATAATAATGCCTATTACAAATATAATATTATGAAAATTTGTATTGAGAAACAATATTGCCTAGGACTACGTACTTGAGATAGAAGGTAGTAATGATTATGTCCGGAGGGAATTGTTTTTTCTATCTGTGATGCTAAAATATGATCCTATTCACACAATCTCCACAATTTCAATATAGAAACTTATTGGGAAAAACATCTATAAATTTTACATTTTTTATAACATCCCCCAAATGGTAGCTCACTACCCCAATCATGGATTTCAATCATACATACCCAAATAACAAAATCATAATAAAATCACTCCACAGACTCACATATAGTATCAAATGTCTATTTATAGCTTCCATATGGTAGATCACCTACTACTCTTCCCAACCTATTTTTTTCCACGATGAAACAGAGATACAGTGATGTGGGACACATTCTCTCTTCCTATTTGGGACACACAACTCCAAAATTGATTTGGTGCATTTGGAACATCAATGTCTTTATAACATGGATGAGTATTCATGTAAAATACCTGACACTTTTATACAGATGGATGAAAATAAGTGAATCTACTTCAAAATCATGCTATGGAAATCCAAAATTACACTGTGAGAAGAATACACAAAAAGACACACATAGGTTTCTCCACTACTAACAGCTTCAAGAATTGAATAAATATATAATATCATGTTATAACAATATATATACTATTATATTTTAAATTTAGTATACATGTATTTATTATCATTCAATTCATAGTATTTTAATTTAAACATATACATTATTAAAAAGGTAATTGTTAATTAGAAAAATTTAATTCGTTTAATTATTCTCATAACCATATATTCCATATTATAATTTAATATTCTCTAATTTTTTTAAAAATAAATAGTTGAAGGGTGTGTTCCCTTAAAATATCATTTTTGAATCAAGGTGGGTGAATTTTTTGGAATCCTCAAATTTATGATGGGAGAGAAAATTATCAGTGAATATATTTATATAATAATTAATTGGTGATTTTATCCCAACATTAATAAGATTTAATTGTTAGTATTAATTGATGGAAATGGATATTGACATCATTAATTAGAGATATGTACATAGTTTCTATATAAGAGAATGTCGTAACATATTTAGAATTGTGTTTCAGGAGTTCCAACATGTTGTAGCTGGCATGGGAGACCTGGGAATGGGTCATGGAGTTTGTGTGGGCCTCTGTGACATGAAGAAAACAATAAAATTATATTATACATGTTGAGAGTTTCTTACTAGGATTTCCAGATGATGTCCACTGAGTGAAATAACAGGATAATGTGTCAGTGGTACTATGTGTGCCATGTCGATGTTAAACAGGTGAGAAGCAACAACATTGTGATCAATGATGAGGGACTTCTATTGATGGTCTCCATGATTTAAGTAATCTTGTGTCGTTTCCTATATGAATATTGGAATAACATCAGACGGAAAACTCATGAGAGCTAATTTATTTGGGTGTCTCTAAATGGTGGGAGACTGACACGTGTTTGGATGAAGATCTCTGACGTAGTGATGTTTCATTAAAATAAGGGTGATGTTTATTCATAGATGGATATTTTGATTCATGGATTTAGTGAGATATTAAAAAGAGAGAAGGAAGAGGCATATCATGGTATGGGTATCACATATATTTTCTAAGCTCTATAATTTGTAATACAAGTTCATGCATTACATGGATTCGTTGCATTCTCATATTCAAAGTGTATATTTCAGAATTTCCACTTGGTTTTTGATTCCTCCTCATCTGTGTGTATTTACTTATTAAAAATCATGTGTGATGATTTATTGATTCTATTATATATCACCTCCATATTTCATCAGGTTTCACCAAAGTTGTTTTTGAAGCATTTGTTTCCCATGTTTGGGATTCTCCCTTATTAAGAGGTATCAAATATGATTATATGTGCATAATGTTTGTTTTTAGAAATTTTAAAGTTTCAATGAGGGTTGAATATAAATGCGTGAAGTAGAATTAGATTTGAATATAAAAGATGATTATGTGAGATGAAGCTCTAGTTGATAGAGGGATTTTGAGAAGGGGAGAAATTTGTTTACATGGGTTCTCCAGAATGGTTGGTGATCATAATTATTAGGAAGCCATATGTTATATTATTCACATCATGTTCTGTAGGATGGTTCTCATACATGTGTGATGAAGATTTTTCCATTTCATTTACTTTGTCTATAGTGAGGTGATATTTTTTTAGGAAGTGAAAAATGATGTCATCGTATTTTTTTCAGATGATGATGGTTGGTGTGATACAATCAAATTTTCATTCAAATTGGGTTTGTTGAAAATATCAATTCATTAATGTGCTGAAGGGTGGGATTGTTTGGATTCATCACATTAATAAAGGTATAGAAAATTATTATTTAAGAAATTTAACTCAACCATAATTTGTGATTTTCTCACAACATTAAATAGATATAATTATAAATATTCATTTATAGAAATGGGATGTTGGTTGTATTATTTGGAGATATGGTCATTGTGTCTATATAAGAGCATGTGTTAACTTACATTGAATGATGTGTTTGGATTTCCAGCATGTTGTAGCCGGCATGGAAGACCTGGGAAGGGTCGGCCATGTTTGTGGTGGCCCATGTGACATGACTATGACCATGAAATAATATTATATTTGTGGATAGGTTCTTGGTAAGATTATTATTATGTTGTCCATTGAGATCAATTAGGTAAAACTACATTAGTGGTAGAAAGTGCAGCATGTTGACATTAAATAAATGAGAAGTAGTATCGACATGATCAATGTTCAGAGCCATGTACTGAGAGTCTTCATCATTGTAGTAATCAACTAGTGTGTCCCGGTTTAGGATTGGAGTTAAATCATTATGTCGAGATCATGTGAGAAAAATCCTTCATGTTTCGCAAGATGTTGTGATACTGTCACATGTACGGATAAATATCATCGAAGTAGTTATGTTACATCGATAGAAGGGTGACCCTTTGTCCTTAATGTAAATTTTGATACATGGCATTGGGCGGTTGTTTAATAGAGATAAGGTGGTGGTATATCTAGGTGTGTATTTTACATAGGTTTCCTATGCTCTCTAATTTCCAATTCATGTTCATGAATTAGATGGATTATTCATTTTTTCTAATTCATAGTTAATATTTTGGGAATGGCCCAATGGTTTTTTAATCGACCACATAAGTGGGTTTTCCCCATTAAAAATCAAACAAGACGATTTATTTATTCATCAATAAAACAATTTTATATGTCATCAAGTTTCTCACAAGTTGTTTCGGAAGAGTTTTTTTTCAATTGACTGGATTATCCCCAAACACAAATGGCTTTTACTAATATAATATATCCATTATGATTTCAATTATATAAAATCCCGATTATTCCATAAAAATGAGTTTTTGGTCAATTATATGAAGAAAGGTATTTCATTAATTATTTGAATATAAATCGTATGGGAGATTTTTTTATAAAAATAATTACACATGCTCCCAAATCCACAAAAATTATTGAAAATTAAGGGGATTTTGTTTATAAAAATCATGTCAAGATTTTCATTCCCTACTTTTCTGGAATATAGGATTATATTTCACTACATCCCATTGCATTTAACCTCACCAGCTCACTTATCACCCACCTCAACATATAAAACATTTATATATTTATGAACTATATTTATTTAGCCTTATTTTGGAATGATATAATACTACATATTTCACAATTTTAAATGCTAACCATTGTCATCGTTTAAAAATCACAATTAAAGGATAAATTTTTATCAATTATAACAAAAATAGAATACATGTGTTCTCATTATCTATCACAAAATCAATATCACATAAATAATTAATAAAAAATATCCATAAAAAATTTATTTTTTCAACGGAATATATATATATATATATAGCCATCTGATGTATTAGATTGATACTGAATCAATGAGACTGAGCTGTAATGTCACATTACGTCAAACACACCTTTCTATATGGTAGAGCCTTATCACTTGAAGGGATGGTCTAAGGTAGATCATGAAGAGATTATACACCACATAAATGGACACAATATCAAATAAATAATCAAACATGGAATAATATATTATTACAGTGCATTAATGCCAATAGAGATATCATCTGTGATGAATGAATATAATATAAATAAACTCCAAAATACATACTGTATAAATAAAAATGATCCCCAATCAGGCTGATCAAATACTTGATATATAAAGTGATTATGGTACAATAGGGTCTATAATACCTAAAGTCAACTCATGCTGGCCTCCAATGCCATAGTATGTTTTCCCACTAAATGATAAAACTTGGGCCTCATACCAACCTTTACAAGCAAAAAATGAGGGATAATTAGAATCCATTTTTCATCATTTATTTGGAATGGTGTGAGTAAAATATAGTTGGATATCACTATTTTGGTCTTGTACCCAACCTGTAATTCTAGTGTACTTGCATGAGATAACATTAGTAGAAGATAATCAAACAATATGTAAATGTGCAATCAAAGAATATAATCATTGATGCATAAAAATAAAGAATCCAAAATATATGATCAAGTTATTTTAATACCAATTTTCTACAAACCCAAATCGTACCTGCTTTAACTACATTCTAGAATAATATAATCTTCTTTCACATATTGTCACGAGATGTGTCACAATCCCCATCATCGGTTGGCACCATAAGACTACCTATCTTAAATACTAGTTTCTCTAAAAAAATTATAATGATTCACTCCCCACCTTGATGGTGTTCATTATTAGGAACACCCTAATGGTGGTCATTAATTGGAACTCTGGATGCCCCACCCTGATGGTTGACGTTATCAGGAAGACTGCACGTGGCCACCCGAATGGTGGTTGTTATCATGAACACTGCTCACCCCACCATGATTGTGGGTGTTATTTGGAACACTGTATGAGCCTTCCAGATGGAAAAAGTTAGACTCAAAGGATGGTATTTCCCACATGAAATTTCTAACATAACATGATAATCACATCACCCCACCATGACATTCTCTCATTTTGGAATGGAGTCGACACATTCCCATTTCCTACACTGTCTACTCCCACATCACCAGACATGTCTATGATCTGACCCATACATTCAAAAAATAAATAGTTGTAGCAATCATCATATAATAATACACTCTTACACAAGGCTGTCTAACCAAAACAGATGAACCTAATCATCTAGATACCAGAAGCAAGGTTCCACAGGCTATGTAATTTTATAAACAATATGTTTCATAAACAATATGTTAAGGCAAACTAGCATTGTATACTTCATTGTTGCAATTTTACTATAGTCAAACCAGTACACTCATAATAACTCCCCGGTAATTAATGGTATCCTCATCATTGGAATTATGGGAACCCTAAAAACCTGGTATTGAAAAAAAAATTATTATGGATGGTGATTTAGACATATTATTTATTTATTTATTTATTTATATGATGATACAAATTGTGTTCAATCTTATTAGCAAGTACTGTGTGGTCACAATCAGTAATGACCATGATAGATGTAGAAAAATCTATCATGTCCGATGTTCATTTTATCTTTGAAGATTGATTATTATTTCTATATTATCACACATAGACTACAAATTCAGAAAAATAATATACCATGGAAAAATAAAATGACACCATGATCACAAGATGATTTATATGGTTGATCCATTATGTTAATATTGGATTAACCAAGACCATATGGGATATTCCTCTATTCATGTCTCTTATAATTAATTTTTTTTTGTCTTTCCATCCAATGCATCGAACTCATGTTTGGTGTGTCACCATAACCCAACATAAAGTGTGTCAATTTTCATTTTTTCATTATACAATAGTACTCACTTACCGGAGAGGGGAAATAGGGAGTATAAAATACAACTCCGAATTGGACACGTAGGTCCTTATACATAAAATGACACTGAGACAACTCACAGATCACTATATCATAAAATTAATTAGTACAAAACCAATTTGATAAATTAATTAAATAATTTAAAATGCACCAAACATAAATTGGAATGTCTAAGGGCTCGTGATCAGTCAAGACGCATTAACTCATGTATTTATAATAAATTCAAAATTAAAAATTAATCATTAATTACTTATTTATTTGAGGTTACATTTATTGAACTAAAATATCAAAATTATTTTAATTCAATAAATTTCTTCATTCTGTACCAATAATTTATTTAATTTTAAAATAAATTTAATTTAATTTTAATCTTTATAAATAAAGAAAATTTAAAAGGAAAAAATAAAAATTATGAAATATAAACAGATTTATCCTATTTAAATTATCTTGGAAATGAAATCCTTCGGTAGGGCCTGTACGGATAAGGCCAATCTTGAGTAGGCCCATTTTGGGATATTTCAACCCCATACAAGGGCATTCTGGGTCAGGTTAGTCCACCCATGCACATTTTAGGCTGGGCAGACCAGAACATGTATGTTTCAGTGCATCCTTGTGTTATGAAGATGGTGACACCCCTTTTGGGATGTGGAATAAAGACAACCTCCTGTTTGGGAAGGCTTAAATGAGGGCCTCTCGTGCTGACTCCATTTAGATGAGCCGGTAGTCAGATGTACCACTTTGGATGAGGCTAGTCTAGCCAGAAATAACAGATAGTGTATGTGGCGCACTGGGTTCTAGTGGGATTCAAGTACTCAAAAATCGGGAGTATCTTGAGGGGAATTTCACTCATGTAGATAGTCTTGAATCAAATTGGAGGTGGTTGTCGTCCAGATATGGGCATGCGACGGTTTCCATGTGGTGTAGGGAGGCAAGGATGAGGTCGTAGTTGCGGGGCATGCATGCGGCAATGGCGGGTCACGAAGGGTGACGATGCACCGGGGAGAGTTGGTGAGGCAGGGAGCCACTGTGATTCTCACGTGGTCACGAAGAGGAGGTCTTCAGGGAGAGACGGTAGGGCTAGAGGTCGCAAGACCTATAGGTTTCTACCCGGAAGAAAGGGTGCGGCATCCGGCTGACCAAGAAAGGTGACGGGGGCCGAATTCCCACTGATTTTTAACTTTCTTTCATAAAAATATTATTTATTCACAATCACCCAAAACCCCTTAATTTTTAATTTACTTTTAAAAACAATAACAAAACGGTGGAAAAAACATTTTCACCACCCAATTGGGTGTGGTTTTTACCACACTATTTTATATAATAAATAAAATTAATTAAGAAAATTAAATAAATATATAGATTATCAAATTAATAAAAACAATCTATGGATATACCCTTGTTAATGAACACTATTATGGAAATGAAAACTCTGATCGATGATTGACTTCACCAGTAATGCATTCAGGTTAACCCATAAAATGACTTTTAAATTATAATTTGAAACATCAAGTGGCTATAACATTGCCATCCGATGACGTATTAGAAATATGTCTGCAGTGGAGGCATCAAAATGAGACAAATTATGATATTTAATTCAATTTGTTTTTAGGAGTAAAATCAACACACATCACTCTGATACTAATTGAAGGCCCCGAGAAAGCAGCAAAATACCCAAAAGATGGGATTTTAAAATATGTCTCCTATGAACGACAAGAACATGTCGATGTTGGTGTCTCACTACCCGGTTTAAGTAGAGGATCTCGTGTGGAGATTATTGAGCTCAAAATTATAACCATAAAATATCTGGTTTGATCTAATGTTGTTCTTGACTTCTTCTCATCATCAATGTCCACTGCATAAATAATCAAAAGACGAATTCCTCTAGATCATTCACACGTACATCAAAAATCTATGACAGTGTCAATCGTCAAACCCGACTGCTAGCGCAGAGCTTCAAGGACCCCTTTGATGTACCTTCCAACACTACATTGCCTTTATTTCGATGCGTGAAATAGAAATTGATCGGATCTCATAGATATATAGACTCTTTCATAATATTGTGTGGGAGAGATGAATAGATAGAAATCCCACGAATATTCACACATGAATTCATGTCTTCTTCTATTTATAGTGTGATGAGAAAAAACCTAGTAATGTTTTCTTGGTATCAAATAATTAACACTCTATAAAAACAATATTTGGAATATTAAAATAATTCAAAAATATCATTAATTATTATTATTAGTTACCTGTAATATAATTAATATATTACATGACAATAATTGAATCATTAACTCAACATGTTGTTCCAACAAATATTAAATGATCCTTGATTTTTTTAAACTATTATTAATTCAATTAATATTTTCCCTTTATTTGTATAAATACATATAAATACATATAAATAATATCAATTCTCAATATTCATAAATTTAAAAATATGAAATTATATATTTGTTAGTGGATCATATCCCTTTGGTAAAATCTCATACACTAGTGTTGCGGCCCAAAATTTCCAAAACTCTTATTCAAGTGAATAGGGAAATTTCTGGAATATGCTTTTATGTGTGACCTGAAAGGCCATTATCTCGATAGTAGTGAATACTATTCATAGACCAAAATATTGATCTAGTAACCCATCATTGCCCCTTTAGATATAAGAATCATCACAATAGTAGAAACAATCCTACAGAAACGTACTATGGAATATAGTATCATTGTATTTAATATATCATAAAATAGGATGCAAACTCATGTCATTCAAATTTTCTTGCATTATTATTTTTTCAGATAAATGGTTTTATATCCCCTTGATTACTATGGACATGGTCTTATGATGGTACTACCATCTTATTTATTGTTCCTTAGATATATTAATTCTATAACCCAACTGCGAAAAATCATTTCTTGTCCATTCAACAACTGTTATACCACCAATGATGCACCCATCAAAATATACCTTACCACAGTTTTATCATCATGGTTTTTTCATTCCATAAAACTAGATATTAAAATGGAACCAAGTGGAAATGATATCATGTCCAGGGATGACTATAGATGACCATAGATTGGAACATCAAAAGACACCAAAAACATGTGGTGTTCTTATTGGCAGGTATGTTATCATGATCTCAGGACAAGAGATCAGCATGTGTAAACATCGTGAGAAGATGTCTCAATGCTTATAAGTCCATGTCACCATATAGTCAAACATCTACTATTTCAAATATGTAATATGGATTTGAACCATATAACCATTTTTTAAGATTAATGTCATAGTATCTCGAGGTTCACTTTATAGGATGGGAATTTCAATAACCTTTTGATATGATAATTAAACAGTTGATATTAAATCTAAGTAGTGGATGTCGAAATTATACACTATTATTGTAACAATAAAACATGTATATCTAACTATATACACAATATGGAAATCAAATGAACTGAATTTTTGGGTATAGGGAACCCACTAATACAACAACAACACAAACACACACATGTGATCTCACATAGACCATTGATGGATAACATCATGCCAATGAATGGTGGTCCATCGTGACCCCAAGAAAATTTTTTGTAACATTATACATGACTCCATTAATTAATTTAGAATTGAGGTTCCTAAACTAACTAAGCATTTAATGGATTTCATAACTCATTTATGAATTAAGGTTTATTTTCCAAAGGTGGAAAAACTGATATTACAAACCAATAAACCAAGCATACAACCATATAGTAGAGTACATGGACTATATAACTCAATTATAATCAACTCCATTCCAAGTAATGCCCATCAACGTTTCCCTAGTTATCCAAGTCCATTAGGCCTCCATTGATCTCCATGGGGTTCTAACTCATTCCCAAGACTTTTAAAATAATAATTTATTTCCAAATTATAATTAATTAATTTATTAAAAATAAAATGACCTTTAATGGAGAAATGAATACTTTTATAATGATATACTTGACATCACGACAAATCTAGAGCCATGACCAATCACCCAGTGAAGGTCTGTAAATATTTTCAACATTAATCCATGAAAAGTACCTAATAAGAAGCAATGAATAAAAGGTACAGATAAATATAATTAAATTTGAACAATTATAAGAAACCAATAATGTGACGTACCATAGCTACAATGCCAACCAACATAGCTTTATCCACTACCGATATATTCCTGATTCTAAGGTGAGTAAAATCCTACAATAAATATTTTGATATGATTACCATTTTAACTGAAATTGAAGAAATCTAGATATGAAATTAAAAATGAAAATAACATTAGAGAAACACCCTCATTGATTCACATACATCATCAAAAGACAACCTATGGCCATTCTGATCCATAGCCCCATCATTATCTGATAATTCCATCTGGATCAGAAAAAAATGTCATCCAATTCTCAAATCGAGATCATGCCAAGATTCAAACAATGATCAATATGATCATGGGGAAAAATATTAAAGGGGAGTTGAGACATCAAATATTTTAATGGATAAGAAATGCTAAGAGAATCAGCGATGATGAATGACATAATGATCCACCACTACACAAGGAATAAGAAGATCGTGATTTTTGAAGATGTAAGGATATCAGCCGGATTTTCCAA
This sequence comes from Viscum album, assembly GCA_963277665.1. Lineage (NCBI taxonomy): Eukaryota > Viridiplantae > Streptophyta > Magnoliopsida > Santalales > Viscaceae > Viscum > Viscum album. The sequence continues at coordinate 992,983,242 of OY728139.1, read as the reverse complement.
CAATGGTATATTTGGAAATGATCAATGAAAACATCCAATAATATAGATCCAAAGACAATAAATCACCAATCAAATAACATATAATTATATATGACCCTTACTAATTTATATTAAGGCATCATTCCAAGATGAAATGAGGATCTAGTAAGAACATGAAGAAATTATTGAAAACAAGCACATAACGTGAATTATTGATATCCAGCCTCCCAAGATCTGTCAAAAAAAATTTATGAGTAGATGAAATTCTCCTAGTAGTCCTTTCGAGCCAATATGACCAAGATATATGGATAATAGGAAGAAAAACTATTACATGTTTATTGTTAAAGATTATTTAATAGAGTTTCAGATCATTAAAAACACACACACACATGGTTTTGTTGAATGGTTTTCCAAAACACATGCCAACTCGGTGAGGATACTACATTTCCTAGGAAACCAATTTTTTTGGCCAGATAGTCTATCAAAAAATGTTCAAACTATTCTCTTAAATCTATAATTATATGATCAATTTTTCTGGTGATGGTGCATAGTTTCCCAAGATAGGTTCTATAACAACATGCCTCTCCATTGGATACTTCCACATGGTAAATTGTTTCCTATAGAAAACAGCATGGATTATCCTAACTGTGTTAAAAACCATGCACTATTTTAAAAGGATTCAAAACACACCACAACAACATATAACAATCCAAAATATCTTCCACCAAAATAAGACTCTAAACAATGGTTAAAATAAAAATTTCACTTAACATTTCCACATTTATCAATGTTGGATGTCATAATATAATCATAATAGTGCGTTCTATCCTTGAAAAATAGTTTAAGCATAAAGATAACTCTTCTTGATCTGCATCGATCTACACCCATAAGGATTTATCTGCATTCCATATTGAATGCCATCTTTTTTCCTTAAGGAAACAGTCATCTATAAATTCTCATCACACTCTCATTGTGTAACTCCAAACATGGACTCCCATATATGATCCAAATGATTTCTATTGATCAACATCAAGACCATGATCACCAAAAAAATTTACACAACACACTGCAATGTCTCCTTTATATTCCCTCAAAATCTTCAATGGGATTCCTGCCATAATAATCACCATACAAAAATAAGATTCTATCTGGCCAACATTACACCATGTGTAGTTCAATTAAATCATGCTAGATTAATTTATGACATAGGTTAATATATGATACCAAAAACCCATTCTTGGTTTTGACCCAAACAAATGAATCCTACTGAGCAATGAAACGCAAACACAATGAACATTCTAGAAATGCCCCATATAATTATCAAACACCTTAATCATACCTGATACGATGTGATCAATACGATTTCAACCCACTATGTTCATTTTCATAGAGAAACACCAACCCATTATTTTCCATCCATATTCTTACATAGGTACCTAACCACAACAACTGACACTCCTCAAATCCACCAATCATAATTATTTAGGAAAATAAGGCATCGTTAGATCGATCCAACATCAGTACTAAATTCCAATCATTATTCCGTGGATTTTCTCTGGTTGGTTCAACAACTGCTTTCAACATCCAATAGTATCTCAACCGTGCACCAATGCACCAATGCCCCGCCTCCATATTAGTTCATATTACGTTCACTAAATTTTGATGCCTATATATGGTCTCCACATAGCACTACATCTGAATCAAAAATCATATATTTAACACAGAAGTTGATTCCCTTGAGTCTATTACACATCAGCCTCTGGGATTTACCACGACCTTTTCACGATCAGACTTGAACAAAACCATAACCCTTACAATGAGAGGTTCCTTTCACTTATAACTGGATTAATTCTCCCAACTATAAGAGTATCATAATTTTCAAATCACAATGCTTGTTGCATTCTTACCTAACACTCAACTAGTCTGTCACCAATTGTAATTACTAAATACATCCATATGTTCATACCCAATTACCAAGAAAAAACACTATTTTTTTGCAATCCTAGATACCCGTAAGTTAGTTCACTTCATTAAATAATCCAGTCGTGATGTGAATAACATTATCTAGTAGCAGATGTGTGGGTTATATCCTCCTAAATAAAAGTCATGTCCCCCATTCATGCCGCTTCTATGAAGTACATCACCCTCATCAATGATAAACATTGGCTAACTAGACAATGGTACCCTGATCCATTGTTAATGTTTTCATCCACCATGGAGATTTCTCTATACACAATAAACTCTCGCTACCTTGCCTTATGAGATTCATGCTGAACATTTTTATTTTTAATGCCATGGGTGACCCAAAACTGAAATCATTAGTTACTCATTGCCACAATCTCTTTTGGGATATTTAATATATTATTATTACTCTCAATGGTTCACTCACAACTCATTTCATCCAATTCAAGAAAATCTACACATAACAAGAAGCATGAACGCTCACACATTCATGCTCTCCAAGAATGGAATTATAACCCTACTCTTGATTAAACAGAGTGACTTCCAAAATTTTATGAATTTCTGTTTTTAGACACACATCCTACTTTATCTTTTCACACTCTTCATGGTGTCAAGTACACAGAACTCATTCACTCTATTTTCTCCCCTTTAGGATTGGAACCTACTTACTACTGAGATATATTGTACACTAACCATCGCATGATTATTTGTTAAAATATGGAGTGTTAAACAATGCTCTAACAATCCAAAGATAGATATTCTAGAATCATTACATGACATTCAATGAGAGATGCATCCCAAACTAATGGTCCATATATCCTTTGGTACTTCCCTGGATGACACAAGCATCCTTGTTCTCTAAAACCCAGACATTTTTTCTGGACTATTAGCACTGATGTTGATCTATTCTCTAGGGTTTCAACACATCGTGAAATAACATACATTAATCTTTTTATGGATCATTCACATTCACATGGAATTTTCATCAATGAAAACTATACCTAAGTAATTGACCTTAACTATTTATTCAAATGGAATGAACACAATCATTTTACCATCATGTAGCACAATACACTACCACACTTGTAACCTAATCCGCACATCCAAGACCCTAAGGTCTTACAAATAACACAATATAGGGTATTGGTACAGTTCTATTATCATGAATTTCATCTAGCCAAATCTCTATAAATATTCAATTATAAATTCTCCCTTATTCCAGACACATTATGGTCAATGATACCACATATTGTTTAACAAATTTTCATTGAGTGATATATGGATAACTCCAAATAGTATATAGTTGGAACCATAATTAATTGGACATATCATCTAATTACTCACACAAGATTATAACTATGTAAATTAATTCATGATGATGACCTAGAACGGTACATTGCACTATTTGTTCAGAGAGAGACTATATCATCATCATAGTTGTTGTTGTTATCATCGTACAGGTTCACCACACCATAAGATCGCATAACATTATATTAGAGGTAAAAATACCCAAGGGTTAAACTGAATTAGTTAAAATCATGAAATCAAATATCCAAACATAGTACTAGTTGTTGAAACTAAAAAATGGAGTCCCCCTATTCAGTGAAAACACTAAGAAGTAGTATATATGTAATGTGAACATACACGCCAAAAATGATTTATGTAGCACCTATTTCTCATAAGTCAATTATTTGAAACCATATGAAATAATTGACCTTAAAATCCATGTGTGTCAAATGAGGTTAAATCATATAACCATAATAGTGTAGATTAAGAACATCATTCTGATGCCATGGTAAACTGAACATCCCTTGAGAATGGTGTTTGGGATGCAGTAGACAGATTTTCTTCACAAGATCTGACACATTCTTATTTTTCATGTCTATCAGGTTATAAAATCAGGAAAACCAATACACTTTTCATCTAACAAAAGTTTGTAATATCTCAAACTGAATCATTATGTTAGAGATGAAATGTAACATGTTATCATGTGCATCTTCCCATACAACAGAGGTTGCTTAAAATTTGTGAAGTTTTAAGGTTGGTCATGGAAGGACTATACCCCCCATCATGGTTCAAAATAATATATAAATAACCATACATATAAAAATATACAATTAGAATATGTTGACACTAATAAACATATAATAGGAAATGAATGAATGTGAAAACAATATATTCAACCCTATAAAATTAATGCATGACACTGATCACCCACCAAGTTGATCACACACACGGTATAAAGAGAGTAAAAGTAAAAGAAGATCAACAACAACAACCCTCACCTAATACTAGTCACCAGTTATATAGAGAAATATCGATCAATGACCAAACTTTTGCCTCAATCTGACATATACTTGTAACAAGTGAGCACTACTCGGGTACCCAAGTGCTATGTCTGACCAACCAGGGTTTGAGTATAAATTAATAGGACACCACTAAGTTGGTATAATACCCAACACGTAAATGAATTTTAGATGCATGTGATGAGATTAACATAAGAAAACCAACCCCAACATTATTGTGAACACAAATATAGTCACAAATGCACCAAATGAAACAAAAACCCATATATCGAGAATTCATGTTCTTACCAAGTTTCTATTAACCGCGTAAGAACCTAAATCATCAACATGCTAAAAGAAAGGAAAAAGTTTCACTATCCCTCACAAACATTTCACAAATCCCAATATTGTTTGGCAGCATGTGCCAATCAGTATGGAATCCAAGTACTTCCATCATGAATATGTTGCACACCCAATACTGATGGTATTCATTTTTAGGAAAACCACACACCCCACCCTTAAGAACACCACACGCTCCACCCTGATGGTGGTCATTATCTTCAAATGCTGATATGTCCCACCTAACATGTCTGATGTAATTAGATAATCACATCACTTCTACAAGGCATTGTTCTATTTCGTTTTATAGATGACAAATTGTCATTTCACTTGCATAGTATGCACCCCCATTTGTAAAAATTTATGTGATCCATCCCATACCATCCAAGTAGCCATAGTCCATGGCAATAATTTTGTCGTCACACTCCTTTATCAGGGGTACTTTAATCGAAACTAAGAAACCTGGTCATCTTGATACCCAAAGGAGGGTTCAAGAAGCTATAAAATACCACACACAATAAATATCAAAATAAGGAAACATATGTCATATAAAGAAAATTCTCAAAGGGATACATAAAAATTATCTAATTACATACAAAAAATGGTCATAAGGTCAACCCACTCACCCTTATGCAAACACATATCAATTGTGGGTTATCAATCATCAAACAAATGTCTTGGAATCTACAAACACAAACACACACATGTGATCAATAATTACACATTGTATCATGTTCCATATACATCAACACACACACACACACAGACATGGGATCAACCATGTGTCATTGTTGGACCACAAAAAGATATTATGATATAGTCTGTCATGTCCCGTGGATGTTTTTTCAGTAACATTAGGCTTGGTTCCATTATTTTATTAAGACATGAGATTAATAAACAAATTAATAATTACTTGGATTACATAACACATTTTTAAATTAATCTTCATTCACTGATGATAGAAAACATAATTTCACATGCTAATAATCCATGAATAATATTATATGTTTATTACCACGAACACTTACCTCAAATGAGGTCAACTCCGATCCAACTAAAGACCATCATCTTTCTCCAATTTTTTCAACTACATTTTTACTCCATCAATATCCATGAGGTTCTAACTCTTTCCCAAATATTCCTAAATAAATAATTTTAAAAAATAATAATTAATTAAATTATTAAAATGAAATTAACATTGAACAATGAAAAACATACTTTCTTTAGGACTTACTAGATATCACCACATATCTAGAACCATGAGAAAAGCACCCATTGATGGATCATAAAATTATGTTTTAAAAAAATAACTATCATGTGACATTGAAACAAAGAGAATATCTAATAAACTAAATTGAAAAAAATTATCTATAACAAACCATTAAACCCACCATAGTCACAATGTCGACCAATGGATTATTAGCCACTCCCCACACAATCCAGATTACAATGCGAGAAAAAACCTTAAATCAATTTAGTGATATAATGACCAATTTAATGAATTTATTTATGAACCATAAAATAGATTACCATGGAATACAATTTAAATTAAACTCCATTCAATGGATCAAATTCATCATTATAGTACATCCTCAAGCCACGTCGATTCAAATCCCCATCATTCTCACAAATTTACATCATGATTTGATGAAATTTGCATCCAATTCCCATATTGAGATCATCCAAAGAGTCAAACGTTGATCAAGATAACCATGGGGTATAATATTCTAGGGTAATTTTGATATCACAATTTCACAATTTCATATAATTAAAAATATTATATTCCATGATGAATGAATAAATTATCCCCTGCCATACAATAATGAAGAAGATAAAGATCGAGATAGAATCGGGGATATTGACCGGATTTTCTTATGAAGCCAGATCTCGATATGATGAAGGAAAAAACAATTTCATGCATGATATATAGAAGATAAATCACTATACCAAGAAAATATCATCATATTCAGCCATCACAGCCTGGTACATTGACTCCATTCCAAGGAATAAGAGAGGATATGAAAATAAAATAAATAATGAAAGGAAAACAAGCACATACCATGAAATCACAAGATACTATCTATCTAGATCCATCAAAAACACACTATGAAATGATGGAATTCTCATGGGAATACTTTGGTGTCCATATAATAGAGAGGCATAATGAATAAGAAGAAAAACTATTGAATTAATATGGTTAAAAGACTTTTAATGGCGTTTGGGATCATTAAATTCATTTGAACATGGTTTAGTTACATAGTTTTATAAACCGTAAAACAACCATTTGAGGGTACTACCACATAAGGGAAACTCACATGGTTTGGTCACAATTTTTGTCTTAACATTCAAAAACCATGATTATTGGTAGTACGTACTATGTGGATGATAAAATTAAAAAAAATTATATTGACATACACTATTATTGTGGTAAACAAATGATGAACCATTAAGAATATGAAGTTATTAAAACCAAAAAATAAAATTAAAACATCCAAAAAAACAAACATAACAAGAATATAGTGGGAAGTGAATTTAAGAAGTGAATCAAAAGTGATGTAAGAATGTGTCTGGAAGAGTTGAAGCAACAACAGTTAGTTAGACTAGAGACTTAATCTTATTAGAGGAAATGAATTAGATGATATTGATAGAAATTTTGGTACCATTTCATGAATAAACCATATAGGTATTGAATACAACTGCATTGGAATGAAATGTTTAACTATAATTAGATAAATCACACACTCTATAGATATCTTTTGAAAACAATTATTAATATAAATACCATATATTATGATGGTTACTCATAGAGATGTTCTTACCACACCCTTTTCTAGAATGTATATCATTTTTGGTAATAATGGAAAAATAAACCCTACTTTTTTCCTTAAGGTACTTAGGATAGAGTGAAAATATTCTCACAAGGATAAATAAATTGAGGGCTCTAAATATATTGATGGCTCTAAATATAATACAATACTCCTAATTTTCCCAATGATCTCATTTGTTGATGATGTTGTTATTGAATGTTAAACAGTTGGGATCGATGGAATCTTAAATTAGTTTATTTGACCTCCTATACCATAAAATAAAACCATTTTTTTCTTAATTTCTCTAAAAAAGTAAAAAAATGAAACACTGGATTTGTAACAATATTTTCCAATTTAGGAATATAGAATTTCTCCCCGTAGTCCCCTAATAATATTTATTTTAGTTTTCTTGTCCATGTTTTATTTTGGGACCTCGAATCCCTAAACCAATTTTCGGTCTGTTAGTAGTGTATCCTAGGTTCCTTTACATGGACCTTGGTAAAATGTGGGATAGTTTATCCTTTATGTATGTGATATTTGTCTTGATATTCACCATTACATAAATGAAATAGTCCAACTAATCTATATATAGATTATTACTGTCACCACACTTGAATTTCTCTAATTTCTCGGTTGTTGATCATCAACATCTCCCTAATATCATTCAGTCATGAAAACATTGATCCTTTCTTAACATTCCGTAGGAATATCAATTAATTTTCATCGCTCATTTTGTAATATCTTGTTGGTTTGTTCATGAATTCAATTTAGCACCTCGCATACACATTGCCACTATCTCTTAGCCAAAAGATTGATGAGATTTGAGGTCCACCATTTTTATTCAAACAATGAAATATACATAGAAGAAAAACCAATACTGATGAATATAATATTGTCAAAAAATCATGAATCATGTTTTTTCTTCATTGGGATAGCTTCAATTAGTCCATGAATCATCTTCAGAAGATGATCCGCTTCAATATGGATAATGTTGGGGCCCTCTTTTCGTGGAGACCGCACATGAAATTTTAAAATATAAAATTGATATGTAATATGAGAGGAATTACTGACTTCTTGATGTTGAAAATTTTAAAATCGTGTGCAATGATGTGCCCCTTCCCTCACACATTGTAGTGAAATTAAGGGTTTTACCTCGTGATATTAAGATCTGTAATCCGTGAAATTTACCTGATCTGATTTTCATTCATATATGATGGTAATTTATCTAATCCTGATTTATTACTCTAAAAAATTTATTTGGATGATGAACATATTCTTCAGAAGTTTAGATCTATTTGGATTTATTCATCTGGCTACATTATTTTTTTCATACTTCTTTTAAAAGGAATCACCATTCTACCTTTGATCCCCTATTATGTTATGGTTTTATTATTATGATCTCACTCATCTATGGGAGTCTCACTAATTTACTCTTAATTATTAGTAGATTCTTCCTTATGTACTCAGACCCACAGTGTTTCCCTTTGGGGGATTCCCTGTTAATTTTTTTGGCATCATCATATAGATTTTATATACATATTATTGGTTACTACGGATCTGATTAAATTTTAGTGTCTTGTTTGAAATATTTTTCAATTGCATGTTCTCATTTTTTTTTGATAATTCATCACATTATATCATTCCCAACATATGTTATCATAGGATTTAATTTTTGTTTTAATATCTTATGGAATTAAATTATAGTCTGATAATTTTTTTTAAGGAAACCAACAACCACATGTGGAAATTTAAAATAAATAATGTGATATTTTCATGAAAATACAAGTTTCGATGTTTATTACACAGAATACAATAAGTATAATTGATGATGAATGGGTGTTTGATCATGAGATGTTTTGTGGTCTCATTATTAATTGGGTCGAAGATAATACAATGAATCATATTTTCATCATATCTCATGACAAAACATTTGTGGAGAATCATGAGACTTTCAATTCATTCAAGATAAGAAAACATAAACTGGTTCTCCAAAAATAGGCAATAAATTTGATTTATAAATAAAGTAAAATTATTTTTGAATATTTTAGTGATTTCAGGGTTGTTTTTAACAATTCCCTTGATTGGGTATTACTTTTGATGATTATGTTTTAGTGCATTAGTTTCGTAATATATCCCCTAAATATTTTGTTAATTTCCTTATTACACAAACTAGGTATGTTCCTAATGGTGTTGTGACATTATTTTTTTAAGACATATAGTATTAATGTAGATGTAAGGAGACATACTCATGATAGATCTTCTTCATAAAAGTCAGTCCTAGGGACATGGTGCAGAAGTATTGAAATGAATCTCATATAGAGCAGTCGAGAAAAGAGAAAATGGGAAATAAAATCCAGGTCAAATAAGAGTTAATTTGAATTTCATCATTATGTTATGAAAATGTAATTTTCATAAAATATCCTATAATCTGAAAATACGAAACAAAATGAAGGAAAATCTTCACATGAAAAATGGTGATGGATATGATCACATCACCACCACTAAAGGGGGAACTTGTTATTGTTTATAACTCTATAACTATTCCTTCTTATGATTCTTGTCAGTTTGTTGAAAGTGAATCTTCTGTTCACATGACACCAAGGGAGGAGTTATTTACATATTTCATCCTTGTTAATTTGAGTATTTAATAGATGGCTAATGATTGTCATGCCATTGTTGTAGGTATTATGAATACATTTTTGGACACCATCACATGAAGTAAGATGATTTTGATAAATTTTATACATGATTATAATGTTTTTATGAATATTATGTGTATATTTTTTCATTCAGATAAATGTTATATCATTACTTTGTTGATGGACAAATGGTAATATTCTAGGGGTTCCTTGATTGGGGCTTTCGGAAAGAAGCAATAATGTTTGTACTAGACTAGAGATTTAATTTTTATGATATTTCTTATGTTGTTGAGTGAAGTGTGTCTTCCATGATACGAAACAAGAGGATCAGCTACATTAGTGATAAGGGTCACGGTTACATGGCAATGATAAATTTTCTTCCAATATTTAATAGTGACAAATTCAACGTGTGAAATCACTATATGGTGGGAAAGAAGATTAGGGTGAGTTTCAGTAGTCTTCCTTTGCACAAAAAGTGAGACGTACTTGAATTTGTACATTCCAACAATTGTGTTCCTTCGAAGACTCAGTCTTTTTGTGGTGGAATTTATTTTTCTACCATTATTTATGAATATTCATTTAAACTTTGAGTTTATGTCATGAATGATAAATTTTAGGTGTTAGGATTTTTAATCATTTACTTGTTTTAAGGGATATGGAAACATTTAATAAATTAAAATATATTCAAACTAACAATGGGGGTGATTAATGTAGTCATCATGATTATTATTGTAGGAAATAAGGTATTTGGTATCAAAATAAGACTCCAAAGACACTTGATCTAAAAGGTGTAGACGAGTAGATGAATAGTGATTTTGTTAATTGAGTTCAATGTTTACTTTCAAAAGAAAATTTACGTATAAATTCTGGGGGTGTGGCATTATTAAGTATTATATATATTATCAATTTATCACATTTGAATTCAGTGTAGATAGACAAAACTGACATGTTATGGTATGGAAAATAGATGAAGTGTGGTCGCTTACATGTTTTTTGGTTGTAAGTATTTTTTTCATGTTCCTAGAGATGTGAGATCCAAGATATATGGTAAGTCATTAAAATGTATTTTTATTGTATATAGACTTGATGAGTTTGGTAACTGGTTCTATAATCCTTCGTTGAAGAAAATTCTCAGAAGCAATGATATAATATTTATGGAGGATCATGTTATTTTATACATTGATAATGGAGAAAATCTACTTCACTAATTTTTTATAGAATTTTCATACCTAATCCAACTTATAAGTAAAAAATTACCTCTTATTGTGGAATATAATGATCTTGATAATGTGAATAAGAATTTTTAGGGTTAATAGGTTGGTGTTGATGTTTTTGATACACATTTTTTTGTTGATTACTTGGTTCCAGGATTTATTAATGAACCGATGGTTCCACTTTGGAGACCTTCTTAGAATTGAACTATTTCCACTTGGTAATAACATCATGAGGTTGTGGTCCTTTTTTAAGGGGTAGAAACCTAATATTTTGATTATGTGATGTAAAGTGATCAGAATGATTGATAGATGGCATTAATGGATGGTGATATGAGATCATTACACAAAAACGATATTTTGAGTTGGTGATGTCTCTTTTAAGTAAGATATATTTTCAAAATAGATGGATTTATCATATTAAAACAAAATAATCCTATCCTTTTCAATGGTACAAGGAATGGTTCGTTGTTAAAGGCCCCAGTCAGAAAAAATTTATTGACTTTGATCTTATTTTTCTACTTGTTGTTAAAATGTCCTCCTGTCAGATTGTTTGTGTTTTGGATCCTAGTTAGGATTTTCATATTAATAAGATGAATGTGATTAAAACATTGCTCCATGGAAATTTATAGGAGGTGATTTATATGGTGAAATAAGATGGGATTTAAAAAAAAGATGATGATAATTATATCTATAGGTTATAAGATTTTTCATATGTTCTGATGCAATATTTGAGAAAGTGGTGTAAGAAATGGGAATGTATAATTTTATATCTGGGATTCTTGAAGACATATTCAGATCATTGTGTTTTTTTTCAGAGTTTCAATGATGATGAATTTATTATACTATTTATTTATGTCGTTGATATAATCATTGTTTGTTTCGATGCTTCTAAAATTGACATATTGGAGAAGATCATTTTTAGTATTTTGTGTGTTAAGACTCCATGATAGCATTACAAATTATTTCCATTTCAATTTCACATGAAAAAAGTTCATGTCGTTATGGTTATCTTGAAATAGATATACTGGGAAGGTTATTCAGTGATTTTCTATTGATAGAGAAAAGTTGGATTGTACTCCTCTTTATTTACATTTTAATCATGTTTCTAGACAGTTACCTTCTACATGTGAATATATATATGAGATACAACACATACAATATTCATCTACCATTTGTTTTATGATTTATGTGATTGTATGATCAAGACCATATATAACTTATGATGTTGGTGCGGTTAGTCCTTTTCTATCTAATCTAGGTAGAGAGTGAGAACTGTGACATATATATTTTAATTTCATTGTTGTACATATAGATATTATTTTTTTCGTAATGGGGACCTATACTTTTTTGTTTTACATATTCATATATTGAGGGATATATAGATTCAAGTATGTCTACAACATTTTATTTGATATCTTTTGCAGGGGGAGATGTATCTTGGTAGTCTAGATTGTCGAGATGTGTTGGTCTATATTCAGCTAAGTTAGAGATTATTACAACTAATGATTCATGAATATAATTATTGGGGATAAAAAAATTTATTCAAGAGCTCAATCTAATTAATATATGTATGTTTAATTTTGTTATAGTTATAGTAGAATATGTTTGGGAAATAATCTCAATTTTCATGATAGGTAGAAACATATCAATGTTTGATATCATTGTATTTGTTTTTTGATTTATTAAATATAGATTATGCTTGAGAAAATCCTAGAATTAGATAATGGGTTATACATTTGTACCAAGATATTATCGAGAGGTAACATTGAGACTTTCCGATTATTTGTAGGGTTGGCAGTGATCCCCACATGGGTCGGGGGGTTTGGGTCCTTCTCCTGTGGATACCCCTAATACATTTGAATTTAAAAATAAAAAATTATACATAAGATTAGGGGAGTTATGTAATTCCATTATATAATATATTCTGAAGTCTTTTTCGGTGTGACTCTGTTTTTCTCATCCATCGTAGTGCATTTTGAATTTACCCATCACATTTCAGATATAGAAAAGATGAAATTCAATTGAAATTATTCTATTTAATCTTCAATGGTGTTTAATCCAATCCGGATATTTTTCTTCAACAAAATTTATTCAAACAATGGAAATCAAATTTACATGGTCATATCTATTTGGTTTCCTTATTAGGTTGTGTTCTATGTTTCAGGTTTCATTTAGAATGTATCTTCATTCTTTCTTTGATTATCTATTCTATGAGAGTACTATTTTTGAGATACTTCTCATATTTGGGAGTCTTTACCTTGTACCTTTTATTATTAGTAAATTATTTTTTTTGTTCTAAGTCATGTTGTTTTTTCTCTTTAGGGTATTCCATGTTAAAAATTTCTAGCATTATCATTTTATTTTTTTGCACTTATTTTCTTGTTAGTGTGCACCCACATTAAATTTTATATCATATTTTATGGGAATGAAAAATTACTTCCACTATGGATTTCCATTTATTTCATTTGTGCATTTGTCGATAACCATCTTTCCCAATAACTAAGGCACAACTCACTCGATTTTCACAACCATGGAAAATCATCTCGAATTAGACCACATCGATTTTCATGGAACTAATCCTCAATGGATAATTTTGGGGATATATAGATCCTATTTTAAAATTATAGTGGTCTTATCAATCTTCAACAGATCTCAATATGTAAAAAACATCTGCCATAGAGATTGTTTTGAAAATCATCATGCTTGGGTATCATCGAAGTATGTTAGTTTTCATATTTGTGTGGGAATTTTGTCTTACTGTATCCTTGAATAGTGGGATTGATATTTCCATGCATGACTAAAATTTAGTTTATCATAAAGCTAGAGGGTCTTCACTAAAGCATTTGTCTAAAATATACATTCAATCATCCCCATCATCAAATCGATTGATGTCTTCTTCCACTTGCTAGTCTTGGTAAAGGTTCCATAGTTGGGCTTGCCCAATGTCACAACCTCCTCCTAAGATACATTTGCACCTTCACATGATTCCTCAAAAGGACTATCTCAAGTTTGTTTCCTCAAAAAATTAATAATTTTTGTCGAACATGTTCATCCAGATTCAATCCAATTTCTACTCACAGTCGCTATAATAACATAGCATGATCGATCAAGGAGTTTCCCAAAATATAGGCATAGCAGCTCCAAATCCTCTTTGCTGTCAATTGTCAAACCTCATGGTATATCAATACATCATACAAATCATCCTTTATGTCTGATTGTAAATATGGAATATGGATGATCATATTTTTGGTGTAAGGTCGATGGAGGTGTTTTCCAAAAATTTATCCATGTTATCCTAAAATCCATTATGTTAGTCACATAGGGAGTAATGTGTTTGAGTGGATTCAAAAGTATTAATTTTCAAAGAATTTGGATGATTTTTATCAAATGATCGACAATAAATTTTTTCATTACAATCACTCCATCCCAAGGCACAATAGTTTCTAAATTTTTATAGATTATCAAATCACGACAACTCTAATTTCTTTCTATGGTACTTGAACCCTTTAACATATCATTAGGAATATATGCTGTCAATTTTTTCTCTATGTATAGACATTCCATTTGAACATATGTTTCCTCCATCCCAAGAATGGTTTCTTCATTATTTTTCTAAATTCCAACTGCCCGTCTTACAAATAAAATTAATTCCAAAATTCATGATATAAACAAAAAATGGCTAAAAAATTATTAATGAAATGTTTCTTAACAAATTAAATTTACTATTATCATATAAAATTAAATTTCACAAATTATTATATAAGTCTGAAATCATGGAATTAATATAATTAATTCAAATATCTAAACACATTAAAAAAATCTATAATTTTTTTTCAATAAATAATCATCCAAATATTTTAAATATCAAAATATTAAAACCAATTCCAAATTTAAATTCTGTTCTTGAGAATAAAATGTATTCTAGTAAGAAAATGTTCTGAATTCCAACACGAAATTTTGAAATAATTATTTCCCAAAACAAATCCTCATAAAAATAACTTATATAATATTTTCCCAGAATATACCAGAATGGATTTTTCATTAAAATATGTATATTGAAATTTAAATCAAATAACTTTTAAAATTTATTGCACCAAATCATGTATTATTATTTTTTAATAGAGAGACATTTTCCCCTAATTTTAAAAATTATTCAATAATGTTCTATTAAAAACTAAAAAACATTTAATTCAAAAAACATTTATATCAAAAAATGAGATGAAATAAACTATAATAAAATAACGTCACATAAAATTACCCCACACTGAATCAATTTTAGTGCTCAGAAATTAAATTCATTTTGTTTATTATTTACATAAATGCTTAAAAATGATGATATTTTTAAGGTTGAAATACATAATAGAATTTATGAAAATCCTCAAACCATTCATTTCCAAAAAAAATTCATTCCGCCCACGTGAATTAATCATGTAACCTTACATTAATGTAAATAATGTTCCTTTTCTGGGATTTAAGAATAATGATAATCAAGTGGAATTAAATCTATAATATGAAGCACTACTAGTTTTTACATTTATCATGGCTTCTAATGTTCAGGTGCTCTATTTTATTCTCATATTGGTATGGTTTTAATAATTAATCCAACCCATCATTCATTGTTGTAGATAATTTTTATTCTGATCATTCAGATATAGTATGTCAATTTATTTATTTTATATTTATTGAAAAAGTGATAAAATTCATAAATATTTTGTTCCATTGAAAAAATGAGAGTAATATCTTCATTTCAAGTGTTTTTTTAAATCAAATTTAGTTGTTTTGATTATGTAATAATTCACTGAAGCTGTTGCAAAATGATCGAATGACATTATCTTTTTTTCAGAATAAGGTAACCTATGTATTTCTATTATATATCAACATTTAATAGATAGATTAATGGTAGTTATTGTGCTTTTCTGTTTCTAAATGATTTATATAAACCTCATTAGTTTATGAGGATGTCTGAAATGGTTTAAATGGTGCTTTAAATAATCACTGATGTTTCTTCAAAAGTTTTGAAACTCTATAGGGTATAGATGTGAAAAAATACATTATTTCATTTACTTCATGTTCTATATATATTTTAATCATTTTAGACATGGTTATATTTAAATAAAAGAATATAATCTTGATTTATATATTTTACATCGAAGTCTGACAAGTTCTTTTCGATGGTCAAAAAATTATTTGATGTTCTGTGATGATTTTACAAAACTATTGTTTTTTAGAATAGTGTTTCTTCTATATTTCAAAGATATTAGGATCAATTGAATTTGTATTGATTTTCTTATTCGAATGTTGGTAATATTTAATATTTCCTTAATGTAATTATTCTATTCCAAATATTTAACCAAATATTAAGAGCCTTGCAAAAATCATTGATGTTTGTAATGGTATATGGAACATATCTTTTCCCTAAAGAGGTTAAAAAGTATATTTCATCCACACTACATTTGAATGAAATGATCAACACTCTAATTTTAGCATCCATTATTTTAATACTAAATTGTTGTACATTAACCATAAATTGGAAGTGAAGAATACATAACTTCCAATGATCCCAATGTTCAGGATCTAAATGTTATTAAAATCTACCCTACATTATAAATGATCTATACATTCTATAAAAAATTGATCCATTCATTCACATACAAAATTGAATTTCTTCACACCGGTACCACTACTGAAGTTTGATGCTTTAGCCTACTACAATTTCTATATTGAATCCCTATAAACCTGAGTTGGATAAAAATATAGAAATGAAGGTCTGTTGTTGGATCGAACAAGTATGGAATGTAAAAGCAAGATCTTAAAGTTTTCATAATTAGAAATAAATATTCTACATTGTTACCATATAGTGCTAGAATAGTGAATTACAAGAGAAAATGAAACTCTACCGGAGTCTGTACCTCAACATGGATCTTCACGATAATATTCTAAGATTTCTTAACATTCCATACCACCACAAAACATGAATTCAAACTCATGGTTTTTGATCTCATGTGTGGGTTGTATGATGAATGATAGGGAAGAAACTTCATTCAACAAGAACTAGTGTGATGCGTCAAATGTTAAAGATGATTGACTTATATATAATTTCATATATCATGGTGATGCATGCTATAATGGAGATGAACAATGTGATGTTCATGCTAAAACAAAAATGTAGCAACAACCTTCATTATCTTCCACTGTGCGCTGAAATTATAGATGATATATTCATCATGTATGATGGTATAATCTCTGTGGAAATGATATAATGGAAAAATATAGGTGGATACAACAATTTGTTGTTGTAAAATATATCTATTATAATCAAAATATATCTTATTGATGTCAGCTATTACTCCAGTTGATGATGATCCATGTAGTTATTACTCAAAATTTATAATTCTTATCACCACCGTGAATATTCACTCAATATGGAAGGCTCAAAATATTGAATCACTCTTTGTATAATGTTAAATTTTAACAGTATGTTGGAAAAACTAATGAATATATGAGACGTCCTGAGGAGATAGTATGCTAAAATATATATTTGGTGAGATGCATGATAAAAGAAGAGTCTATCTCAAGAAGAATGGATATGCACCTTAAGAAATGTCACACGCACTACAAAAAATTTCAATTTTGCTAATAGAGACATATCTGTTGGTAAAAGTGAATTTTCTATTGGTAAATTGTTTTACCAACATATATATCCATGTAACTAAAATTTTGTTAAAAACACTTTCGCTAAATGTTTTTTCAACAGATAAAATAGATCTGTTGAAACTATATTTATACCAACAGATAATTTATATAATGGTTAAAGTGTTTAGCAGGAGGTTATGGTGACAAATATTTCTGTTGGTAATAATATTACCATCATATAATATATATAATTTTTATAAATTACATTTGAGTAAAAAATATAAATTTTTATTGCTAAAAATATTCCTTATTATTAAATTCCTTTTTATATTTATTTTTTTCATATATAATACATCAATTTTAATTATTAAATATATAAAAATTTTAACCCATGTTCAATCTTAAAAAAATGTAATTATATTAAATATGAAATTTTATACAAAATGTTGGATCCCCAATCCCCTGCCACCCTACCATGTTGGACACCCCCACACACATGCATGATGGATCCCTAGATAAGATCCACTCCCAGATGACCCATCCATGTCATCAGGTCAAATCTATCTCTAGCACCCCATCCATGCCATAATGAAACATTTGGTATAGTCTCATGCACATCTCGTTCCACCACCATGCTAGAAGGTCCAATATGCTTCTCATACACTTTCTAGAATTCTTCCATCATCTTCCAACAAAAACCTACATAAATAATAAATCTTTAGAAAAGAAGTAATTCACTAACATATAATCAAAACACAGTAAAAAAAACAGAATCTCAAATAGAACATCAAGAAACACATTCAAAACAATCACTCAAACTATTAAAAACCAGAAACCCAAGTTGAGTCTCATACTCATGAATCCTTCAATGATAATCTATTATCAACCAAATTAATTCATCAATAATGTCATAAATCTGCAAAAAATATGTACTTCACAAACATATTATCAAAACAACACAAAAAACAGAATCGCATGTACTTCAAACTGTACATTCCAAACAAGTCTCAAGTGGTACATTCCAATTAGAAACTCAAGATGTAAAAAAACAAAAACAAAAAATAGAATCCAATGCTTCTCCTCATACTCCTCTATTATCCATCATATTCTTGATCATATATAGAATCTCACTTCATTCCATGAAATCCAATGCAATCCTAAGTCAACTTTAGTATTTCATTGAAATCAATTCGTGCTTTCAAATTTCATGCCATGGTATAATAATGAGATGATGGGAATAAATGGGTTAGGGTGATACACTCCATCGCTAACTAATGAAATCAAACTGTGCATTCACAATTTAAACATTAGTATGAGAATGTGATGAGGTTTGTGTGAACACTCAAACAGTAAATATGCCTCAATATTTTTCCTTTAATATAGAGGCCTTGACTACTCTGCACACTCCATGACATGCTACTGATGAACCTAAAACATGTTGCTCTTCATGATAGGAATTATTATGGATTAAATAGAATATTTCATGTCCATGTCAATATCTTCAATAAAAATTTTCTATTATTCCACAAGAGGAATATGAATATATATAATAAAACAAAATTAATCATTATTCCCATGTAATTATTAACATCACCTGACCCATTGAAAAAAGTATTAAAAAAACAAAACTTTCATGCCACATCCAGACGTTTATCTACTCATTTTGCTAGTAAACATTTAATTGAACTCCATTTGATCATGAGGATAAATCATTTTAGTGGCTTTCCTTTCTATATATAATTTCCACATAACATGGAATGTAATATTCTAACCATATCATCATCGCTATGTTCAAATCATCCATGATTTCTAAAAAAACTAAATCTCCCTAAGGCATTGAATAGAAAAAAATGAATATAAAATTAATATAAATTAAAATTGAAATCCAATGAAGCATTAAAAATAATAATGCATCCTATAAAAATAACAAGAATATTATATTACCAGTGACCACAAACAATACCTATAGTTTTTGGATTAAATTTCTTATTGACATTACAAGTGACTAGTAATCCATTATCAGTTTCCAATGCTTGGTTCTTTTGATGAAATTTCCCAAAAAACATCCATGCACTTTACATAAGTAAAGAAATCAGTTATAATAGAGACATATCATCATCAAGTAAAAAAATAGTAATTTTGATTAATGCATCAAACCTATGTATTTAACTGGAACGTAATTGGTTTTACAAGCATAAGTTCAATATCGTTTCTTGGGAATATAAGTAAAAGAAATAGAAAAATATGTAGTATTAAATTCTACAATCTAGTAACACTACCTATAAATGAGAAAGATAACTAAACCAATATCAATAAAAACATTTTATACGTGGGGGACATTAGCCATTCTGTGTATAGTTTAAAAAATAGTCTTAAAGGACATTTTTAAATTTTATAAATATGACGGGGGACTTATTAAGAAGGATAGTTATTGTATAATTTCAGATTAAATTTTTATCACAAGAAATATAAAAGAGTTGAAGCTAGAAAGATAGATTTTCTCTGGATGTGTAGTTCCAATCCCATTCTTTTCAGATGGAAAATTACATTAAAACAATGAAAATCATTTAAGACTGTTGATTCTAAAATGCACCGAAAATTGATGGATGTAAAGATTAATCCACTATGTTCACCTATTTTAGATTCTTCTAAGTAACAACAATTATCTTCAAGTTAAAAAGGCCCTTTAAATAGATCAGTTACATATCAAAGGATCTGAAAAATTATGAATCAAATTTATGAAATACATGATATTCCCATTTCATATGAAGAAGTGAACAAAGATGAATTACCAGTTATTCACATTTCTTTACAACCCATATGATACAGATTTAGACATCAAGAAGTGTACAGACAATCCATTTTATAATTACATGCCAAACCCATGTGATTTTATACAGACAACCAAATAGACAACCCATTTATGATGAATTACCTTTTATTGTACAGACAACCAAATACATCACAAATCATTTGTTTATGTAAAGAAAACATAATAGATCAGAAACAATCATTATCTTCATGTGTATAGACAACACATTTGAAAATGTTATAGACATCTTTAATCAAATTGAACCCTCCAAACAGATCCCAACCATTACAGGATGGTTCACTTCATCATCTTAATTGTTTAACATCACATGCCATTTTATAGGAAAACCCATTCAATGATGATATAAATCATGAAATCATGATTCTATAGTTATAAAATTGGGTACAACTACGAAAGTGGAACACAACACAAGGAAGAAAATTACATTAAATTGCAAGCCCGGGGACATGAACCTGCATCCTACCCCTCATCCCCCCAAACCCTTACAACCCCACCACCAACAATGGGGCTCATGATTCTACAGTTATAAAATAATCATTTTCTCTTTAAGTATTAGAATGTATGGAATAAATCAATTCTAGGACTAAGGATTCCCTCATATATAAATCTAAACCATGAAAAATATACCCACCACATTCATCGGAGGCCTAGAAAGGTGTCACATCATATTCTTCGGAAATCCCCTATATTGGATGGTTGAATAAGTAGCATAAGCCTGAATCAATACCGTGAACACCCCAATAATGATGACAATACTCATTTTCACAAGGATTGCGATTAATCAGTGAAGTTTCATTCATTATTAGAAACCTCCAAAGAGATAATATCAATAATATCCTATGTTTTAGAATCCATAGATTATTAACCATACCATTAGACTGTTGACTAATGATAAAAGAAGGAGAACCCTGGTTTTTTTCCCCCGTGATTGATGCTCCATGCTGCTAAAATAATGCTCGATGACTTCCCCTCTTCCTCTAATCAAGCTATTAATGAAACAATCTGTGAGGGATCAATAAGAAAAAATGGATAAAATAGGAATAGACATCTCCCGATGCCAATTTATAATTAAGTTTCTATACCTAGAACAACACAATAACATAAAACAAAAATAATCGAGGGGTGATGATTCAAACCATTCGCCGAACATCATCTTCAAGATCCGAAAACATTAATATTATTATAACGGTCATGAGTGATTGAGAATTGAATCCAAAGAACCTGGTATGAGATCATGTACATGGAGAGCCAATGATCAATTAGGGAAGGGTTTAGGATGGTGGCATGGATGGATTTAGGATAGAGGCACTCACCTGTATATTTAGGATGGTCGTGACTCGGAAAGGCGGTAGCGGAACAGAGGATGTAGAATAATAGAGAGTGAGGAGGCGTAATAGAAGAGGTGGAATGGTGGAGGCGGGGTGATGGGGAGGAGAAAATTAGGAAGGATGGAATGGTGGAACGGTGAAGGCGGAACGGTAGGGGGTGGGGAGGCAGAGGCGGAGTGTTGGGGAGGCAGAATGGTGGAGGCAGAGCGATGGAGAGGAGGCAGAGAGACGGATGGGGAATAATTTTGAGGACGGAATTCAGCAACATCGCTATGGATAATATCCCATTTTAAATTTTTAAATATTTCTATTATTATTGTAAATATATTTTAAAATCTTTCTAAATGCTAATATTTTAAAATTGAATTTTATTTATTTGTTTCCAATATTTATTAAAAGTGTTTTTTAAAAATTAATCATAATGGATTCCAAATTAGCTTGTATGTGTTCATTTTTAAGATGGATGATAGTATTTAAAATATATTTATATTGGGTCCTTCGTATGAACACTAATACCCTTCATTTTTTTCCACCATTAGTAAGTAGAGTGTTAATCAGTTATAACGACCAGAAAAAGCAAGTAACATGTCAATAGATTCAGACACTATATATATATATAAATATTCTGCTTGTAAGTTTGTATGTATTCATTCATTCCAAAAAATATTTTTCATTTTATAATTAAATTAATTCGATGTATAAATATATATTTTTATTGACAAATGTTTTGTTTTTATACATATATATATTGAGTTTTTTGTATAACAATTTCTTATAATATAATTTATTGGAACTAATTTTTCTAATGGTATAATATATGTTAGAAAAAATAGTTTTTAATAATAGATTTATGTGTTGGTAAAAATATGTTGGTATTAAAATGAAAACATGACAGATTTTAAGTGTTGGTAAAAGATGTGTTGATATTAAATAGTTAATACCAATAGATATACACGTCAGTAAAATCAAATGTCAGTAATTAAAATTAACACCAACAAAAAAAATATCTGTTGGAATTAATTATTTTTACCAACACATATATTATTTGTCAATAATTTTCTATTGGTAAAAGAAACATTTTTTTTAGTGACGTTTGTAAATAATATCATGATAGAAATGGAATTTTTATAATTAAAATTTTAAATATTAAAATTTTTCCATAGGTGTTGCTGCTACTTTTCAATATTTTTTTCCTACTGTTTTATAGGATCATTTTTTGAGACATAAAAGAAGGAAGTATTCAAGACAATATATTTTCTAAATACATTATCAAATGAGTTATTAAAATTATTTTAAATTATTTTATTAGATATTTATTCTATAGGAATAAAGTGGAAATGATTTATTGATGATATTTATGAAATGTATCTGATAAATTTATTTTGAATATCCGATGTGGAGCTTCTATAACATCTGGATATTTATTAATTATATATATATATCTCTCTCTAACATGAAAAAAATTATATGAAGATGGTTGGGGATGTGAAAAGTCTGGTGAAAACAATGTTCTTAAAATTTACTATTCAACATTTTGAAGAGATAATTAATATAATTTTCATATATATTATTCTATGACTATGAGAATAACAAGAAGAAGAAAAAATTATGTGCCAAAGAAGAAAAATATTATTTTCTACGGATTAATGATGAATAAGAATAATGAGATTCATTGATGATTATTTTGTTGTTATGCATTATGAATGATCATATACATCTATCGGTTGCGACTGTAGCTTTGAGATGAACCAAAATTAAAAAAAACATCACCTCATATATTTTTTGTCAAATTTTCAACTGCTCGTTATCATTCATAGTGGAGTGTAATCTTCTCATACTAATCTATGTGTATTTAGATTCTCTATAAAAGAACCAGAATGCCCTATAAAAGCATTCAAAGGTTTCAACTTCCTATACTCTTTTGTAGATGTCTTTGAATAATGGGTATTTTTAGAAAAAAATGTAAAGACCTCGAACACAGTATTTGAATGTCGATGCCATAATTTATTACATTGGTACTATGATCAAGTGTTTTCATCCCAATGTACCAAATAGATTAGTAGATTTGGAAAAACACTTATGAACATAATTATTACATTACAATGTTGAATTAGAAAACCATATAGAAAATCAAAATGAATCACTCATGAACTCCTAGATAATCACTAAATGTCATTAATAATAAATATCATCAATTATTGGAAAAAATAAAACAAAAAATGGGTCAAATCAGATGCGCGGTAAGGGTATGTAATACATTGAAATCTATTAATAACATTAAGAAAATGGAAGGTGAATAAATAAAAACATGTATCATTAAAACATAATCTTGAACATAATATGGTAGGAATAAAAGATGAATAAATAATGACATATAATTTATTAAAAGATAATGAAACTTAACCGTGGAACTTATAACTAATAGAATAATCAAATAGAATAATAATAATAATGGAATGTATAATGTTTGAGGTCTGCATTATCATTCTCATTCTTTAAGATAGTTAGTATCAATATATTTCCTCATGATAGTTTATAGTTGTGTGTAAAAACCCATATGATATGTGTAATGATCTATCCTATTGAAAATTTCAAACTACTCAGAAACCAATCTGAATGATGTGTTACCAATTGATTTTGTCTTATGAGTCCTACCAATGTATCGAGGGGCTATAGCAGCACTCACCCGTCAATTATGAATCCTAATGCATTCCTCATATATAGAATGATATAGTTAAAAAGATTTTATTAAATCAATGTGTCTCATAACATTTCTAAATGTTTGAATAAAATTCATAGATGAATATAGTCTAATAAAATCATAAAGGAATTATTGACAAAAATTGCCTATTTTACTTTCGATGGAAGAGATATTTTTATAGAAATCATTTTTATTTTTCATAAAAGAAGATTGTAAAAATGTGTAAACATGAAAAGAAATGTTAGGGAAAAATAAATTATATTTGTGGCATAAATTATGTCCATCTTAAGTAAAAAACATGTAAAAGGTGTGTTTTAGAAACATTAGAAATAAGTCTCTTCAATGCGGTTTAAGTAAAATATTAATGATTCATTAAAAAAGAAAAGACATAATTTTATGTAGAAAACATGATATGAAAATAGATGGGGTTTCATGATAAAATTGTTGATTTTAGAAAAATATTCATATCTCTAAACTGATTATGTGTGGGGCATGAAAATATATATTATATAGGGAAGTTCCCTTTAATTGAGTTTCCTTATCGGGATGAATTGAAATGGAATCCTAATAAATCTTGCATTTTCCCATCCACGAATGGTGAGTTGATCTGTATACTTGGGATTGTGTCATATACATGGAATTTTGAAGATGTGTATAACACTAAATGAAGGATTACCTTTGGGAGAAGAGAGATAAGATAGATCCAAAATGAAAAATTATTGATCTGGAAGAATCCCTTACCTCTATTCACACAATAGAATAATATCCCCCCCCCCTCAGAATTACTGATCATCAATGAATGTATTTAATATCATGAAGATAAATAGATTCAGGATATAATACATCATTGAGATGTAAATATATACTACACCCAAGATATAGTGGTGAATCATGCATATCTCATAGATATAATGGTGAGATGAGAAAACACTTACATTATGTTCGATATTGATCTGCACTTGTACTTAACGTCCTAAATAATGAAATTATATTCATTAATAAAATTGTTTGGAACCTATTGTATATGTATTTGATATAGTCAATTTTTAATGTTTATTATGGAATCGAGATAGTTTAAAAATATTTTTTCGATGTAAACTCAATAGATTATACGACATTTTATTAAAAATGTCAATGAACAGAACAAATGATAAAAAAGTAAAAAGAACACAAGTATTTATTTTTTTGGACCTTTTTGTAATAGTCTATGGAAAGAACACCACTATAGACTATCTTATTATTATGACAAATGAAATCAATAGATTACATACATGTTGATAAGAAAAATAAAAATAGACGAGACACATCGATGAAAGAAACAATACGAGAACAAATACATCTTCAACCCTAGAGCCAATGGTGAATTCTATCACCGAGTTAGCGAAGTACACCCCCAAAAAGTATAGTATTATTTAGACAACTCATACTCCATCAACCATACATGCAAAGACACTGTGAATATAAAATGCAACGAAAAAACAGATGTTAAAGAACGAACTCAAAACAAAAAGAACCGAAGATCACAGATCTCTGCCATGGTTGATGGTTTTGGAATCTAAAGCTACCACTATAGAACACTCAATAGCCGAGCCCTCCATTAGGAATCATGGATATGGGTTTAGGATAGATTCATTCAGGTGGTGGGACACGTAATAGCAGAAATACATCTCTCAGTGCTCTCGGGATCACAGATTGTAGATGACGAACCTCCTCCGCAGAGGAAGACACCCACACACCACAATAATAATGGAAACACTGGCCCGGTAAAATTCCATGATATGCGTTCCAAATGAGCCAGACATGCGGCATCGAGTGGACAAGCAGAAGGGTAAAAAAACTAGGTGGTTGCAACCAATATTGCAAAAATCGAGACATGCAGCAGGCACGAAGCATATGGGCGGAAAAAAATAAACAAACAATGAAACAGAAACCTGTGAGCCATGACATCAAGATCTCAAAACATCAGTGGTCAAAATGAGGCCATACATGCAGATCACCATTCTGTCATCGTGGTGGCAAGGCCGACCAAGGAAACTGCAAGAACAAGCAACCCAATAAACTAGTTGGCCCCATTGCAAAACAAGCCATGTGAAGCTGAAGGCCCAAACGGAGGTCCTGGAATAGAACAACCCCCCAAACATGAATAATAATAAAATAAATAAATAATTTTGCATGGATACTGAAAAAACATTTTTTCATGGGAAAAACATTTTAATTTTGAAAACACCACATCACAATTTTCATTTTTTCCCTTTTAGATTAGTTATAAGAATAGGTTTAATTGTTCGGATGTGTTCGTTCACTTGATTTTAAATATTGGTTTACTTGTATACATGTACGAAAGTTAATGTAATATGGAAATAAAAATCTAGAATTGAAGTTATACCTTATTAATGATCTTCTAGAAGATTACAAATTCATATAATTCATTTGGTTACTTTGTGAGAGGACTAATCATTCGATAAGTCGTTAGTGATAACCCATAAGATTATTTTATGCGTTATTTCAATCATCACGAACTAATTTTATATTTTCAGTGTGTATGGTCTATATATAGCGGTTACAGAACAGTAAAGAACTTATAATATGTATAATAAAGAAATGGATTACATTGTACGGAGGCAAAGCAGATAGCCAACTGAAATGCACATAAGCGGTAAAACAGAAACTGTGCACTAGAAGAAGAAACACAAAAGGAATGGTGTTTAAGAAAAACATTCAAAACTAGAAAAATGTATGGATGTCCCGATCACGTCATGATCCGAAAACACAGATCTGACTACATTGTTGGGTCAAACATATAAAGATCAAACCAGGTCTCTGGATTCGAGCTATGGTCACAGGTCTTCAACCAGGAATAACCCAACAGGCTCCACCATGAGCCGTGCACGAGCTGCGTGAAGGGGGTCGGCCGGCCACTAGATGAGTCTGCTGATCCGGATGGTACCAACACCACAGGCCATATTTAAACGGAGGAAGATGGTTCTCAACACCAGATGTGAGAAAATGAAGACCAACCAACAATCGATAAGAAAACAAACCACCAGAAACGTGAGGGCCTCCATTTCTGGAATCTGGATCTCTGCATACCAGATGAACTTGACCGCCAAGAGGATGATATTTATATTTGATTAATATATCGAATGGAGGTGTCGTAGTTTGATGAAACACCCTGCTATAACCATATCCGGCAAACAGCATAGCCATGTGGAGGCTGCCAAGAAGCCAACGCGGAACAGCCCACCGAGCAGCAAATGGAACGGCCCAAATCAATGGATGGCTGGGATGGAGTCGGCCAAAACATGCATCGATGGCATGAAAGAAAGGGAATAGGTATACACTGGATAGCAACGGTGACATCGCAAATCGAGCACGCCCAACAATTGAGCGGGCCATGAAAATCATCCCTCGCGGTAAAATGACGCTAAAATCCAGTAAATATTAAATAGAGAAAATATTTAACAATGAGTTGCATTATTTAAAACAATTTTAATTGAAGAACAATTTAACATGGTTATTATAAATTTTCAATATGAAAACCTTGAATATATAAATTGACAACGGGCTATTAAATTATTTGAACACGATCTACTGCATAAGCTTCATAGTTTCAACAAACTTAAGGAACAAAAAAAATCATTAATCGCGCCTTCCATTATCATCAACAAGCATTCCAGGGCCCTCGTGGGTATTTACATGCAATCATATTTGTAGTGGACCACGGCCCACCCCTTTATACAACATATTAGTCAACCTAGAACGTTTGTCACATTGCTGTTGCACTATTTCAGTGAAACAAATGTTGAATATTACATAAGAAAATTGTTCCCATAAACAATACTGAACCCACCCCCACCATAATCCATTACATGGCCTCACGTATAGCGTCAACTATGTATTTACCGCTTCCCCATGGAGGATCACCCCCGCTTAGGCCCCTCCTCCCTCCCTCATGGAAGATGAGCTACAACATTGTGCGACACCATCTTTCATCACATTTAGGACACGCATCCTCAGGATTGCTTCCATTTGGAGCTTCACAGAGCGGTAAAAGCAATGTTCATCCACTTCTCCTTACCCCTCCCTCCTTGTTTAGCTATCACATACGTTTTTCAATGTAGTATGCTTCCTGCGTGATTTCTATTTTGGTGTTGGGGGATGCTTTCCGTCCACCGACCCAACACGCATCGTCGCGATCACTGCCCTATATCTGTTGGGAAAAATGAGAAAGCGACGAACGCTCAAACAAATGAAAATAAAATGTGCAATGCAAAGAAAACCTTCACCCAAAATAAAACATATATGCACCGACCCGAAATTAAATGTGCATAAAAATAAAGTTGGCAA
The DNA here is from genome assembly GCA_963277665.1 of Viscum album. Classification (NCBI taxonomy): domain Eukaryota; kingdom Viridiplantae; phylum Streptophyta; class Magnoliopsida; order Santalales; family Viscaceae; genus Viscum; species Viscum album. The sequence continues at coordinate 992,954,175 of OY728139.1, read as the reverse complement.
CAGAAATTTTTACATGGAAACCCCAAAAGGAAAAAACCACAGGACCTAGTCTAGAAAGGGAGATCCACTAAAATCAAAAGATACACGGTAGAGGCTTCCAAAAATGGAAGGGATCTCAAAAGTAATATTTGAGAATAAAAGTGTGGATGAAATGGAGGAGTGCAAAAAATATGATCGTTGATTAAAGGCGATCACCAAATGAGATTTGCTCTCAGTGTTGTTGGTGTCGGTGATGTTGAAATGCCTTGCCTCTACCTCATTATATAGGGTAAAGAATCAACGTCAAATAATGTCATCGCATCAAAAGAGAGTCATCGCGTGAATTAATTCACGCGGTCTTGACCCACATTAAAACACCACATTAAAGGAGAAAACTGCATGAGCACCATTTGAGAAGGCGTTATGTGTTGCGCCAATCAGTAGACGTCCAACAAACTCTCCATCCGACTCAACTAGGGATCACCGCCGACCCTGCAATCTGTCGGCATGTCTCAAATTTCCCTATGTGTAAACTCTTGGTCAACATGTCTGACCCATTTTCAACAATGTGGATCTTCTCAAGCTATTACTTTCTCGAATCAAGGGCATTCCAAATCCAATGATATCGAACATCGATATGTTTCGACCTGCCCTGAAAAGTGGAATTTTGTCCCAAATAAATAGCACACTAACTATCTAAAAAAACAAACCTGTCCTGATTTTAACTTATCTCTCGAATAAATCTTTTCATCCAAAATAATTCTCTGAAAGCCTTTGTAGCTACAATAATCTCTGACTTTGTCGTAGATAAAACAACCCATATCTGCAATCTAGAATGGCCAGATACAACTCCCCATGAAAAAGTGATCAAATAGCCTGATGTAGACATCCTCGAATCGATATCATCAACCATATCTGATTCTGTAAATCCACACAGCATCGGTTCCCCATGGCCAAAACACATTCTCAGATCAAAAGTATTGTGAATATAACAAAAACGTACTTCACTACTCTTCAATGCTCTCTACCAGGATTTGATAGAAAACGACTAACGACACCAACTGCATGAGCTATATCAGGTCTAGTACATACTATAACATACATCAAATAGCCCATAATAGATGAATAAGGTATGTGTTGGATCTCTTCTCACTATTCATCAGTAGAAGGTGACTAACTAGTTATGAGCATAAAATATAAAGCAAGAGAAGTACTATCCACTTTCGCTCTATCCATATAATATCTATGAAAAACCTTCTCAATGTATCTCTCCTCAAATAACCACAATTTCATGGCCTTCCAATCACGAGAGATCATCATGAAATAAATCTGTCATATTGGCCCCAAGTCTTTCATCGTAAAATACTAACAGAGATCCTTCTTTAATCTATCAATTTTTGATGTATCATTGCAAATAATGACCATATCATCAATATAAAAAAATAGTATAATAAAATCATCATCAATAAATCTAGGAACACAAAAACAATGATCAGAAGATGTCTTCCAGAAACCATGATGAGAAATGACAGATTCAAACCATTTATTCCACTACATCAGAGCATGCTTCAAACTATAAAAACTCTTCTTCAACTTGCAGACATGATTTTCTTTACCTATTTCAACAAATCCTTTTGGATTCTCCATATAAATCTTCTCCTCTAAATATCTATGGGGTAAAGCTGTCTTCACATCAATATTCTCAATCTGCAGTACTAAACGGGTAGCCAAACCAAGAACCACCAGAATGGAAGACATTTTGACAATAGGTGAGAAAATATCATCAAAATCAATAGATTTCTTCTGATGGAAGTCTTTGACAACAAATTTTGCCATGTATCGTGGAACATTACTTGATTATTTATTTTTAATCTGATAAATCCACCAATTTTGCAATGCTCTCTTACCGGTCTATATTTTCACCGCCTCAAAAGTGAGGTTGTCGTGCAATATTGTCAACACGTCATCCATTGTCCCAACCCAGCTGTCCTTCTGTTTACTCTCCATTGCCTCATGAAAAGATTTTGGTTATCCCCCTTCAGTGAGGAGAACATACTCATCAGGTGAATATCAATTAGAAACAGTATGATTTTGAGATGACCTCTGAAGTGGAACTGCGGTATCATTAATTACCAATGGAACAAAACAATCAGAAACAAAAGGTGCATTGGAGACATTAACTCCCACCTTTTCACCTTGAGAATCATTCTATATATCATCGTGATAATCAAAATCTACAATATAAGTTAAATGTAAATCAGAACCTGGCTTGAGACTGAAAAAATCATTAGAATTCGATGGAACAGCCTTTTGTCCCTTATCAATGTCTGTAATAGTCTGATCCTCTTTAAAAACATAATCGCAGCTTTTGACATGTTTTTTCAAAATAAAATCATATAACATGTACCCAAACTTATCATGTCCATAGACAATAAAAACACACTTTCTTGTCTTACCATCCAGCATGGATATCTCATCTCTTGGGAAATGAGAAGAATCCTTGCAACCAAAAACAAGAAAGTGATCATACCTGATCTCTTTGCAATACCAAAATTTGTCAGGAGTTTTTGTCGGGAAATAAACTATAGGTGATAAAATGATAATATAAGTAGCAGTATTTAAAGGAACACCCCCAAAATGTCCAGGCAGCTTTGCTTCCGAAAGCAAACAACGATCTCATTCCTGTAATGTCATGTTCATCCTCTTAGCAACACCATTCAGGTGAGGTGTCATGGGCAGCGTCTTGTGATACTGAATACCTTCCTTCCTACAATATTGTTCAAGTGGAACACAAAACTCCCCGCATTGTCAATGTAAATACATTTCAATTGCTTTTTTGATTCCCTTTCAGCAGAAACAAGAAATTTCTTAAAAACACTGAGCACTAGACTTTTGGTTGTCAAAACATAAACCTAGAGCTTTCATGAGTAGTCATAAAAAAATGTCACAAAATAAAGACCTCCACAAAAGGACTTAGATTTCAACGGACCACAAATTCCAGAATGTATTCTCTTAAGTACCTGTGACTTTCTGTGTGGAGGATGACAACTGAAAATCACTCTACTCTATTTCCCATCCATGAAATGATCACATGCGTCCAATTTCACACTCTTGAAATCAGAAAGAAGATTTCTCTTTTCCAAAAAACCAAGACCTATCTCACTGATGTGACTGAACCTCTTATTCCCCAACGTGGACGAAACACTACAATCAATAACGCAATCAGTATCAGAAGAAATTGAAGATCTAGTCTATTACATACCTGATTTCTTTTTCACCTTGAGCCACATTCAAATATCCCTTTGAATTGATGCATTGGAAATCACCATATTTTCTGATAAAACCTTCGTCATCAAGGATTATGGTAGAGATAATATTCAGAAGAACCTCCGGTGCATGTCGAACATTCATAAAAATCAGCTTACTTCATGTCCTGGTCTTTAAACAAATAGTTCGGATGCCTACAACATCCGTATGACCATCAATGCCCATCATCAAAATCCAAAAATTTCGTGGGTTGTAAGATGAAAATAACTCCTTCTTCGATGTCACGTGAAGAAGGGAACCAATTTCATCAACTCAACATGAATCATCAGAAAAAATGTTAATGGAGTCATAAACAAGAACAAGATCACCCCCTGTAGTTGCGGCGACAAGATCATCTCCATCACCATTTTTCTTCTGTTGATTTTCAATCAATCTATTCTCTCTTTTCAGATGATAAAAAAACAACTTAATAATCCCCTTATTACAATAATGATAACATTAAAAATCTCTCTACTTCAGTCTGGATTTGCTTCTGCCTTAGCTCTTACCTTTACTGCTCTGCCTCTGATCCTGGATTCTCCCCCTGCTATCTGTGACTAAAAGCATTGAAGAAGATTTCTCATGAGTGCTTCTCCTGACCTCTTCATTTAAAACTACAGACTTGACAAAACTAAATGTCACAACACCATTTGGAGCAGAACCGGTAATAGTAATATGTAAATTCTCCCATGAATCGGGAAAAGTGTTAAGCATCAAAAGTGATAAAACATCATCTTCAAAATTGATAACCATGCCATAAAACTGATCAAAACATCCTTGATATTTACTTAAGTGATCATAAATTTATGTACCCTCTATGTACCTCATGTTCATTATTTTCTTGAGAAGAAACAGTTTACTGTTTCCGGTCTTGGAAGCGTAGGACTTTTCAATCTTCTACCACAATGTTCTCACGAGAGAGATGTTGACAATGTGGTTCAACACGATGTCTTCAACCCATTGGTAAATGAATCCACAAACCATATAATGCTCGAACACCTATTATTTTTCTAACATCCTCTCTGGCTTCTTGGTACTAAACATTGGAAGATGCATTTTCTTGATAAAAAGATGATCCATCATTTTAAATTGCCACATATGGTAGTTGGTTCCATTTAACAAAATCATCTCACTGTAGTTGGCCTCTATAATAAAGACGAAATAAAAAACAAACCCCTCTGTTTCTAGATCTTGAGATAGACGGGAAAGCGACGAACGCGCAAACAATTGAAAAGTGAACGCACCACAGAAATTAAATCCTTCCCCACAAATTAAAACGGATGTGCAGCGACCCGAAATAAAATGTGTAGAAAAATAAAGTTGACATCAGAAATTTTTACATGGAAAACACAAAAGGGAAAAACCACGGTACCTAGTTCAGAAAGAGGGATCAACTAAAATCAAGAGATATATGGTAGAGAATCCCAAAAATGGAAGGGATATCAAAAGTAATACTCATGAATAAAAGTGTGGATCAAAAGGTGGTGTGCAAGAAAGATGATCATCGAAGAAAGGTGATCACCAACTGGGATTTACTCTAAGTGTTGTTGTTGCAAGTGATGTTGAAATTCCATTCCTATACATCCTTATATATGCAAAACAATCAACATCAAAAAATGTCACCGTATAAACAGCGTGTCACCGCGTGAACTAATTCACGCGGACTTGGCCAGTATTAAAATACCATCGTATATGAGAAAATTGCGTGAGAACCATTTCAAGATGGGTTACACAGTGCTCCATCTTGGAAGGCGCCCAAAAATCTCCCAATTCGGGTGGGTGCCTGACTCAGTGACACTGTAAGCATTTTCTGAGTAGGCACAACAGTTAGGGCAGAAGGATGCAACCAAAAATTGGTGGAATGATCAAAGACAAATTCCCACCTCCGATTTTTAGTAAATTCAAATAATCAAATATAAATAAAATAACCAATTATCATCATTTATATTTATTCTTATCCTTCAACTATCCTCAATGAAAATAAAATATATCCTTCAAAAAAATATATTACATCATATAGTTGAGTAGTTTCTCACTTGATATCATTAAAATATGCCGTTGAAAATTGAAAAAGTATATGAATCTAAATTATTTTAATTGAGTCACTCACTTGATTTTAATTTATATATATTTATGAGGATTATAGTTTGAATTGTTTTAATATACAACAATTCATTCAAATATAAAATAACAGGTAATAACTATATATATAATATTATATATTTTAAATTTTGCTTACATGTATTTATTATTATTTTATTCAAAACGTCTTAATTTTAATTAGTACAAAATTAATGAGATAATTTTATATTATATAATTATATTAATTATAATTTTATAATTGTTTACAGAAGTATATAAATATATTATTTTTATTATTAATTATAATTACAAATACTTGAATATATTTATTAAAATGTTATGATTTTTTAAATATACATATGTATTTATTTATAATTATAATTATAATAAATATATTTCTTATATTTTTTATAATATATAATAAATAAATTTAAAATATATATCTATATATTTATAAAAATAATATAGATATTTATTATAAAAATAAATGTATAAATTTATAGTTATTATTATTAATAAATATATATTTATTTAGATAATTATAACATTATAATAAATATCAATATTATATTTATAATTATATGATTATATATAATTAGTATATTTATTTTAAATTTATAATTATATATATATATTTATTTATTAATTTACAATTATAAGTATAATTTTTTGCATATTTTTCTAAATATGTATATTTATAATTATAATTATAACTAAAATTAAATATTTATTTATTAACATGTTTTTATTGTATATAGTTAAATATATATATTTATAATTATATAAAAATATTCATAAATAAAAAAATATTTATAAATATAATTATAAATAGATATAGATATATTAAATTAAACATAGATATATTTAAATTAATATAAATTTACAATAAATATATTATTTATTTATATTAATATATATATATATTATAACTTTAAATAAATATATTAAAACACATTACAATATAATAGTTTTCAATTTTACAAAAACAATAAATGCAAATCATTAAATATTATTATCATAATAAATATTTGTAAAAATTAAAAGAGAAGTACACTTCATTCAACAGTTGGAATGAAGGGATGGTCTCGCACCGTATAAATACTTTTACCCTCATGAATTTTCAATAAATGTAAATTAGTAAATATAATTATAATAAATTATTATCATCATTTATATTATTTCTTATCTGTCCACTCTCATCAGTGATACATAAATCCATCATTTAAAATAAAAAAATTATTACATCATATAATTGAGCCACTCAAATGATATCAATAAAATATGTGAGTGAAAAGTTTGAAATTAATTTATACTAAATAAATATAATTCATTTGCTCACTTGATATCAGTTAATATGTTTTTATCATGGTTATATTTTAAATTTTGTAACATAAAACGTTTATATATATATATTAGAACATTTTATAAGGATTTATATAGATTTATATTTCTAAATATTGTTTACATATATAAATCATTATTCGATTAAAAATATATTTATTTTTATTATAAAAAATTACAAATATAATTGTAAATTAAATAAACATACATTTATTTTACATGTATTTATTATTATTCCCATAACTGCATATTTTCCGATGTGATTTAATATTCTCCAAAGTATTTTTAAAATAACAGGTCGACTGCGGGGAATGGGTTTTCCCATTTCATTTCCACCTCTTCAGGTGTAGTGATTTATATTTCAATGTAACATTGTATTCCAATAAGATATCATGGTTGAATCAAGTGAGAGAAATACTTCCCATATCAGTATATATTTACTATGATTTTATTTTTTAAAATCACATCTTCTTAAAAAACATTAGTATCAGTTCGATTCCCTAAGGAATGGGATTACATTCATAACAGGTATATGAATTATTTTTTGGGTATTTATAAAACTCTTTATCAGAGTTCCTAAAACACAAGAAATTATAGAAAAACTTGTGGATGTTATATATAAAAATCATTGCGGGAATTTTATTCCCCCATTTTCAGGCATAGAGATTTATATTTCATTATAACTCATTGCATGGTGCCTCCCCAGCCAACCACATTACACATTTATATATTAATTAACAAAATTTTATTAGCCTTTTTATAAGATAACTCACCACATATCTCACAATTTTTAATGATACTCTTTATCTCATTTAAAAATACAATGATAAGTAATAAACATTTATTACTGCTGAAGAAAATTAATGCTAAATGATACTTTTATATGTGTTTAAAAAATAGTGATAAACTAACTTTTTATCACTGTATTATTTAGCACTGATAAAGGGATTCACTTATCATCAATTTTTAATGTTGATAAAGTAAATCTTGAATGATATAATTCAAATATAAATATTTATATATTATTAAATATGATTTATATAGTACCTGAAAATGGGGTTATCCCTGCTCATCTATACTTATAATTTATAAAAACTATGATTATAGAGTGTCTTGAATCATTCAATACAAACACTTTATGTAAAGCATTTTTATAGTAATGTTATCCTATGCTTTACTAAAAAATTTTTGGTATGGGTTGAGATATACCAATGATTTGTAAAAAAACTACTTGGAAACCGTTCTTTGCACTACACATATTCCGTTCAACAGGGCACACAATTTATTTTCATAGTTATTAAAAATTAGGGATAATCGATGTGGTGATAAATGATACCCTTTATCAGTGATCAAAATAGAGATGATTAAGGCATAGATGCCTATAATGTGTTGTTAATATAATAGCACTACCAGTATAAACATTAAATTCCATCAAGAACCTATAATTTCAAAAATTCTATATATCCTAGAATAATCCAAGATCCAGGAAAACCTGCTCTAAACAAAATTTAGTGATAGATAAAAATAAAAAACACTAAAAGGAAAAAGGTCGGGTTCAAAAAAGGGTTTTTCATAATCTAGAATTGAAACATTTAAAATATTAATGATTTATCATTTGATGCCTGTGATCCCCTCTAAAAAATTTCTGCTGATGGTATCAGTTGTTGAAAAATTCATCTAGACATGAGAAAAAGATTCTTCCTATATAATAAAACAAATATTATGTTATTAATATATTAAAAAATCGATTAAACATTAATATGAAAGAATGCGTTAATAAAATAACAATATTTAATAAAAAAAGAAAAACATCATGTCATACCGGTCACACCATGCATCATATTGAGGTATTATTTAGACTTACATATCTTAAATGCCTCATGGATCATTGTTATAAAGTATCAAAACAACAAAAATGTGTTTGACTGGATTTCAGTATGTCATTTGTTCTTTTTAAGTAAATTATTGTCAGTTTTAAATAAAAATAAACAATTGAAGTCATACCATCCACACATGTGTCGTATTGAGGTGTGGTTCAATACTATATGTCCAAAACGACCAATGGATCATTTTACATAAATATCAAATCATTCAAAATATGTTTGAAATGTTTTATGTATGCCATTTGTGTTTTTTACTAAAATGTCCTTTCAAACTACAATCACGCATTTTGAGTCATACTGGTTATAACGTGCGTCCGTTTAACACGAGACTACATCATACACATTAGAAATGTCTTATGAATCACTATCTCAAATTTCACATTCAATGGGTAATATCCATCTTTTGTGTACATGAACAAATATTCAAATTTATATCCCCAATTGAACACCATATCAATGAATGTTGGTGTGAAGAACATTTCCAATTCACATAATATGATGACAATGTATCATTCCATTGTCAGCAATTTCGTTGTGTCTATAACTTTAATGCATATAGAATTGAATATGAAATATAGATTTTTAATATATGATAGATATTCTTACGATAAATGAAACGTACATCTATAAGAATTAAAACTTGTATGAAAACATGATAGTCATGTGATGTCAAACCTTTAACATTAAATCAAACATTGAAATGATGTTCTTAATATTTGATGAATACCCCACTAGGACCTTTACATCATTTGAGTAATTACAAAAATAGATATTTCTCCTACATGGAAAGAGTCTATGTAGATGGAGGATGAAAAGATCGGTTTTCAACCTTCATTGGTGCAATCTCTTCTTGTATTCCTATATCAACTACTTTCAACCTAGCCATAATTTCATTCTTAGTTTTTTTGGGTTCATTTAGTGATGTACTGATGAAACTATAACATAAAGTTTTTTATCAATAATATTAACATCAAAAAAATTCAGATGTATTGACAACTCTAGTATAGTTTTTTATAAAATACTGATATCTTTTTCCACCTAGATATCGTAAGGTGTTTTGAAAACGATATACCAAAAAAGTGCCCACATCATTTAAATTATCAAACAGTTGTTCAAGTATTATTGAAGATGGTGTATTACATTCTTCTAAATATCAATTAAATGATGTCATTAAATATTGATACATATACCTTTGGGTTTGGATTCTACTATGTCAAAGAAACACAGTTTTTAATGAATGTTTAATCCTAATTGACTATGTAAATTGTTTGTAATTGAGACACCTTGATTTCCATTAATGATATATCTTAATAATTATCTATATCCCAGATATTCACTTATCATTACATAAAACATGGCTTTCAATGTGAAATATTCATTTCTATATTAATCATACAATGTAACACCATAGTTCCATAATAATTTCAAATCATCGATCAATGGTGAAAATAAAAATAAATTTCATTACTCGGTTAATTTTTTCATGATATAAACACAGATTAAATGAAGCATTTTTTTTTCATGCATAACCATGGTGTTATGTAATAATTAACAATAGATCCAACCATGTATTGTGAGTTCTTCTTTGAAAACCAAAATTATTCACTCCATCTATAGATAACGCAAGACGAAGGTTTCAAGGTTTATTTTCAAATTAAGGATACTCGTGATCAATTCTCTTCCACTGAAGTTTGTCTATCGGGTGACGTAGATTCACTTATTTAATTCATGTATTTGCATGGAATGTTAATTGATTTTCAGTATCCTGACATCCATATAGGTTCGTAATCCGAGGAATGGTTGGAAAGTACCATACAACTTTCATAGGACAAGACCCATCTTTCTTGTATCGAGAATCACCAAACATTGATTATTCTGTAAATAATTTGTCATTATTGTGAAAAAAATATACAGTCATTTGGCTTGGTGTAAATTCGTATAGAGATCATAACCATATAGTGTTGCATTTGTTTTTAATCATATGTTTAGATTGGAAGATAATTATCTAATGGAAACATGTCATTCAAGAGATCGAGAAGTTCCGTAAAACAAGCATCTCTTAATACACTGCTTGCATTAAAACAATACAACATCAGTATGGCTGAAAATGAGGTATATTATGTGAAACAAGAACAGATTGAAGTATTTTCACAACTCTTTAACTTCTCAAACATATTTTTGCAATCACGACGTTCATCTTCATCTGTCTTTTTCATTACCTCAATATGATCTTCATCATCATTGGCTTCTATAATCACATCCTCGATACAGTCTTATTTATTCTCTACACTTGTAATCCTATTAGATGATTCATATTATGCACTACTATCCCAAACACAAGATACATTTTCATTTTACCATTGTTTATTCCAGCATTTATAAATTTGATCACTATCCTGAAAAATCAAGTGTTCTTACAACTTCTCTCAACTTAAAACTGTTGAATAAGAATAGTGCAAACATAGAGAATTGATTTGATAATCGTTATATGCATGATATTTTGAAAAAAAAGATGGGGTATTTCAATCAATCATCATACTCATTTACCTGGAGATTTTCATTCATCCATTATTTATTAATATCCATCCAAATTTATTAAGTATTATTAATATTTAATAAAATAAATACACAAATACATGAACTCTTTAAAAAAATCCAAATTAGAAAAAAATGAAACTCGTCTTTTCATATTAAATCATTTCAACAAATTCAAAAAATGGTCTCAAAATTTTTATTATTAAATCAAACACAACTAAAATAATTCTATTTATACAAATTCCTTCTTACAATGAAAAAATCACATATGGTTTAATGAATAAATGCATTTATCATAATCCCCTTTTAATTTCAATGTCAAAAATTCAATGTAAAATTGAAATTAGAAGTGAAAACAATTTTAAAACATTTCACAGCCATATAAATACATTTCATTCCCTAACAAATTTTGTTCTAAAATCAACTCACACAATAAAATCTCATTTTCCATTCAAATATATTCTTTTCCAAATATAAAAAATGATTTATGTACTAAAATATGATAATATAGAAAAACATAAATAAATTGTTATATAATGAACTATTAATGTTTAAATGATTAGGGAAAATAGTACAAAAAGTGAATATTTTGGTCATTCCAAAGATAAGAATTCAAGGAATCAATAAATATACCAAATGAACAGGATTCTGGCCACTTATAGTTCAAAAAAATGGAACAAATGCATAGATTGAGATCAAACACAATGGGAATATAACTGTTCAATATCACAGGATGGCCAATTATTTCAAATATCTTATCAATGATGATTTCAATATGATGGTAATCACACATCATTGGGGGTCATATAGGGTGTATAAATCCACAATGAAAAGGAGATAACTATTGTGCTTCAAAAAAATATCCAACTCATTCTAAAATAGCTATATATTTTTTTAAAACCCAAATCACAAATAAAAAATATAGAAACCTTGGGGTAAAATTGTTATTGACATGAATCCTCTTTAAATGATTGGATATATTTGCATTAATAATTTTTATCTAATAAAATTAACTATCAGCAATTATTCCTCAACAATTTTCAATAATATGAAACAACATCAATGATTGACATCAAATAAAAATATTCAACATTACCATAAATCATAGTGTGGAGTATTTAATTAACCCAAACTCATATATGAGACCATTATATGTCTTGGAAAAAGGGAATTAATCAATATTGTGATGTCAACCTACAATATTATAAATAAATCTATTTTTCTAGACATGATGGATTATATCTCTCTCAATCACAATGATTTCAAGAATAATATAATTTTATATGAAAAAATAAGATCTACATACACAAATAATCTTGACTATTCAGAACATATGGTCTGACCGTAGGGATGGAGGGGGAAGTGACAACGATATTGGGCGCAGTGGCATCAACGAACAAGGAGACAATGAAGGCGGAGGCAGTGGAAACCAAGGAGAGGATAGGGGATATGGAGAGAAAGGTAGTGGAAAAGGGTGCAGGGGAAATGGATGTAGAGCTGGAGGTGGAGGCAATAGAGGAAAAGGAAGATGTGAAGGTAGCCAATGCAGTGGAGGTGGTGTCAGGGACAGAGGCAGAGGAGGTGGTCGCAGATGCAGAGGTGGTCGAGGTAGCGGTGGAAGAGGTAGGGTAGGGGAAGAAGTGGTAGAGGTATAGATGGATGCAGAGGAAACAGTGGAAGATAAGGATGTATTGGTATAGTTGGAGAAAATGAGGTAGGGTGAGTGGATAATGGTGTAGGGAAGGTGATGGTGGAGGATGAAGAGGTAGAGGCATAGGCAGTGGTAGAGGTGGAGGCAAAGGCGTAGGCGACTATGGCAGCAAAGGCAGAGCTCGACATCAGCAAAAGAATAAGGATCAAGGGGAATGTGGATCCGGTAGGGTTCAATTTAAAAAAAACATCTTTTATATTCTTTTTATAACCTCATTGATAATGGTTGTTTTTGTCAGCACTAAAATATAATGTGCTGAAAAAACAGACCTACATCGATTCTTGTTTTGCATTGATAAAGGTACACATTTATCTGTTCCACACAATAATTGATAAAAAATTCATTTATCGACACAAAAAAATATAGTGATAACACATAATGTCATTATCATCTTGGTTTTATTGTTGATAAAGGGTTATCATTACCAGGAATATTTATGTACTGAACGACCCCCACACTAAATTTTTTTTAATAAATTAAAAGAACAATAAATTCAAATAATATAACACATGGAATGTCACCAAAAATGAAAGTGACTAGAAGACCACAAATTTTTTTTAGAAGACCCCAAAAAAGGCATAATGCTCACATCAAATAAATCAAAGGCCTACAAACACAATAACGTCAAAATAATAATGTCCCAAATGACAACTATTGGCTCCGAGGATCTTCTACATCTGACCGGATCAATGAGGCCCACAAAAAACACTCCACTTGAGGTCAATAAAATGAACGTCATTCATGTGGAGTATTTTTTTCATCCCATTAGCATCATCGCTCACACGATCGAGGATTTCCTCAATGCCCATCACCATAGGTGTCAGTAAAGGCACATCATCTGTTGGATAATTCACTATCAACATCCCTTTCCATCAACAGCTTGTGGTAATTGGAAACTTCACCCTCACGAGTGTCCCATAACACCATAGGGTGTCCGGTACCCTCCAATCCATCAACATATTAGATATCCCATTTACAAAGAAAACACATTGGAAGAAAAAATATTCATTAACCCAACCTCATGGATAGTAGGCATATATCAATCTATAAGCTCATTACATAAAATATATATACCACATGGTTGACCGGACTAGAATCCTATCAGAAACTGTATCTATAGCCATCTTATCATTCAACGTAGAGACTATACATTAGATTTCATGTATCCCGAGTGAAGCTAAGTAATCCTATCATCCAATGCCGATGCCTTTGGAATCCTCCTCAACCGAGGTCCATCCACATGATTCCATTAACATGACCATCAATTGTGATCTTCCCATGAAACTCGAAGAGAACATCAATATACCTAGTAGGAATGCTGACAGAGCTATGATGTAGATAGCTCCCACTAGCAGGATCCCATATCTGACCGGATATAGACACCACATGCTTGATTTCCTCCCCTGCCACCGGACGAGCCCCAAATGAGCCATCCCACACCCATTTTTTCGTAAGCGCCATCGAATGAGATCCACACTAGACCACCACCATCAAGATCTATTGTGTTGCTACCAACAAGTGTTTATCCCCCATGCATTAGCATCTGGTCGATTTATATGCATGCTGGTGGGGCTCAATTGGGGTCTCCATCGGCCAGTGCTAGAAACTAGTCCACAACCCATCACATGTTGTCAGAACTGCCTAGTCTCCCACTCATAGACGATCTTCTCGATCATGCTTTTTGTAGTTCCTCGGTACCATTATTAACATCTTTGGTGAATTTATCACCTCTCTCATGTACTTTACCACTAGAAACAATCTGACCATGAGATTTTTGAAATTCAATAAGAATCTGGTAATGTATAATGATTGCATCATCTCCACTTCATGTAATTTGTGCCAGATTTTGGCCTTGATGATGAAGGGAGAGAGTATCTCCATTCTGCACTACATATTGGGTTAGAATCAGTTTTACATAAAAAAAACTCATTCGTGATAATAAGTATTATGATAATCACCAAAGTATGTGGATAAAAAAACCAACAGTATAATAATAGATGGGTACCTAAATTTTCACCCAAAAAATCCATGATTATAGAGGATTAAAAAACCATGGAGAAACTCTGAGAAAATACTCTATGAATCTAAGTGTGAAAAGAAATTCATGTAAAGCTCAAGACATTAATTGAAAATACGTCATAGGAAAACCTATGTGAAAAACCACATCCTGATATGTCTCCAAATGCCTAATTTATAATAGTCCACTAAAACATCACCCATTAGAGATTAGTCTCAAACTCACGGTGTCATTGCATCACCTCATCACCCAACCTAGTTTACTTGCTCTCACTTCTTCCCATTCCTAGAAACTGTCACTCTTGCATTTACTCTCCTTGGGTTGTTATGCACCAAAAAAATATTCTTCTTCATTTAATTGCTTCATTTCGTTTTATATGCTTTTATATACAACATATCTGGTTTGAAATGGATATTTGATAATATATCTTAAAAATTAATTCAGTAGATAAATCTTGAATCTTACACAAGTAGATTCATAGTGTAAGGATCGTGAATTTCTTAAAAAACAAATATAACTTTAAATCAATCACATATTAATTTTGTGGGATAAAACCCAACATTATAACCCTTTATCCCATTAATGAAGTAGATAACATCCAGAAAACATATTTGGAATTTAAACTAGTTGGTATCACTCTAACCAATAACCATTGTAGAGAATATGACATCCCTATTTTATATCTATGATAGAAACCTTAGATCTCACCCTTTAAAAGAAATCCAAATTCCAAAGTATTTTCCATAACTTATTCAGCACCACCAATACCAGAATTAACAATATCTGGATCCCCCATAAATGACATCTCCACGTACTATGAAGTACCTATAAGAATTAACTACTTGCTCGACTCTACATCCTTTGAGTAGTCCGAAATTTTGAGCACATCACCCTGATCATTGATTTTCATTCTTTCTTCACTAGTGGAACTCTTTGATGAAAATTAATTAGGTGTAATACATGAAACACCTGACCTAAAATGCTTTTGCTTCCAAACCAAACTCAACTTAGTCAATCATCCTTGACCCATGTGCGAAGATTGCATCTTCCCTGAATCTGACAAAGTCCACTTCAAAACAATATTCATCACATCACTACGTACGATTAAATCTATCTAATAACATGTTTCATCCATTATTCCTCACACATAGTGAAAATATTTTTTTGAAAATCTCCCTATTCCACTTCCAAAAAATCTCTTGAATCGATCATTATTAAGAGTAAAAAGGGATAGAAAATTATGTTATATACCTGGAACATGTTTCAAATCCCTCAACATCAGCGTAGAACCTTCATTAACAGTGGTAAAAATATCACTAGCACAAATGAAAACAGATGAATCTTCATTTACCATCTTCAAAATACCAATGACTCATTCTTCATAAGAATTATATAAATCCATCTTCGATATAATATGGAACGATTACACTGAATCAACCACTCATTCAGTGTATGAATATAAACTATGAAAATCCTTTCATAATAAAAGTAAATCATCCTCACCCAAAATAAGTCTTATACATATATCATCATAATTAGTGTCATTCACCTTTTTTCTCCATAGTATTTTTCAATTCATAGATGTATCTCTACATGTGACTCTTTTTTGTCATAGAATAATCACATCACATTTTGTATTGTATCCGAACGACCTCTCTGATTACAATGTCTATCTTCCATATACAATGTACCACAATTACCTAATGAATCACTGTCATTGGACTTTCATCATGTCTTGTGCAACAAAAATGATGAAACAACATCATCCAACATTAGTGTGTCTTTCTAAAATAGTAACGTGGTGATGATATTATCATATGAATCAGGTAACAAACCCAAGAGAAGAAAATCCTTGTCTTATTCTGCCATACCAATAGGTATCAAATTACCCTTATCATTGATATAGACCACTGCTAATGAGTGCTCCATCTTATGTTTGGAGAACTCATCATGATGGATACCTAAATATCCATTCTGTAACATTTTCAAATGATACAACATTTGTTTGATAGAAACTATTTGTGAGGTATTTTAATTTATTCCTTCATTCATGCTTCACCTAGATCTCTTATGGATCTATCATATTCAACACCTCCCAAAATGTATTATCACTTAAATACATATTAATTGTTAATTTCACAAACTCGGTCATATCTTGTCAATCATTATTACTTATCATCCCCAGTTTATCTAATTTTTTCATCAAAAACTTCATTGTTGTCAAACGTAAAAGAACAATTTTAATTCATTGCTGATAAAGTGTAAAAATCATTTTCTCACAAAATAATTATATGAGGGATGAAATCAAATGGCATAAATAACAAAATTTTAATCATAAAGAAATGCTAAGAACATGGCATTAATACTAGATGTTGTGTCGGATGTAGATGAAACTCAAAATAAAAATCATTTGTGATAATAATAATTATGATTCACCAATGTATGAAAAGCGAAAAAAAATAGTAAAATATTTAACGTGTTCATAGATTTTAACTTGATGAAACACCCATTATAGAGGATTAAATATCCATGAGGAATCTCTGAGAAAATACACTATGAGTTAGAGAGTATGATTAAATTCATTTTAAGATTGAGACTAGAATTTAAAATACAACGTTGAATAGTCAATGTGAAAAACCACACCCCAAAACCCATCATGTTGCCGGTTTGATAATATTCCATGAAATAAATTCATCCCCCGAATATCAATCTCGATCCCAATGTTTTTCTTCAACTCCTTGTTATAAAACAAAATTTATCACCGCTCGCTACTATCCATGCCCAAAAACTATCACCCAAGGATTTTCTTTTATTGGGTTGTTATGCACCACAAAAATCTTCTTTTTCCTTGAGTCACTACCTTCCTTTTTATAGTCTCCCATATTCCACATATCTTTTTTGAAAAAGATATATGAATGTATATCTGAAAACATAATACATGAGATATATCTCATATATCATGAGAGTAAATTCAGAGTGGAATGATCTTGAATTTAATAAAATATCATTAAATATAAAATATATCAATGTGTGTGGTGAAAACCAACACTACCTTGGAACCACTCTTCTGGCTATGTTTTTCTAAATTATGCATATATTCAAGAGCTTGCTGCTAGAGAGGAGTTTTGAGTTCCTGTTTTTCTTTCATCATCTACTTCATTTTTCCTAGATCTAGTAGTGATGTTTCTTGGGAGCATCAATTTGTGGGTTTTTTGGATTGATATATTTATTTGGTAGATATACCTACATTTGTTTTATTAGGATGTTATGATTTTGGCATGTATTTTCATTGAACGATGTTGGATTGGATTGTTCTGCGTTCTTTGGATGCGCTTGGTTTGAATGTGCATTGACTAGGCTCGCTTGGATCTGGTGTAGATGATGTTCGACCAGTTTCTGTTACTGTTTTCCGATGATCCAACATTGATTTTGGTTTGAGATTGAACATGATAGAGTCTAATGATTCTGGTTTCTGGGAAATTCTCTAAAAGGGGTCAGTGGTTCTTGTTGGCATGGATGTAGTCCCATCACTGAGTATATTGAAATGAATAAAACATCTTAGATTGTGTGACTCGTTTTTCCTATGGTTGAATATTAATGGATGTTTGATGATATGATCCTTCAGATTTATTTATTATGGGGCTTATATGGGTGGAGGTGTGAATCCATTGGGAGGGTTATTTCACTTAATTTTATATTTTGATGGGGAGATGAATCATGTGTGGAGATTTGGTTATCTAATTTTAATTCCTAGTTGGGTTCATTTTTATGATTGTTCCATGGAATTAAATTTTTCACATGCGTGTAATGTGTATTCAAATGGCTGGATTCATCTTCATAGGCAAAACATGGTCCTTTGTAACCCAATGATTCTTCATGACATTTCTCGGGAAATATGGACTCTAATTTGACAATATATGTAGACAAAGAAGGTGCACTTTGGTTAATTTTATAGGTTGTTGGTTGAGATCAATCATCACTCCACCATGACGGAGAAGGTTTTAATTCCTACTACTACAGATGATATTTTCATTTATTTTGAGTATGAAATGACAACGTTTTTTTATGATTTGTGTTTCTTTATTGGTTACATGTCAACTTTTTATGGAAGTAAGTCATCTTGTGAAAAGTGAGGAATGAAGGGGCACATCCCATCTCATTACTGAAGGAATGTAAATATGACGGTAATATCCTGGTCCATGAACCCTTATCATACATGGACAATGTGCATTGGTGATTTGAGGGTTTCTAAATAAGAATCATGTGGCATGGAAAGTTTCTTATCGATGTTCCAAATCGTGTTGGGATAGGTAGTGGAACTTTTAAATTGGTAGATATTGTTAAGATGTTGGATGATCAATAATTGATACACAATGATAACCGTAACTCTGTTGGACACAACCTCTCTTTTAGGGATACTCTAACATCTAATTTAAAGACTGTTGATCTAGGGACTTTGGATCATGGTAAGGCTAGAATTCATGGTAGTGTTGGCCTCTCATTTTATGTTCATGCTGATAATGGGACATTTGAGCATGATTTTGGACAAATTTTCCAAATGATTATGGTCCGGGGTGTTGAGGAGGTGCTGGTGACTTCACAATAGAATATTAATTCATGTTAAATGCATTATTTAGATGATAGAGAACAAGATCATGTAGATGTTGTATCTAATTTTGATGAGATGGAGTAGCAATATAATGTTATTTAAGATTTAGAGGACAAGGAATAAAACCATGAAAAATCCTTGAAGTTTTATGGATGGAAGGGAAAATATATTTTCAATATAATTTATCCTGGATAATCCCCCCTCTCATGGATTGGGAAGAGCTTGCAGGGTCTTAACATTATGTTAAGGCTTGACAGGAGGGTTGACATCCAAAAAAATTGTGGATGAGGATGTGGTTGGGATTATTGTGTCGGTGGGTGTGATCATTTGTCTACCAAGTCTTATTCTAAAGGGTTCACTCATGAGCAACAAAAGCTCTGGGAGAAGTACTTTGTGCTCTTCAATCACTGGAGCTCATTGTCAAAGTGGGAATCTACTAACGATAGTGATTATTGTTGACTTGATAATGGTCCTGTTATGGATGTGTCTTTGTTTATTTTATGAGGGTTTGCCCTTGTTTGATCCTATCCTCCATCTTTTAGCAATTCTATATCATTTTTTACTTTTCTTATAAATTTTTAGGCACGGGCACACTAGTCTCCTAAAAATTATGTGTAATATAAATATATTAATTTATAGTTATACTGAAAATAAATCTTTATTTATTTAAATAATTTTTAAATTATAATAAATATCTTTATATTATTTATAATTAGAAATATATATATAATTAATATATTTATTAAACATTTATATATATAAGAAAAAAATATTTAATTATTAAATTATATATTTAATTATATATGTTTATAATTTTATATGTATATTAAATATATTTTCTAAAATATTATAATTATTTATGGATATATATATATATATATATATATGTATAATTATAATATTTAATTAATATATTTATATATATTTATTAATAAATATAAATATAAATATATATATATAATATCTATGTATCTTTTTTTATGTTATAATTCTATATATATATATAGATCTTTACAATTATAATTTAAAATTAATATATTTAAAAATTATTTATATATTACAAATAAATTGAAATTTTATATTTAATAAATAAATTTATAGTAATTTCTTTATTATTTGTCCGAAAATAATTAATTGATTTAGGGTTATAACATTAATGAATCGTATACCAAGTAAAGTATAAATCATAAAAAATGTTTCATCAAATATTTGGAAACATGAATAGTATTGAGAGAGTAATGTATAAATGAACTTTCATGATGAATACATAACATTTGAAAGTCAAGGCTGCTGCGGGGGATGGTGTGGGTGGCATGAGCAATATGTTTTTCAGTGAAATATTAAAATCAATGGTAGTCAATGCATTTGGTAGCTTAATTAATCATGGGGGTAACAACATGATGGATTTGGGAATGGATCACACGAGCATGTCGAGTGCGGGTGGCCCAAGCAAGGAGGAGACAGGTGGCATGAGTAGGTGTGGGGATGATGCTTTGCTTCCCAAATCAGTGATATGAAGAGACACAATTCATCATCCTACGACTTTAGATGTATGTGATGTGGGATCTTTGGTTGTGGCTAGACTAGGGTATGCTAAAGATAAATTTTTCAAAAGGGGTAGATTTGATATCTATAAGTCACTGGCTGGGTCATTGAAGACTAGTGTGTCAAGTTCCCATGATTCATAGAGGTTGAATTAGATTGATACATTGATGTTCAAAAAGGATTAATTATCTCAATCTTTTTTGATCTTAAAGGGATATGCTGCTGGAGGGTAACATCGAAAGGGTAATAGATCTTATGTTATCGAATATCTAGATTCTATATAGAGTGAATTAAAATTGTTAAATATTCATCAGTTGTGCAATTGAATTTTTGAAAAGAATCCAACCCATTGAAAATTGAGGAACTGGTTGAATTTATTCCATGCATATGGGTTTTTACCACCCTACACCAAAATTATTTTTTAGTGGTAGTTTCATAAACTTCAACTATTTTTTTAAATAATTTAGTGTTAGTTTATAAAAAACCACCTCTAAATGATTTTTTTCCACAAAACCGACATTTATACCCTGACCCCCACTCCCGTAACCCTTGTGACCCCCCAAATCCCTTCACTCATTGTGCCTTGCTACCGGTTCTTAGACTATTCTCCCCTCGCCGGGCCACACCACCAGTCCCGAGCCCCACCACCCCTCACTCCCATTAATGTATCTATTTTAGCTTCTAAACTCTTGGATCCTCATAAAACATAAACCCATTAATCATGGAAAATTATGTTGACCATTTTCTATATCATTATCTTTTTTTGTTTCAATGTTCATTCACGTGAACCCAAGTATTTTTGAATAATATCTGATTGAGGTTTGGTTCATCATTCCATGATAATAATTTTTTTATTTTTTTCATTGACCATAATGATGTTTGATCAATCAATTATTATCTAGTAATAATTGTTCTCCATTAACATATACTCAAGGTAGGGGATTCCACTTCCCTCATATTTACTATTTTTTTTGAAATTTATACATTGTTTCACCATTATTTCGGATATAATGGGTTGGAGTAACCAGATAACGAATTATATTAATCTAAATTGAATGAAATGTTTTTTATTAAGATGAATTCAAATTTTATTTGTTATTGAAAATATACTTATGCTTTCATAATAATATTTCTAAAAATAATTGTTTTAATGAGTTTGAATTTTGTTGGAGTATGTTTATTTTTAAAACCATGCTTCAATTATCGTTTTGAAATTAGTCAAAATAAAAATTTTATTTCATATAAATGTATAATGAATTTATTTCAATGTAAATGTATAATTACATCAAAATAATAATCATAGTAATTTGGAAATGAAATGAATGATCTTTTTTTCAATTTGAAATGTGGTATTATGCATGGTTGAATATAATTTATATGTTTATGTTATTGATGCAATTTTTTTGGCATATGTGGTCCCTGGGGAGATTTTACAAATTGTTGTTGTAATTGGGTTTAAGTTAGATTGTGTTTTTCATTGAAAAAATGGTTGGTCGGAATGAGATGTGCTGTTGGATGGTGTGTGATATAGTTATGTGCTGATCATGGAATTTGTATTATGTGTGATGTAGGAGAATAGAGTTGTTATGTTAATTATGTATGGGGTTTTATATTGGCATGGTTGTGTCCTTGTAGTTATAGATTCATTCAAAATTTTCATTCTCAATGTAAATTACTTTCACTTGTTTTATGTTTTTTACAGATGGAAATAAATGGATGATAAAATAAATTATATTGAGGATGCTGAAGTTGAATAATGTTTTCCAGTAGAGCATGTTCATATTTTATTGATATGAATAATTTATAATAATTTTTTGATTTGATATTAAATATGTCAAATAATATAATATAGTGCATTTTTATTGTTTTGTTATGAATTATGTCTATTGATTTTATGTATAGAATATTTAGTGTCTAAATATGGAAAAATTTTAATTTCTCTATCCTTAATGGATTTCATTGTGATTAGAATGGGTTTCATTATTCTTTAGTTCACATGAATATCATTGATTTTGTTATGAATAACATATGAATCTATTGGGAATTATCATATAGTGTTTAGTTTGAAACATGACTACTATATACACATAGAGATATATCTATATGTATATCAAGTTACTCCCTATAAAAAGGAATATCCTTCTATAGAGGATAGATTACATATATGTATAATATTATTGATATATATATTTTATACAGAATTTATTTCTCTCATATGAGATTATGATGCATCCTGAATAAGGACGATTAATATATAGTTTATTTATTAGAAGATGAGGCCAACTTCATAATGATGTTATTCAAAAAATTACATCACATAGTAAGATGCAATATCGTATCAAGGATGATTAAAGAAGCACACACACAGATATTGATATGTAAATATATATTCCCAACAATTCTAATAGAGAATGGGGTTTGACATAAAAACTTGATGGAAGGGTCCATCCATGTCAAAAAGTACACTATATGAATTTTTAGCACATATTAAATAAGGCTTGAATGTCAAGGATAAAAAAATTTCGTTTCCTCATAAATTATATTATTTGTTAATTATAGATTATTATTATTCTTATGCTATTCAGTTTCCATTAATCATTTGATAAGAAAAATAGGTTGTTGGATGAGTAATCTCAACTCTTTTGGGTTATGTGATTCTGTATATTTAAATCTATATTGGAGGAGAAAAATTGGTTTTACCTTATAATTAGACTCAATAATAATATATCTAATTTTTTCATTCATCATTGATCTTCTAAAATTATGCTAGTTCAGTTTTGTGTTGGTTAAATATATTTTGGTGAAACTATTCAATTTTCACTAAGTAGAGTGTGAGAAATGGATGTAGTCAACCCATTTTATTTTATATTCTATATGGAACATTATATTGGTCGTACCAGGTACCTAATTCTAGTTACTAGATTATTAGAAATACTTTTATTTAAAGGACTCAATTAGTAATATTTAGAGAGGTTCATTTCTCATTTGAACACATAATTATTATGTCCAAGATGTCATGATCATTGTCATCATAATTAAAAATGTTGTCATTATAAAGACCCATATTTTCAATGTAATCTTTTGTAATTATATGGGAATTTACGAGTCCCCAAAAATTGATGGTGCATGATTTTGAGGCCCTGTGTGCTCGGAATGAATTTATGAAATTTTTAGAGATGTTCAGTATATGTGCAAGTGGGTTTTTTGGATCTTTTGTACTGGTTCTTGGAATTGACATATGAGGACACCGTTGAACTCACAACACTGATATTCGTTTAAGGAGACCTTCATCTCGACTACAGAAGTTTGAGGTGATAGCTAGTTTTTGTGCTTTTGGAGAAATATGAAAAAAATAAAATAAGTATCATATTTTTTTTATTTTTCAAACCTCATTTTTATATATGGAGGTGGGGACCATTGGGGCCTAAAACCCCCATTATGAATTCAGTAGTGGGGACCACCTGAACCCCTTTTAATGTCAGAAAGCCTTTCATCACTCCATGTTTTATTGGACCAACATCAATTATTTAATTGTGTCAAATTAAATTAATTTATTGATCCAATGTTAATTAATTTATAGCCATAAAGTTATTAAGATATTATTTCTCCTCTTGGTAAGGTATTGGTTGGAAAATAAGAGCATTAGAGAATTGTAGAGAAACAATCTCTATAATGAAGACTTCATTCTCCAACGATGAACTTTGTTTTAGGATCCCCAACGAGGAATGTCTTCAACAATGACCAACCAACGTCCTTCCATTCGTCTCCTCACTTCTAAAAATGATCTATCAAGGTGGGGAATGTTTGGTTTGAATACCCTTTCTCCCCTTGTTTTCATCCTTCTTGAATTAAGAACATTTATGTCGCTTCCTATTGTTCTAACATGGATGGTGTGGGCCAAATGAACACGGCCGATCTTCCACGAAACCATTGTGGTTTATGATGGTCTTGAATTGATGGTAATGACCCTAGATGAGTGCGCGATTCATCAGAATGAAGAACGGGCCCTCAGGACTAAAAGACCAATAATATATAAACTAGGCGTTTGATTGATGCAACGTCTATTGCATTTACACAACATTTACGTGGTGGTCCATCATGATATTTATTCACGGGACTTCATGGAATTTGGATTATCTATATCTGTCTTGAGGATGGAAACATCCTAAAATCATGAGAACTTAATGCAGGGACCCTGTATCTGGCTCTAAAATTAGGAAAGGATACTACATGGTTCTGTACTTTGGGATTATACGTGTGTTTATGTTTCAGGGTCCCACAAGGATCCACTATAAGAATACATGTGGTTCTACTCTAGGATCCTACGTGGGTCTAGTGTACTAGGATACTATGTGGGTCTGATTATTTAGGATCCTTCGTGGGTTTGCCTCATAACAGAGTAAGATGATTCAGTAGTTAGATCTAATCATCTTTAATATCATACCTGACTAATATATGTTTTGATCTAAGTCATTACAGTTGTGGTAATAATATGTTTGTTGTACCTTTGTGGTGCATACTTATGTGTTGATGACTTTGGTGTATTGTTATGTGTGGTGTTACCATTGTGGTACTTACCTTCGTGATGTTACCTATGTTGTATACATTCCTTCGTGGGACAGTTGATCTTTGGGATTTTGATTTGGGACTTCTGTTTACCTCATGACTGAAAAGGGATTATTTACAACTTAGGTATATTTATTGGAATATACCTATGTAGGTTTTACAGTCGTTTTCATGATTTTTTTATCTTTGTGGATTATGTGTGTCCTTCGAGGGTCTCGGGGTCCCAACTGAGTATCGTTATACTCACCCCTACTGAGGCTATGCCCACACCATATGGTGCTTGGTGCAGACGAATGATAGTGCTGAAAGAGGACAAGTGTACCAGGACTGTAGGTAGCTCAAGGTGAACATTAGACAAGGTGTACCACAGAGACGACTGTTTGATAGATGTACATAAACATTAGGTAGTATCCTTGGCATGTGTTCACAGGAGCAGTTTTTAGTTACTCTTGTACTTCTCAGTTTTCCTTTTACTTTCTAGTTAGGCTTGTATTCTAGAACCTTTTTTACTGCATACACTCTTTTTAAAAAACATTTTACTTGTGTTCATATCATGTTTTGTGCTATGTTTTTGCAACATTACAAGTAATAAAGGCAATGCTTTCCGATTTTAGGGAATATGCCTTTCGGTGCTTGTCGTCATCCCTTGGACTATGGAAGGCGGTATTGGGGTAGTCACGGTAGGGGCCCCGGGAGACTGGTGATGACAAATTGTTATCAATGGAGTCTATTCTACCATAGATCATTGGACTATGATATTTTAATGACAATAATGTTAAGTGTTATGATTGTGGTTATCAGTTTAGGGAATCTAGTGTTGGTGTAGTGGCCTACACACCCTTAAACCAAGACCCTGACTTCATGTTTCTGACAAAGTGGAGGAATACACTGATTGCTTGTGGGATTTGAAAAAATTTCATTGTGATCTTTTTGTGTCAGCTCACCAGGTATAATTTATTTACTGTGGCGCACCTATTTTTTTAGGATGCCTCTATGTAGAATGCCAGTCAGGGTTCCGATTATATTATGTGATGACAGCCAACCAAGCAATGAGGCCTCAGTGCATGGCCCTTTATTAATAGATGCACCTGAAGAGGCACCAACAGTAACATTACCTGTTGGTCCAATGATGCCACCAGCCTCAGCAGTAGAGGGTGCACTCTGCTTAAGTGAAATACACAATTTCCAGTGCTAGAGGCCACCTAGGTTCAGAGGTGAGACAGACACACAGATGGTCAAGGATTGGTTGGAGGCTGTGGTGAGAGTCAACTAACTGGTAGGGACACCATCTGATCTCATGGTGATCCTTCCCGCTAGTGTTCTATAGGCAGCAGCAGGCGGATGGTAGAGCACGATGCTCTAGGTTCTTAATGAGGCGACAATCCTCTAGGAAGACATTGAGAGCCCGTTTTAGGAAGAATTTTTCCCAATTACCCTATGCGCAGTGTGCATATAAAATCATTTTCATCTCCAGTAGGGCAACATGAAATTGGATCAGTACTCAGCAAGGTTCACCGACATCTCACTCTACTCAGCTGATATAAGGAGGAACCCATTATTCCTGGCCCAAACCTTCGAGCAGGGACTCATGAGGGAGATCAGGGAATCAATGGTTTCTCTCTGCATCCCGATGCATGTGAGGGTGTTAGAGTGAGCCCTCATAGTGGAGAGTTTTTTTCCTTACGAGTCACCAGTAGGGAGATCCACCACCATGCATCAGGTAGTTGAGTATTCTGCAGATGGATGTAGAATGATGTCACAGACATCCAATAGGACCAGACTTATAGGTTGACTCCCACAAGATTCAGGGATGGTTGTGCATGGAACCCGAGATTGATCATGTCATGCGAGGAGCAGGAAATGCTACACATGGGGCGGGTAGGTTCACATGGCTTGTGACTGAATGACCCACAATATGGATGATCAAAAGATGGTCAAAGGACCTCCCAGGTAGGGACATAGGATCAACTGAGGATGTCGGCATAGAGAACGAGGACGTGGTAGAGGAGATAGTCGTGCAGTTGGTGGTGGGAGACGATTCGAGGTGTTACCACCACCACCACAAGGTGGGCCACCCTGACCACATGGAGTAGGTGGATAGTGGAGAGATCAGCTCCCGGAAACTGAGTCCTACTACAACGACACTCCAGAGAAGATATGTGGTATGCTTTATTTCAATGCCACCTTAGCTGTAGTACTTATAGACACAAGTTCTAGTCATTCTTTTATTGACACCACCCTTGTTCGGAGCTCAAAAATTCTGGTGTAGCCATTGGCTCAATCCTTACATTTAGAGACTCCTATAGGAGTGGATTCGATGATTACACACAACTTCCGGTAGTGTTACCTTAGTTGAGGAGGCAATGGCTTCATCTAGGATCTCCTAGTAGTGGCATTCAGGCCTTACAACGTCATATTGGGTATGGATTGGTTACCTACAGTCCATGCTCATATTGACTATATTAGGCATAATGTGTGATCAATCTGTATGGATGGGACTAGATTTACCTTCACCAGTGAGAAGGGAGCCTTTGGATCACATGATGGACTTACCAATAGGATAGTGATGCCAATCACTTATCAGTTGGCTAGCCTTATCCTCAGAGAAGTTGATGTGGAGAATCTGAGCAATCCTGTTGTGGTGGACCAGTATGCATATATCTTCTTTTATGAAGTTCTATGTCTACCTACCCACAGAGTGGTGGACTTTTACATTGACATGTAACCTAGGAAGGAAGAGGTATCTAAACCAGCGTATCGGATGGCTCCCGCATAGCTTCGTGAGATGCGAGTACAACTTTATGACTTACACGGTAAGAGGTTCATCCGACCAAGTGTTTCTCCTTGGGGAGCCCCGATTTCATTTTCCAAGAAGGTTGATGGGATCTTGAGACTTTGTGTTGACTATCAGTTCCAAAATCAGGTGACCGTGAAGAACAAGTACCGACTCCCAAGGATTGACGACCTCTTCGATCAGCTAAAGGGAGCACAGTGGTTCTCGACGATAGAACTAAAATTAGGCTATCACCATCTCAAAGTATGAGATGAGGATGTGAATAAGATGCCATTCAGATGTTGGTATGGACACTAAGTGTTCTTGGTTATTCCATTGGGTGTGACTAACACATTATCAGCGTTCATAGGACTCATGAATATGATCTTTCAGCCATACCATGACCACTTTGTAGTAGCCTTCATCAACAACATTATGATCTACTCCTCTACTAAGGAGTAAGATGCCTATCATATGACAGTAGTTTAGGACACAGTCTGAGAGAAATAGCATTGTGGTAAAATCTCTATGTGCTAGTTCTGGATATGAGAGGTTCAATTTCAAGGACATGTCATCTTGAAGTCTGGAGTTGTGGTGGATCCAGCAAAGATTGTGGTTGTAATTGCTTTGGTGCCACATAGGATTCTGATGGAGGTACAATGTTTCTTGGGATTGACCAGATACTACCGTGGAATTGTATCATATTTCTCTAATGTTACAACACCATTATCCGCATTGATGAAGAAGGGGAAACCCATTGTGTGGTCGCAAAAATTCCAACAATGTTATCAACAGCTGAGGCAGAGGCTAAATAGTGACTCCATCTTGAGGCTTCTGGAAAAGGGAATTGTGTACAAATCTTACTAAGACGCATCTGGGACCAGGATCCAATATTTCCTGATGAAGGAGTGATAAGTTATCACATATGGGTCAACATAGTTGAGAAAACATGGGCATAACTATGCAACACATGACGTTGAGTAACTAGCAGCGGTCTTCGCTTTAAAGATGTGGCAACACAATCTGATAGGTGAGCATTTTACGGTCTACTCTGATCACCAGAGTCTCAGGTATATCTTCTCCAATAAGGACATTAACCATATATTGTGACATTGGCTTGAGTTCCTCCCGGACTATGTCTTCGATATAGTCTATAATCCTTGGAATGTTAATGTCGTAGCAGATGCACTCAGCAGAATATCTGGTATATAGTTTCTAGGAGAGGTGACGGTGTAGCTAGAATCTTTGTAGATATCCTTTGTGGATGGAGATTGTGTAGTTTTTCTTTATTCTCTTATAGTCACTCCCCACTTCTTCAGGGAGTCAGGGAGGCACAATGTGGGGACACTAACTACGAGGCTCGATTTGATCAGGTATCCACAGGACAAGCACCTGATGAATTTTAGGATGGTGGGGAGAAGCTCTTCCTTTTCAGAGTACACACCATGGTACCATAGTCTATTTAGGAGGAATTATTGAAGGAGTTCCACACATCCCCTCTAGCGGTACATCCAGGAGTGGTGAAGATGTACTATAAACTCCAACGGCAACATTGGTGGCTGGGAATGAAAAAAGTAATAGTAGAGGTTGTCTCTTGGTGCCTCACTTGTCATCAATTGAAGGTCGAGCATTAGGTACCAGCAGGTTGAGTTCAATGTTTAGTGATCCCATAGTGGAAAAGGGATATGATATCCCTGGAATTTGTGAAAAGACATCCACATAAATCTAAGGGTCATGATTCTATCTGGGTGATCGTCGACTGGCTCATCAAGTCAGCCCACTTGCGACAAATTAGAGAGTATGTCTCAGTAGAGAGCTTGGAATGATATATGTGAAAGAGATTATGCTGCTACATAGAGTACTCACGACGATTTCCTCTGATCATGATTCACATTTTACTTCTCGCCTATGGAAGGGGTTTCAGGAGGCTTCCAGGACATAGCTTCGTTTGAGCACCACCTACAATCCCGAAATGGATGGCTAGACTAAGCAGACCATTTAGACCCTGGAGGACATACAACGTGCTTGAATCCTCGACATCAGTTGCTTCTGGGAGGATCACTTTCCCTTGGTGGAGTTTTCATACAACAACAACTATCACTCCACCATTGGGATGACACCATTCGAGGCTTTGTACGAACAACCTTTCTGATCACCTTTGTGATTGATTGGCCTAGGGGAGTCAGCCCTCTTTGGACCTGAGATGGTACGAGAAACCATGGAGATGGTGCAGATCATCTAGGAGATGATGAAGACTACACGGAGATGGAAGTAGTCTTACGCCGATTGGAGACAGAGACCTCTGGAGTTCAGGGATGGTGACGACATCTTTCTTCGAGTCTCACCTCGATGAGGTTCTCAATGATTTTTCTAGGGTGGAGAGTTATCTTCGTGGTTAATCAGACCCTTTTAGGTCCTCAGTAGTGTTGGATAGGTGGCTTACCTATTAGCTCTTCCACCTCAGTTGCACCAAGTGAACGAAATCTTCCATGTATATTAGCTAAGGATATATGGGCATGACCCATCACACATCATCGGCCACGATGAGCTGGACATCGATGATGGGGTGACATTTTTGGAGGTTACAGTAGAGATTGATGATTGACATAAGCAGGTCCATTTTGGGCATTCGATACCTCAAGTACGCGTTCGTTGGCAGAACAGAATCCTTCAGGAGAGTACATCAGAGTAGGAGGCTCATATTCATTCTTAGTACCCCCACTGTGTTCCCTAGTTTATGTTGTGGATTTCAGAGATGCAAATCCCTAAGGTAGAGAGAATGTAAATACATAGGTTTTTCATGTATTTTTTTATTATATGGGAATGTTTCGTGTCTCCAAAAATTGACGGTGCATGATTCCAAGGACCGGTGTGGCCAGAATAAATTTCTGAATTTTTTTCAAGTACGTTCAGTAAACGTGCGAGCATGTTTTTGTATCTTTTGGACTGGTTCTTGGAATTTAATTCTAAGGATACCATTTAAATTTTAGCACCGATATTCTCATACGTTGAACTTCACATTGACCACAATAGGTCGACGGTGGAATTTAGTTTTTGTTCTTTTTGTGGAAGAAGAAAAAAAAATAATTAATATTTTATTTTTCTTTTTGAATTCTCTTATTTATTTATGGTGGTAGAGACTAAGAGAGCTTGAATCCTCCTTTTTGAATTCAATGGTTGGGACCAACTGAACACCTATTAATATAGAGAAACCATTCAACTCTCTATTTATAATTATGCCAACTACAATTAATTAATTTTGTTAACCTCAATTAATTAATTGAGAAAACATTAATTAATTGATAGGCTTAATATTATTACATTTTAACTTCAGATCTTGATTGGGGATTGGTTGTGAAATGAGAGCTTGGTATTATTGTAGAGAAACAATATCTCCAAGGAAGAACACATTCTCCAATGACGAACACTGTTGAAGGATTCCCAATTATGAAATTATTCATCAATGATGAACCGAAATCCATTCATTTCCTTTCAATGATGAAGTCAACAAGAAATAAAGGTAGGGAATGTTTGTTTTGAATACCCTTAATCTGTTCTTTTCATCATAGATGAATTAAGAATGATTATGTCGCTTGCTATAGTTCAAACGTGTAGGGTGCCGACCAAACAAAAATGGACCGACCACCAGAAAACCTATATGGTATATGATGGTCTTGAATCAATGGAGATGTCACGAGTTGAGTTTTAGAGTCTTCAGAATGAATAATGGGAAACGTAGGCGCGCCCGGTGACCCGAGGAACGTTGCCGGCTAACCGTACGAGCGACCCGCACTGGTGGGGCCCCGGAGGGCTGGTCGGAACACCAACTATCCATGATAACGGTGGTGGCGCGACCACACTGCAGGGGAAGGGCCACCTCTTGTCAGCTGCGGAGGATGATGGGTGGTAGACGACACACTGTCGACCGTGTAAAGGGGGCGGCAACCTGCGACCCCACTTCCGGGCATGCAAGAACCGTGGCCTGAGGCCAAAGAGGTGATGGAGGGAACCCTTCTCACTACAGGCCACTTGTGGCGTCCAAGCGTGCGACCGCACCATAGTGGAGGGATGGCCGTCTGGCCAGCCTGAAAGCTGAGCGAGACCCAATGTCCCGCGTTTGAGGTGCTCGCCCCAAGTGGTGCTTGTGGGTTGGCTACCCAACCAGAAAGGTCGAACCGTTAGTGGTACCCTGTGGGTGCCTCCTCTTGGGTAGCGGCTCGGGTGGACCCAAACGAGGGGCCACCCAGCCGCGGGCCTCCAGCAGCCCACCCAATATGGGACACACTGCGTGCCGCACCGCAGGACACGCTGATGGGCTGATCCAGACCCAGTGGGCCAAGGCGGATTCCATGGGCCAAGTCCGACCTAGGGCCGAACATATGTCCAACCGAACCGCGTCAGAGTAGACCCAGACCAGCTTCGACCCTTCTCGCTAATTTGGCCATATCATGATCTATGAGTGTCCATTTGACAAACCTTTTACGATTCTAGAATCAATGGATTCAGATGGTCCTTGAGGTATACACCAATTGTGTTTTGGATTAAGTTGGGGTATGGTTGGGTCGGAGCGAGAACGAATCCAACCTGGACCTCAGTACTAAAATGCCAATATGTTATTGACTGGGCTTCCGAATAATGCATCGTCTATTGAATTGAGACCCCTATTATGTAGAGGTCCTAATGGATAATTCGTTGTGGGACTTCATGGTAGTTGGTGTATCAACCTATGGCGTGAGGAGTGAACCCTCATGGAATCAAGGGAGCTTATTGTGGGAACACCTTGATTGGCTGTAATATGAGAAAGGGATCCGAAGTTGGTCAGTACTTTGGGATCCTACGTGGGTCTTTGTTTCAGGGTCCCACATGGATCCACTCTAGGAATCCTTGTGGGATTTCTCTAGGATACTATGTGGGTCTGTTGTACTAGGATCCTATGTGGGTCTAATAATTTAAGATACTACATGGGTCTAAAATCTTAACAAAATAAGATGATTATGCAGTTACTTCTAATCATCTTTACTATCAATCTTGAGTTATATATAGTGTGATCTGAGTGTTAACCTTTTTGTTAATCATCTGTGCAGCCTACATTTGTGGTGAACACATCCATAGTGATACCATGTTGGTTTTCTTCTATGTGGAATTACTGTTGTGGTACATACCTTCATGGTGTTACCTTCGTGGTATACATTCTTTAGTGGGACAGTTGATCATTGTGCTTTTGAGTAGGGCCTTGAGTTTTCCTCATGATTGAGATGGGTTTATTTGACAACATAGGTATATGTATTGATATATACCTAAGTAGGGATGACAGTTGTTTTCATGATTTGTAGTTTATCCATGGTGGATTTTTTGAGACCTTCGAGGGGATTGATGTCTCTATTGAGTGTAGTTATACTCACCCCTCCACGGGTTATTCTCTCATGAAGTTGTGTTGGGTGTAGATGACAAACAGTGCTGACTGAGGATGAGAGTACCAGGACTGGAGGTAGCTTGAGGTGGATAGTAGATGAGTCGCACCGCATAGATGACTGTTTGAGATCTGTACCTACCCTTCAGGTAGGACCCATGGTGTGTGTTCATAGGAGCATTTTTCGGTTATTCTTTTACATCCTTGTTTTCCATGTACTTTCCAGTTGGGATTGTATTCTGGCACCTTTTTCTTACTGTCTTCAATCTTTTTACTATAATGTTTACTTGTTTTAGTAACCTAATTTGTTATTTATTTTGGTTACTTTACATCTTATAAAGTTAATGCCATCCCAATTTAAAGAATACAACTTGCGGTGCTAGTTGTATCCCCTGGCCAATGAATGGTGGGCTTGGGGTAGTCACGGAACAGGCCCCAGTGTACGGGTCGTGTCGGGCATCATGCTAGCCCTCAAGAAAATTATTGACTTTGGATTGTGATAAACATTTCAATGATTTCATAAACGAATTTTTAAATTAAAAATTCTTTTCATTATGTATTATAGTTCTTGTGTTTCATAATGGTTTACAAATGAAAAATGCAACTCGTTTACACTTCATTTTCCTCATAAGTAGACTATTAATTCCAATTATCATTTTTCATTTGATTAAGTATTTACCATAGGTATTTATATAGGAAAAACTTATTTAACCTATTCATATTTTTTGACTAGTATATATGAAGCTATTTTCATATTTAGTAATAGTTATGTATTTGATATTTTTTAAAATGTGTAGACACATTGTGACATATATGGATAAATGATTGATCACATTATTGAGGAACACATGCCAATCTGCCTTGGGTTTGGTGGTGTTTTTATATTTTTCAGTTTCTAATCGATCCATTTCTTGGAGAATATGAATTCCATCTCATAATTGTAAACATAGAAGATAGTTGGGGGAGATGATGTTTATGAAACATGATATTTAAAAAAATTCCCTACTCATTTTTTTGTTGGATTAGTCCAGAATAATTGAACGTTTAGGAACGGTTGAACATTGATGTAAATACATATAATGAGCTCCCAAAATCACCAAAATGGGAAACAAAAATAAATAACATTATAAAGGATGCATTCAACATTTTAGGACACCAATATATAAAATAAAAACATATCAGAACAACCAGTTGAAGATTCTACAAATAACAATGTGAAATGTGATGTTTTGAGACAGTATGACAAAAAAATCAGGATTGTAAAATTTCATTGGATCCTTCCCTTGATTATTTGGAGACTAATGTAATGTAAATCATCAATAAGAAGACATGTATGATTAATTTTTTAGTTGAAAATTTAAATCAAGAGTTGTATAGTGGATGACGGAAATATTGAAAACATTCTTTTTCTACTGATATTTTGCTCTATCAAATGACTATTAGGAATCACAAATAGGTCGATGTTAATGATATTGGAATTGCTGTGGGATTCATCTCCCGATTCCAAGATCCTTGATTCTTTTTAAGATAAGAAAAAATTTGTTAAAAATCATTTGTATGAATTATACAACAATTCATGCAAGTCCTAATGACTGTATTCTTTATTCAGAGAGGATTCATGATGACAAGAGTGAAAAAATGTTCTCCTTTTATATGATAGTCTATGGGTTATGATGGAAGTATTAATCAACATACTGTCATGAAGAAGAAAATGAAAACACATATAAATGTTTTTTCATAACATTACCTTAAGGCATCGATTGAAAAGATTATTCATGTCATCAAAAACCGCCTAACACAAGAAGTGGAATTATTTAGATAATTTCAATGACGGGTTAATGAAATATCCAAGAGATTCACAATCATGGAAGAAATTTGATTAATTACATCTATAATTTTCATCTTCTTCTATGAATGTTCATTTGTGATTGAATGCAAATGGATTCAACCCATTTGCGACATTGAGTACCAGTTATTGGATATGGATGGTTGTTTTAATCCATTAAAACCAACCACGATGGATGAGTATGCATCAAACATCATTTAACATATCAATGATTATTGCTAGAATAAATTCATAGAAATGATAATGAGGTTTACATTAATCAATTAATTGATGAAATACAGGAGTTATAGAGAAACATCATTAAGACATATGAAGAATCTTCTAGAACAATGTTCAAAATGCTTGATGATCTATTGTAGACCAATTATGATTTCATTGGAATTTGTAATTTAGCTGGGTGGAACACATACATTGGTGTGTAGTGTCCTATTTGTAACATTGATTTTGAGCCTGAATGTATACCTCATAGAATAAAATGGTTCTTCTTGTTTCATCGATGTTTTCTCGATTCACCTCAATGATTTCTGTTGATCAAGTAAAAATTAATTCATTTCATTGAGTTTATAATACATCCAATGTTGTTAAGAGGTTATTAAATATTATCAAATCTTGGAAATGTTTTAACAAAATTGGGAAGGTTCATCATTTGAATGATAGTGGGAAATGTGTTCAGATTACAAATTCAAGTGAAATAGGAATGCAACAATGGAAAGAAAAAGTTCAGTTTTAAAACATCCATATTGGGAATTTCATTGGTTGTGTATTAATATTTATGAGATTCATATTGAGAAGAATGTTTGTCAAAATTTTATCTTCACATTACTTAATGAGAATAGAATGTTTAAGGTTCATCTCATTTCTTAGAAATATGTACATTAAATGAACATAAATTGTGATCTTTGGCTAGTTGAGAATGGAATTTATGCTTTAGATATTTTTTCAATGAAAAAAAAGGGATACAGATACAAAATTTATAATTTTTAAATATGTGAGGGTATCTTATGGGTATTCATGTAATATATCATGGTGTTATGACTTAAATAATCATAGGTTACATTGATTGGTAATCCATGATTCTCATATTTTGTTATAACAGTTACATACACTAGGATTGCAAACACTATTACCTAATAAGGTTATTGATGTTTTACTCAAATTATGAACAATTTTCAGATAGTTATGAGAGAATACTCTCAATCCATTTCATCTCAACAACCATTATACAATATTACTATTGACACTTTTTTCCAAGGAGAGGATCTTTCCTCTATATTTTTTTACTGTAATGATGTGTTTACCTATGCATTTGATATAGACGGATAAATTTGTAGGTACCGTACATTATTGATTTATATATCCAATAAAGAGGTTATTTATTTATGTTCTTTTTTGTTTCAGTAAAAAAATTCATGGCAGTAAATTAAAAATAAAATTATGTCTTTTTTCTATTATTTCAATGATATCATGGGCATTTGAAATCATATGTGAAAAATAAATCTCAACCTAAAGGCTCTATTTTTTATTGATATTTGGAAGAAGTGTGTATTACCATTTGTTCTAGATACATTTAAGACATTCAGACACGATTGATTCAACTTGGACGTGTTGGCGACCCATCAAATCAATCTATAATACCTGAAAAATCAAAAATCATTCATGTTATTTGCTGATAAGTTGGTAGGATCTCAAAGGCCACACTAACAGAAATGGTTTTTTTACTGGAACATAGATTTGGGATTCTGAATTGGGAAATTGAAGATCCTTTTATTTTGTATTTGAGGATAATAACAAGGACACAATTGAGATGAAAAAGAAAAAATTAGAAGTATATAACGAAATATGATAATAAAATTCATTTAGAATGGTTTCACAATGTGTATGTTTATAAATATTGAAATCAATATAGATATTCGGCTGATACTTATAATTTGTTAACGTAATAATTTTTTTTTTATGTTCACGAATACTTAAAGTCAATAGAGTTGTCATTCGAAATCATGTTTCATGTAAGAGGTCATCTAAAACAAGCTATAATGTCTAACGCTTGCACCAGGAATGGCTATAGATTACTTATAGTTGGTCATGAAGAGGGTTTGAAAACAAAGTATATTAGTGTATTTATGTTTGTTGCTGTAGAATACTATGTAAATTTTACTGAAATTATCGAATTAAACTACCATAATAATTTTTCAGTGGTTTTATCGAATGCAATTGGTGTGATATTTTTAGGGGTGTTTAAATAGATTACATGTCATTTACTTCTTTGTTCTTATCTCTCTTGATGGATGTTGGTATCTATGAACTACAGGATCATTAATATTATCATCGCAAGAAAAAATCATATATTATGTGAAAATGTCATGGATGAAGGGTGGAGTGTAGTTGATCATGTAAAACAATGAGACATGTTTGATATTGATGATGAAATAGAAGATTTTACCTCTGACATTGAATTTCATCAACAACAAGAAGAAGACTTATTTTTCTATCATTATATTGAAAATAATAGTCTTGAAAGAGTGTATAAATTAAATGATGTAATGATGGAGAAGGAAACCATCATTATTAATGGAGAAAATGATTTTATGTGCAGTTATCCATTAATTTATCAACCACTTACGTCATTTCTACAGCCATTCATTATCATAGTTATGATTATATTATTTGTTATTATGATTCGCATATTATCATTTCTATTTTTTTCTCAATGATTTTTTTGAAATATATGTTTTCAACACAATTTATTTATTAAAAGACGGGAATGTCAAAGAAGAAGGGTTATACTCACACTATGTGGCTAATTAGTTTTTCTACAAGACGATCATCTCTGGTAAACTTTTCATTATTTAAAATTTTTTTCAGAATATTTTATCTTTGTAATATTTTAAATTATTGATTTATCATTTCTTAATGCAGTCACAATGATTAAGCCACCATGCATCAACAAAAGAATTATTTTTGAATGTTAATAAAAAATATAATGGGAGTTTTTTAAATTGAATGATAATAAAGATGGGGTATGAACTCATTTATCATTATAATAAATTATTATTAGTTGTAAGGCCCCAACCCCAGTTACCCAGAGTTGGTCCATTATTACATAACATTGGCATGATCACAAGAAAGATCAAATATCGAAAGACTGATTAGTTTAGTAGCCTTGGAAACACTGGATATATTCATAAGTCTTACATTACATCATAAAAATGAAAACTACAACAACATAGTCTCCATAGTCCACGCTCATATCTCCACATACTATCCCTATAGGTCATTCATAAATTACTTCTTCACATCCATGAAACGATAAAACATATAAAGGGGTGAGCTCAGATTCTCAGTAAGGATAAAAATATAGAGGAAAATTTCATAAATAAGCATAACCATTTAAGTAAATGCATAACTAAAACAAAATCCTTTTAATCTAGAACTTCAGCATAATATGGAAAATATAAAATGAAATATTTTTGTTTACTTATTCACATGGATATTTTACTAATCGAATAATCACATGCAATATCAATAACCACTTTCATAATGACAAAATGCATAATCTCAGACTATCATAACCACAGAGCCAAGGCCTCGTACCAAGACTACAAATAAGATTTTGTCCATTCCTAGTGCCAAGACACTAGTTTGTCTCATGAGACCTACCGATGCATCGAGGAGATATAGTGGGTTCCACCCATCACTTATTAAGTCCAATGGATTCCTCATATTAACAAGTTTAAAC
The DNA here is from genome assembly GCA_963277665.1 of Viscum album. Lineage (NCBI taxonomy): Eukaryota > Viridiplantae > Streptophyta > Magnoliopsida > Santalales > Viscaceae > Viscum > Viscum album. The sequence continues at coordinate 992,914,836 of OY728139.1, read as the reverse complement.
ATAACATAAACATTCGTATTAAAAATATCATACGAAATCTCAATACATTCACCATAAACCATGAATGGTATAAAAATAACACATACATAGCCAAACATACCATAAAACCTTCAATAGAATATGGAAGTTTTGTATCATAATGAATAAACTTCAAATAAGCTTAAAATACATCAAAGGACGTTGACATAGATGAAATCAAAACAATTTGAGAGAAATATCAATTTTTTTAAAAATAATTTAAAAGTCACATAATTCTAAAGAAAACCTTTATTTTAAAAATATCTTTATAAACATGTAAGGTAAGCTTCAAATGTGAAAAAATGGCGGAGAATAACTGCACCCATAGTATACGTTAAAAAAACATTCTTACCTTAATTATCTCAAAAAGGATAAAAAGGACCATGTATAAAAAATGGCGGAATAATTTTTTTATATACTTATTATAAAAAGTCAAAAAGTGTATAAATTAAAATATCCATATAAATAATAACATTAAATACATTTTTTAAAAACATGGATGTGGATGACAAAGAGGTCCCAGTAGATAATTACATATAATCAACCTCGGATAATGAAGAGATTGTGAAATAAACCCTTACCTTGTACTTTTTCTTAGTAGATGGTATGTTAACCTTCTTTATAATAGTTAAATAATTGTTATTAAATTATAAAAAAATCATATACATTAATATGATATCATATATCATCTATTAATGTTTATTTGTTAATAATATCTTTATATTATTATAATTTCGAGTGTTAATGGATTCTTTTTCCATTATATTATTCATTATGTGAGCCATTTTTTATGGATGGGATGTCTTTTATTCATATCCAGAATGATATCAAGTCCTTAAATATTATTTTTAATCATCAAATGTGAATTTTACTTGAATGGATATGATGGAGAATGAATCTCATCGAGTTCGTAGACACTGTAGTCCGTACGTACGCACCAGCGACAATATCATTATTTTGATATTAAAATAAGATATAATTGGATTGTATATCATATATTCAAAATCATTATCATGTTATATTTTTTATATACATGAATTACACATCATTATTATAAAAATCAAAATAATAATATAATGAATAACAATTACACCACAACCTGGAGACGGTGGGCCGTACGTACGCACCTATAGTGACATGTCATTCTAGAGATGGATAGAATAATGAATTTGTTTGTTTCAAAATAATAATAACATCACAGTATATATTAGATACTGGAGTTATTATTTTATAAAGGAAATAACAAGGATAGAAGAAGCTTAAGATGAAAATTACATTAAAGTGGGTGGTGAAAACATTACCTCTTCTTGGGTTATTCCTTTTGATTTGATAAAATGTGCACCTTTGGGTGGATTTATAATCAAACTAATGCCTCTAGGAGGATGTGAGGAACTTTGGGAGGATATTTGTGCAGGTGTTGTTCGAACCAAAAGGCTTTGATGGTTTGAATTAATGATATGGTGGATTTCCCTTTTATAAGAGGGGTGAGTGGCTCTTTAGGAAAAACATAAAGTATTATTTTATAATAAAATAATATTCGATTTCTAAATGTTAAAAAATTGATTATTCAAAACATAAAGTGTGTATGGGTCGAAATCCTTTCATCCAATATATTTTAGACTGGTTTGAGTAATTATATTAACCAAATTGTTTAGTTTTAACTCTTTGTTAATTAGTTTGACACTTACTATGTCACTTTGTAATTTTATATTATATAGTTAATAAACATACTATATACATCCAAAAGACAACAAAGTGGTCCATTAATGATATAAAAATAATTATATGTGTCATTTTTCTAATCCTTAGATTTTTAGGAATAGAATATAAATTAATAAAATAATATTTGTTTTAAAAATTCATTTATGTCAATTTTGACACTACTCAATTATTGATTTTTGTTAAAGACTTAACAACTTTATTAATTCGAACCATATTTATTTAAGCAATCCTAACATGCTATATTAACTAATAAAATTAGTTTATGTCATCAAAACATTAAATTATATTTATTTTAAAATTTATAATACCAATTTTTTGATTAATTCATTAATAAGGAAAATACTGCATCATTATTGTGTCATATATATTTTTACATTTTAAATGCATAAAAATTATAAATAAAATACCATTATGTAGGAAATAGATTTATCTTAATGATGAATATTTATAATCGAAATGATAACATATATAACCTTATATCAAAAAAAATTTTCAAAAAGTTATAAGCTTATGTCATTTTGGTATTTACTTAAACTTATTTAATATAAAGTGTCCCTATCACCTACAAGTGGCTCCATGGGGTCCCAAAATCGACCAAAAGATGCCCATGGTCGGACATGTATCCAAAAATAAAATTAGGACATGTTTTAGGGTAATTTATTATTATTATAATGTTATTTTATTACCCTTATTTACCGGATTTACCTTTTAACCATGGTAATAAAATATTTACCGAAGTAATTATTAAAAATGTCTAAAAATAAAAGTTACATATTTACATAATTTAGACATCCTGATTCCAAATATGGAATCAATTTTTTCAAATTCAAAACACAGAATTGGTAGAAAATAATTTAATATGAAATCCCGCTCTCAAAACAAAAAGCCTGTTTTTAAGATATAATAACAATCAAAAGATTGACACTTGTTTACGTTCAGTTTAATTGTGAAATTATGTCCAAGGTACAAATTTTATTAAATGGTAAAAATATATTCTAAATATAATTTATAACCACTCGAATTTCTAATTTATCACTATTAATTATTTTGATTCAAAAAAGTTGTTTTAAATTAAAATTTTGTAATTTTCACTATTCATCAAAATATAAAAGTTATCCAAAAAATACCAAAATTTCACTTTAGGCTAAATGAGATACTCCAAATCTAAAAAATGAAGTCCATTTTGAAAGATAAAATTTATAAAATTTCAAAAAGTGGGTATTACTATTCATAACAGCTAGTTTGATTGGTTTTGGAGTGTGTTAAAACTCGAATTTCCATGCAACAAACGCAACCATATTATTCAAAGAGAAGCATACCATGGAAGCTTGGGGTGTTACATTCTCCCCTCCTTCAAAAAATTGCATCCTCGAAATTTGAAATTGTTTTGGAAAATAAATGTTTGAAAATAGAAAATATATTTGTGGGAAACCCACATTGGAAATTGGGTTAATTAAATTTAGTCTTAATAAGAGGAAAAGAGAACTGAATGGGTCACCACCAAATTATGATCTCGATTATGTGAACATTGGTTGAAATTAGAGGCATATAAATGGAGGAAAAATGTAAATACTTCTAGGCAGTGATTGGGGTCATCAATCAAAAACAAGTGTAAAATTGAGGTCCTTAAATTCATCAATCTAGGATGATTTAAAATACCATGATTTCAGCAAAACATAAGTATTAGGATAACACATTTTTGGTTTTAAGATCCCTTCAATAATGTATAAGAATTAATTTCTTCATAGAATAAGAGGAGAAGAAAAATTTATACTTGACATGTAGAGTTCCATACATTAACTAATTTCTACCACAAACACATCTTTCACTCTAAAAGATAATAGAACATAACAAAATATTCTATTTATCCTATTCGTTTGCGGTTAAAAAGAATGAATTTATAATTCATCAACCACATCAACTTAAAATATACTACATTATTTAATCTAGGACATCTCATGGGACAGTGGTAGGAGATACACCCTTGTCGCCCTTCGGTTGCGGGTTCAAGTCTCGCTGCCTTGCCGGCCGCGACGGGTTGCCGCCCGACCTCCGGGATGTCCTTTTATAGAAATAAAAAATAATCTCAAACTAGAGTTATCCAAAATATGTTTGTCGAAACTCATAGTTCAAAATTTTTATGTACGGTAAACAAAATGAAGATCCTTTTTCCCACGTAATATCATGTGAACACCTTCGTCATGTATTCTTTTAAAATATAGCACATCCTGAATTACCACAAAACCTTATTAAGTACATTCATGATACATTATTCCTAATAGAATCCTAGATATACTCTTTTTATCCAAAAAAGTTTTAAACTCCAACAATGATGGGAATTGAATCATTAATCATTTTCAAGGTAGTCAATAATATCTAATAATATTTATTCAAATCAAATATCTCTTATTCCAAAATCACTACCTCATTATCAGAAAAATATTATGTTTTTTCTTTCTCTCTACCATATATTTTCCAAAAATTTAGCATGCTATTGAGCCACTTTTCATGGTTCTACACAATCTCAAGTCCTTAATGAAATAGTATTGCAGTATAATCCTTATATACTCCATAATTAATATAACCAGTACATTGTTGATACAACACTCAAATGACATAATTTTCTAATAAAAACATAAGAACTCTAATCATTCCTCCTCATTTGTGGTTATATAATAACATAATTATTATCCAATAGCATCATTTGGGGAATACTCTTATTATTTGGACATTGGTTCATGTAGTGTCCCAAGTACTTGCAGATGAAGCATTGAACATTTGAAGCCTTTTTCATACCCATGCAGTCACGCACATGGTGTCCTTTTTCTCCACACATATAACAAACTCCCATTCCCTTCAGACAAGTTCCAGTGTGTTTCTTCCCAAAATTATCACATATAAAAAAATTCTTATTTTCCCTCTTCCCTTTATCCATATTTCTCTCTTCCATCCTTTTCTTCTCTTGCTTCTCTTCAAAGTCATAACACTCATTGAACACATTACTTATCTTATCAACACATGATACTATTTCTTCATATGATGATAAAACGTGGGAGACTATTTCCATTCTAAAGGATGGCTTAATACCATGAAATATATGATTCTTATTATTCTTTGGATCATATATATTACTGGAGTTCACATTCCTTATACTAGGCTCCATTTCAGTACAATGGCATAAACTAGGCTAGTTTATAAATTGCAATAAATAATTCCCAACATGTAAAATACATAACATAAATTGATTGATTTATGGATATAACCGGTAACCATAAAGATGTTTTCATTGATGATGTTTATACTCATAAACCCTTCATTATGATTTATAAATACAATAAGATTTATCCTAAGCATATCCACTAGGAGTGTCGTAACCAAGAGTGCAGCATGGCCCGTTGTCAGGTACCAGGATACCCTGAGTCAGGCCTGAAACTCCTTGTCAGAGTTTTCACTTCTAGGTACATCTGTTCCAAAGCTGCCTCTACCTGCTCGTATCTAGAAGGGATATATAGCTCAGAAAATACACAAAATCTCCACTTTACCAAAATTCCAGGACGTTCTTTTATAGAAATCCCCAAAGTCTATCTTAGGGATATGTGCTCTAATCAGAGTTTATCAAAATCTAGATTCTATGGTTTGTACTAAACTTCCTCTGATACCTACTATAATGCCCTGACCCCTATTATCCAGAGTCGGTTCTTTATTACATAACATTGTCATGATCACAAGAAAGATCAAATCTCGAAAGACCGATTAGTTTAGTTGCCTTGGAAACACTAGATTTATTCATAAGTCTTACATTACATCATAAAAATGAAAACTACAACAACATAGTCTTCATAGACCACACTCATATCCACACATACTATCCATGCCGGTCATTCATAAATTACTTCTTCACATCCTGGGAAAGATAAAACAGAGAACGGGGTGAGCTCAGATGCTCAGTAAAGATTACAATATAGCGGAAAATTTCATAAATAAGCATAAACATTTATGTCAATGTATAACTAAAACATAAGCATTTTAAACATGAACTTCAGAATAATATGGCAAAGATAAAATTAAATAATTCATCTTACTTATTCACATGGATATTCTACTAATCGAATAATCACATGAAATATCATTAACAGCTTTCATAATGACCAAATACATAATTCCAGACTATCATAACCACGTAGCCAAGGCCTCATGCCAAGAATACAAATAAGATTTTGTCAAGGCCTCATCCCAAGAAACTAGTTTGTCTCATGAGACCTACCGATGCATCGATGAGCTATAACGGGCTCCACACATCACTTATTAAGTCCAATGCATTCCTTATATGAACAGGTTTATACATAGAATAAACACTCGTATTAAATCTATCATACGAAATGTCAATACATTATCCATAAACCATGAATGGTATAAAAAAACACATCCATAGTCAATCATTCCACAAAACCTTCAATACAATATTGGAGTTCTGTATCATAATGAATCAACTTCAAATAAGCTTAAAATCTATCAAAGGATGTTGATATAGATGAAATCAAAACTATTTAAGAGAAATATCTCCTTTTTTCAAATAATTTAAATGTCACAAAATTATAAAGATAAAAATTATTTAAAAAATATCCTTATAAGATTTTATGGTAAGATTCAAATGTGTAAAAATGGAAGAAAATAACCGCACCTGCCGTATAAGATAAAAAACATTTTTTCCTTAATTCTGTCAAAAAGGTTAAAAAGGACATTGTTTGGAAAATGACAGAAATATTACTTTATAAACATATTATAAAAAGTCAACAATGGTTTAAATTACTATAAAAATAGTAATAATAATTTTAAATACATTTTTGAGAAACATTGATGTGGATGATAAAGAGGTCCCAGTAGATAATTACGTGTAAACAACATCGGATAATGAAGAGATTGTGAAATAAAACCTTACCTTGTACTTTTCCATAGTTGATGGTATGTTAACCTCCTGTATAATAGTTAAAACATTGTTATTAAATTATACAAGAATCATATACATTAATAGTATATCATATATGATCTTTTAATGTTTATTTGTTAATAATATCTTAGTATTATTATCGTTTCGGGTGCTACCAGATTCGTTATCTTTTATATTCATCATTATGCAAGCCATTTTTTTTTTGGATGGGATGTCTATTATTCATATCCAGAATGATATAAAGTCCATAAACATTATTTTTAATCATCAAATGAGAATTCGGCTTGAATGGATACGATGGGGAATTAATCTCATCACGTTCGTTGAGACAGTAGTCCGTACGTACGCACGAGCGACAATATCATTCTTTTGAAATTAAAATAATATATAATTGGATGGTATATCATATATATAGAATCATTATCATGTTATATTTATTATTTAAATGAATTACACATCATTATTATACCTATCTAAATAATAATATATTCAATAATAATTACACCGCAACGTGGAGACGGTAGGCCGTACGTACACATGTATGGCGACATGTCATTCAATGGATGGATAGAATAATGAATTTGTTTGTTCCATAATTATAATAACATTATAGTATATATAAGATACATTAGTTATTATTTTAGAAACGAAATATCAAGGAATGAAGAAGTTGAATAAGGAAATAACTTTAAAGTGTGTGGTGAAAACATTACCTTTTCTTCGGGTTCTTTCTTTTGATTTGATCAGAAGGGATACGTAGGATGGCTTTTTCATCAAACTAATGCCTCTAAGATGAAGTGATGGAAGTTGGTAGTATATTTGGGAAGGGGTTGGCTGAACCAAAAGGCTTTGACGGTGTGAATTATTGATAAGGTTGAGTTCCCTTTTATAAGAGGGGTGAGGGGATCTTTAGAAAAAACATAAAGTATTATTTTTTAATAAAATCATATTATGTTTATAAAAGTTTCAAAGTTAATTATTCAAAGTATAAATTGGGGATGGGTCGTAATCCTTTCATCCAATAGATTTTAGACAGGTTTGGTTCATTATATTATCCTTATCTTTTAGTTTTAACTCATAGTTAATTAGATTCACACTTACTATGTCACATTGTATTTTTAGATTATATAGTTCATAAACTTACTATATACATCCAATAGTCCCAAAATTGGTCCATTAATGATATACCAATAATTATATGAGTCATTTGGCCGAACCATATATTTTTAGGAATAAAATATAAATTAATAATATAATATTTGTTTTAAAAATTCCTTTATGTCAATTTTGACACTACTCAATAATTTATTTTTGATAAAATCTTAATAACATTATTAATTCAAAACAAATTCATTTAAAGAATCCTAAAATGTAATATTAACCAATAAAATTTGTTTATGTCGTCAAAACTTTAAATTATATTAATTTTAACATTTATAATACCAATTATTTTATTCATTCATTAATAAGGAAAATACTGCATCACTATTGTGTCATATATATTATTACTTTTAAATGTATAAAAATTATAAATAAAATACCATTATGTAGGAAATCGTATTAGATTTCTAATGAATATTTATAATTGAAAATATAACATATATAACCCTATGTAAAAAATATTTTTCTAAAAGATATAAGCTTTTGTCATTTTTGTATTTACTTTAACTTAATTAATATAAAGTGTCTCTATCACCTACAAGTGTCTCCATGGGGTCCTGAAATCGACCCAAAAATGCCCATGGTCGGACATGTATCCAAAAATAAGGTTAGGACACGTTTTAGTAAAATTTATTATTATTATAATATTATTTGTTTACCCTTATTTACCGGATTTAACTTTTAACCGTGGTAAATAAAATATTTACCGAAGTAATTATTCAAAATGTCTAACAATAAAAGTTACCTATTTACAAAATTTGGACATCTAGATTCCAGATATGGAATCCATTTTTCCATATTAAAAACACAGAAGTGGATGAAATTAATTTAAAATTAATTCCCGCTGTCAAAACAAAAATCCTGTTTTTATGATATAATAACTATCAAAAGATTGACAGTTGTTTATGTCCCGTTTAAATTTGAAATTATGTCCAATGACCAACATTGTATTAAATGGTAAAAATCTATTCTTACTATACTTTATAACCAATAAAATTCCTAATTTATCACTATTATTTATTTTGAGTAATAAGTTGTTTTTAATTAAAATTTAGTAATTTCCACTATTCTTCAAAATATAAAAGTTATCTGAAAAATACCAAAATTTTAACTTAGGCTAAATTCGATACTATGAATCCAAAAATGAATTCGATTTTGAAATATAAAATTTATAAAATTTCAAAAATTAGTTATTACTATTAATAATGGCTAGTTTGATTGGTTGTGCTGTGTGTTAGAACTTGAAGATGCGTACAACACACGCTACTGTATTATTCAAAGAGAAGTTTACCGTGGATGATTGGGGTGTTACATTAGTTTTCACTATGATAATATATATTTCTTCTATTATGATACATCATTTTTTATTGAAAAAGATAAAATATATATGGGATGTAAATCCCACATAGTTCTACCTAGTCTCCTAGGATGACCCATTTGGTAATGTCCTTTGGTAAGGAGTGTAGAGACCCGAAGCTTATCGTACATGAACATTACATTACATTTGCGGAATACTTAGTACATAACAAAAACACACACACAAGGACCGTAATAGTTTAGTGTCTTTGGAAACTCGGAGTATAATCTTCTAATCGTGGGGAAAGATCTTCAACATCTCCCATAAAGATCTTCCTTTTTATTTTACCTAAAACCTTTCTTTATATCCTGGGGAAAAGAAAACATAAAAGGGTGAGCTCAAATGCTCAGTAAGGGTAAACAAAGGAAATATCAATCACATAATTTTCATAAGAACATAACATTTTTGGAAATCTTAACCTGCAAAAGAGAGCATAATTTCATAACATGGGATAAATCATAGTAGTGAAATGAAATCATAACTTAAAACATTACTCATTGTGGCATACACACATAATCATAGAGAATCATTTCTTGTTAGTCAAGACTCATTGCCAAGACTATCATAGTTGACAAAGTCCCTTTCTGAATCGAGTAATCCTCGTTTCAGTCCTGTTTCACTGAACCGGTATAACCTACCATTCCAGCCATGTCTATCTCATGAGATATGAAATCTTTACCCAATGCATTGGAGGGAGATATAGGTCCCACCCATCTCATAATGATACCATTCTTATGTGTGCCACAAAATCATAAATCATACATCATTTCATAACCCATGTAAGAAAAATGGGATTCTTAAACAACATGACATCATAAAACCATTCATATAAGATAAAGGAATTCATAAACATAATTCCATCACAAAATAGTCAAATCAATGTAAAAATATGGATAGAAACAGAACCCTTTATTATCTTATATGGAAAATAATTTTGATAAAACACTTGAAATGAATTCTTGAGGAAAATATCCTTTCTTCTTCAAAATCAATTTCTTTTCACAAAACATCATGGAATTTTAAAAGAAAGAGATTTTATTAATAATAGTCTTGAAATCTTTTGGAGGAAGATTCATAAAAATAAGGCTTTATAAAACCGTAAAAATCCGTTCGTGCCGTTTAAGTTAAAAAAACATTCTTCGTACTTTTGTCGGAAAAGTCAAAAAGTACCTCGTATGAAAAACGACAAAAGATTCCTTTAATATCTTTTACTAAAAACTTACCGAAGGGTAAAATTGGATTTAAACTATTGTAGGTGGATGGAAATAATATTACATATTGAGGTAACATGGATGTGGATGATAAAATACACCCCAATAATTACCAAAGTAAAAACAATCTCGGATAAAAATGAGATTGTGATATTTCCCTTACCTTAGGTCTGACTTGCTTTGTAAGTGTCCGAACCTCCTGTATAATGATTTAAATCATGTTATTGACTTATTACAGAATCATATTCATTGTTATGATATCATATATGGTTCACTTATGACATTATATTACCCGTTCTTTTGTAAATTCCATGTTAAAGAAACGTTTTGGGTAAAATCATTTCATTTATCGTAGGTGTTTTGACTTGTTGTTCTTGACATCATTATTACTTATATCATGATTTACTTACTTCCAGAATATAAAATATGATTTATATATCATATATATTCAATATATATATATATATATATATAATAGGTAGAAAAATGAAAAACACCGTTCATGGAGACGGTAGTCCGTACGTACGCATGAACGCTGTTTTCCTTTCCTTATTGTCTTGAAATGGAAGTAAGTAGATGACATACATATGTATATATATACATAAATCCAGTAGCTTTATAATGTCATATATTTCATTATTATTTCTTATATATACATTATAATCATTCTTAAATGGTTAACATGGAGAATGAATCTCATCGCGTCGTGGAGACGGTATTCCGTACGTACGCACGAGCGATGATATCATTTCTATAAATATTGAATTGAATTGGAGTGGATTATACAATATATCAGAATCAATATGATGTTGAAATAACTATGTATAGTTATTCTTTACACCATTATACCCATCCATGTAAGGTGGTGGTGGAAAATAGATTACACCACGGCGTGGAGACGGTATTCCGTACGTACGCACGCGCGGTGATTTCTTTTTCCGTAGGATGGATAGATGGTGAAATAGGGTTGTTTCATACTTATAATAACATATCAGTATATGAGTGATACTGATGTTATTACTTCATAATGAAACAACCTAAGAAGAAGAAGTGGAAGAAGAAATAAAGATGAAAGAATTGGTAACGGTAATTACCTCTTCTTTGAAGTGCCTCTTTGAGACCTCCACTTAGGGCACTAAAATTGGTCTTTGAGGAAGACCAGAACCTCTAGGATGTTGCTAGGGAAGTGGAGAGGAGAAATTGGCAGGGGTTGACCGAGATTGAGTGCTCAAATTGGTGTGAGGAGGAGGGGGAGGAGGTGTCCTTTTATAGGGTAGGAGAGGAGCACCTTAGGAATATCTCAAAATATTATTTTATATTAAAGTCAAAATCGGTTTATAATAGTTCCAAAGGGTCTTATTTCGAAGATAACGTGGGGATGGGTCGAAATCCTACCAACCAATAGGATTTAGACAAGTTTAGGGTATTATTTTAACCTTATCAATTAGATTTAACTCTAAGTTAAATAATTTAACTTTTACCGTGTCTTTTTGTTTTCTTTCACTATATGGTTAATAAACATACTATAACATGCCAAACGAACCCCAAATTGTATATTATTAATACATATATTTTTATCTAAGTCATTTGGCCGAACCTTATATTTTTAGGAATAAAATAACAATTAATAATATAGTATTTGATTTAAAAACTATTTTGTGTCAATTTTGACACTATTTGATATATGATTTTTGTGAAAGTCATATCAGAATTATATGTTCAAACCAAGTTGATTAAATAAACACTACTATATCATAGTAATCTAGAAAATGCGTGGAATTCATAAAAAGTCTTAAATTACATTTATTTTGGTATTTATATTATCAATTATGTCAATATTTCATTAATAAGATAATTACTGCATCATCTTTGTGTCATAAATAAATTATATTATTTGATGTCTAAAAATTACAAATAAAATACCATAATGTAGGAAATTTTTTAGCTTTCTAATGAATATTTATAGTCGAATTGATCTTTTGTATAACCCTATATTAAAAATGATTTACTTATTAAACTTTGATTTTAACTATTTTAACCCTTCTTTAAATAAATTAATAATAAATGTCCTAATCTAATCCAAGTGGGCCTAAATGGTCATATTTTATTCCTAAGTTTGTTTTGGGTCGAATTACACTTGTCCAATAGAATTAGGACATGTGTTAGGGTAATATTAATATCATATTTACCCTTAGTTACCCTATTTACTATTAACCGCGGTAAAAAAAAAGTAAAAAGTTATTATTCACCAAAAATTATTTTCATCTCATTGAACCACATTTTAGTCCTTGATATTAACTGTGTCTCTCGGATTTTCAAAATTCCATTCACAAAAGCGGTAAAATTAAGTTTTATGAAAAATTCAGTTTTTTTAACTACCACTTAGTAGTTTCACTATTCATCAAAAAATGAAGGTTTTCAGAAAAATGCCAAAATTTCATCCTAAGCTATATTTCATATTCCGAATTCAAAAATGAAGTCTATTTTACCAAATTCATAACATAGAAGTTGCATTAATTAATTTTATAATTAAATCCCGCTGTTAAAACAAATAGCGTGTTTTTAAGAAACAATATCTATCAAAAGATTGACACTTGTTTATGTCTGGTTTAAAAGTGCAATTACATCCAATGACCAACATTGTATTAAATTGTAAAAATATATTCTAAATATACTTTAAAACCACTCAAATTAATGATTTATCACTATTAATTATTTCGATTAAAAAAGTTGTTTTTAATTATAATTTAGTAATTTTCACTATTCATCAGAATATGAAAGTTATCCGAAAAGTACAAAAATTTCACCTTAGGCTAAATTCGATACTCCGAATCCATAAATGAAGTCCATTTTGAAAAATAAAATTTACAAAATTTCAAAAAGTGGTTATTACTATTCACAACAGCTAGTTTTAATAATATCTTAATAGGATATCGTTGTTTAGCGAAACTTGGTGTTGCGTACAACACACGCTATCGAGGAAGGTCGTGATTGCGTGTAATGTAAGGCAAGTCAAGGATGTGTGTTGTGCAAGCTCCTTTTGGTGTAGCGTACAACACAAGACATTAATAAAATTAAAAAGAATATTTTTTATAAAATCTTGGGCTGTTACATTCTACCCCCCTTAAAATGAATTTCGCCCTCGAAATTCATCGGGGTTATAAATGGTTTACTATTTGAAACTTTCTTTAATAGAAACCCACATCGTAAAAAGGAATATCAAAACCAGTCTTTAAAAACAAAAGTATGAAACGTAACGGTTACCCAAATAAACTAATCACTGGGTTTCCACATAGGTGGAAATATGGATATGGAAGAGAAATCTAACCATCATGTTCTGATGGAGAGTGGTAGAGAACATGGCTATGGAAAAGCCAGTAATCACAAATCCATAAATTTGTGACGATCAAAGGTACCATCTGATTCATCAGGTATAAGATCACTAGGACAACATTTTTGGTTTTGAAGATCATTTCCCTAAAGTTGAAAATTTGAATTAGAATAAATACTTACTTTATTTTGATACAATCTCACTGTTGTTCGTGCCTTTAACAATTTCCACTTCATCTCTTAAATAAATGAAGTTGAATTTGTTATTCGTGAAGTGTTAGCAGATCATGTGATAGAATGACATGTCATTCCATCTGTCTCAAACAAAAGGTTAGCAAAAATTATATACATAAGTCGATCTCTAGTGAGATTAATCGCATATGGTTCCTAAAATGGGCTTATACTTCATATATCATACTGCTTAATATAATAAAACTAGTTTCTACTAAACAGGGTCTTCCTGTAGGCTAGTGGTAGGCGATAAAGGCCAGTCGCACTTCGGTTGTGGGTTCGATTCCTACAGCCTTGTCCGAAGCGATGGGATGTCGCCCATCCTGCAGGTTGTCCTTTTTCTAAAACTACGTTACTATAACATCCCATCAATAATATCGAAAATCTTCTATCCTTAAACAATACTAACTTATTTCCAACATAATCCAGTCTAATCTTTAGGCTTATACATAATACTGCAGTCCACTCTCATAATATAGTGACATCGATTACCAGAGATTTAATACTGTCGTTGATCCCCACATATCATAAGATATGTCTTGTTGGTCACATTCCAAACATTCAAAGTCCTTAATCGTGTATTCTCTTTAATACCTTAGTGAAAACATGAGTGCAGTTAAAAGTTAACACTTTCCACATACCAAAATCCTCAAAATTCTATATACTCAAACCATGATATCACTTAGTCCTTATATCAATCATGAGCTCATGAATACTATCAAACATTTAATTTTCTCCTTATCCCTTCATTATGCGCATATCATCTACATTCCAAAAATATCTGAATAACCTTTCATGGATACTGGTAACATTAATCATATACTTTCAAAACACAAGAAAAGACAACAGTGTAACAATCCATAGATGTCTCTTTATTCCAAAATTACACATGATAAACATGTAATCATGCCACTACATTCTCAAACCATTGACCGAGCTTCAAAAATTCTTTCATCTCACATATCATTTGTAGTCTCTTCATCATCATCCACATAAATACTACCCATATGACCATACTGATTCTCTTCATGAGTCTTTCCCTTAGGGAATTTGTTTGCATAATGCCCATACATTCCACATTTAAAACACTTAACCATTTTTGATGTCGTAGCAATACCATTATCCTCATCCATGGTGTTAACCGACCCTTTTCCTTTGCACTTACTTGCTTTGTGTCCTTCTTTTCCACACCCAAAGCATCTTCCAGTTCCCTTGAAACATTCTCCTTGATGCCCCTTCCCACATGATTTTCATAGGGGAAATTGAACTTTCTTTCCTCTATGATCATCATGGAACTCCATCTTTCTCTTATTAGTTGAGTCAGGAAACTTACCAAATTTTACTTTATTGATCATGTTGTGAGATTGCTGATTCGGCATAATAATGATGTTTGGACATCCAAATCCCATTTCATTTGGTTGGTCATGAAGAATATCATTCCATTGTCCATCATATCCTCCATTATTGTGAATCATCTTGTTTCCAGCCATTTTCTAAAACCCAAACAGAATAGTGTTAGATGCAAAAATCGTAATAAAGGGGGAGTAACTTAAATATCTATCATCATTGGTTTAATCTAATATCATTACCATAGTTCTAGAACTATATCCTATACGTATACTTATCCTTAGGGGCATCCCTAGACATACCTTAGAAATATCTCTAGAGATCTTACTAACGTTTTCGCGTCCTAGTTTCCAAAGGTTGACTAAACCTTTCCTCTGATACCAACTGTAGAGACCCGAAGTTTATCGTACATGAATATTACATTACATTTGCGGAATACTTATTACATAACAAAAACACACACACAAGGACCGTAATAGTTTAGTGTCTTTGGAAACTCGGAGTATAATCTTCTAATCGTGGGGAAAGATCTTCAACATCTCCCATAAAGATCTTCCTTTTTATTTTACCTAAAACCTTTATTTATATCCTGGGGAAAAGAAAACATAAAAGGGTGAGCTCAAATGCTCAGTAAGGGTAAACAAAGGAAATATCAATCACATAATTTTCATAAGAACATAACATTTTTGGAAATCTTAACCTGCAAAAGAGAGCATAATTTCATAACATGGGATAAATCATAGTAGTGAAATGAAATCATAACTTAAAACATTACTCATTGTGGCATACACACATAATCATAGAGAATCATTTCTTGTTAGTCAAGACTCATTTCCAAGACTATCTTAGTTGACAAAGTCCCTTTCTGAATCGAGTAATCCTCGTTTCAGTCCTGTTTCACTGAACCGGTATAACCTACCATTCCAGTCATGTCTATCTCATGAGATATGAAATCTTTACCCAATGCATTGGAGGGAGATATAGGTCCCACCCATCTCATAATGATACCATTCTTATGTGTGCCACAAAATCATAAATCATACATCATTTCATAACCCATGTAACAAAAATGGGATTCTTAAACAACATGACATCATAAAACCATTCATATAAGATAAAGGAATTCATAAACATAATTCCATCACAAAATAGTCAAATCAATGTAAAAATATGGATAGAAACAGAACCCTTTATTATCTTATATGGAAAATAATTTTGATAAAACACTTGAAATGAATTCTTGAGGAAAATATCCTTTCTTCTTCAAAATCAATTTCTTTTCACAAAACATCATGGAATTTTAAAAGAAAGAGATTTTATTAAAAATAGTCATGAAATCTTTTGGAGGAAGCTTCATAAAAATAAGGCTTTATAAAACCGTAAAAATCCGTTCGTGCCGTTTAAGTTAAAAAAACATTCTTCGTACTTTTGTCAGAAAAGTCAAAAAGTACCTCGTATGAAAAACGACAAAAGATTCCTTTAATATCTTTTACTAAAAACTTACCGAAGGGTAAAATTGGATTTAAACTATTGTAGGTGGATGGAAATAATATTACATATTGAGGTAACATGGATGTGGATGATAAAATACACCCCAGTAATTACCAAAGTAAAAACAATCTCGGATAAAAATGAGATTGTGATATTTCCCTTACCTTAGGTCCGACTTGCTTTGTAAGTGTCCGAACCTCCTGTATAATGATTTAAATCATGTTATTGACTTATTACAGAATCATATTCATTGTTATGATATCATATATGGTTCACTTATGACATTATATTACCCGTTCTTTTGTAAATTCCATGTTAAAGAAACGTTTTGGGTAAAATCATTTCATTTATCGTAGGTGTTTTGACTTGTTGTTCTTGACATCATTATTACTTATATCATGATTTACTTACTTCCAGAATATAAAATATGATTTATATATCATATATATTCAATATATATATATATATAATAGGTAGAAAAATGAAAAACACCGTTCATGGAGACGGTAGTCCGTACGTACGCATGAACGCTGTTTTCCTTTCCTTATTGTCTTGAAATGGAAGTAAGTAGATGACATACATATGTATATATATACATAAATCCAGTAGCTTTATAATGTCATATATTTCATTATTATTTCTTATATATACATTATAATCATTCTTAAATGGTTAACATGGAGAATGAATCTCATCGCGTCGTGGAGACGGTATTCCGTACGTACGCACGAGCAATGATATCATTTCTATAAATATTGAATTGGAGTGGAGTGGATTATACAATATATCAGAATCAATATGATGTTGAAATAACTATGTATAGTTATTCTTTACACCATTATACCCATCCATGTAAGGTGGTGGTGGAAAATAGATTACACCACGGCGTGGAGACGGTATTCCGTACGTACGCACGCGCGGTGATTTCTTTTTCCGTAGGATGGATAGATGGTGAAATAGGGTTGTTTCATACTTATAATAACATATCAGTATATGAGTGATACTGATGTTATTACTTCATAATGAAACAACCTAAGAAGAAGAAGTGGAAGAAGAAATAAAGATGAAAGAATTGGTAACGGTAATTACCTCTTCTTTGAAGTGCCTCTTTGAGACCTCCACTTAGGGCACTAAAATTGGTCTTTGAGGAAGACCAGAACCTCTAGGATGTTTCTAGGGAAGTGTAGAGGAGAAATTGGCAGGGGTTGGCCGAGCTTGAGTGCTCAAATTGGTGTGAGGAGGAGGGGGAGGAGGTGTCCTTTTATAGGGGAGGAGAGGAGCACCTTAGGAATATCTCAAAATATTATTTTATATTAAAGTCAAAATCGGTTTATAATGGGTCCAAAGGGTCTTATTTCGAAGATAACGTGGGGATGGGTCTAAATCCTACCAACCAATAGGATTTAGACAAGTTTAGGGTATTATTTTAACCTTATCAATTAGATTTAACTCTAAGTTAAATAATTTAACTTTTACCGTGTCTTTTTGTTTTCTTTCACTATATGGTTAATAAACATACTATAACATGCCAAACGAACCCTAAATTGTATATTATTAATACATATATTTTTATCTAAGTCATTTGGCCGAACCTTATATTTTTAGGAATAAAATAACAATTAATAATATAGTATTTGATTTAAAAACTATTTTGTGTCAATTTTGACACTATTTGATATATGATTTTTGTGAAAGTCATATCAGAATTATATGTTCAAACCAAGTTGATTAAATAAACACTACTATATCATAGTAATCTAGAAAATTCGTGGAATTCATAAAAAGTCTTAAATTACATTTATTTTGGTATTTATATTATCAATTATGTCAATATTTCATTAATAAGATAATTACTGCATCATCTTTGTGTCATAAATAAATTATATTATTTGATGTCTAAAAATTACAAATAAAATATCATCATGTAGGAAATTTTTTTAGCTTTCTAATGAATATTTATAGTCTAATTGATCTTATGTATAACCCTATATTAAAAATGATTTACTTATTAAACTTTGATTTTAACTATTTTAACCCTTCTTTAAATAAATTAATAATAAATGTCCTAATCTAATCCAAGTGGGCCTAAATGGTCATATTTTATTCCTAAGTTTGTTTTGGGTCGAATTACACTTGTCCAATAGAATTAGGACATGTGTTAGGGTAATATTAATATCATATTTACCCTTAGTAACCCTATTTACTATTAACCGCGGTAAAAAAAAAGTAAAAAGTTACTATTCACCAAAAATTATTTTCATCTCATTGAACCACATTTTAGTCCTTGATATTAACCGTGTCTCTCGGATTTTCAAAATTCCATTCACAAAAGCGGTAAAATTAAGTTTTATGAAAAATTCAGTTTTTTTTAACTACCACTTAGTAGTTTCACTATTCATCAAAAAATGAAGGTTTTCAGAAAAATGCCAAAATTTCATCCTAAGCTATATTTCATATTCCGAATTCAAAAATGAAGTCTATTTTACCAAATTCATAACATAGAAGTTGCATTAATTAATTTTATAATTAAATCCCGCTGTTAAAACAAATAGCGTGTTTTTAAGAAACAATATCTATCAAAAGATTGACACTTGTTTATGTCTGGTTTAAATGTGCAATTACATCCAATGACCAACATTGTATTAAATTGTAAAAATATATTCTAAATATACTTTAAAACCACTCAAATTAATGATTTATCACTACTAATTATTTCGATTAAAAAAGTTGTTTTTAATTATAATTTAGTAATTTTCACTATTCATCAGAATATGAAAGTTATCCGAAAAGTACAAAAATTTCACCTTAGGCTAAATTCGATACTCCGAATCCATAAATGAAGTCCATTTTGAAAAATAAAATTTACAAAATTTCAAAAAGTGGTTATTACTATTCACAACAGCTAGTTTTAATAATATCTTAATAGCATATCGTTGTTTAGCGAAACTTGGTGTTGCGTACAACACACGCTATCGAGGAAGGTCGTGATTGCGTGTAATGTAAGGCAAGTCAAGGATGTGTGTTGTGAAAGCTCCTTTTGGTGTAGCATACAACACAAGACATTAATAAAATTAAAAAGAATATTTTTTATAAAATCTTGGGCTGTTACAAGGAGCATCCTAGTCTAGTGCACGATATGGGTTTGGGTCTACTTCCATTTGAGGAAATTGGTAGAAAAACATCGATTAAATGTTATCTATTGTGGTTTGAAGGTAAATAACACTACTTCAAAATTATTTAGTTCAAAACATTTATTGATTTTAATATTTAATATAAATATAAAATATTATTTATTTTTCAATATAACTGTCTTACATGTTCTAGTAGTAGGATGAACAAATGGAGTTCGAGAGGGTGAGGAGCATAGTTCATCATTGGGAAATGATTAGTGGAGAGGGTTCATGTATCAATATGTCCAATGTGGGTATTTTTTATATTTTTCTTATATTATAGATGGGGTTGGGATTATGGGTTCCTTATGTTTGTGTTGTATAACCATGTGTCTATATGTTGTGTTACAACTGGATATAAAGATTTAAATTTCTTTTTGAACATATATAATGATTAGCTACTTGAATATATTTTACATATAGGTTTACCTGCCTATTATATTATACTATTTCCCACTTTTTCCACGGTTCCTTAGTATGTATGTTTATTGTCACACCTGTATGGGATTTGCAAGCTATAATTTGTTATTATAACGAAAACTAGTATATGAACTCCATAGTGTAAATTGTATCTATTGAACATTGAAGTAAGAGGAGGCACTGATCATGTTTTGGTGGTTAGACTTAGGGATATTATGTTGGGAACTCCTCTTCTTTTCTCATTCAGTTTGTTAATGATTGGGACTAACTTCCCTTATTCTTGGTTATGCATGTATTTTTTCCTTTTCAATTTGCTGATATTTATCTATCTCATTAAACGTTATTTACTAGAGGTTACTACAAGATTTTTTTAAATTTGATTTGTTTTATCTTATTATACCTATGAAATATTTAAAAGAGTTGTGTGTCTGTGTGTGTGTCTGTTAACATAAAAAATGATAAAAACTCCCACCTCAGCAATATTCTTACTCTGTGTATGTCGATTGGCCTTCAACTATTGGGGGTGAACATGTTTCATCACACTCAACCTACCGGTGTCCCAATTATCGTCTCCATAGTTCAAGTCATGACACAAAACCCCATGGTTTTATGGAGGATTGTAATATCTTTCTAACCACAACCACTATATGAATGTTTATACCCTTTTCCAAATATCACAACATGAACCACTCCTACTAACCAAGGATTGTTTTATGTTATCTATCACCGAACTATGGTCCCATATAATATTTCAATAAAATGATGTCTCAAGCCTATAACATAAAGTTTATCCACTATCTAATAGAACCTGTATTCGATTAGTAAGCTCTTTTATCACCATCATGGTTAGAGATAAATCTTAATGTTGATGATCTCCCTTTGAGATATTTTTGTGCTCAATTTGGGCATGTAAACTATTTTTTTGAGATCTGTACTGTTTGTCTTGGGTAGGCTGGGGAGACGTAATCGGGTAACTCAAACTATATAGATTCTTATTGGACTAGGTACATAGAAGAATCTATTTTGTTTTTTTGTGATATCATCAAGACAT
The DNA here is from genome assembly GCA_963277665.1 of Viscum album. NCBI lineage: Eukaryota > Viridiplantae > Streptophyta > Magnoliopsida > Santalales > Viscaceae > Viscum > Viscum album. Next base: position 992,893,379 of record OY728139.1, on the reverse strand, counting down.
GGGATCAGTGTTGGATTTCCTAGTATTTCATAAAGTATTTATACATGGTTTAAATCCAATTCTCTTTTAATCCCCTCTTGTGGAATTTCCGATCTTTTATGGATATTTATCTTGATTTCTATTTTGTATAAGCAATTCTTATTGGTTTTGAATCATTAATTAATCTTTTTATTAAAATGTTATTAATGATGGATTGTTTCTTATTGTGTTTTTTTACAACCAAATTAATTTATCTTGTTTGTAATTTGGGTGGATTTAGTTTTAACATGAATAGAATTATTTTAGTGTATGTTCATTGATTCTTTTAATCTTGTTTTAATTTTATTTAATTTATGTTTTACATGGATATGTATTGTGTAATAGTATAATGAATCAACATACAATCAATTAGAAATGTATTGAGAAATGAATTGATTCTCCATATTTATCAAGAAATTTATTGATTCATCCAATTTATTGAGAAATTTATTATTCATTTATTCAATGTGTTGATAAATTCAATGTATTTATGTATTTATGTATTTTAGATTATTTTAATGTGTTGTGTCATGTCAGATTATTTCAATGTATTTGGAAATGTATTATTTCTTTTAATGTGATTTTTCCATCATCATGGTGTTAATTATTTATGTTTTGGAGAGAATAAATGTACATTGAATCCATAGTATTAACATGTGTTGTTTTCCTTGTAATGTGATTATATATTTGATGATTTTGTTAAATTTTCAGTGTTACTTTTGTGAAGTTCTGGATGTAGGTTCTGGGGCCACATCAACAACATCTTTTTTTTATAATTCATGATTTAGCAGAATTTTAATCCAATTCTATACTATAGCATTTTTATGGCAGTGGTTAAAACATCCACTTAATATGTCAAAATTTTAATCAATTTTGAAATAATCCATTTGAATGTTGTCTTTTTGGTAAAATGATATGGCTCTGTGTTTTTTATAAATATCGTAAATATTGCATTAATTTTTTTACTTAAAAACCACAACTAATACCATCACCCCCATGAGATATTAATTCTATGATACATTTCCGTCACTACCACTAAATGGATAGAACCAGCACATGTTAAATGACAACACCAATTTTTTTCGGTCATTTAAACTGCGGCTAGATTAAAAAAACATATGATAAATGGGAATTTTTACATGGAGACAATTAGAAGTGAGTATCATTAAAAAGTGGGGGTTTCATATGTAATTCCCTTTAGAGTAGCTAAAGATGAGAGAATGGGGCATGGGTTTAATTTCACTCAAATATATTGTTATTCACATCCCTGAATGGGGTTAGAGTTTCAACCCGTTAGAAGTTACTAGATCCTATGTCCAATTATGGGTCGAGGTCTATGGATTGAACTAGATTTTTTGGCATCAAAAAATTTAATATCACATTTTCTTTGTGATTATAATGGCTATAAGGATGAAAAAATAGACTAAATTAGAATGGTATGGTCATTTTTCACTCTTCAATGTAAATGTTGACCATTATTGTTCTCTTGTTGAGAATTTTTTTCTTTCAACTAATGAGGATGAATTCAATTTACACAATGAGTATGGGAATATGCCTAATTTGTTCTCTATTTAAAATTGGATTCATCATGATAGTTTAAAATATAAAATCTATTGGATGTGTGCTTCTTTATCTAGGAAAGTACTTGAATAATTCTCATGAATTAAAAAGAAAATGGTGGGAAATTCGGCAGCGATAATCGAATAAGGAGGAGTAGTGGCTCTCCCTTTAGAGACATGCTATGGTAATCTTGATTCTTTGCATGTGGGCTGATAGTCTTGCTTTTGTCCTAGTTTGAACGTTCATGTAGAATTCATTTTGGCTGTTTAAGACTCATTTGCCTGGGAATAGTTCTAACTCAATAATGAGAAATCATGGTTTGACATCTTCAAATATGAGGAAATTATTGTTATAGATGGTATTACAGTCGATGGCAAGGACCATGTAATGGATCACATGGGTGAAGATGAAATTCGATGGATGATAGATCGATAACTATAGGATGAGAAGATGATTCCCTCAACACATCACAAAGGAATGAAAAGGGGTGATATTGATTTTATTATGAAGCCTCAAACGAATGTTCTTATGAATGCTGATTATTTTAAAAATTGTTCCTTCTCAAAATACATATGTTTCTATCTTTTCTCCCCTTATAGAGGGATGTAGTTCCCATATGGATTCCAGATCATTAGAAGATAACATGGATGGTGAGAAAGAAGAATTTCTTAGAAAAATGTGAAGATGAGGGAGGTATCCCTTTGATTGTGGTCAAGGGTGTGGCCATGATTATGCATCGTGAGGGGTGGTCCACCATGCATTAAATGAAAGATAATCTCAAACCAGAGAAGAAAAGTATTAGGGAAATGTATTCTACACTCCTTAATAAAAATCATTCGCAATATAAGTGGGATTTAGATGATGACCGTGAAAACAATGGATATGGTCATGGTGATGATATTGATCTTTTGATATACATATTCTCCATTTTGGGCTATTGTTCGTGTTGTTTTTTTTACCATGTATCTTTTATTCTTGTTACTTTTCTATTTATTTAAAAAATTACCAGGAGCCTAGGCCTCTCACTAGACTGACTTCGTAATAATTATTTATAAAAATTCATTTTCATTTAATGTGTATAAATAAATATTAGTTTTTAATATAAATATAGTAATTTTATATAAATTAATAATAATATTTATTAAAAACATTTATTAGAACTTATAATGTTGATAATAAATAAATCCTTTATCAGTTCATTTAACTCGCACTGATAAAGGCCCCCTTTTATCAGTGCTTTGTTATAGCACTGATAATGGTCAGTGTTGTCATTGCTCTAATCTGTGGCAGTTCTCGAATCCCTCGACCTCCAAACCTACCAGATTCACTGGTGAGCCTTATTCTCCCATCACCAAAGTGTTGACCGACTCTCTTTTCATCTTTCATTCTCTCTTAATTCATAGATTGTTTTATTCTAATATTTTTCAGATTCATATTATTGACTTCCAAATCCTTCTTCTATTTTTAATAATATTGTTATTATTATTATTATTATTTCATAATAAATATGTTTGTCATAGGTATATTTGATATTTTAATTTAGATATCATGTACATTTACATAAATACAATACAATATTTATTCCAATATTTATTTAATGGCTATGATATTTATTAAAGTCATAATTTGTTTTGTTAATATTTTATGGTGTTATTTTAGGTTTTGTGATTATATAGAGTCATTCGACAGTTACACTTACAGACATCAGTAAAACCTTGCATAGCGTTCAAAATTTTATGGGTGCCTGTACAGATGTTATTGTACTCTTAAATACAATTACAAAAGTATTACAAAACATTAATTAATATTATATAGATTCATCAATGGACAGGTCCTACCATTATACATGGGTGTGGAACATACCACATGAAGATCTAGTTGAAACCACTATAAATCTGTTACCTTGAATTTCTCTATATTGAATCATTCTTTCAAGTGAGTCTATGTTGATTTTATGAGCCAACATTTTACTCCCATGATATTTTAAAACACTAGGCCCCAATTTTTGAAATCACTTTGTTGGTAAAATTATTTTTTGAAGTATCTTATGAGAATCTTGAAAAGCATTCAAATGATACTTACATGTTAGATTATAAAAAATCACATAAAATATTTTCAAAAAAGCCGGACTACATTAAGAAAATTAAAACAAGTATTTGAAACGTGAACAAATATAAAATAGTTTTAAAAGCCACTGAATCATTTATATTTCTGTAGATTTAAATATATTCTAGAATGTATGGTCAAATTCACAATGTTGTACACTAGATTCACGATTTTTTCAATTTCATATTTATCTAGAAATTTCATTTCATCATGTAACCTTGTATTTAAAAAACACCTTTTAATGAACTCAACAAGGATAATAACTATGGATTATATATACCCATTCATCCTACATCACTCAATTTATAATATTTACAATAGTGTAAAATGGGATAGGTGTACCTATAACATCTTCCTGAAAATGATTTTGGTTTTTCAAGATGAACCAACTATTTTATTCTACTCTTCCTCCAAGAATTTCTAGTTGGTGTTTCTTTTTACTCCTCATGTAATGATTCCACTTCAAATGATATCTTAGAGATCAAATATCATACATGGATTGGGATTCTTCACTATTATGAGACCAATCCCACAAATACATGGTTATTATTTTGATACATTTTTTCTCACACCCTACAACATGATTATCTAAAAATGGATGTCCCCTTAATTAACATTGAACAATTTCCTTGTGGAGTAATATGTGATGTCACTAAAGAAACATTTTTCATTTCCATTTCATTGAAATCATCATGAGTCACTTCAGAATTATTCTTCCCTAGTGAATCATTATTGAAGGGAAATTTCATCGCAATATTTTCATGCTCTCATTGTATGTGGAAAAAATATACATTGAGTTTGGTAGCTGAAAGTTACTGATAGACTTCGGGGTTGATCATTGGATATTAATCAGGCTTATGAGTGGATGCATGTGATAAATTTTTCCCTTTCCAATAAGGGATGTCAAATTTTGGCAAACAAATTTTTATTGTATTTCATATATAATAAAACATTAATCTCCCATATCCTTTATTAAATTATGTATTTTGTTATTATAAAAAATATTTATATGAAATTAGGATTGGAAGATTATTTATAGGTATATCAATTATTCATGAATTTATATGATATTATTATACCATATTTTGTGGTTTAGATGTGGGGTTAAACATTGTTAATGTTACTGTGAAAATAAAATTTCAAAAAAATGACAAATGTACATTTCATTTGTATACATATTATGGAAGATATTGAAAAATATTAACTGTAGAGTTATTTGATACTGATAGATAGATGATAATTTTAAGGTTACATCCTCTGGTTCCCTTAGTATGTATAATAATTTATGTATTATTCTTCTATATTACATTTAATGTCATGTCCTTATTCTATATCAAATATATTTTAGGGAGATTCGATTGAAACAAAGTAGAATTTTTTTCAACCAAAAATTATGAGTCTATGTGGTGGTGCGCTTAGAGATACATAGAGAAACTATCATACCCATTCACACCCTATCCCACCAACACACATCGCATCTACTACACATTTTTATCCTCCACTCGATCCTCCAGAGTTCTTCGCACCCATGCCTCCATCATTTTCTTATTTATCTTATTTTTATAATAAAATGTCTATATGGCCTCCAAAAATGTTCCATGATGTACCATATCCATATCCTATCATGTATCCCCTACCATCAGTCCATTATGACCCTATCTATGCTGCCACAATTTCCTACTATCTATCCATGATAAAATGATTTTGTTCCATTAGCTTGAACTCTAGTGCCTGAAGATGACATTGTGTGTGTATTGGAAAAGACACATCCTTAATAAGTTACTAATATAGGATATTCCATAGTTTCATTTGTTCTTAATGAGCAGTCTACATCTTGTTTTCTTATATGTGTGTCAAATTATGCCACATTATTTTTTCTTATTGTACCATGAATTATTTATTCTTTTTTACCCATTACTGTATTTAGTAATGTCACATAATAAGAAAAATTTGTGAACCAATTTGTATGAAGTATGGAATATTCAGACATAAATAATAGTGGAGAAGAATGTTGACAAAATAAAGATAGGTAAAAATGCCAGAAAATGTAGATGTTTTATGGAAACACTAGGAACGTACAACAATACCAGTCTTGTGCAACCAGTCTCCTAGATGAATATCAGTAGTATAATCAAGGAAAATGAATTGGAAGTGATATGGGTAATAAAATTTGTTAAATTGATATCTTATTTATTTATATTAAATTAGATGTTCATTTTTGCAACAGTTTAACAATCCCGACAATGAATTTATTAAGGTCAGACAATTGATAGATCTTGTGAAGTTGTGGTGATCATATAATCTTCAGTTATTTGATTGTTTTGTTGGAGTTGTATTCCTAGAACCAAATTCTATGTACATTATGATAATATTTATTCATAATTTTAAATATTAATAATATTCTGAACACATCTTGATTGTTCTTCTACATTCCATTGAATGTGAAAATGTCTTGAGACCAGAAGCAACACTGAATGGTCATAAATGCTTCCACTATGATGGGATCCCAAAATTGTCACATTATTATTCAGGGAATGTATTTTCTATAGCTGTATGATATCATTTGAGGGACCTAAATGAGACAGGCTATTAGGGGAAGAGACACAAAGGACATTGTGGAACCTTCTCCAAGGGTACTCCCTAGGTAATATACTGTGTAGGTTATAATGATTAATGTCCCATTTTTAGGAAATCCACAATTATATGTGTAATTGGTTGTTCCGAATTATGATCATGTGTAATCATCTTTAGTCTAATTTTACTATAAATTTATATTATAATTTGCGTAGATTATTTAGTGATGAAAATAATTATGACATATGTTCATAGTAACGTAGGATACGTAGGGTGAATAAAGAGTAATATTGTATTATGGAATAGCTTGAGATGGGATTTTTCCTTTTAGTTATTTAACAGATGTTTTTGTCTCAAGCCCTTTCTAGAGTATTTTGTTGCCCAAATTAATACATGGTCATGGTGTTGTACAGTCATGTTTGAATTCCATAAATTAAAAGAATGATTCATCGATCACATAAGTTGATGATATTAGCTTGCAACCTGATTGATTATAGATATCGTGATAATGCAATTATCTTACATAGTGAGTGCTTGTCTGACGTCTGACATTGTAGTTCAATTAACATCTCTTCATATAGGTGCCTTGGGGTATTTTAAGGGGATAACCTTGAAGTTTATTCCACATCACATAATGCATTGGAGAAATAGGAATAGAGGATCACACACTAAATATATCCCGAATTTGAGTTAAATAATATATTACTATTTAATATTTAGAATGCTGAAAAAAATATTCTTTCTATTTTTAGTTTAATAATTATTCATGATATCTTGATCGCATATATTCTGTCACCAGTTATTTGAGACAATTTAATGTGTGTATAATATTTAATATATATTTATTATCTATTTGGTGAATTAAATATTTATTAATTTATTGGTGAATAATGTAGTGATATTTATTTATTAAATAAATAGCCATTATTAAAGGCCCGATAAATATTGTGGAGGAAGGGATGATCATGCTTATATGTCAAATAAGAAATAATGTATATTGAATATTATTTCATTAAATTATATTTATTTTTATTTATGAGGTTTATCACATGCACAAAATAGAAATATTTTTCTTATTGTTGTTGTTATGGGATTCCACAGTGAATAATCAAATAATAAGAGGCATTTGTGAAATTATTTATTTGTTACCATATAATTATATAAAATCATTTATATTATTTTACTATAGAGTCTATTTCATTATTGATCCACACATGGAAATCTAGAGAGAATCGTAACAATCCCCAAAGATATCCCTATCCAAGAATGATCCCAGGAATGGTGAGCAATCTTCATCCACCATATACTCTCAAATCAAGAGAGATCAAAGAGAATACTTTTGAAGTGAATCATGATGGGATAAAAATGGAATAGTAAATGCATGAGGATCTAACACTCTACCATATAATTATTCCTATGTTGAAATTCAGAGATATGTGTAACACATGTGAATCAGTGCTTGTATCATATCCTACCTAGAAGACACTAAACAGGTTCTCCGAGAAGGGTCTCGACATGACCTCATGTGCGCACACTACGCTAGAAGATGCGAGCTAATAATGAAGGTCTAATAGCTCATGTGGTGATTCTATACACTATTTACTAGACTTTTTCACAATAAAAAACATAATAAACAAGGAAAACAGTATACAATTAACAATAACATGAATTACAAACCATTTCCAAACATGGTACATGAAAAATCCCAAGACAAATATTCCATGCCATACTAACAAAGGAAGTAGTCAAGGAAAATACAAATAAAAACTATTGGAATCATTCCCCAAAATATGTCCTAACTCCATTTCTGAATCTTCATCCATGTACATCCCATGCTGAACTCAACACCCTAGCATAGGGATTTTCCCTTGCCCAATCCTACAATAATGATATTTTCTCAGGCACCTAATGGAGGCCTTAGTATGGTGTGAGTACAACAGAATAGTCCACCAACAATTGTGTGTACAAAATAAAAAGTCAAAAAAGTACCGTATGAAAGTACTAAATAAATGTAATGATAATAAAAATACAAATTAGGTTCCATTAGTTAACAATGTTCACTTTAGAAACATTGTTTATTTATTCCATTCGATCAATTAAAAATTTTTCACCACACAATCCATTGGTTTGGAATTAACATCATTTAAACACTATCATAAGATTGTCAATGATCAAACATAAGTGAATAAGTGATATACCATATCACACAAGAGATAAAAATTTCCTATCAAATACATTAAACTATCCTTGGAGCCTCTATCTAGGTAGTTTCATAAAATGAAATTGTTATAGGATTATAGACTTAGTCCAACTCTTTAACCCTTGAATTATAGGGGAGGGGTTTAAAACCATTGTCCAACCCAACCTCTAGGTATACCATTAGTCAAATTCCACACATATGACCAAACCACGAGCCCATGATTATTCATCCAATTACGACATATAACAAATAAAACACCATGCATAATCAATACACATGAAATTACCAATTAACATTACATTTAACCATTATATAATATTTGGTCTTTAATATATTATCCCAATTACAACACACCTCACATATCCCATTTTATCGATTTCCCTTTCATATGTCAAAAAATTTAAGGTATTCAATTTTTTTTACATTAACCCATTCCACATAACTAATCACATCACATGTATTATCTCATTCAATCATTTCAATTTCAATAATAAAATTCAGTTGACACACTCAAATTATTCAATTTTACCCTTATTACATTGTTACAAACAAACCATGATTTCATTATCAATGTTTAGGAATAGGTGTCAATAATCAATTTTCCAACTCAACCATTATTTCAACATGTTTATCTTGGGATTTAATTTATCCAAGACAATTCCATATATAACATTGAAATTTTCCATGTTTGGGAATATTGGCCCACCGCATGGGTGGATCTAAATTGTTATTGTCAACCTCAAGGAATCCCATGTGGACCATGAGGGGTTTAATTCCTCATTTAGTAAACCATTTTTTCAAGCTCATTCAAAATTCATCAAATGTGCTACAAGAGAAAACCATTAACAAAACCACACATGTACAAATCAACTTTCAAAACATGGAATATAACTTGTATACAACCTAACATTTAAACATATATGAAGGCATGAATAAAAATATCCTTAGATCTATACTTGTAGAACCATTTGAAGAAAGAATCTATGATTCACAAAAAAATAGGGTTCTTGGGATGAAGAAGATAAAGAATGAAACCAGAAGCCCTAATCCATATAAGAGAAGAAGAGGTGCATAAGACTTACTCGTAGCATCGCTTCAAAACATACGAGAGTATAAATATTTTCATCAGCCCCAATCTCTGCATCCTAGACATGAAATGTATGAGATGGTTTAGGGTGATACTATCAAAGATTTAACACTTGAAAAATTCCATGCATGACACTGAACTGCTATGGAAGAGCTAATTGGTATGCCATCGGCCCAATCCTTTCCACAATCTCAAACGAATACAGGTACTTGGGAACCATCATTTCCTATTTCTATATCTGATTGGGACCCATACATTGAAAAAAGTAATGAAACATATGACCACTTACCATAAAATCAAGAGGCCAATGATGCCGATCTATATAGATCTTCTTCCTACTCTGATCCATTTACTTATGTTTCTAAATCAACTAATCCAATTTAGATTTATCCTGCACGAGGTTTATCCCAAAAAATTCTGATTATCCCACCTCCATCTAACACAATGTGGATCTTCATGGCCTTCTATAGAGTTCATCGCACAATGTCATCAGAATCATCTTTTGGTAATTGTTGTTATTGGTGAATTCAACAAGCACTACGTTATTCTCTCATTATAATCCAAAATCTATGAAATATTCCTTCAATATAACCTCCATTACCTGAATTTTGTGTTTTGATTTCACATCTGTCTATGGGAGGGAATAGATATTCCAAACTCCATGGTACCAAATGATTTCTGTAATCCCTACAAGAAATTGATTTAAGACATGGGCCATGATCCAAAAGTATAGTCTATGGTACTCCATGCAACTGCACTATTTCTTGAATATATAATTCACCTAACAAATCTATTGTGAATATCTATAAAATTGGAATAAACAGTTCTACCATGGTCCATTGATTCACAACTACCCATAATGTATCATTCTTATGAGTCATCCTTGGATTAAATACCATGAAATCCATCATTATGACATCACATTTCCATTCAGGAATGATAAATTATTTTAACAAACCACCAGACTGTTGATGCTTGACCTTCACCTATCGACAGATCTGGCATTGCACTATGAAACCTATAACCACATTCTTCATTCCTAGACATAAATATTCTCTATGAGGATCATGATAAATTTTGGTCCAACAAGGATGATCATCCCACCCCAGTGTTTAAAACTCATTCATCAAATCTTCCCAAAATGATGCCAGCACAACAACATGACAACGAACAAAAATGATCCCATAATCACAAATGATCCTTTCGAAAGGTGAAATCCCGTCTTCAAAACTCTTCATTATAATAGAACATTCTAAATCCACATACTTTTGTTCCTTGATTATGATCATAAGCACGGAATATTCTTATAAGGATTCAAGGGTCATCTTTCCATCCCAATTATGCACCCCGAGATGCATCATAATGGAAAACCCCATCGTTATCCATTCAAAACCAGATCCCTAAACTACATAACATTGAGCCTTCAGGACCAATTAATCTACAAAACGATTCACATTTATTTGACTATAAATTAACTGAAAGAAAAAAAGAAAACATGTATTCAACACATCTTCACTGTCGAGGATTCAAATCACACTGAGAGAAGATGTAATTAATGATTTTATGATCGGTATACATAGAAACTACTCTCCCATAATGTAGTGTCACCAACACTATAAACCATAAACCATTGAGGCCAACACAAAAATGGGTGTAGGGTAATTTCGTTTCTGAGGCATCAATTTCCTTGAATCATACAGTACCACAAGATCATTCATCATAAACACTTCCCCAAATCCAATACTGAAAGCATCACAATATATAAGGTTTGACCCTTACCTAGTTTGTGTCGAAATTGGTATGGATGTCAGCTGAAATATTCAATCTTGGAAAACATCCTCAAAGACCCTAGACCATTCCAACATGATTCCATTCTTAGTCAAACCGAAAAGCGGTGTTTCAAAAATGGAGAATTCATTAATTATACATTTCCAATAGACAACCAAAATATGAAAAACCTTGATATTGAAAACATTCTTGGTTCGTTCCTAAGATAAAAATGACCATACTTTCTCCTTGTCATCTATCACACCTTCCTTATAGATGATGTGTCCCATGAAATTCAACCTATTGATTCAAAAATGACATTTGGGTATCTTGGAGTATATCCTATGCTCCAATTGTGTTCTGAGGACAATTTCATGATTTTGGGAATGATCATCATGTGTTTTAGAGTACTAAAGTTGTCATCAACAAAAAACTACAAACTAATATTGGTTCAGGTTAAATACATGGCTCATTAGTGCCATAAACATAGATGATGAATTTTTCAATCCAAATAGAATTACTAAACACACATATAAACCATAGTTGCTTATAAAGGCATTCCATGATATATTAGAAGTTCATTGCCTTAACTAATGATTCATTTATCATAGATCAACCTTTTAAATCATTGATTAAACCAGTAATTGTTCAAGAATTTCATCGATTCAATGAAGTGGTTACTACTTATTAACTATCATCTGATTCAGCTTCTTATAATCGACACTAAAGCATAATGATCCATCGACCTTATTTGGAAATAAAACATGTTATCCCCATGTTGACATACTCAAGAAAACATGAAATTTTTTTCAAATTCCTAAAACTATTTTTAATGATCCTTTTGTTCTAACGGTGTCATTCTATTAAAAAAATTAGAAAATGTCTATGCTCCTAGCAAAAAATCTATCATGAAGTTGATATATATTTTGAGTGAAATCCCTAAGAAGTCCCCAGTAAAAACACACTCAGACTGATCACCCATAGGAGGATATACAAGATGCTCTACTCCACCATTATCAAGTATACGATAAGCCACTTCAGTTGTGAGCTCACCAAACCACTAACAAGCTGGAACTGTGTGGCATGACTCAATTTTCCACTCACCATGATGGACAGAAGGGTCTCCATATAAAGATGTTAATGTTATCCTATGATGAAAATAGAAGATATGGGCTTGGTAAAAAACTACTCAATCCATTCCCAAAATCAAATCAAAACCATACATATCAAACACAATCATGTTCCATAAGAAACTATACCCACAATCTTGAAGCGCACACCCCTTACACTGTATAATATTCTCTGATTTCATCCCATACATAATACTTAATCAACTGACCCAACAAATAACATTCCACTACATGACCCAAAATAACCACCAGAAAATGAGAAATAAATGATTTCAAGGAACCTATTTCGAATTAATCACTAACATGAATCGAAGGTACAAGGTTCGTATGTCAAACACATGATTGTCCTTCATCACCATCTCTTGGTGCTCGTTGAGCTGCATGAAGCTGACCTTCCCCTCTACCATGGGCTCTATTCAGAATTCCTAGCACTTCACTACCTTTGAGATATTGATTCAGTCACCTCAGAGTACCATTCCATCCACCTTAACCGGTATGACTAGTAGATCTACAAAGGAATACCTGATATGGGGTAATAAAAACCCTACCATCAATCAACATCATACTTATCCCTCCATCATTTTTTATCTGTAAATGTTTCATGTTTATTCTCTACAAATTCCCCATTCTTATACTTGATCAGCACTCAAACGGTGCCTGAGGACACTATCCATGCATGTGCCCTATCCTAAAAACCTAATTATAAAAACATTTATCACTATCATTAGGTGGATTTTTTTCATTCTAACTTCTATTTCCAACACTATCCTAGTGAATGTTCTCAAAATTATTCTTCCTTCAATTGGATGTCCCACCACTGGATCGCCCACCTAGAAATGCACACCCCCACTAGGGTCTTCATTAGGTGTCCCACTGAAATAATGAATTTTACACAATATCAACTAATACTTTTAAAAATGAAATATTAAAATATGGGTTAATATCATGTTTAATTCCATCCTAGAAAATTCTCTTCATAACCACCTAATCCCATACCAAATCTAGAACAAAACAATGCAGGTCGGTGAAAAAACATGTGTATACTATCATTGTCTTCAACTCCTCAGTCAACCTCATAAACTACACATCCTTTTCCTACATCAAGGTCTCCTAATAGAAATGTATCAAGAACACTTCCTAGAAATAATTCCATTAGACAATCATCTTTTATAGTCTATAACAGAATGTCCAACCTATTATTTTCATACCCTCACAACATGTAAGCCACTAACTTGACTATCTACTCTAGAGGAGTCTCTAACTGACCATGAATTGTCCAAATGGACACTATCTAGAACATATCCACATTAGGACCACCCTCTCATGAATAATAGAGAGGGAGTATTAGATGAAACTCACTAGTCCACACAAACATTATTAGCATGAACCACCCTAGGTCAAGTTCCATCATCAACATAAAATGAATGATGTTCTCACGAAACTGCCTTTTTTTTGTTACCCTAAACCACATGAATGTCATTCTACACTTATATAGGATCATTCATTATGATTTCCTCTTATATCCAAACCAGAAAATCACATTGTGGTGGAATATTTCTACAATTCAAACACAAATATTAGAAAACGTAACATAAAACAGCCAATGTTTTCATAAATTTGGGCTATTAACTTTCCATAAACAACTCCTTTTATCCTACACTATTCCCTATAGACATCCTCCCAGATAGAATCTACCCCCAACCATATGTAACATGGGTCGTGCTCATCAAAAATTAAATAATTTTACATAGTCACGTGTCATTCATTAGTTATCCTTTTTAAACCATTTCAACATTCACAATAAAAATCTTACACTTTTATGTACACTTATCATTTCACCATTTATTATAACCAACATTTTAGCTGATTTAACTCCATCAATCAGTTAAAATGCATTATCCAATCATTAACCATATTTCTATTTACACTTTCATGTCTTCAATATTATATATTAATTTCATTATATTTTAAGGAATGTGAACAAAATTCTATCTTTCCAACCTCACACATCGATCTCATGTGTTCCCATCATGATACATTCTACCAATATCCCTTTGTACCTATAATGATTCTTGTATGCACAACCTCATTCTATTTGACCTAGTGAAATATATCATCAAACAATTTCAACAACCAAAAATTACATCACCCAATGTTGATATATCATTCAACATTAAAAACACATAATAAGAACAACAATTCAAACCCAAGGTACATGGGTTTTCCCCCATATATTGGTTAGCTACTCATAAACATGAGCTCATCGCCCAAAGCCGAAACATATCAATCACACATATACCATTCATAAATTGTAGGACCACATAATAATGCGTTTTTGATACCATTTTGTAACATCCCTGACCTAGATGCTAATAAAGTTGTCTTCTAAGATGGGTCACCACAACAAGTTAAGTGTGACTCTCGACATGATAGAGCCTTCAAACTAGCTACGATGGTCTAATAGATAATATGGGGTGACTATAACATCTTTAATAGTGTATTCAAGAGAATATACAATAATAAATAAAAAACCTATAGATAATAAAATTGAATATTTATTACCAACCATTTTCAAATGGGGTACACCCATAGCCAACATATAATTATTCCATGTTGTGATAACAATGCCAAAATTGAAGGAAACCCATATTAAATACTATTAAAACCCTCACCTAAAATAGGTCCTAACTCCACGTCTGAATCCTCATTTATTCCCTTCGCAAGCTCAACTCAACTCCATCGTAAATTTAATTTTCCATTTTCTAATCCTCCAATAAATAAATCTACTCGGTTATAGAATGGTGGCCTGTGTAGGGCGTGAGTACAAATCTGCTAGCCACCACTAATGATTTCTATAAAATATCATGTCAAAACAAATATTTCATGCATGTAATATATAAATGGAATGATAAAATAAGATCATGTGGGTTCCATAAGTTTAAAATATTCACTTTTTCAAATATCATCATTATTCCATTCAATCACGTAAACCATTTCAGTCACTTAATCGATGGGTCTGGCATTTACATCATTTTCACATCAGCTGAAGTCGATCAATTAATATAAATAAGGGAACAATTATTGTTTCGTATCTCATTTGGGAGAAAATTTTCATAATAAATTAATCACACTCAAAATGGAGTCTCATTCCAAGTAGTCTCATCAAATGAAACTGTTATGGGATTATAGATTCAATCTGACACTCTAACTCTTTCATTCTAGGGGTAGAGATTAGAGCCATGGTTCAACCCAACCCATGAGAGAAGCTCTATCCAATATCCCATATACCCCCAAGCCATGTGCACATGATTATTCATACAATTACCTCATATTCAATATCAAAGACCATAAATAATAAAAACAAATAACATTCACAATTCACATTCTATGTAACGACCCAAAAATTTCATTAATGGAAAATCCCTCTTGATCCAGTTAAATGTTTCTTTATGTTTTTATAAGATGTCAACTTCTTTAGTTTTACGTTAAGATTTGTGACCGTTACTTTTATAGCCGTTGAACAATGATCATCTGGGTAGTTTAAATATAAGGCTTTAACGAACCAATTTTCTACTCAGACAAAGGAAGCGATGGCCTCATCCAGTAGAATTGCCCCTTACGAAGCCCATTTGTCGGAGCTCGGAAAGGAGGTGGCGTCTTTGGGCTTTGCCCTTGACCAAGCCCAAGCTGAGCTTCATCAAGTCAAGCTCGAACGTGATCGTCTACGGGAAAAATGGAAGTTGATAGAGATTACCACTCGAGCAATGTTATCCGAGCAACCCCAAGAGTCTGTCACCATCGCACACCTTACCCTTAGGTCTTATGCGGCTATTTTAAGGGGTTATGTAACAAATAAGTAGCACCATGTTCATGTACATTATTTTTTTATATAATAATGAATATAATTTCTAGTCATTCTTGATACATTGTAATTAGTTTTTAAAAGTACAAACGGTGTTTTTAGTTATTATTTAATTAAGAATTATATTTTATTAAATTAAAGGATTTTTGAATTAAATAATATTTTAATAAAATATTATTATTAATATTAAATTAAATTTTATTAAATATAAATGATCTTATAATTTTATGAATGCAATTAAAATTTTTATTAAGGTTTGAAAGCCATTTCTGTCGAAACCCGTGAATTTTTTTATAAATGTCGGTTTTTATTTTAAAAGTGAAAATTAACATATTTAGAAAATTAGTTAGATAAAATAAATATTATTTTTGGAATCAGGACGTTGAAATTATCCAACGGTGAAATTTTCATAATTTTCTGAGACAGTCAAATTTTTGGGTAAAAATTAAATACCATTTAAATATATAATGTGTTTTATGAAATCATAATGACCCAATGGTGATGTAATAAAATACCATAATCCTTATGTTCGGCCAATATATGTTTTATCATTAAAATAATGAGGTTTTGGGTTTGTTTGACTCGCTTTTCAAAGCATTAATGGAGCCCTCAAGACTTATTCAACACTTTACCTTTTTAAATTAATTTCCATGGGAGTGTGACTCACCTCCACATAAGCAACCCTAATTTTTTAATAATTTCGGACTTTGGACTTGTAAAATATTGTTTTCCTATTTCCTTTTCCAGAAACCATGGGATAATACCATGGGATGGTTTGTGGTTTGGATTATTTTAATATAAGGGGTCCCAAACCTAAATAATAAATAATTCTCTCACCTTTCCTATATAAACCCACCCAAGCTCCCACTTCCTCCTCACTCAAAGCCCTTGAAGTTCGTCCAACCTCTGCCCTACTTTCTCTAGAATCCTCTTAAGGTTCCCCAAGCTCCCATGAAGCCTCTCACAAGCCTCTCTCTAGCCTTTGGAAGCACACTTCCAAGTAAGGGGTTTTATTCCTTTCTCATTTTTTTGTCAATTTTCTTTAAGTTGTATTTCCCTTTTTATTTCAATTATTAATGTTGGGGTATGGTTTCGCACCTCCCCAATACTGCCCTATTATTGTTTGAATGATGGGATAACCCTTTCTCTCTCATTAAATGCCTCCCATGTACACCCGTTACTATGCCGAAATTCCGAAAGGAACTTCTCTCTCTTCTTTTACATTCAAGCAATACTTTTGTATCATGAATCTAAATTCCATTTCTATTGTTGGGACATGTATATATATGATCTCCTTACTGTCCATTACATGTAAATATGATGAGGAACCCCTTTATCTCTCATCAACCTTTTTTATGAATTCTTATGTCACGCCGTTACGCTGCCGAAATCGCACCGATTTTCTAAGCCAATGTCTTTGTGTAGTGAATACCATGCCCATTTCTCTATCAAGGGTATTCACCTTTATGAACATATACATATTGATTGTAAAGTTTCATGTATGAATTCCACATTCCATTATCGTGTAAGAAATGATTATGTTTTATGAATCCATGTTTTATGATCCATGTGGCACACTTATGCATGAAATAAAATGTTTAAGAAGGGTGCGCCCTGATAGAGCTCCAATTCATTGGGTAAAGTATAGTATCATGATACATCATGTGCAATGAGTGTTTACTCATTATAATTCAAGTTCCACGAGGGTTTACTCGTGCTTCAAGTGCAATGAGGGTTTACTCATGCTCCATGTGCAATGAGCCTTGGCTCATGCTAATTCAATGTTAAGTGTTGTTGCCACATTTCCATGTTAGGATTATCATGCTTTATCATGCCTTTATGTTCATGTTTCTATTATGCTCTATTGATATGCCTATTGCCTAACATGTATTTCACTCCTCATGTTATTCATTGTTTACTCCCTTACTGGGCTTTATAGCTCACCCTTTTCTTATGCATGTCCTCAGGTTATCCCATGCAATGCTAAGTACGAAGGAATGTAGTGGTCATGTAAAGGATGTTTTCAATAAGGATGTTGTATTTCAAGTTTAATGTTTTTATGTAATGATCCTAAGCCCCAAAGACACTAAACCTCTCGATCTTCTTTGTTGTATCAAGTGAAGTTTTATGTAATAAAGCATGTTTAAGTTGTAATAAAAAGCAGGGTTGTCATAGTTGGTATCAGAGGATAGGTTTAGTTATTTTTGGGATTAGGAAACCCTAGTAAAGCCTTAGATACAAGACTAAGAATAATAAAAACATCCCTAAGTTTTGGTAAATACTAAGTAAGTGTTTTATCAAACAAATACATCCCTGTCTGGATACGAGCAGGTAGAGGCGGCTCTGGCACAGATGTATCCTAGGGGTAAAACCCGAAAACACCGCTTTGAGCTAGACTCGAACGGGAACTGGTGCACGACAACGGGACTTGCTGCACTCTTGGTTACGACACTCCCGGGGGATATGTTTTGATAAATTCACAATCTTAGTATGAACCCTTATTAAGGAAAAAATGCCCCTAAGAATATATTTTAGAAGGATGATCATGAAAAGCCTGGATTGAATCCTATAGACTCATGAGTTAAAGAGATTAAAGTTTATTTATAAGTCATCAACTTTTGTCTTTGGATTAACCTTTATGTGTTACCCCTAACTTTCTTTTATTCCAGCCAATGGCCGGTAATAGGAGAACTCGGGCTAACAACCGTTGTGAAGATCAGTGTGATGATTGTACTTATGAGATGCCCAATCCAATGGGAGCGGGAATCGCGAACTTTGTCACGCTTCTCTCTCAGCTAACTCAAGTTTTGAATAGAAACACTGGTCAAGAGGAACGTTCAACCCCCCCTAAGAAATAACAAGTCGCTATTGAAAGCTTCATGAGACAAAGGCCTCCTACTTTTAGTGGATCATCCGATCCCACGATTGCTGAACAATGGATCAACTCCATTGAAAAGATATTCTCCATCCTCCAATGCTCTGAAAAAGAGAAGGTTCTCCTAGAGGCTTATCGTATGGAGGGTGAATCTGATCAATGGTGGACGTTGATCAAAAATACGAAGCCTGAGGAGGAGATCGAGGCTTTGGAATGGAAGGTATTCCGGAAGATGTTTTTCGATAAATATTTTCCACGCACCCTCCATCTTAAGATGGAAAGGGACTTCCTTTACCTCAAGCAGAAAGATGAGGAATCTGTGGGAGCGTACGAGGCAAACTTCACAAGGCTTGCACGATACGCTTCAGGCTTTGTCGTTACCCCCGAATGCAAGGTTGACCGCTTCTTTGTTGGGCTGAAGCCTAGCTTGCGGAAAGCATTAGCGATCCGTGACTTCGACAGCTATGAGGAAATTGTCCGATGTGCCCTCAAGGTTGAAATGGAGATCGGAGAATCACAGGGGTATCATGGGGACAAGAAGCGGAAGGTGGACTTCAATGCTGGTGGTCCGATGGATAAATCCAACGGCGCTAAGAAATTCCAGCACCCCACTTGCGAAAAGTGTGGAAAGAAGCACCCTGGAAATTGCCTTAGGGGGATAAGAAAATGCTTCAAGTGTGGAAGAGAAGGGCACCTAGCTGTTAAATGTCAGCAAGAAGGACCCGCGGCTGCGACTGAGGGGAGGAATGCTCCGTTCGAACCTCAACGCGTTGTTCAATGCTTCAAATGCAAAGAACCGGGTCATTTTGCGAATCAGTGCCCTAATCCAAGGGTTATCAGAGGCAATCAACAACCTCCAAGACAGCAAGGAAGAGCTTCTGCCATCACTTCTGCCGAAGTGAACCCCGACAACGAAGTGGTGACAGGTACGCTAGTTATTCATTCAAGAATAGCAAACGTACTTTTTGATTCAGGTTCTACGCATTCTTTTATATCTAAAATGTTTAGTAGAACAATCCCTGCACCACCACAAATCATGGAAGTAAAGATGTCGGTGAGTACGACAAATGGGGAAATCATTGCATCCCATGAGTATAAGTCCTCCCCTGTTATAATCTGTGGATTGAATTTCCCAGCGAACCTCGTCATACTCCCTTTGGTGGAATTTGATGCAATTCTTGGCATGGATTGGCTTTCCTTATATAGAGCCAACATAAATTGTCGGGAGAGGGAAATCACACTGCATATGGAGAATCGACCCCCGATTCTTTACAAGTGTCAGGAGGAAGATGAATCTCCTTTAGCTCTATCATCTCAAGCATGGATATTACTGCCTTATGAGCACGCATATCTGGCTCAGATGATTAAGTCCAAGGAAGAAACCACCCTTGACGAAATGCCTATTGTGAGGGAATTCGCTGAAGTATTTCCCGAGGAACTTCCTGGTCTTCCACCAAGAAGAGATGTTGAGTTCTCAATTGAACTTATACCTGGGGCGCTACCAATATCCAAGACTCCATATAGAATGGCTGTTGTTGAGCTTGAAGAGCTGAAGAAACAACTACAGGAGAATCTGGATAAAGGGTTTATACGCCCAAGTGCATCACCATGGGGTGCACTAGTCCTCTTCGTCAAGAAGAAGGATGGGTCAATGCGGCTTTGCATCGATTATCGTGAACTTAACAAAATCACGATAAAGAACAAGTATCCTCTCCCAAGAATCGATGACTTGTTTGATCAGCTGCGTGGAGCACAATACTTCTCCAAGGTCGACTTGCAGTCGGGATATTATCAAGTAAGGGTGAAGAAGGAAGATATCCCCAAGACTGCTTTTCGTACAAGGTACGGGCACTATGAATTCATAATAATGCCTTTCGGACTCACCAATGCTCCAGCAATATTCATGGACTTGATGAATAGAGTCTTTAGAGATTACCTAGACAAATTTGTGGTAGTCTTTATAGATGATATTCTAATATACTCCAAAACCATGGAGGACCATGAGGAGCATTTAAGAACTGTACTGGAGACTTTGCGCAAGGAGAAGCTCTATGCCAAGTACAGCAAGTGTGAGTTCTGGTTGAAGGAGGTCTCATTCTTGGGCCATATCATCACAAGCAATGGGATATCTGTGGACCCCTCCAAAATAGATGCAATTGAGGGATGGCCGAGGCCAACATCGGTAACTGATATCCATAGCTTCTTGGGGTTAGCTGGATATTATCGACGATTTGTGAGAAACTTCTCACGATTGTCCAACCCTCTTACCAAGCTAACTCGAAAGGGAGTAAAGTTTGCTTGGAGTGATGAATGCGAAGAATGTTTCAAGGAGTTGAAAAGGAGGCTTATCACTGCACCTGTGCTCACTTTACCCACAAGTGGGGAGCTTTTTGTGGTATTCAGTGATGCTTCGAAGAAGGGCTTAGGATGTGTGCTGATGCAGAATGATAAAGTGATATCCTATGCCTCAAGGCAGTTGAAAATCCATGAGCGAAACTATCCAACGCATGATCTGGAGTTGGCGGCGGTGATCTTTGCCTTGAAAATCTGGCGGCATTATCTCTATGGAGAGAAATGTGAGATATATACTGACCACAAGAGTCTTAAATATATATTCACACAGAAAGAGATTACTATGCGCCAGAGAAGATGGATAGAGCTCATAAAGGATTATGACTGTTCAATACATTACCACCCTGGGAAGGCGAACAAGGTGGCGAATGCCCTAAGTAGAAAGGATCCAGCAATTCTATCAATGATGAGAATTGAGAAGGATCCAATCTTCTTAGACTTGATGAAGATGGACGTGGGAATCATAAAGAAGGGAACATCATCAATCCTTTCACAAATGATTGCTCAACCATCTCTTTTGGAAAGGTTAAAGGATGCTCAAAAGGATGATGCGAGAATCCAAGAAAAAGTGGAAGCTATCAAAAAGGGAAAACCCTCAGAGTTTAATGTTAATGAAGAAGGAATTGTGTGGTTTGGGAAAAGACTATGTGTCCCATCAAGTTCGGAGCTGAAGAAGGATCTTTTGGATGATGCACATAGTTCAAATTTCTCTATTCACCCAGGGAGCACAAATATGTATCGAGATCTCCGAGAAAACTTTTTGTGGGATAATATGAAGAAGGAGATCGCCGAATATACATCAAAGTGCCTGGTGTGTCAGCAAGTGAAGGCAGAGAGGCAGAAGTCTAAGGGGATGATGCAACCATTGCCCATACCAGAATGGAAATGGGAGAACATCACCATGGACTTCGTCACTGGACTTCCAAGGACATCCAAAAGCAACAATGCAATCTGGGTTATTGTGGATCGTCTTACAAAGACTGCACACTTCATTGCTATTCGAGAGGATTTCTCTTTGGATCAACTGGCACAGATATATATCAGGGAAGTGGTATGGTTGCATGGAGTACCACTATCTATTGTGTCTGACCGAGATCCAAGATTTACCTCTAAGTTTTGGAAGAGTCTTCAACATGCTCTGAATACTGAACTGAACTTCAGTACGGCCTATCATCCTCAAACTGATGGCCAATCCGAGCGGACTATCCAAACACTTGAGGATATGTTGAGAGCATGCTCAATGGAATTTAAAGGAGGATGGGATCAACATCTTCCTCTAGTTGAGTTCTCTTATAATAATAGTTTCCACTCGAGCATCCAAATGGAACCATATGAAGCCCTGTATGGGAAAAGGTGTAGAACACCGGCATGTTGGGATGAGGTCGGTGAACGTAAGCTGCTTGGACCAGAAATGGTCGAGGAAATGGTGGAGAAGGTGAAAACCATTCAGCAGCATATCAAGGCAGCCCAAAGTCGACAGAAGAGTTATGCAGATAATCATCGATGAGACCTTGAGTTTAAAGTCGGAGACATGGTGTTTTTACGCATATCTCCGTGGAAGAAGGTCATGAGGTTTGGAAAGAAAGGGAAGTTAAGTCCAAGGTACATCGGCCCATTCGAGATTCTTGATCGTGTTGGGGCTGTGGCCTATCGACTAGCACTTCCACCTACTATGGCCAAGGTGCATGATGTCTTCCATGTATCCCTCTTAAGGAAGTACATACCAGACCCTTCACATGTACTCTCTTCTGAGGTGGTACAATTAGAAGACGATCATTCTTATGAGGAGCAACCAGTGAAGATCTTGGATCGTAGAGAAAAAGTTCTACGAAATAAGACAATGCCCCTCGTCAAGGTGTTGTGGAGAAACCACAAGTTTGAAGAAGCAACTTGGGAGTCGGAGGATATGATGAAGCTAAGTTACCCACATTTGTTTTATTGTGGGAAAAGGAAAATTTCGAGGGCGAAATTTCTTAAGGGGGGAATGTTGTAACGACCCAAAAATTTCATTAATGGAAAATCCCTCTTGATCCAGTTAAATGTTTCTTTATGTTTTTATAAGATGTCAACTTCTTTAGTTTTACGTTAAGATTTGTGACCGTTACTTTTATAGCCGTTGAACAATGATCATCTGGGTAGTTTAAATATAAGGCTTTAACGAACCAATTTTCTACTCAGACAAAGGAAGCGATGGCCTCATCCAGTAGAATTTCCCCTTACGAAGCCCATTTTTCGGAGCTCGGAAAGGAGGTGGCGTCTTTGGGCTTTTCCCCTGACCAAGCCCAAGCTGAGCTTCATCAAGTCAAGCTCGAACGTGATCGTCTACGGGAAAAATGGAAGTTGATAGAGATTACCACTCGAGCAATGTTATCCGAGCAACCCCAAGAGTCTGTCACCATCGCACACCTTACCCTTAGGTCTTATGCGGCTATTTTAAGGGGTTATGTGACAAATAAGTAGCACCATGTTCATGTACATTATTTTTGTATATAATAATGAATATAATTTCTAGTCATTTTTGATACATTGTAATTAGTTTTTAAAAGTACAAACGGTGTTTTTAGTTATTATTTAATTAAGAATTATATTTTATTAAATTAAAGGATTTTTGAATTAAATAATATTTTAATAAAATATTATTATTAATATTAAATTAAATTTTATTAAATATAAATGATCTTATAATTTTATGAATGAAATTAAAATTTTTATTAAGGTTTGAAAGCCATTTCTGTCAAAACCCGTGAATTTTTTTATAAATGTCGGTTTTTATTTTAAAAGTGAAAATTCACATATTTAGAAAATTAGATAGATAAAATAAATATTATTTTTGGAATCAGGACGTCGAAATTATCCAACGGTGAATTTTTCATAATTTTCTGAGACAGTCAAATATTTGGGTAAAAATTAAATACCATTTAAATATATAATGTGTTTTATGACATCATAATGACCCAATGGTGATGTAATAAAATACCATAATCCTTATGTTCGGCCAATATATGTTTTATCATTAAAATAATGAGGTTTTGGGTTTTTTTGACTCGCTTTTCAAAGTATTAATGGAGCCCTCAAGACTTATTCAACACTTTACCTTTTTAAATTAATTTCCATGGGAGTGTGACTCACCTCCACATAAGCAACCCTAATTTTTTAATAAGTTCGGACCGTGGACTTGTAAAATATTGTTTTCCTCTTTCCTTTTCCAGAAACCATGGGCTAATACCATGGGATGGTTTGTGGTTTGGATTATTTTAATATAAGGGGTCCCAAACCTAAATAATAAATAATTCTCTCACCTTTCCTATATAAACCCACCCAAGCTCCCACTTCCTCCTCACTCAATGCCCTTGAAGTTCGTCCAACCTCTGCCCTACTCTCTCTAGAATCCTCTTAAGGTGCCCCAAGCTCCCAAGAATCCTCTCACAAGCCTCTCTCTAGCCTTTGGAAGCACACTTCCAAGTAAGGGGTTTTATTCCTTTCTCATTTTTTTGTCAATTTTCTTTAAGTTGTATTTCCCTTTTTATTTCAATTATGAATGTTGGGGTATGGTTTCGCACCTCCCCAATACTGCCCTATTATTGTTTGAATGATGGGAGAACCCTTTCTCTCTCATTAAATGCCTCCCATGTACACCCGTTACTATGCCGAAATTCCGAAAGGAACTTCTCTCTCTTCTTTTACATTCAAGAAATACTTTTGTATCATGAATCTAAATTCCATTTCTATTGTTGGGACATGTATATATATGATCTCCTTACTGTCCATTACATGTAAATATGATGAGGAACCCCTTTATCTCTCATCAACCTTTTTTATGAATTCTTATGTCACGCCGTTACGCTGCCGAAATCGCACCGATTTTCTAAGCCAATGTCTTTGTGTAGTGAATACCATGCCCATTTCTCCATCAAGGGTATTCACCTTTATGAACATATACATATTGATTGTAAAGTTTCATGTATTAATTCCACATTCCTTAATCGTGGAAGAAATGATTATGTTTTATGAATCCATGTTTTATGATCCATGTGGCACACTTATGCATGAAATAAAATGTTTAAGAAGGGTGCGCCCTGATAGCGCTCCAATGCATTGGGTAAAATATAGTATCATGATACGTCATGTGCAATGAGTGTTTACTCATGCTAATTCAAGTGCAACGAGGGTTTACTCGTGCTTCAAGAGCAATGAGGGTTTACTCATGCTCCATGTGCAATGAGCCTTGGCTCATGCTAATTCAATGTTAAGTGTTGTTGCCACATTTCCATGTTATGATTATCATGCTTTATCATGCCTTTATGTTCATGTTTCTATTATTCTCTGTTGATATTCCTATTGCCTAACATGTATTTCACTCCTCATGTTATTCATTGTTTACTCCCTTACTGGGCTTTATAGCTCACCCTTTTCTTATGCATGTCCTCAGGTTATCCCATGCAATGCTAAGTACGAAGGAATGTAGTGGTCATGTAAAGGAAGTTTTCAATAAGGATGTTGTATTTCAAGTTTAATGTTTTTATGTAATTATCCTAAGCCCCAAAGACACTAAACCTCTCGATCTTCTTTGTTGTATCAAGTGAAGTTTTAAGTAATAAAGCATGTTTAAGTTGTAATAAAAAGCAGGGTTGTCATATTCTATTCCACACTTAAATCATCTTTGGGCCTTAACCCATAAACACAATAACTATGAACATTACATATCATATTTAACAAAATTATCTTTTATATAATATCCCATTTAACAAATTTGATAATTTCCTACATTAACCAATTTCACATAAGTCATTATTTCATAATTACTATCTCATTCATGCATTTTAATTTCAATCTCTCAAGTCATTGAACACATTCACCTTATTTAATTTAACCCTATTTATAGTGTTCCAAATATACCCTTATGAAAATATCAAAGTCTAGAAAAAAAATCAATAATCCATTTTCCATCTCAACTAACATATAAAAAAGTTAAAATTGTTTTATTATTTACAACATATCAAATTCCTAGTTAACAGTAAAATTTTTCATGTTTGTGAATATTGGCACACCCTATTGGTGGACCTCAATCGGTCAAGTAAATCTCAATTAATCCCACCAGTATCATAATAGGTTCAATTTAACATTTATCCAACAATTTTTACAAATCCATTCAATGGAATCAAATGAAAACAAGAGAAAACCATTAACACAATCACACAAGAAAAAATCAAATTCAAACCAACATAATATATCTTGTAGACAGCCTACTACAAAACTATAGATGAATTCACACATAAACATAGCTTTATTTTTATATTCAAGGAATCATTAATTCCCCAACCTATGATACACTATAAAAGGGGGGTATAGGTCATCAGAAAAAGAATAACCAAACCACAATCCCTATTCTAGAAAGGAGAAGCAGGAGGAGAATAAGACTTTCCTAGAGTTTTTTATCAACAATCCAATGACACTCCAAACGGCCTAGAAATAAAGGAGATTGATGCATGGGATGATTTGGGTGTTTAGGATCATCAATTTGGCTATAGGCTGAAGACTGATAAATAAATTCATGTGATTTTCTTGAAATCCTGAGGTTAAAAAATGATACAATTTCACTTTTAATGAGGTGCATAGTTATGCCGAATGGTTTTTTAAAAAGTGTTAAAACCATACATCTACCTATATCCTGGAGGTTTTGAGTCACATATATAACTCAGGAGCCCCACATGGTTTGAAAAACCATGTTCCAACCATGTATAATGCATCTGTCTAGGCGTAAATGGTTTTTCTCCCCTCTTTCATTGTTTACTAAACCGTGAACCACATCCTCTTGGTTAGCATGGTTTGGTGAACTGTTTGAACTAATCTTGCACTAGCCATGAAACACGAACATGATGGCCAAAATATATTTTCATTTATTTCATGAGCCTCAAAGAAACCCCATGAAATTCCTCATACATTGAAAAACAGTTCCATTAGCCACAATAAAGATAGAAATACCAAAATAATAATAATAAATGTACCTCATAAAAATAAAGGATCTTACACCACTAGAGGGAATATTCAATTGACTTATATTACACAACATCAAGACAATGTAGATTTTCTATCAGATCTATTTTAAATGAAATAATTTCTGCAATGGAAAATTTTTTAATTCTAAAATTAATTTTAAATTATATGTGGTAATCTTATGCTCTGTCTAATGAATTTTAATCATGGTCTATTTTTTAATTATATTCCATAGATCACAATGTTTGTCATCCTGTAAATCATTTATTTACCATTTATGATGACAAAACGAAAATTTTTAATGATGCATCGCAACTTCTGTTGCACTCGGAACCTTCAAGTCATATTATAGAAGTCCCATAATTATTTATAATTATTCAAATATCATTTATTGATTTTTGAATTTGTAATTTTGTTTTCAGGTTTAGTTTAGGGATTCTTAAATAATAATATTGAAATATCCTCCTTTCATGTATGTCGGTCATACACACTATATACTTTTGTTAAATGGAGAAAGAATTAATTTAAAATTAATTCAATGAATGTATATTTATTACATGTAGTACATTTAATTTTACCCAAATTATTTATGGGGCCATTTTGGCACACACTCATCTGAAGTATACATTGTCTAACTGCAATACACTCTGTGTAATCTTTTTGTCATAGATGGGTCATGTATCTTCTTACAAGATCCATCTAAAAATTGACAATGTAATTTGGTATCCAGAAGATGAGTATCAAAAGTACACATCATGTACACTAACATTATCCATGGACCGGTTTACATGCCATGTCCCTTGCACATGTATTTGATAAACGGTGAAAATAGTTCATGTCTTCTAGCTAGATTGTACACAACGTGTACTTTTACCAAATTATGCATAATTTAAAAATTAATTATTATACTATTAAAACAATATCAACTTGATATTTTGTGTGTTCATTAATTTTATAGTACATTCAATAAGATGAATTTTAGTACATACAAATCATTAATTATTTTTTGTTTATTGTTTAGATATACATATATTGTGTGATTTATATTATAGTTTCTTATCTAAAGACATTGGAGCATAAAATGTGACTAAAAATTCATTTAATTAATGTAATAATTATATTTATATTACATTTCATTCAAGAATATGATAAGACATGTATGGAACACATCTAAATAGTAAATGGTATAAGTGTATAATACATATTTGGTAATTCAAATAGGTACTCACTATGTTGCCATCATGGTAAGTATATGTACCTATTTAATTTTAAATAATTTTATTTATTTTTAAAAAATAATATGTAATTGAATCTGAATGAAATTTATATGTGAATTAAGATAAAATAATTGATTAACTAAAGTATATAATTAATTTATTTTATCCTGAAATATCTTAAAGAAAATTTATTATTATTGAATGCTAATTTAATTAAATGCATAATTTGTTGCATGATTCCTAATGATCAGGATTTTATAATTGACCATTGAATGTGATATATTTCATTAAATTTATTATTTAATTATAATTTTTGCATGAATTCCATTTCTCCTCTTATTATGTAAGCATTTGCTTGTTAATTGATTTTTTTGGTGTAAACAATTTTCCCTCACATGGGTGTGAATATTCGAAAATGTAATTATTGGAGTTACCATGTCAGTTGAGGAAGTTCAAGTTTAGGGCTATGATAAAACAAATCCATGAGAGATACATAAGTGGATAGGTGGAAAACAATAGAACATAAAATAAATTGTTCAAGGTGTTTTTCCCTCAGTTAATAGTTAGTTTGTCATCCAATAAATAAACTTACAATAGTAAAAGTATAATGAAACTGATCCTTTTGTTTTCAAACCACCCAAAAATACATAATCAGATGTTATTTCTAAAATTTATTCTGAACTTATTTCAAAATTTTATTCATATGAGGAATCCACTCATGAAAATATTTATGAAGTTTTTTATTAAGCATATTGGTAAACTATTATTGATGAACATACTTTTGAAATCTCCTTACATTAGTTTTTTCTTATGAATCATCATAGTGATAATATTATTGGTGATGTAGATAATCTTTTTAGAACAATAATTTCATGTATAAATGAAATTTTAGATCTTTCATTTTTTTTAAAATTTAATCATAAGTGTCACAATGAGAACATAGGTGTAGAAAATTCGATTAAATTAATTTTAGATGAACTCAATTAGTTTAAAATGAAAAATGTTTGGACATTGGTTGAAGGGCCAAATTCTAGTTTTATAATTGGATTAAAATGATTTTTTAGAACAATTATTATGAAAATGGCATAATAGTTACAAATAAAGAAAAACAAGTTACTAAATGTTATAAACCAAAAGGGGGAATAGATTGTGGTGATACCTATACACTGGTATCAAGACTTGAACATTAAATATATCTATAGATTTTATATCATTCATTCATTTTAATATATTTCAAATGGATGTGAAGTTTGATTTCTTTAATTGAGATTTTCATGACATGTTTATGTATAAAAACCCCCTAGTTTTTAAAATAAAAAACATTCTGAACATGTTTATAAAAACAATAATTTTCTCGTTGGAGTTAAACATCCCCTAGTTCTTGATATGATAATTTAACAAGATATTTTGATACATAAAATCATTTTTAAGGGAGTTACAAATCTAAATATTCATATAAAATAATTTAATATATGTATTATGATTGTAAAAATATATGTTGTTGAAAATATATTTTTTTAATATAGAAATTATTTGAAAAATTCCATTGTGGATGTTATGAAATCTCTATTTAAAATATTATTTATGGGTGAGTTACAATACATTCTAGGTTTTCAAATTTGTTTTAAAATTTTGGGAAAACAATAATGATATTCTACATCTCATTTTAATATATTAAATCTCTTATTATGAAATCTATGAATGACAAAACAAATCTAATTAGTACTCCCATTGGGTCATCCAATACTTTAGATCTTGACGATGCTGGGAAAAAAAGTTGATAAAAAGAATTTTAGTGGTATGACTGAAGGTTTTCATTACTCAAAATTCTGTCATCAAGACGTTATATTTTCAACATACATTCATGACTGATATCATTCAATTAAAATATTATCTCATATTAAATATATAAAATTAATTCCTTGTTATCTTAAGGGAACACTTGATTTAGGCTTATTGTATTCTTCTAGAAAATATTTTGAACTAAAAATTATTTCATATGTGTATATTGGTGGATGTAAAATGGTTATGAAATGTACTTCTGGAACATTTCATTACATAAGAGAATCATTAGATTAACGGTTATGTATAAAACCATAATATGTAGATAATTCCACAATTAATGCCAAATATGTCATATTTGAATGTTTCTGGGGCCATGTGTTATAGATGCAACAGACACACACTAACTTTGGAATTAGTTTTAATAAAACTCGTTTTTTGTGGTAACAGAAGTTACATTAAACTTTAAAAAAACCTAAAAAACATATACATGCTAATCAAATAAGAAAAAGACACTATTTAATTTGAGATCAGACTAATAAATGAGATATTATTATACCATTCATTGGAATTTAAGAATAAAAAGCAAATATTTTTATTAACAATGTAGTTCTGATAGATTTCAATACAATTAATAGAAGCTAGGAATGACCAACATGGGTCGATTACTCATATCTACTTCATGTTATAAATCTATTTACATTAATTAACGCCTTATCATAAGAGAGTAGATATTATTTTATGTTTCAAAAAACTTTTTTTCTTAACATTTTCTATTTTCTAAAATGTTTTGATTTTTATATTTAATTTTTCGGAAACAAATAAATTATTAATAATTTCATACCCATATATTCATATAAAAACTATCTGAATCAAACAATAATTATAAATTATTCTATAGAGTCAAATTTTTTTGCATAACCATATTATGTTATAAAAATATATCTGCATAAAAATTTATTAACAATTCATCGACTAAAAATTAAAAAAAATACTGGGACAATATTTTGATATAAAATATATCATAATCAGTTTTATTTACAAAAACCAATAAGATCAGTTTGATCGTACCGATGAAAATTTTCTACTCCAAAATTTATTCAAATTTTTTGTTTTTACAATGACTAAATATATTAGTTATAAATGTTCTTGTTTAGTTATTCT
The DNA here is from genome assembly GCA_963277665.1 of Viscum album. NCBI lineage: Eukaryota > Viridiplantae > Streptophyta > Magnoliopsida > Santalales > Viscaceae > Viscum > Viscum album. Next base: position 992,861,691 of record OY728139.1, on the reverse strand, counting down.
ATTAGTTTTAATAGTTTTTATTGTTATCCTACTTATATGTTTACAAATTGGATTGATACTCATTCCAATGAAATTATTTCTTGAAATAATGATGAATTCTATATAAAATTTATAGAATTTCTTCAATTAATACAGGATCTTCAGATAAGATGAGGTATTTTAATTAGATCCATTGAAATTCATGGAATTCTAACAATCAATGTCATTCCTATATTAGGGTGGTAAAATATGGGTCCCTCATCGGTTCTCCAGAACTTTTCTCTTGATATTAACACACTTTAATGTGTTGAATTTAGTGTTTTGGAATTTTATTGATCGCCAGTTCATGTCTCTATACAGTGGAAACATTAGAGTAATTTTTCTAGAGTAAAGTATAAAGGTAATGAATTATTGAGATAAAAATGTATGAAATGTATGATTCAATTATTAAAATTATCATTATTATTGAAGGTTGATAAAATTTTTGTGTAGAAAAACGAGATAAGGATTTTGATTTACATTTTCATGAAATTATAAGAGTGTTTTATTATAAATTTTGGGAAGAAATTAGAGGAATATGAATTAGGGAATGAAGTGGGAAATGAAGAGGAAAGAGAAGAAGAGGAATATGAAGATGTTGAAGAAGATGATGATGAAGAAAAAGATAAAATGTTGAATATTCAAAAGAAAAGAAAAAATTTGACTCATCATCATCATAATATCCTCTACATTATTAATTAGATAAGGTTAATGGCTTAGAAGAAATGAAAGGAAAACATAGGAGTCATCATCATATAAAACTCCTCTACCATTCCCAATTAGATAAGGGAAAGGTTGAGAATGATGAAAAACCAGATGTAGAATCCCCCATACCAAATACTCTTAAAGATTTATCAAGTCTGTCAAACTATAAAGGGATTTTTCGTCAAAATGTTTTAAATATATTTTCCAACCCTTGAAAATGTTATGTGATTCCACTCCATATCTTTCCAAAATAGAATCACGGTATAAATTGATAAAAATAGCTTAAATGAAATATTTGAATCTGTGAATGTTCTGAATGAATGAGTTGTTGAGAAATATTTTTTTTTGAAATCATTCAATGAAAATGAAATGTCATAAAAAATATCATATAATCAAATGGTTATGTATCAAAAAAAAAACAAGAAATTGATCATGAGGATCATGATGTTTAGTTAATAAATTTAAAGAAACATTATATATAAGTGGAATAATCCATTGAAAATTTACCAATGGATTTTTCTATTAGATTGATGTTTTTGGAAGTGTACAGAGATACAACATATGATTGTAATATATAAGTAAATGTTTTAAAGGAAATGTCTCATAGTTTAGTGTCAGAAAATAGGTGGATTAGAGTGTGTAAAATTGATATTTTCTTTCAGAACTAAGAAAAAAAAGTCCACCATGGATGTTTAAAAGCCAAATTAATATATTTAGAAGAAAATTGTAATATAGGACTATATCATTAATCGTAAATCATTGATTGAAGTGGCATCGAAGGTTCATGATTCATTTAAGAAAAATAATGATAACCTGAAAATATTGATGAATAAAGAATGATATTTTGTATTTGAACTCTTGATGAATATTTTGAAACATTTTTTGAATGAATGTTATAGTTGAATGAATTTTTCATCCAAAAACATTATGTCTGATTTTTTTCCTATTAAATATTTATGTATATTATTTATTTTATTTGATGAATTATACGTTATCTCTTCCTAACATTTTAGATGATATCCCTTCCCTTTTATTTTTTTAAAATAAAAAATTGGGCGAATTTTATAAAGAGGAATAAATATATAATGTGAGAGATGTTTATAAGGGGAAAATCCTTTGAATTATTATAATATGTGTGATATATTATCCTATGAGGGGAAAAAATTAATACATTTCATCAAATTATAAATATTTTATAATCTCAGGGGGAGTTAATATATTAGGTGTATCTTCAATGATAATAAAAGTATAAAGGGGTGTCCATGTATTTTGTTGTTATTATTTTTTCATTTTATGTGTTGTGTTTTGTGCTTTTTTAAAAAGAAGGTATTGTTGAGTAAGAATTCAGACATCATACCTATAAATTACATATTTTTGTATATAATAAACACTGTTTAAAAATGTAATTTACATTGTTTATATTTAACATGTTTCTCAGTATTATTTTTTAGGAAATGTCACTTAATACTGAATGTATAAATAATTCTAATGAAACAAATAAGAACATATAAATTTTTTTCTAATAAATCGGAATGAAGGTGTGTATGATAGAATAGGTAAAATAGATGTTTGATCAATGGATAGTGTAATTAATTACTGAAAAAGTCATGACCATCAGAGTAACCCAGGGGTGGATTTATTAGACTATCGTTTATTCAGTTTATTAGATTCAAAAATCTTTAAGGATGTTCATCAGACTATCCAATGATTATAATTTGTTTAAGTCGAATTATATCTATCATAAGGAATATAAAATTTAATTTTAATGGTGATAATCTAGACAAATCCTAACTATAAAAATACAAATCATCTTTCTCTAGCAATTTGACGATCCAGATCATTATGAGCACTCAAGTGAAAATAGTTTGAAGAAATAGAAACTAGATCTAAAATACCACAGTTGGAAAGTAACCTATAAATTGGAAGTAATTTTAATGGTTGGGAGTTTATTAAAATTTCAAATCATTTCATCTATGGAATACACTACATAAACACTTCATTCTTAGACATTGTAATTCATTAGAGAGTTGATGTTCTATGTATTCCGTGTGAGGATTATAATTATTTAGAAATAGTTTCTTTTCTAATCACATGTCCAATAATAGTACTGATCAACAGATTTTGGGGATTGGAATATTGTGAATCCAATCCATTGGATTGACGGATTTAGTGGATAATAATATAGATGTCAATCATTATATCAAAGGATTTATTTATCAAGAAATATAGAGTTGAATCTAATTATCTTATCAATGGTTTCATGGGGATTGGATAACAAAGACCATTATGATCCATCATATCAAAATATTTCTTAGTAAGGAATTACATACATTATATTACATACTGGAAACTGTTGATATCTTTAGTCAAGATTTCAGACTACCATAATTATTAAAGTAAAAGAATAAATTATTTTATAAGGTTGTATATCATTATTATTATTATTATATTTTGAATTTTATGTCTATACAAGATCTATATTTTTTCATGTTTATTAAAAAGTAATTTCTTATAATTATATTTACAATAATGTATTTTTTTTGTTTCTCTGAAAATGATAAAATCAGAATTAATCTGATAATATCAGGATCCATGTGTATTAATCTAATCATTTTACGATCTATGCATCTAGTTATTTTTTACATAAGTGGTTTTTTATTTTTTATTACTTTAATATATAAACTAAAATCCCCCCTTCTTATAGCCATTAAATATTATTTCTATCCAATAATTGTGGTAATGATTAATGGTATCAGAAGATGATTAGTGGTTCCATGCAAAAGAAAATTGTGTTGGGTGTATAGTTGAATTATATTGAACATGTTTATTGAATTGGATAATTTAGATAAAAAGTCAATAATGAAAGATCTAAATTGAAATCATCTTAAGGAAAATTTACATTTCTCACAATTATTTTGCTTGCATACACATTTTATTTCTATTGTCATTTTTTGAATTCATAAAAAACAATAGAATTATTACTATGTGATTAGAATAGTGTTGAAATGACCTAGAAACACACCCTAGGAAATTATAATTTATATCACTAAAACTCAATCAATGATTTTAATAAAAACAATTACTTATTTGTGGTCCACAAGAACCGCACGGTGGCGTCATTTAAGTGACTTTTCACTTTGCTCCAAATGCATGGGATTACACAACATTCGAACATACCTAGAATATTTTTATCCAGTAATTGTTTTATTGATTCATATATATTTTAAATGAAAAAAAATTCAATTTTCTTGACATTTCATGTCAATCGGAGCTTGTATGGTTAGTCTTAACCCCTACAAACATGAATTTTCAATTATTACAAAATATTTAATAAGGTAAAATCATATATTAAGCAATACTGATCTATATGAGAATTGAATTGATGTTTGGTTTATTCAAAAAGATAAAAAAATATTTCAATGAATGTTATCCATGCTTAGGACACCAAATTTGACGTCGTATTCAAATTTTTTACCCAAGATGGGAGATAAGTAATTGTATTTAAAAAAACTTTTACATGTTGTTTTCCATCATATTGAGTGACCCGAGCATCCGATAGATGCATATTTGATATCTATAGATAAAAAGGTCTCCATACTCATTCTCCCATGATTTCATGTCAATCCAAATGTGATATATTAGCATTATTTCATTTTATGTTTTTTGTCCCATGACTCTATATTTTCAGAGGAAACAAATATTTTGATCAAACAAAGAAATAGGTTTATCTGGTCGATGTGAAAATGAATCATATAGGTTTAAAAAGATATAATGATCATTTATCTAGGATTAAATGTTAATCAAATATTTTTTGGTTGGTTTTGACCTATAACCGTATGATTTTCCAATTATGAAAAAAAATGTAATAATGTAAAATCATACATTACATTATAATAATAAAAATGGGCATAAAATAGATGTATGGTTGACTCCAAAAGATTCATAATGATTCATTTAATATTTTCATTGATTTTAAAATCATTCCTAATTCATTTTCTTGATTTTACCCCCCAAATGGGAGATATTATATGTCAATAAAACTATGATATGATACTCATTGGCTTACATTATATCTATAAAACCTACAATATGATGGTTGTCACATTGATTCTTACTGATTAGAAATTTATATTTGATTTTTTCTCCCATAGTTGCATGTCAATTCAAGAGTGTTTATTTGGTATTAAACAATTTTATGTGATTATTCACTTAACTTCTAATGTTTAAGAATAATATGAACTTCAATAATACAGAGAAAATTAGGTATCTTTTCGATGTTCCAATTTTTAATTAGATTATAAATAATAGAATGATCACATTCCAAATATTTTATTTCAATCCAATCTTGCTTGATTAGTTTTAACCATAGACAGTTATGTTAATCTATGTTGATCCATATGGGAATCATATTAACACACAATTGATTCCATAGTATCATAAATGATTTAAGGAATAATATCCTATTTTTTTACATAAATCCGATGTTGTTTTCTAATTTCTCACTCCTATTATTGGAGTTATGTCATCTAAATAAAAATATAAAATGTTAGTAGTTTTATTCTACTATATCGAGCAACACAAGAATTCAGTGGATGTGGTGTTTAATCATACAGATCAAAAATGACTCAGGGATTTTTATCCCTTGATTTCATATCAATCCAGGTGTGTTTTCTAGGTATTAATCCCTTATACGTGATTTTTACTTAACTCCAATTATGAGGTAAAATAATCACTTTTTGATCATACTGACCAATTTGGATATTTTATCATTGCGTTGATTTGTCCTACAGATTTTAAATGACTTAATGTTCATTGTACTAATATTTCATTTTAATAATAGATCATTGTTATCTTAGGTTGTCACACTTATCCAAGAGAGTTTCATAATTTTTGAATCCAAATTATTTAATAATTCATTTTATGAAATTAATAAATGTAAAATAGTTCTTTCAATTGGTTCATCTATTTTGAGAATACAATTGACACTTGACATAAATTTAAAGATAAAAATCATTCATTTGTTATTTTCTTATGTTTTATCATCAATCAAAATGTATTTAGTTGTTTTTGAATCACCACTTGGTTAAATAACTTTTTTATTAAAATGTTAATTTGATTTGGTACTTTAATTAAAATTAAAAATAAAATGTGATATTCAATTTGAATAGGAAACCAAAATGATAAAATGAAACACACCTTTTAGATAAGATGCATTATATTGAACCATGGATTCTACATACATATGTTTTAGCTGGGGTCTACAAAAAAAATTAAAATTATAAATATACTAATAATGAATGTAAAAAAATAATCATAAAATATAGTATAAACCTGTATCATAGGATACCCTACACCGACACCCTGGATGATTTATTCACATAGTTCTCTGACCATAGTAAAATGCAGTGCATTTACCTTCCAGAGTTAATGAATCTAGACATCAAATCTATCACTCATTTTTTCATTCTGAAAATAGAGGGATCCCTATCCTTATTACATGATGTTATAGAATACTGAATCTTTTTTTCTTATGTTTAGTAATATACATGTCCATAAAAATTAATGCTGCGATGAAATCTCTCATCCCTATACATGGAATGTTATCGATGGTCATCTGGAAGTTATGTTAACATATCCTCAAATAGATCCTGTGTAATATAAATATATATATATATATATTTATGTATTGTTAATTAATAAAATAACATTCAATAAGAGTTGTAACCTCTGGGTCATTTTGATCTCGAGTTATCACCCATTGTGATGTTTTATCAGTTTGTGTACCTTGCTCCCAAAATTATTTTCCAATAAGACATAACTATTGAAAAAACCATATAATATAATAAATATAAATATTAAATGAAAAATAATTCTTTTTAAATATAGTACATGTCATAAGTTTGATTCATATGAGGTTATCCCTACATCAAATGATTACTAGAATAACGCACCGTGATCACTGAGATTCAATTAATTCAAATTTGAAACCTGTAAAATGTTAAATATTTTTTGAAATATATAAAACAAATATATGATGCATCACTATCGTTTCCTCAGTGGACGAATAAGATACCATGTCACGCAACTGATACTGGAGAACAGCACATGTGACTCAATCCAGTACGTCTAGAGAACCCACATTTGGTACCAAGTGCTCTCTGTTCCCCATAACATTACAATATTTCAACATTATTAAAAAATTTCAATGAATACCAGATGAAACCCATTAGGGATCACTCCCAGAATAGTCTATTTAAAACAATACCACAAATATAAGTGTTTTAAGCAGACCTATTAAAATAGAATGACTCCCTTACTTAGGCATCCATCCATAGTCAATCTAATGTGTCATGAGGGAATGAGGGAATGAGTCACAGTCATGTGTTGGCAATGGAAATCTATGGTGGTCATCAATGATAAGACCCAATTGGAAAATAAATGAAGGGGTACCCTCTACCATGGGATTATAAGTCTCATAAAAAGATATATCAACGGACTCTTCATAATAGAATTCCACCACCAAGGAAAATTCATTAAGAGGAAGAAGAGGTTGAATTGGACCCTATTGAAAAAAAATTTGTAAATAAATTTATAAATGTACATATATAAGTTTAAATCTTAATTTAAAATATAAAAACACATTTACATTCAAACATACCTCGACCGAGATAAATACTTTGCTATCTAAAATAATGTTGATATCGTTCCAGTTCTACTAAAATGTCTACAATTATATAAATCATTAATAGTTTAATAAACATAAACAATATATCAATCAAATACACATTAAATACCAAAAAGACAATATAATGGTTTATAAAGAGATAAACTGTTAAAAATATATTTCAAACCAATGTGTGTGAGAAAATAATATAATTCACTAGAAAAGAAAATGGATCGTTTCTTCTTCAACTATCTCTCCAAAGTATCAAATATATTTTTATCAATGATCTACAATCTGTTTATCTAGATATTGTGTAAAAAAATAAATAGTATGGGGTTTATCTCATTTAATTAAAAACACTCCTAGACTTGAAATCTTCCAAGAAACAGTCAAATTTTGATTAAATAGAAACGTGGTGAAAATATGTGTTCTATAAGCGGTGAAAAAAAGAAATGTATGTTAGTGCCTCATTGATCTCTATATAAGATATTTTTAATGTTCAGAAATGTAAACTGAAATTGATTAAAATTAGTTCAAATGAATGGATCAAATCAATTACAATTTAACAATATGTATTTGAACCTGTGTGCACATACAACCTCAATGATGTCGTTCAATTGGAAATAGTAGTAACAAAAATAAATTAATGGATAAACAATGTCATGGTTTTGTGTTTCTCAATTTCCATAAACATAATTAATATGAATCCAAAAAATATTATCCTCTAAAACATTATAATAAAGAGTCATTATTGAAATTCCATTATGTAGTTTGATAAATGCTTCAGTAGGTGTAGGGTAACCAAACTGTTATAGGTTATGTACCTATATATTTCATTAAATTCAATAAATATTTATGCAGAATGGAAATAGTACTATATTTGAATCATAATGAAAATGAATTTATAAATAATAATACTTGAACCAATAATGAAATGATGTATAATGGGATTATTGAGTATGATAATCAGTAGAACAAGTAATATCATGTTTTATCTTATTATTTTGTTTCCTATAAATGACAATTCCATGTATAAACGATCATCTTCTATTTGAAAACTAAAAAAAGCTTAATAGTAAATGCAAAATAAAACTTACTACAACAAAATTGGATCTAATCGATTATTGAACATGATTTATGGATGATAATTTACCACTTAGATGTTTTCCATATGAAATATAGTTCCTTATCTATCTGTCCCATTATAAACCTGATATGGATTTTTTAATTTTTCTTTAACATCCATATTATATATAGCATGGGAAGTATTATACTCATCCATCATTTAAAAGTTGGATATTGATTCCTCTAGATTTTCTGAATTACAAATACATCATTTTTATGTATTCAAATTCCACTCAATCGGATACATCCATCAATATTTTAAAATACCAGTCGAAATTACTTCAATAGTTCTTTGTACCAACAAATGAAGCTTGAAATCAAAAAATGAGAGTGGAGATACTTTCTCTATGTGAAAAAGCATAAGTAAAATCCAATCCTGTAAAATTTATAAATCACTCGTTCATTGATTTTTTTTAAAAATGACGTCTAAAAATTTACTCATCTCAATAAATGTTTAAACAACAATGGGAAACAAAAAATCCCAAATTTTGATTGGAACCAACTTCTGAAGTAGTATGTGGCTGTCCAGAATATTCATCCCTTAATAGAAGAGTATCCATTAAGAAACATGAGCATATTCAAAATTTAATGAAATTTCATTTCTACTAATCATATACTTTTCCACATGCATGTATTCCCCGTTACCATCACACAAATGTAAATTAAATTGTTTCCGAAAATCAGTTTCTTCTAAATCACGTCATGTATTGAAATGTAACTATTATTTTACACCAACAAACTAAATCATCCCCAATATATTATCTCAAAAAAGTCATTTTGTATGACATAAAGATAGTGCCTTAATATTTAAATTTATTGTAAGGGAGATTGAAGAAATAGTTTTCTCCTTCCAATTGTTATTGTGATTTGTACCTTCCCCATTAATATATGGTGATGAAAGAGACAAAAAATACTAAAATTCATGTACCATTAGAATGTTTTAAATCAAAATCTCTAATTATATTTCAAATAGTTCCATGATCATTGTAGTTTGGTTGAATTCCCTAGAACCATAAAATTAGAATTTGGTCCTCATTAATTTTTGTTAATGGGGAATAAAACATATATGTCTCATGAATGTACATTTTTATAATGTTTAATCCATATTGAGTTTTCTGTTTTGTTTATTCAAGGGAAAAAAATTATAATTTCATTCTACAACATGATAAATTTTTATATGTTGGGAATACATTGATTATCTATAATAAAATACCCTAATGTTTGAAAATTTCATACATTTCCAAATTTTATATTATCACACCATCAAGTCAAATTCATTCAAACCATAAATCAATTTTTTGAAGTAAACATTAATATTATCCCCTAAACATCTCATGCCATCATTATGTGTAGAATGTAATATAAATTATTGTTTCATTAGAATCCATGGAGGAATATGATACAAAACCAACACCATGGGCCATGAGTTATGAGTTGCACCAAACAATGCCTTTAATGAATTGAAATCATCATCTACCAACCCAAATCAAACATTATGATTATCTTTAGAAATATAAGTGTGCCTCTTATAAAGATTCAATCATGCAAGAGTGTCTGTCGGGTGGGTAAGCATATCACTATACTAATTTCTTTCTACATGACATATCAATAATTTAGAAACATTGAATGACATAAATAATAATTTCAACCTCAGATTTAGTGTAATGTGATGCATTTTATTTATATAAATAAGTGTCCCTCTATAATAGTTTAGCTTTGATAAGTCTGATTTCCACAATTATCATTCAACTTAGTAGGTCCATAGACAATACAATTATCCAAATGGGATTTTTCTTTTCTAAACAAAAAAATTTTGTTTGCAAATGAATGTATGGACTCATATGTGAAACCTAAGTTTATTTTAATCTTATGAGAATGGTAATATTACTCTATAATATTCTCATCAGTAGGAAGCATTTTTTTCAATAACACCAGCAATAGGATATAATATGTATCTGACATCAAATCGAAATTCATCAAGTGAAATAAATCCTTGATAAAAAGCTTTTTACTGTAAGCACTACTGTAAACATATAGTACAATTTTTTCATTATCATTTTTTTTAAACAAACTCAATGAATCATGATCCACATGAGAATGTGGATTGATCTCACAAGTGTCGTCATTTTTTAGGTTAATTACCACCAAATCCAACACACATTACATTTCATTATGCATTTGAGGCATCATATCATTCATCATCACATCTACATTCATATAAATAGCTTCTATTCAATGAAAATGAATATATTTTTCCCCATAACATGTACAAATATTATAATTTTTAGGAAACCTTTTCAATGATATGTTCTTCTGCATGGTATCTCAAGTGAATTGATTTCTATTTGAACATTTTTCACATATACAACTAATATTGTCGCTATAAAATCATGTACTGATGTTAATAAACTTTATAATTCCATCAATATATTCTTTATGCATTGTATATTGATGAAAATACAACTCTAATCCAAATATGTATCTCTTTAACCCTCTTGGAATACCCATCCTGAATCAGTAATTAGACATGGATGATAGTGAACACCCAATTACTAATTTCAGTAGGCCCTAGGTTGCGAAATATCACTGAGGGAATATCATACATAAAAATTAAATGCATTACCCTCTATGGGAAACATTAAGAAGAGAGACATAAGGAATACACACCAATAAAATCCTACCCACAAAGATAAAATAATTCCAGGTGTATAAATGTAATGCCATAAGAAACTAAAAAATGAGTAAGGAAATTAGAGTACCAAAAAGGAAAACTCAACTGTGGCCATGAATCCTAAACAGGTCATAAAAAACCACAATCTAGTAATATCTATCTTGATTTTCAACATTCTCTTACAGACCTAAATGGAAATTAATATATAAATTGGGTGATCATAATAGTCAGTAAGTAGGATCCTCCCCAGATCATCCAAAACAACAGATAAATACAGAATACAAATTCCCAATGATCAATAATCCTTTTGATATTGTATTGAATGATTCATGTGTGTTAAAAAAAAATCCATTACAACCCTCTACCCACATATATGGGTAAACTATCCAACGTCCATACTAGCAAATAATTCTGTTATTAAAAGAGAATGCAATCTGAGTGGGTAGTGAGTCATCCATCCCATTCCAACCTATATGTTATGGAAAAAACCATCCCAGATTCCACTGGGTTTCATTTTTCCTCCGAACATTGCTGTGGTATCATATGAAATCAAAAAACATGAAATATATTGTATATCCATGGACATAGTATAGGAATTAACTTAGTCCTAGGATTAACTACACTTATTTTCACTCTGACAGAAAACTCTTACATCCAATGACAAGATAACCTATAAGTACACAAGAAATTATAGATCTATATTAAATACATTTGTTTTTCTCTAATATTTCTCTCCACATTAATTTATTCATTAACTATTAATTAAAATTATTTCGATTATATTACATTATCTATACAAGTGATGTTCATGCACTCCAGGAATAATTCATCTAAATCCCTGGTTTCTCAGGATTGACATTACAATTTTCATATATATAATAACTATAACCATTGGTTAATCATTTATTAACCATTATACCTATTCAATAACATTAGGTACTTTAGGAAAACTTCATAACCTACCATTAAGAGATGTTGCCAAACACACAAATCTACCTCAAGTAGAAGGAAAATTAATGTTGATAAAACATGATTCCTAATCATCCCACAATTAAACAAAATCATTAAAAACAAAGAATATCAACTTTTATAATAACAATGAGAAATTCTTAAAATAAATTGTTCCATCAATGCTTGTGGAATCCCTAACACTCTCATTCATATCCCCAAGCATCTATCCATCTCATGCAAATGGGATCTCAAAACACCAACAAAAAACATTATGACTTTAGATGAAAACAAGAGTCCTTTACCCTAACCATTTATCGTTATTAAAAAAATCAATTTTTATTCAATATTTTATTAACAATCTCATTTATCATAGGTTCCAATTATGTGAAACCAATGGAATTATCTATAACATGTTTTATATGGTAATGGATGACTACACGCCCACAAAATAATTCCACGGACCACCGAATATACAATATGTTTTAAAAGAATATAAAAATAAAAAAAGAATTTTATTAAAATACCAACACACCCAAATAGAGTGCTGATATTTGAATAGGGAGACAAAAACAATTTCAAAATAGATACGGGAACAGAAAAAAAAAGGAAACACTTGAATATATGTTCTTCGGTCCCTTTGGGACCTACTAAAGGAAAACAACACCAACTACACAAGAACATTTATTATATGCTAAAAAATAAAATGTAATGTACAAAGGCAATGTGGATAGAAACTAAAATTCATAGATTTGATAAAACAAAAACGATCACTTGAAGTAGTAACACAGAATGAATCGGGTTTAATGAAAAATTACAACCTGTAAAACGTTTTAGGAATCCAGATCACTTAATGACCCATGGACATTGATCCTAATGATTTATTGGATCCCATTATAGGTTGATCAGCCATGTCTCTGAATTCGATAAATGGCCACACATCTTCCATTGGGAAGAACCACTAATGGTTCCACCCTGATCATCTCACCAATAGAATTTAGGGGCGTCAATGGGCCACTAGATGAGTCCACCGATGAGGATAATAGAACCAACACTAGTGATATTGATGATGAGGAATACAATTATCAAAATCTAGGGTCATAATAAGTAGATTGAACCACCATAAGGAAGAAAACCATCCACCAGCATGGTGGGGGAGTCAATTTTGAGAATCTAGATCTCTTTAATCTAGATAAAGTCGACCACCTAAGAAGATGATTTTTAGATCTATTCCATATATTGAATGTAGGGGTTGTAGGGCTGATGAATCCATTTCCCGAACCTTAACCATATAGCTACACACCCAAAGGGAGGTTTCCATGTATCCAGTATCGAACTAACCACAAAGTGTCACATAGAATGGATCATATTAATGGATGACTAGAATAGATTAGGAAGAAACATAAATAGATGTCTAAATATGAATTTAATTTGTATACAATGGATATCCAATGTGGAATCCAAAATCAAGAAGGACAAATGTAGAGACCCGAAGCCTAACGTACATGGACATTACATTACATTTTCGGAATACTTGATACATAATTAAAACAAACACACAAGGACCGTAATATTTTAGTGTCTTTGGAAACTTGGAACGTAATCTTCTAATCATGGTGAAAGATCTTCAACATCTCCCATAAAGATCTTCCCCTTTTTTTATTACCTAAAACCTTTCTTTATATCCTGGGGAAAAGAAAACAAATAAAGGGTGAGCTCAAATGCTCAGTAAGGGTAATCATGGATAGAATAAAACAAATATTATACATTTGAACTTAAAAACATGAACATAATGTTTAAACATCAAAAGCTTGAGTAATGACATAAAACATGGAAGTACATAAGGCATAGATCATCATAAAGAAACATTAAGCATGGTAAAATAGCATGGGAATAAAACATGTAATTGTGGCATCCTTTAAGCACTTGTTATGATTTCCATAGTAGCCAAGGCATTGCTACCAAGACCATCTTAGTGGACAGAGTCCCTTTCTGAATCGAGTCACCCTCGTTTCAGTCCTGTTTCACTGAACCGGTATAACCTACCATTCCAGCCATGTCTATCTCATTAGATATAAAATCTTTACCCAATGCATTGGAGGGAGATATAGGTCTCACCCATCTCATAATGAAATCATACTTACTTGTGCCACAAAATAAACATACATCATTCATAATAACCCAATAAATAAAATGGGTTTCATAAACATCATCACATCATCACATAATCCATATAAAAGAAATGGATATCATTTCATAATAAGAAAAGTGAAACCATGTAAATCAAAAAGACATTATACTTGAAACATACACTTATGAAATATTTTCATCCTAGATGGAAAATGGTTTTGATAAAACACTTCAAATGAATTCTTGAGGAAAATATCCTTTCTTCTTTAAAATCATTTTCATTTCACAAAATGTCATGAAATTATAAAAGAATGATATTTTGTTGTAATTAGTCATGAAATATTTTGGAGGAAGCTTCATGAAAATAAGGCTTTATAAAACCATAAAAATCCGATCACGCCGTATAATTTAAAAATAACATTTTTCTCGTACTTTTGTCGGAAAAGTCAAAAAGTACCTCGTAAAAGAAAGATTCCATACATACCACGTAGTAAAAGTAAAAAATGGGTAAGAAGGACATTAAAAATACATGAAATCATTTTTTATAAGACATTTACATGGATGATAACAATAACCCCAGTAAATATTTACGAATAAGCAATCTCGGATAAAAATTAGATTTGCGAAATTATCCCTTACCTTTGGTCCGATATGCTTCGTATGGTTCTGAACCTCCTGTATAATGATTTAAATTATGTCATTGACTTATTAAATAATCATATTCATTGTTATTATATCATATACAGTTCACTTATGACTTTATATTCCCGTTATTTTGTAAATTCCATGTTAAAGGTCATTTTTGGGTAAAATCGTTTCTTTTGTCGTAGGCGTTTGGACTTGTTGTTTCTTGACATTATTATTACTTATATCATGATTTACATACTTCAAGAATATAAAAAATGATTTATATATCATATATATTCAGTATATATATATATGTATAATAGAGAGATAAATGAAATGAAATACACCGTTCATGGAGACGGTAGTCCGTAAGTACGCATGAACGCTGTTTTCCTTTCCTTATTGTCTTGAATGGAAGTAAGTAGATTACATACATATATATATATACATAAAACCAGTAGCATTATTATGTTATATATAACATTATTATTAACTATATATGTACTTTATAATCATTCTTGAATGGTTATCATGGTGAATGAATCTCATCGCGTCGTGGAGACGGTATTCCGTACGTACGCACGAGCGATGATATCATTTCCATAATTATTGGATTGAATTGGAGTGGATGATATAATATTTCAGAATCATTATTATGTTATAACAACATTATATAGTTATTCTTTACAACTTTATACCCATCCATGTAAGGTGGTGTTGGAGAAACAGATTACACCACGGCGTGAAGACGGTATTCCGTACGTACGCATGCGTGGTGATTTCATTTTTCCATAGGATGGATAGAAGGTGAATTAGGGTTGTTTCATATTTATAATAACATATCAGTATGTAATTAATACTAATGTTATTACTTTATCATTAAAAAATTAAAGAAGAGGAAGTTGAAGAAGAAATAAATTGAAAAGATCGGTAATGGATATTACCTCTTCTTTGAAACGCCTCTTTGAATCCTCCACTTAGGGAACTAAGATTGGTCTATGAAGAAGAACAGGACCTCTAGGATTAATCTAGAGAAGTGGAGAAGGTAAATATGCAGGGCTTGGCCGAGCTTCAAGGATCAAAAGGATGTGAGGAGGAGGGGAAAGATGTGCCCTTTTATAAGGGAGGAGAGGGGCACCTTAGGAATATCTCAAAATATTATTTTATATTAAAGTCAAAATCGGGTTATAATGGATACAAAGGGTCTTATTTCGAAGATAAAGTGGGTATGGGTCGCAATACTATCAACCAATAGGATTTATACAAGTTTAGTTTATTATTTTAACCTTATCAATTAGATTTAACTCTAAGTTAAATAATTTAACTTTTACCGTGTCTTTTGTTTTCTTACACTATATGGTTAATACACTTACTATAATATGACAAAAGAACCCCAAGTTTTTTATTATTAATATATATATCCTAATCTAAGTCATTTGGCCAAACCTTAGATTTTTAGGAATAAAATAACAATTAATAATATAATATTTGATTTAAAAACTATTTTGTGTCAATTTTGACACCGTTTGATATATGATTTTTGTGAAAGTCATAACAGAATTATATGTTCGAACAAAGTTGATTAAATCACCACTAATATATCATAGTAACCTATAAAATTAGTGTAATTCATAAAAAGTCTCTGATTACATTTATTTGGGAATTTATAACATCAATTATGTTAACATTTCCTTAAAAGCGTAATTACTGCATCATCGTTGTGTCATAAATAAATTAATTTATTTAAAGTCTAAAAATTATAAATAAAATATCATTATGTAGGAAATATCTTTAGCGTTCTAGTGAATATTTATAATCTAATTTATCTATGTACAACCCCATATTAAAAATGTTTTAGTTATTAAAATTTGATTTTAACTATTTTAACTATTCATTAAATAAAATAATATTATATGTCATAATCTAATCCAAGTGGACCTAAATGGTAATATTATATTCATAAGGTTGTTTTTGGTCTAATTAAACTTATCCAATAGAATTAGGACATGTGTTAGGGTAATAGTAATATCATATTTACCCTTAGTTACCCTATTTACTATTAACCGCAGTAAAAAAAAGTAAACAGTTACTATTCACCAAAAAATTATTTTCATCCCATTGAACAACATTTTAATTAATAATGAAAATAATTTAAATTGGATTTTTGAAATTCAAATCACAGAAGTGGTAAAGTCCCATTTAAACGAAAAATCAATTTTTTGTAACCACCACTTTGTGGTTTCACTATTCATCAAAAATTGAAGTTTTTCAGAAAAATACAAAAATTTCACCCTAGGCTAATTTCGATATTACGAATTCAAAAATGAAGTCTATTTTACCAAATTCATAACATAGAAGTTTCATTAATTAATTTTATAATTAAATCCCGCTGTTAAAACAAATAGCGTGTTTTTAAGAAATAATATCTATCAAAAGATTGACACTCGTTTATGTCCAATATCAAAGTGATATTAATTACATTTACTACCATTAGATTAAATAGTAAAAATATATTCTATTTACACTTTAAAAACATTAAATATTCTAATTTAACCATATAGAGTATTGCGATGAAAAAAGTTGTTTTTAATTAAAATATAGCGTGTTTTTACTATTCATTAAAATATGAAAGTTATCAGAATAATATGAAAATTTTATCCAAAGTAAATTATTATATCCTGATTCTAAAGAACAATTAAATTTTGTCAAATTGAACTTATAAACTTGTCAAAAACTAAATTAAAAGTGGGTGCGCCATCAAAAAGCGGCAAAACTGCATTTTTTGAAAATTACTTAATTGACCCGAAAAATTTATTTTGTTCTTATACCATGTTCTAGAAAATGTGTAAGATGAATAATAATGTTATAAAATTCAAAATTTTGTTAATACTATTCATAACGGCTAGTTCATAACAATATTATAATAATATATCGTTGTTTAGTAAAACCCGATATTGCGTATAACACACGCTATCGAGGAAGGTCGCGATTGCGTGTAATACAAGGCAAGTCAAGGATGCGTGTTGTGCAAGCTCCTTTTGGTGTAGCGTACAACACAAGACATTAATGAAATTAAAAAGAATACTTTTCATAAAATCTCGGGGTGTTACATTCTACCCCCCTTAAAAGGAATTTCTCCCTCGAAATTCATTGGGGTTTTAAATGGTTTACTATTTGAAAGATTCTATGATAGAAACCCACATCTTAAAAAGGAATACAAAGACCAATCTTTAAAAACAAAATTATGAAACGTAACGGTTACCCAAATAAACTAATCACTGGGTTTCCACATAGGTGAAAATATGGATATGGAAGAGAAATCTAACCATCATGTTCTGATGTAGAGTGGTAGAGAACATGGCTATGGAAATGCCAGCAATCACAAAGCCATAAATTTGTGACGATCTAAGGTACCATCTGATTCATTGGGTATAAGGGAACTAGGACAACATTTTTGGTTTTCAAGATCATTTCCCTAAAGTTGATGAATTAAAAGAAATACTTACATGATTTTGGTACAATATCACTGTTGTTTGTGAATTGAACAATTTATACTTCATCCCTTAATGAAATGAAGTTGAATTTGTTATTCGTGATATGCTTGCAGATCATGTGATAGAATGACGGGTCATTCTATCTCTTTCAAACAATATGTTAATAAAAGTTATAAGTCCATCTTATGGTTAGATTAATCGTATATGGTTCCAAAAATGAACTTATAATTCATATATCATACCGCTTAATAACATAAAACTAATTTCTACTAACCAGGGACTTCATGTAGGCCAGTGGTAGGTGATAAAGGTCAGTCGCACTTCGGTTGTGGGTTCGATTCCCTCAGCCTTGTCTGACGCGATGGGTTGTCGCCCGTCCTGCAGGTTGTCCTTTTTGTAAAACTACATTACTATAGCATCACATGAAAAAAAAAAGTTCTATCCTTAAATAATACTAACTTATGGTCAACATGATCCATTCCAATCTTTAGGCTTATCCATAATACTGCAGTCCACTCTCTTAATATAGTGAAAACGATTACCTGAGATTTAATACCATCGTTGATCCCCATATATCGTAATACTACATTCTAATCGTGTTGGTCACATTCCAAACATTCGAAGGCCTTAATCATGTATTATCTTTAAAAAATGAATACCCATTGAACCTTAGTGAAAACATGAATGCAGTTAAAAGTTAACACTTTCCACATACCAAAACCCCAAAATTCTATATACTCAAACCATGATATCACTTAGTCCTTTTATCAATCATGAGCTCATGAATACTATCAAACATATTAGATTCTCTTTATCCCTTCATTATGTGCATATAATCTGCTTTCCAAAAATATTTCAATCACTTTTCATGGTTACTGATGCCATAAAATTATTTAAAACCACAATAGACCAAAACATAAATATTCCAATATTCCACGATAATATATACAACATTATTCTGGAATCCCATTACATAAACACATAATCATTCCACCACATCGTTGTCATATTCAACATCGCCAATGGTGATTGCATGTGACTTCCCTTTGTCCTTTGCCTTAAGTGGTTTCTCATATCGTTCATCACTAACCCTTGGATTAGGGCATTTATTAGCATAATGCCCCATTTCCTTGCACTTGAAGCATTGGAGTGTTGGTGTTGCGTTCTCTGTAGTCTTTTCTTTATTCACATCATTAGAAACCCTTTTTCCATTACTTCGACACTCAGCTGCTCGATGACCTTATTTTCCACACTTAAAACATTTTCTAGTCCCTTTAAGACAATCTCCACCATGATTCTTTCCACACTTTGTGCATAAGGAAACATTCATCTTCTTTTCAACATTATTCTGAGATTTCTCCTTGAACTCCATCTTTCGTTTCTTGTCAAAACTAAGAGATGGATAAGTAACACCTACTTCCATTTCTACCTTGATAGCACAACACACAATTTCTTCATAGCTACTGAAGTCTCTTATACCTAATGCCCTTCGAAGACTTGGTTTTAAGCCACTGAAGAATCGATCAACTTTACTTTCAGGTTGGATGATAATGCCAGATGCATACCTTGCAAGTCTTGTAAAATTCGCTTCGTATATACCAACAGATTCATTGTCCTTTTTCTTTAGTTCAAGAAACTCCTTCTCCATCTTTGTTCGAAGAATATGAGGGAAGTACTTATTGAAAAATATGTTCTTGAACTCGTCCCATTCCATGGACTCAATTTCATCTCTTGGCCTCATATTCTTGATAAGATTCCACCATTGATCAGCATCACCTTCCAAACGATATACTGCTAAGATGACTTTATCATGTTCAGAACATGGAAGAACTGAAAATGTCACGACCCCCTCCCACCAAAGATGCCCCTCCTGAGCTGGCAATGGTGAAAGGGAGATAATGACCCCCGATTCCCGCCTCCAGTAGGCCCCGGGTTGGCTACTAGCACCAAGGGTATGAGTATTCACAAATATGGGAGGCATTACCCTTTTTATTATTTTGGATCGGGAAATAGGACAAGTCAACCACCAAAAAAAGGGAAGATAACAAGTGTATATAAATAAACCCAAACCAAGACCACATGCATGTTTAAACAATTTTTATAACAAGGTACAAGTACAAGGAAGCTCAAAAGTACAATGCCAAAGAAAACAAGAGAACAACAACTGCAACAACTCCAACTGCCCGACTAGTAGGGTCCCGCACGGCCCTGGTAGTCCTCCTGGAAACCTGAAAGTAAACGTAGGGTGAGCATACAAGTATACTCAGTAGGGAAACCTAAAGCTCTCGTGCACAAGTGGGGAGACACCCTAAGGTCCCATGAGAAAATAGAAGAACCAGAAACTAACAAGGAAAAACTATCCACCCAGCCTCACTGGTCACACTCACCAAGTAACACAAACAAGTTTAGTATATATATAGAACAAAAAAATATTGGGTACCCCGCACCATTTCCCACTTAATTAGATGATGCTCTTCCTAATGGCAAACGTCCTGACGCTACCACACTCTTCTCGCCCGCACACACCTGGGCCAAACCACGCATCCCGCCCGCACACACCTGAGCCTCACAACCACACATCTCGCCCGCACACACCTGGGCCACAACCACTAACCCGCCCGCAGAAACCTGGGCCTCATCCCGAAGGTTCTTGGGAACGGTAAGCCTGCCCGAAGAGTCTTGGGCTAAAGGACGCCTCAAGCCATCACAGCCTCCGAGACCTACCCGAAGAGTCTTGGGTGTAAGGTCACCTCAAGCCATCATAGCCTATGGAAGAAGGAGCAGGAAGGATCTAGTAACTAAGGGGGAACACCCTCTCCCATAAAATGGGAGTGCTCGGCACTAGGTGCTTGACATGGGTGTGGTGCGACAAAACACAAAGATACAATTATATATATACATATACCAAACACACAGCCCATCCTATGGCTTCTTAAAAAGAGGATCTGAGCATGTGCCTCGGCACTGCTACCACAAAGCATGCATCAACAACCAAACAATCATCCCCCAACCCCATTTAGGTTTTCATGTTTCATGCAATGGTTTAATAAATTATTACTACTGGGCAACTATCATCCAGAAAAAACCATTCAAAAACATATCCCTGCCATCCACAACCAAGGTTAGGTAAAATGAAAGAAACCACATGCAATTTCATGTAAAAAAGATTATCACAACCATACAACATTCCATCATTCATTTATTTCAAAGTTCCACACATAAAACCCTTTCCACACACAAAACATTTCCGCATTTGAAAATACCTTTTACTTCCAAAAAACTTTTCATAATCAAAACACTTTTCATAAATAATGGCATTTTCCACAACCAACCACTTCCCATTTAAATCCCATCGTTTACAAAAACATTTCCCACAAAACAACCAAACCACCAACATGTTCATTATTCCAATTTTGTTCAACCGGGGTGATCACACAAGGTTTTCATTCTCATTTAATCAGCCAGTCTTTACGTGCTTATCCATTTTCCATGTTTTAAAAAAACAAACCACAAACAATTCAGATATCAATTGCGCACGCAAAGGCCACCAATGGCCTTGATTTTCAGTAGGCAAAGGCCTTTCAATCCAAAATCACAATCAGAAGATAAAGAAACTGGAAGGCAATAGAAAAAGCACAAAACCCCAAAACCTTCTTTATCCGGTTATTATCTTTATTTAAAGTTCAACTGCATCCCATGGAACAAAAGAAAAATATCCCACCCCGCATGTTGCAAAAAATAGAGAGACGAAGGTAAACCCCTACCTCAAAAGGTCCCGATCACGTCGCATCCGACGACGTCCTTCGGTGTCCTCCGCCTTCACCAAACCTGACAAACGCCTCCTAGGATGGAAGCTGGAGAAGGAAGGCCGGAAGGAAAGGTGAAAAGTCCAGGCTTAGAAGCTTCGTCCCGTCCCTACGATCCTATGGCCGCTGACGGATCGTAATTCGGAGCTTGGACAAAGAAGTTAGAGGAGGAAGACCTCTTGATCATCCAAGAGTGTCGTCGTGCGAAGAAGAAGCGATTGGTCTGGAAATAATCCGCAACCCTTTCTTATATAGCCTACGAATAGGTAAAACAGTATGTAGCGTGTATTGATGAATACACGGTGTGACTGTACACCCGTTACGTGTTTTGACAGGTCAACACACGACACGTCACGCGGTTTCCACACATTTTAAAAAAAGACGTTAATTTTATTAAAATGTGTGTTTCGTTGACCCGAGACATAACTCATAAAAAGGTATCCATCACTGGTCTTAAAATGACCGTCTTAATTACAGGATTACACTACCGCTGACGGTTTGTCATTCCGACACCATATGAAGAAGTTATAGACTTTTTAAGTTTTGATCACCCAAAAATAATAATAATAATATTTTATTATTATTATAATTACTTATTTATTTATTTTTATAACTCCAAATCAATCGTGATTTGGTCTCTTTCACGTTGGAAACAAACACTCCCTCCTTTTACATTTAATTCTCTTTTAATTTTATTCGCATTAATACCTTATAATCATTATTATAATATATAATAATAATAACTTACAAAAGAACCTCCTCAAACCCACGCCACCACAAAAGTGGCGCCTCCTTGGCTCCATGTCAACCACGCCCCACCCCTTATTGATTTCCTTTTTTTTATTTAACTTATTTGTTTTATTGCATTAATTTTTAAATCTTTATTTCCTTTAACTCTTTCTCTCTCCAATCTCCTTTAATGTTATTATTAATAAAATTAATAATAACACCCATCATTAATGTTCTAATTTAATCCCATGAAATTAGATTACTATAATTATTCTCATATTAAACTAAAATCATTCCATGCGACTCAAAACCATTTTATTTAATTGAATTAAATGTCAAAACAAAAATTAATATAACTAACATATTCAACCCCTTTTTAAAACATTTAATTTCATTAACCTCTCACACATAGTTTTATGCCATCATTGTCATTTATTGTTTTTCAATAATAAAAACAATTCATCAACTTATTTTATTAACTCATCACCATTCTTATTTTTAATAATGATAATATTTATGCTCATCGCATTGACCACGTTAAACAACCCCGTTGGATATCTGAATCTGACCATGCCACGTAAATGTCTCATAACGTCCATTAATTTAATTATTTAATTCTATTTATTTCTATTCCACACTGATTAAATTGAACCACTTTTATTAAATTAAAACCATTCATTTTAATAAACCCAACATATTTTTACGTTATCATCAGTATTAAAAAATTATCATTATAACGCACGTCGTGTTGACCACATCGATTTCAACAAGGAATGGATCGGAGGGGTCCGGGCCATTACATCAGATACCTCTCAAAACATTCTCGTCCTCGAGAATTAAAAACCATCCCAGAAAAAGAATGGATCCGAACAACCACCCCGCAAGATACCTCTCAGGGCTCTTGTCATAACAAGAAACAACTGACAACCCTAATTATATGACTTAGGAATTCCTTCTCCCATACCGAGATATTATCCGCTTTAGGTGGCACTGACTCACCTTCACGGGTTTAATCGCATCCACATTAATGCGTCTCGATTAGGAATTAGGTCTTCCGACTTCCATAAATTAGGATTTTCCAAACTTACACTACCCCCAACACCATACACAACAACAATAAACTGCCCGAACACATGGCTTGAGGAATTCCTTCTCCCATGTCGAGATATTATCCGCTTTAGGCGGCATTGACTCTCCAGCATGGGTTTAATCGCATCCACATTAATGCATCTCGATTAGGGATCAGGTCCTCCTCTCCCCACATGTAAGGACTCTTCACACACATTTAAAGGAAAGAGGGAAATAACATAGCATTATAGACTCATGGAAAACAAGGTCCAGGCCCAAAGCATGGGAGAGAATGAGTTTCAACAATTGAGTGTGATGCTCCTGGATTAAAACAAAACATAAACGAGAGCATTTAAGTAAATCATGAAACATCTCTCTCAATCTTTCGCCTTGCTGGGGTTGCCACTTCTGTTGCGTGAAATTGTCCGCGTCCCACTCCTTTGCATTTCTGTTAACGTCCAAGTGCCATAGATGTACGGTAAACAAGGATCGCCTAAGCCCAAGTAGTAAGGAAAAACTCAAAGTTTAATTATCATTTTATTTCAATTTCTTTCCCAGAACACCCAAATCAAGTAAAACACAAACATGATGATGCATGTACCTTCCCTAGGGTCTCTACCCTGCAATCAATATAGTCTCACTTGGTCGTTCGGTAGGCTAAGAGTCCTTGCATTGGATCACGGGGGCCCCTAAAATCCCGTGTCCTAGCCGGTCTTCCCTGGCCTATGTCACGCACCAAGATTAACGAACACTGTTTCCCTACCATCCCATGAAATCCTCACTGTGCCTAACTCCAGACTCCATCCTATCTCTCAACCATCAGCCTCTGATTCCATTCTGTCACGACCCCCTCCCACCAAAGATGCCCCTCCTGAGCTGGAAATGGTGAAAGGGAGATAATGACCCCCGAGTCCCGCCTCCAGTAGGCCCCGGGTTGGCGACTAGCACCATGGGTATGAGTTTTCACAAATATGGTAGGCATTACCCTTTTTATTATTTTTGATCGGGAAATAGGACAAGTCAACCACCAAAAAAAGGGAAAAGAACAAGTGTATATAAATAAACCCAAACCAATCCCACATGCATGTTTAAACAATTTTTATAACAAGGTACAAGTACAAGGAAGCTCAAAAGTACAATGCCAAAGAAAACAAGAGAACAACAACTGCAACAACTCCAACTGCCCGACTAGTAGGGTCCCGCACGGCCCTGGTAGTCCTCCTAGAAACCTGAAAGTAAACGTAGGGTGAGCATACAAGTATACTCAGTAGGGAAACCTAAAGCTATCGTGCACAAGTGGGGAGACACCCTAAGGTCCCGTGAGAAAATAGAAGAACCAGAAACTAACAAGGAAAAACTATCCACCCAGCCTCACTGGTCACACTCACCAAGTAACACAAACAAGTTTAGTATATATATAGAAAAAAAATATTGGGTACGCCGCACCATTTCCCACTTAATTAGATGCTGCTCTTCCTAACGGCAAACGTCCTGACGCTACCACACTCTTCCCACCCGCACACACCTGGGCCAAACCACGCATCCCGCCCGCACACACCTCGGCCTCACAACCACGCATCTCGCCGGCACACACCTGGGCCACAACCACTAACCCGCCCGCAGACACCTGGGCCTCATCCCGAAGGTTCTTGGGAACGGTAAGCCTGCCCGAAGTGTCTTGGGCTAAAGGTCGCCTCAAGCCATCACAACCTCCGAGACCTACCCGAAGAGTCTTGGGTGTAAGGTCACCTCAAGCCATCATAGCCTATGGAAGATGGAGCAGGAAGGAGCTAGTAACTAAGGGGGAACACCCTCTCCCATAAAATTGGAGTGTTTGGCACTAGGTTCTTGACATGGGTGTGGTGCGACAAAAAACAAAGATACAATTATATATATACATATACCAAACACACAGCCCAACCTATGGCTTCTTAAAAAGAGGAACTGAGCATGTGCCTTGGCACTGCTACCACGAAGCATGCATCAACAACCAAACAATCATCCCCCAACCCCATTTAGTTTTTCATGTTTCATGCAATGGTTTAATAAATTATTACTACTGGGCAACTATCATCCAGACAAAACCTTTCACAAACATATCCCTGCCATCCACAACCAAGGTTAGGTAAAACGCAAGAAACCACATTCCATTTCATTTACAAGAGATTATCACAACCATACAACATTCCATCATTCATTTATTTCAATGTTCCACACATAAAACCCTTTCCACACACAAAACATTTCTGCATTTGAAAACACCTTTTACTTCAAAAAAACTTTTCATAATCAGAACACTTTTCATAAATAAAGTCATTTTCCACAACCAACCACTTCCCATTTCAACCCCATCGTTTACAAAAACATTTCCCACAAAACAACCAAACCACCAACATGTTCATTATTCAAATTTTGTTCAACCGGGGTGATCACACAAGGTTTTCATTCTCATTTAATCAGCCAGTCTTTACGTGCTTATCCATTTTCCATATTTTAACAAAACCAACCACAAACAATTCAGATATCAATTTCGCACGCAAAGGCCACCAACGACCTTGATTTTCAGTAGGCAAAGGCCTTTCAATCCAAAATCACAATCAGAAGATAAAGAAACTGGAAGGCAGTAGAAACAGCACAAAACCCAAAACCATTCTTTATCTGGTTATTATCTTTATTTAAAGTTCAACTGCATCCCATGGAACAAAAGAAAAATATCCCACCCCGCATGTTGCACCAAATAGAGAGACGAAGGTAAACCCCTACCTCAAAAGGTCCTGATCACGTCGCATCCGACGACGTCCTTCGGTGTCCTCCGCCTTCGCCAAACCCAACAAACGCCTCCTAGGATGGAAGCTGCAGAAGGAAGGCCGGAAGGAAAGGTGACAAGTCCAAGCTTAGAAGCTTCTTCTCGTCACTACGATCCTGTGGCCGCTGACGGATCGTAATTCGGAGCTTGGACAAAGAAGTTAGAGGAGGAAGACTTCTTGATCATGCAAGAGTGTCGTCGTGCGAAGAAGAAGCGATTGGTCTGGAAATAATCCGCGACCCTTTCTTATATATCCTAAGAATAGGTAAAACAGTATGCAGCGTGTATTGATGAATACACGATGTGACTGTACACCCGTTACGTGTTTTGACTGGTCAACACACGACACGTCACGCGGTTTCCACACGTTTTAAAAAAAAGACGTTAATTTTATTAAAATGTGTGTTTCGTTGACCCGAGACATAACTCATAAAAAGGTATCCATCACTGGTCTTAAAATTACTGTCTTAATTACAGGATTACACTACCGCTGACGGTTTGTCATTCCGACACCATATGAAGAAGTTATAGACTTTTTATGTTTTGATCACCCAAAAATAATAATATTATTATTTTATTATTATTATAATTACTTATTTATTTATTTTTATAACTCCAAATCAATCGTGATTTGGTCTCTTTCACGTTGGAAACAAACACTCCCTCCTTTTACATTTATTTCTCTTTTAATTTTATTCCCATTAATACCTTATAATCATTATTATAATATATAATAATAATAACTTACAAAAGAACCTCCTCAAACCCACGCCACCACAAAAGTGGTGCCTCCTTGGATCCATGTCAACCACGCCCCACCCCTTATTGATTTCCTTTTTTTTATTTAACTTATTTGTTTTATTGCATTAATTTTTAAATCTTTATTTCCTTTAACACTTTCTCTCTCCAATCTCCTTTAATGTTATTATTAATAAAATTAATAATAACACCCATCATTAATGTTCTAATTTAATCCCATGAAATTAGATTACTATAATTATTCTCATATTAAACTAAAATCATTCCATGCGACTCAAAACCATTTTATTTAATTGAATTAAATGTCAAAACAAAAATTAATATAACTTACATATTCAACCCCTTTTTAATACATTTAATTTCATTAACCTCTCACACATAGTTTTATGCCATCATTGTCATTTATTGTTTTTCAATAATAAAAACAATTCATCAACTTATTTTATTAACTCATCACCATTATTATTTTTAATAATGATAATATTTATGCTCATCGCATTGACCACGTTAAACAACCCCGTTGGATATCTGAATCTGACCATGCCACGTAAATGTCGCATAACGTCCATTAATTTAATTATTTAATTATATTTATTTCTATTTCACACTGATTAAATTGAACCACTTTTATTAAATTAAAACCATTCATTTTAATAAACCCAACATATTTTTACGTTATCATCAGTATTAAAAAAATTATCATTATAACGCATGTCGTGTTGACCACATCGATTTCAACAAGGAATGGACCGGAGGGGTCCGGGCCATTACAGAAAATATCTTTTCAGTGGTACTAATCCATTTTTCAGCAACAAGTGGATCAGAAGACCCACTGAAAGAAGGTGGACGTTGCCTCATGAAGGACTCAATAGAATATTGTTCCCTTCTCTGCTCATTTGGAAGTCCAGAATGATTCATAGCTTGTGTAAGTATAGCAATCAGATTTTGAACTCCATCTCCCATAACATTGGGTTGTTCAGGAGGAAAATCATTGCATTGTCCATTACATTGATCAACACGGTTCCTTCGGGTTCCAACCATCGTCTAAAAACCAAAAATAATAGTGTGGGAGGAAAAAATCATGCTAGGGAAAACAACATAATAAAGGGGGAGTATCCTCAATATCTAACATCTCAGGTTAAATTCTATGATCGTTACCGTAGTTCTAGGACTGTATCCTATCCGTATACTTATCCTTAGGGACATCCCTAGACATACCTTATAAATATCTCTAGGGATCTCAGTAACGTTTTCGCATCCTAGTTTCCAAAGTTTGACTAAACCTTTCCTCTGATACCAACTGTAGAGAACCGAAGCCTGACGTAAACGGACATTACATTACATTTGCGGAATACTTGATACATAATTAAAACAAACACACAAGGACCGTAATAGTTTAGTGTCTTTGGATACTTGGAACGTAATCTTCTATTCGTGGTGAAAGATCTTCAACATCTCCCATAAAGATCTTCCCCTTTTTTTTCTTACCTAAAACCTTTCTTTATATCCTGGGGAAAAGAAAACATATAAAGGGTGAGCTCAAATGCTCAGTAAGGGTAAGCATGGATAAAATAAAACAAATATTATACATTTGAACTTAAAAACATGAACATAATGTTTAAACATCAAAATCTTGAGTAATGACATAAAACCTGGAAGTATGTAAGGCATATATCATCATAAAGAAACATTATGCATGATAAAATAGCATGGGAATAAAACATATAATTGTGGCATCCTTTAAGCACTTGTTATGATTTCCATAGTAGCCAAGGCATTTCAGCCAAGACCATCTTAGTGGACAGAGTCCCTTTCTGAATCGAGTCACCCTCGTTTCAGTCCTGTTTCACTGAACCGGTATAACCTACCATTCCAGCCATGTCAATCTCATGAGATATAAAATCTTTACCCAATGCATTGGAGGGAGATATAGGTCCCACCCATCTCATAATGAATTCATTCTTACTTGTGCCACAAAATAAACATACATCATTCATAATAACCCAATAAATAAAATGGGTTTCATAAACATCATCACATCATCACATAATCCATAGAAAAGAAATGGATATCATTTCATAATAAGAAAAGTGAAACCATGTAAATCATAAAGACATTATACTTGAAACATACACTTATGAAATATTTTCATCTTAGATGGAAAATGGTTTTGATAAAATACATGAAATGAATTCTTGAGGAAAATATCCTTTCTTCTTTAAAATAATTTTCTTTTCACAAAATGTCATGAAATTATAAAAGAAAGAGATTTTTTGTAAATATTCATGAAATCTTTTGGTGGAAGCTTCATGAAAATAAGGCTTTATAAAACCGTAAAAATTCGTTCATGCCGTATAAGTTAAAAATAACATTTTTCTCGTACTATTGTCGGAAAAGTCAAAAAGTACCTCGTAAAAGAAAGATTCCATACATACCACGTAGTAAAAGTCAAAAATGGGTAAGAAGGACATTAAACATACATGAAAGAATTTTTATAAAACATGGACATGGATAATAACAATAACCGCAGTAAATACTTATGAATAAGCAATCTCGGATAAAAATGAGATTTACGAAATTATCCCTTACCTTAGGTCCGATATTCTTCGTATGGTTCTGAACCTCCTATATAATGATTTAAATTATGTCATTGACTTATTACATAATCATATTCATTGTTATTATATCATATACATTTCACTTATTACTTTTTATTACCCGTTATTTTGTAAATTCCATGTTAAAGGTCATTTTTGGGTAAAATCGTTTCTTTTGTCGTAGGCGTTTGGACTTGTTGTTTCTTGACATTATTATTACTTATATCATGATTTACTTACTTCCAGAATATAAAACATGATTTATATATCATATATATTCAGTATATATATATATATAATAGAGAGATAAATGAAATGAAACACACCGTTCATGGAGACAGTAGTCGGTACGTACGCATGAACGCTGTTTTCCTTTCCTTATTGTCTTGAATGGGAGTAAGTAGATTACATACATATATATATATACATAAAACCAGTAGAATTATAATGTTATATATACCATTATTATTAACTATATATATACTTTATAATCATTCTTGAATGGTTATCATGGCGAATGAATCTCATCGCGTCGTGGAGACGGTATTCCGTACGTACGCACGAGCGATGATATCATTTCCATAATTATTGGATTGAATTGGAGTGGATGATATAATATTTCATAATCCTTATGATGTTATAACAACATTATATTTTTATTCTTTACATCTTTATACCCATCCATGTAAGGTGGTGTTCGAGAAACAGATTACACCACGGCGTGGAGACGGTATTCCGTACGTACGCACGCGCGGTGATTTCATTTTTCAGTAGGATGGATAGAAGGTGAATTATGGTGGTTTCATATTTATAATAACATATCAGTATGTAAGTAATACTGATGTTATTACGTTATCATGAAACAACTAAATAAGAAGAAGTTGAAGAAGAAAGAAATTAAAAAGATCAGTAATGGATATTACCTCTTCTTTGAAATGCCTCTTTGAATGCTTCACTTAGGGAACTAAGATTGGTCTTTGAAGAAGACCAGGACCTCTATGATTATTCTAGGGAAGTGGAGAAGGGAAATAGGAAGGGCTTGGCCGAGCTTCAAGGCCCAAAAGGATGTGAGGAGGAGGGGGAAGAGGTGCCCTTTTATAAGGGAGGAGAGGGGCACCTTAGGAATATCTCAAAATATTATTTTATATTAAAGTCGAAATCGGTTTATGATGGTTCCAAAGGGTCTTATTTCGAATCTAAATTGGGGATGGGTCTAAATCCTATCAACCAATAGGATTTAGAGAAGTTTAGGTTATTATTTTAACCTTATCAATTAGATTTAACTCTAAGTTAAATAATTTAACTTTTACCGTGTCTTTTGTTTTCTTACACTATATGGTTAATACACATACTATAATATGCCAAACGAACCCCAAGTTGTTTATTATTAATATATATATCCTTATCTAAGCCATTTGGCTGAACCTTAGATTTTTATGAATAAAATAACAATTAATAATGTAATATTTGATTTAAAAACTATTTTGTGTCAATTTTGACACTATTTGATATATGATTTTTGTGAAAGTAATAACAGAATTATATGTTCGAACCAAGTTTCTTACATAAACAATAATATATCATAGAAACTTAGAAAATTAGTGTAATTCATAAAAAGTCTCAAATTAAATTTATTTTGGAATTTATAACATCAATTATGTTAACATTTCCTTAAAGGGGTAATTACTGCATCATCGTTGTGTCATAAATAAATTAATTTATTTAAAGTCTAAAAATTATAAATAAAATATAATTATGTAGGAAATATTTTTATCTTTCTAATGAATATTTATAATCTAATTTATCTTATGTATAACCCCATATTAAAAATGTTTTAGTTATTAAACTTTGATTTTAACTATTTTAACTATTCATTAAATAAAATAATATTAAATGTCATAATCTAATCCAAGTGGACCAAAATGGTCATATTATATTCATAAGGTTGTTTTTGGTCGAATTACACTTATCCAATAGAATTAGGACATGTGTTAGGGTAATAGTAATATCATATTTACCCTTAGTTACCCTATTTACTATTAACCGCGGTAAAAAAAAGTAAAAAGTTACTATTCATCAAAAAATTATTTTCATCCCATTGAACCACATTTTACATAATAATGAAAATCATTTAAATTGTATTTTTGAAATTCAAATCACAGAAGTGGTAAAGTCCCATTTAAATGAAAAATCAATTTTTTGTAACCACCACTTTGTGGTTTCACTATTCATAAAAAATTAATGTTTTTCAGAAAAATACCAAAATTTCACCCAAGGATAATTTCGATATTCCGAATTCAAAAATGAAGTCTATTTTACCAAATTCATAACATAGAAGTTTCATTAATTAATTTTATAATTAAACCCCGCTGTTAAAACAAATAGCGTGTTTTTATGAAATAATATCTATCAATAGATTAACACTCATTTATGTTCAATCTCAAAGTGATATTAATTAAATTGACTACCATTATATTAAATGGTAAATATATATTCTATTTGCACTTTAAAAACATTAAATATTCTAATTTAACCATATAATGTATTGCGATGAAAAAAGTTGTTTTTAATTAAAATATAGAGTGTTTTTACTATTCATTAAAATATGAAAGTTATCAGAACAATATGAAAAATTTATCCAAAGTAAATTTTTATATCCTGATTCTAAAGAAAAATTAAATTTTGTCAAATTGAACTTATAAACTTGTCAAAAACTAAATTTAATGTGGGTGTGCCATCAAAAGGCGGCAAAACTGCATTTTTTTAAAAATACTTAATTGACGTGAAAAATTTATTTTCTTCTTATACCATGTTCTAGAAAATGTGTAAGATGAATAATAATGTTATAAAATTCAAAATTTATTTAATACTATTCATAACGGCTAGTTCATAACAATATTATAATAATATATCGTTGTTTAGTAATACACAGTATTGCGTATAACACACGCTATCGAGGAAGGTTGCGATTGCGTGTAATACAAGGAATGCCAAGGTTGCGTGTTGTGCAATCTCCTTTTGGTGTAGCGTACAAAACAAGACATTAATGAAATTAAAAAGAATACTTTTCATAAAATCTCAGGGTGTTACAACAAACAATTTAAAGGGCTACGTAAATCTTCTCAAGCAGTAAAATAATACAAAAATCCCAATGATATTAAAATGATAAAATATTAAATATTAAATATAATGTATTTTAAAAAATATAAATGGATTAACAATTTATATGGGTTAATTTCAATTTTTAACATGAAATAAATGAATACCCAATTTAAAAAACCTCCACCATTTATAATTTGAAATTAGTGATGTTATATCACATATATGTTATTCAAGTGGAGAAACGTTCATGATATCTAAGAAATTATTGATCATGGATAATGATTTATCCACTATAGGACTATCAGTTATGTTTTAATCCATGTTTATCTTGCGTACACACACTTCTCCACCTTCAATAAATTCATTAATAAAATGAATCTAAATATCTATGTTCTTTGACCTATCATGCCACAATAAAGTTTTAGAAAAATGAAGGAAAGATTATGAATCAAAATGTTCAAAAATAATATGAATTACTTATTATAAGTTCATAAATTAATCCCTTAGTATATTTGGATTATTTTTATACTTTTTCAGTTCTATGTACTCGGTTGTAGTGCTCGAGACTGTCATCATCGAATTAATATTGAACATACAAGATATAGGTCCTCCACATGATGTAATGATATAAATTGTTTTTGATTTCATTGTATCAACATTTCAAATGTAGTCAGAATCCACATAACCCGTGTCTAATAAAAAAATAAATAAAATTATAACCACAGAAAATTGAAAGTGATGATGTAGAAGAAATGTACCGCAACCACCTTTTAATAGAATGGAAATGTGTCTCCACTTTATTTTCTATAAAGAATCTCAATGTACATGATAGAAAAATAAACATGCTGTCAAGTAAAAATCATATCATACATAATACATTCCACTACATTAGTTCATGAGATTATAATCATATATTCAATATCATAAGTTATGTCTGGTGATTAATATAATGAAAATTTAAAGAGATGACCTAAATAGACACTAAAATTATTCAAAGGTTAAAAAAATACCTCTTAATCACTATGAAGATATATAAAAATTGATATACATAAAAAAGATTATTCTACTTATCTCTAAAATTTTCCATGCTCATAATTGTTTTAGCACACCCTAGATCAATCATTTCAATAACTGAATTCAATTTATTTCTAATATGGGTGATTAATTTCATATCACTCTATATGAGTAACATGTCATAAATACAGAGAGGTAAATAAAAAATGAATTTATTTGACATATTTAAACAATACAAATGAATGATACTGTCTCCTAATGAAACCATTTTCTTTCATGAAAGAATCAAAAATCTTATAACATTGTATTTATTTTTACTTTAACCAATATAATGATTTATTATGAAAAAATATTGGATAGGATTAATGTCATATTAAAAACCAATATGATGTATTATGTATAATTTTTCAATTATGTCACCATGAAAAAAAGTAGTTTTGACATCTTTCTATTTTATATACTAATTTAAATGGATAGAAAAAGAAAGAGGAATTCTTATTGATGAATGTTTAACAACAAGAGAATAAATTTCATATTAATAATCCCATTATCATTGAAGGAATTTTTTTTCTACAAGTATAGATTTAAACCTAATTTTTTATCAAACATTGTTGTTTTCGTATGTTTTACATATCAATTTAAAACCAATATCATTGTTAGTAAGTGTATTATTGAATATGGACCATTGTACGGATCTTCTTTATGGATTTCGTATGATCATTCATAGATGAAATATAATGCCTATAGTTGCTGTCATTGAGAGTCTGATTGTAGATTTGGGGATCCTATGAACCAAGATACCATACCAAATTTAATAAAAAGGAAACCATATCATCAGGGTTGTTCCTAAAAGGATGTCTAATGACCCTCCTCTACAAATTCCAAGTGAGATGATAACCCCTAATTTCACTTTGAACGCCATCATCCAGAGAATCATCATAATCAAGAAAATATTATGGCTTCAGATTAAAAAAGGGAACATTAGGGGTAGAAGGAGTCTCAATAGGAGACTCAGTAACATAGGGAGGATCAACCACACGATCCATATTATGGGAAGAATCTACACTGTCATCAGTGAGAGGCTGGACTCTAGAATGAACATACTCATGAAACACCACATCCTTGATAATAATAAACATTTGAATTCTAGGTTTTTATCCCAAAAGATTTTTCACCAACACCCCCTCAGAATATCTTATGAATATTCACTTGAAAACTCGAGGCTTCTATTTATCATCCTTAGCATGAGTTTAGGTAGTGAATCTAAACACCCTAAGATGGTCATATGATAGGTTTGATTGATCCATTATTAAATAAGTGTTTTGAAGTCCTTTGGAATATCAGGGACTCCTTTTTACTAGGTAAACTACTGTCGTGATCGCTTCTTCCAAAAATTATAGGGGCAAGCCCGATCATGTATGCATGCATCAAACCCACTCTTTAATCGTACGCTTTATACGCTTATCTATACCATTTTTATGAGGTGTATGACTCATGGGTAGGTTCTTAAAAATTCAATCACTTTCACAAAATAATAAAAACACTATCGATAGGTATCAAATGACATTATCAGTCATTAATTCATTTAACTTCTTTACAAATTGATTTTATGTGGATTCCTTTCATGTTGTTAACTCCCCAAAAAAATAATATTTATTTATAAAAATTTAATCCATACATTCCATGAAATTTCATCTATAATGGTCACTATATAAGATCCAACACCCTGAGAGGTATTCCATGTATATGACCACAAATCAGAGGGAACATACTCTTGTGGGTGACTATATTTAATGATGGATCTTTGAAAACTAAGTCATTTAGACTTAATCATGACATAGTCTTCACAAAAGGGTTTGTTACTTGGTGTAACATGAGTGGGCTGCCCAAGCATGACCAATTTCTCTTGACCTTTAGAACTCACATGTCCCACCCAACTATGACAAAGCATTGTTTTGTAATTTTTATTGAAATAGTTGTTTCCCAACTTCATTATGTGTGTTACTCCATCCAAAACATATATCACATTTTAAAAGGATCTTTTAAGAGTCTTAGAATCTCCCTCAGAGATTTTAAGACAACTAGAATAAGATATATTGGAAAAAACTCTCCAATCTGAGATACCTAGTGAGATCAGATTCTTGGTTAAATAAAAAATCCATATCAAATCTAACAAAATTAAAATAGAATGGTCTGAGATATCTAGCATAGTAGAAAATCTACCCAGGAGGCATCATTTGTAACACCCTGACCCTAGTCACCTTGAGTCAGTTCATTATTACATAACATTGGAATCATCACAAGGAAGTATTGTATTGAAAGACCAATCAGTTTGGTATTATTGGAAACAAGATTCATACATAAGTTCAATATTACAGCATGGAGAAAATTACAACAAAAATATATTTAATTAGAAACTTCCAAGCCTCTTAGATTATACCTACAGGTAACTCATAAATAACCACATCGTATCCTAGGAAAATGAATCATATGTAAGGGGTGAGCTCAAACGCTCAGTAAGGGTACGTAATACTGTGAAAAATGACATAAATATTATGCAAGGTGAATAATTGAAACCACAAGCCTTTACTAATAATAAAAATTAATACTTTTATAGAATTAATGTGATATGTGTAAATGATTCCATTATAAAACATAATCATCGATATTCTACTAGTCAAATGACTACATGAACCATCAATATTTCTTCCATAAAGAGGGAATGTATAATGCTGGACATTCTGTAACATTTTGTCAAGACTCGGTCATGACATCTAAAAATTATTATGTGCTCAGCCAAAACAATATAAAAAATTGGGAAAGGGCCTTAGCCATTTCCACGTATAGTTGTCTCATGAGACCTACTGATGCATCAATAAGCTATAGTGGGCTCCACCCATCACTTACTAAGTCCAATGCATTCTTCATATGAAAAAGATTAAACATATCATAGAAATTTATATTAAAACTAACATAAGAAATTTCAATAATTTATCCATAAACCATGAATGGCATAAATATAGAACATCCATAGTCAAACATATCACAAAAAATTTAATACAATATGGATGTTTTGTATCATAACAAATCAACTTCAAATAAACTTAAAATCCATCAAAGATGTTGACATAGATGAAATCAAAATCCTTTTTAGAGAAATATCGATTTCTATTTTGAAATTATTTAAGAGTCACATAACTATATTGAAAACATTTATTTTAAAAATATTCTTATAATATTGTATGGGAAGCTTTGATGATGTTATAATGGTGGAAAATCACCACACATGCCATATAATTTTAAAAAAACATTCTTACCATAAATTTACTGAAAAGGTCAAAAATTACCTTGTTTGGAAAATGACGGAAATATTCCATTCAAAACATATAAGGGTATAAATAAATTTAATCCATATTCTAGTAAATAGTAAAAATATTTTGAATTTTTTAATGAAACATGGATGTGGATGATAAAGGGGGTCCTAGTAGATACTTACGTAAAAACAACCATGAATACTAAAGTGATTGTGAAATCAACCCTTACCTTGTAATTTTCATCAGTTGAGGGTAGGTTAACCTCAAGTATAATCGTGAAATAATTGTTATTAAATATTATAAGAATAATATACATGAATATGATATCATATATGATATTATATCATGGATTTGTTAACAATATCTTAGTATTATAGTTGTTTTATGTGTTAATGGTTTCATTTTCATTTTTATTCAATGTTACAAGAGTCATATTTTTTATGGATGGGATGTATATGATTCATATCCAGAAATATATCAAGTCATTAGACATTATTTTTAATCATTTTATTATAATTAGTCTTGAATGGATACAATGATGAATGAATCTCATCTTGTTAATGGAGATGGTAGTCTGTTCGTATGCACAAGCGACAATATGATTCTTTTGATATTAAAATTGTATATAATTGGATGGTATATTATATATACCGAATCATTATAATGTGATATTTATTATTTAATTCAATTACACATCATTATCATACCCATCCAAATAGTATTGTTTTGAATAACAATTAAACAACGACCTTGAGACGGTAGGCCGTACGTATTCACATATAGTGACATGTCATTCAAAGGATGGATATAATACGGACTATGGTTGTACCATATTTATAATAACATCACATTATATAGATTATACTGGAGTTATTATTTTAAAATGGAAATAACAATGATCGAAGAAGTGGAAGAAGAAAGGAACTTGAAAGAGGGTTGTGAAAACGTTACCTCTTCTTCGGGTTCTTTATTATGATTTGATCAAAAGGGCTTCATAGGTTGTCTTTTTGAATAATGTAAGGCTTCTAAGATGAAGGGATAATAGTTGAGATGGTATTTAGGCTGTGTTTGGCTGATCCCAATTTTATTGAAGTTGTGAATTAGTGAGGAGGGTGAGTTCTCTTTTATAAGAGGGGAGAGGGGCACCTAAGGAATTGCTAGAAATATTTTTTTATAATAAATTCTTATTCAGTTTATAATTTCTCAAATGTGGATTATTTAAAGGTTTAGGTGGTTATAGGTCAAAAACCACTCAACAAGTAGATTTTGGACAGGTTTGGGTCACTATATTATCTTTATCGTTTTTATTTAACTCTTGGTCAAATATTTTGACATTTTCCATGTCATTTTCTATTTTTATATTATATAGTTAATAAACATGTTATATACTTCAAAGTTACCCTTATGTGTTCCCTTAATGATAAAAATATAATGATATAAGTCCTATATCTGATCATTAGATTTTTAGGAATAGAATATCAAATAATAATATAATATTTGTTTTAAAAACTCATTTATGTCAATCTTGACAATATTTAATAAATGATTTTTTTAAAGTCTTAAAAAGATTATTAATTTGAAAAAAATTAATTTAAGAAATAATAAAATGTCATTTTAACAAATAATTTGATTCATTCATAAAGAATGAAAATACTGCATCATTATTGTGTCATAAATAAATTTAATAATTCAATGTCTAAAAATTATAAATAAAATACCATTATGTAGGAAATAGTTTTATTTTTTTAATTAATATTTATAGTCAATAATATAGCATATATAACCTTATGTAAAAATATATTTTCTAGAAGATATATGATTATGCCATTTTTCTATTTACATTAACTTAATTAATTTAACGTGTCATTATCACATACTAGTGTCTCTAGGGAGTCCCAAAATCGACCAAAAGATGCCCATGGTTGGACATTTATCATCCAATATGGTTAGGACACGTTTTAGAGTAATTTAATATTATTATATAATTTTTTTGAACCCTTATTTATTGAATTTACCCTTTAACCATGGTAAATAAAATATTTATCGATTTAATTATTCAAAATGTTTAAAAATAAATGATACCTATTTACAAAATTTAGACATCCTGATTTCAAATATGGAATCCATTTCACAAAAATCAAAACTCAGAAGTGGCAGAAATTAATTTAAAATTAATTGCTGCTGTGAAAACGAAAAAGTGTATTTTTAAGAAATAATAACTATTAAAAGATTGACAGTTGTTTATGTCTGGTTTAAAAGTGAAATTATGTCCAATGACCAACGTTGTATTAAATGGTATAAATATATATTCTAAATATAGTTTAAAACCACTCAAATTACTAATTATTCTCTATTAATTTTTTTTATTAAAAAAGTTTTTTTTAAAGAAAATTTATTAATTATAACTATTCATCAATACATGAAAGTCATCAAAAAAGTACCAAAATTCCACCCTAATCTTATTTAGATGTTCCGAATATTAAAATAAATTCCATTTAAAAGATAAAATGTATTAAATTTCAAAAGGTGGGTATTAATATTTATAATGTCTAGTTTGATTGGTCGTGGTGTGTGTTAGAACTCGAAGTTGCGTACAATACACGCTACTGTATTATTAAAAGAGATGCATACCATCAAAGCTTGGGGTGTTAAATTCTCCCCTCTTTCATATAATTTCATCCTTGAAATTTCTAGAATAATACAACATGAAAAGACTCTGGTGGATCTTCATCATAAGTTCCTCGGGTTTGTACGTAGCCTCTTCCATCTTATGGTTACTCCAAAGAAATTTTACCAGATGAGTTGTCTAGTTTCTCAGCACTAGATCTCTCATATCATGTATCTTGGCATGCTTTTCGCAATAAGAAAGATTGAGTTCCAGTTCTAATTCATCATAGGTGAGTACATTCGTTGGGTCAGGCATGTATTTTCTCAACACTGATATCTGGAACACGTCGTGATCTTTGGAGAGACATGGCGGCATTTCAAATGGAAAGCAACAACCCCAATTCATTGTAGAATTTGGAATGGTCCGATGTATGTGGGAACTAATTTTCCCATCTTACTGAAACATATAACACCCTTCTATGGATATATTTTCATGAAAACATGATCTCCTACCTAAAATTCCAAATCCTTCTTTCGGTTATTGACATAACACTTCTTCCTACTTTGAGCCGCTTTGATGTGGTTTTGGATTACCTATACCTTTTCCATCGCTTCCTCAACATTTTCTAGGTCTACATGTTTTCTTTCCACAACATCATCACAACAAGTTTGTGTGTGACATCTCTTTCCATATAAAGCTTCATATGTTGCCATCTGAATACTTGAATGGAAGCTATTGTTATAGGAAAATTCGACCAATGGAAAATATTGATCAAATATACCCTGAAAGTCAGGAGAGCAGGATCTCAACATGTCTTCTAAAGTTTGAATTGTTTGTTCTGATTGTCCATCAGTTTGAGGGTCTGAAGACTCTTCCAGAATCCTGATGTAAAACACGGGTCATGATCAGAAACAATTGATAGTGGTACTCCATGATGTCTAACAAGTTCATTAATATATAGTCTTGCAAGACGTTCAAGTGGTAGATCTTATCTTATATAAAGAAAATGTGATGACATAGTAAGATGATCAACAATGACCCAAATTGCATCGTTCTTTCTCGGAGTCATTGGTAGTCCCATGACAAAGTCTATCGTAATATTATCCCATTTCCACTCTGGTATGGGATGAGGTAGCATGACCCCTCCATGATGTTTCCTTCTAGCATTCACTTGTTGACAAACCATACATCTTGACACAAAATCAGAAATCTTCAATTTCAAGATGTCCCACAAAATATGTTCCTTCAAATCTCTATACATTTTGGTGCTCCCAGGGTGTATTGAAAAATTGGAATTATGAGCAGCATCCAACAATTTATTTTTTAGATCAGGTATATCAGGAACACAATGCCTCTTCCCGAACTTCCAAATTCCATATTCATACACAAAGTCACTTAATCTCTCATCATTCACAGCTTTAATCTTCTTTTGAAACTCGTCATCATCGGTATGGGAACTTTTTATCCTTTCTAGTAAAGATAGTTTTGAAAACATTTAAAAAATAATTAACTTTTCACCTTCCATGGTTATTCCCAAATCCATATTTACCAGATCCATATATATAGGATCCTTTTCAAATCTAATATTTTTCAAAACTCCATGATCTTTTCTACTCAAAGCATCCGCCAACTTATTTAT
Organism: Viscum album; assembly: GCA_963277665.1. Taxonomy (NCBI): domain Eukaryota; kingdom Viridiplantae; phylum Streptophyta; class Magnoliopsida; order Santalales; family Viscaceae; genus Viscum; species Viscum album. Next base: position 992,819,867 of record OY728139.1, on the reverse strand, counting down.
CTTCCCCAGGTGGTAGTGTATGATAAAATCAAAATCCATGAGTAGTTCAAGCCATCACATTTTCCTCATGATGAGTTATTTTGTGAGAAAATGTACCTCAAACTCTTGTGATCTGTATGTATCTAAAATTTTTCACCATACATATAATTTCTCCATATCTTCAATGAAAGGATTAAATCAGCTAACTGAAGATCATTAGTAGGGTAGTTTTTCAGATGAAGTTTCAGTTGTAGTGATGCATAGTCAATAAATCTATCATTATGTATAAGAACACAACCATGTCCTTTCATTGATGAGTCGACATAAAAAACTAACCCCTCAAAGAAACAATAAATCTTACTTCTTGGGTTACGTATATAATCTGTAGCATGCCTCACTAACCGTGTAAAGTTAGCCTCATACTTTACAACATTCTCATCCTCCTTTTTCCTCAGACTCAGAAATTGACTTTCCGTATATGCTTGATGGTCACAAGAAAAGTATATTTCAAATAAAATCTCCTTGAACTCCCTCCATTCTATATTTAATACTACTTCATCTTCCTTTGTGTTTTGAATCAATGACCACCATTTATCAACATCACCACTGAGAGGTAATATTCCATGATAACTTTCTCCCTTTCACTACTCCCCAAGGCATGAAATATTTTCTCAAAGGAATTTATCCATTGCTCATCCACTAATGGATTTGTACTCTAGATGAATGTCGGTGGTTGTTTCATCATGAATCAATCTAACATTGATCCTCCACGTCGTGGATCTGGGTGCTCCATATGGGTAAGGCTATTATTCATAACCTGAGTGAGTTGTCCCAGTATGGTGATAAGCTTATCCGCACTGGTTGTATCAATAGCTCCACTATAATTGTCTTAAGCAGGAGGAAAATCCCTAAATGGAGTGTGTGCATTGATAATGTTTCCATTTGTTCCACTAGGCTCCATTTCTAATCAATTTAACAAACTAGATTAGTTTATGAATCAAAATATATAATTCCAAACATCTAAAACACTTATCATAAATAGAACAGTTTATGGATATAATCCATAATCATAAAAAAGTTTTATTTTAGGAAGAAGATATTAATAAATCATTCATTATTGTTTGTTAATAAAATGAATATTATCCTAAGCATATCCCTCAGGAGTTTCGTAACCAAGAGTGCAGCAAGGTCTGTTATCGTGCAGCAGTTCCCATTCTAGTCTAGATCAAAGCGGTGTTTTTGAGTTTTATCCATAGGTACATCTGTGACAGAGCCTCCTCCACCTGCTCATATCCCGACAGAGATGTATTGTTTGGAAAACCCACAAAACCATTACAATAACAATTTTCATTGATGTTATTATATAATAATCCCCAAAGTCAATCTTAGGGCTATGTGCTCTAATAATAGTTTATCTAAATCTATATTCCATGGTTTTTACTAAACTTCCTATGATACGAATTGTAACTTCGTGACCCTAGTCAACCAGAGTCGGTGAATTATTACAAAACATTGGCATGATAACAAGGAAATCATGTCTCTATTGACAGATCAATTTAGTATTATTGCAAACAAGATTCATACATATGTTCAACATTACATCTTGAAGAGAAATACAACACAAATATATTTCACTAGAAACGTCCAAGCCTCCTAGATTATGCCTTTAGGTCACTCATAACTAACTTCTTCATATCTAGGGAAAATGAAACATAAGAAAGTGGTGGGCTCAAATTTTTAGTAAGGGTATGTAATATAGGAGAAAATGACATAAATATTAAGCATTGTAAATAATTGAAACCACAAGCCTTTACCAATAATAAACATGATTTATTTTATCGAAAGAATATGTGAGGAGTAAATAATGCCAAAATAAAACATAGTCATGGGTATTCTACTAGTCGAAAGACCACATGAACCATCAATATTATTTCAATAATGAGGGAATGTATAATGTCGGACATGCTGAAACATTTTGTCAAGGCCTCCGTCAAGACGTCTAAAAATGTTTAAGACCTCAGCCAAAACCATATATCAAATTGGGAGAGGGCCTCAGCCAATTCCATGACTAGTTGTCTCATTAGACCTACCGATGCATCGAGGAGCTATAGCAGGCTCGACCAGTCACTTACTAAGTCCAATACATTCCACATATGAAAAGTTTTAAACATATCATAAACATTCCTATTAAAACAAGAATACGAAATGACAATACATTAACCATAAACCATGAATGGAATAAAATAGCACATCCACAGTCGAAAATATCACAAAAAAATCAATACAACATGGATGTTTTGTATCATAATAAATCAACTTCAAATAAACTTAAAATCCATCAAATGATGCTGACATATATGAAATCAAAATTCTTTTTAGTGAAATATCCATTTTTTTGAAATTATTTACGAGTAAACTAATTATAAAGAAAAAATTTAGTTTTAAAATATTCTTATAACCATGTAAGGGAAGCTTTGATGATATTATAATGGCGGAAAATAGCCTCACCCACCATATAAGATACAAAAATATTCTTACCTTAAATTTTTCATAAAGGTCAAAAAGTACTTTGTTTGGAAAATGATGGAAAGATTACTTTAAAAACATATAAGGGTATAAATTATTTTAACCCATTGTCTAGTAAATAGTAAAAATGTTTAGAAAAATATTTTTACGGAACATGGATTTGGATGATAATAGGGGTCCCAGTAGATACTTATGTAAAAACAACCTCGTATAATAAAGAGATTGTGAAATCAGACCTTACCATGTAATTTTCTTAGGTTGAGGGTAGTTTAACCACTTTTATTATTTTTAAGTAATTTTTATTAAATTATTCAAGAATCATATACATTAATATGATATCATATATGATTTTTTAACATTTCTTTGTTAATAATAGCTTGGTATTATCATTGGTTCGGGTGTTAACAATTTTTTTCCTTTATATTTTTTGTTATGTGTGTCATACTTGATATTGAAAAAATGTATCTTTTTCATATCCAGAATGATATCATATCTTTATACATTATTTTTAATCATCAAATGATAATTAGTCTTGAATGGATACGATGGGTGAATGAATCTCATCTCGGTCGTGGAGATGGTAGTCCGTACGTATGCACTAGCGACAATGTCATTCTTTTGATATTAAAATTGTATAAAATTATATAGTATATCATATATACTAAATAATTATAATGTTTTATTTATTATTTACATCAATTACATTTCATTATCAATCCCATCCAAATAATAATGTTTTGAAATACAATTTCACCACGACGTGGAGACGATAGGATGTACGTACCTACATATGGTGAAATGTCATTCAAAGGATGGATAGAATAATGAATATGGTTGTACCATAATTATAATGGAATCACTCTATAAAGAAGATACTGGAGTTATTATTTTAAAATGTAATTAACAATTAAAGAAGAAGTGGATGATGGAATGAACTTGAATGTGGATGGTGAAAAACTTACATATTCTTCGAGATCGTTCTTTTGATTTGAACAAAATGGATAGTTAGGTTGGCATTTTTTATAATGTAAGGCCTCTAGGATGAAGGGAGGACAGTTGAGAGGGTATTTTAACAGAGGATGGCTGAGCCCAAAGTCTTCTAAGGTGTGAATTAGTGATGAGGGGTAGTTCTCTTTTATAAGAGCGGTGAGGGGGACCATAGCAAATGCAAGAAATTTTATTTGATAATAAATTCAAATTCTATTTATAATGGATCCAATGTGGATTATTTAAAGGTTAATGTGGGGATAGTTCTCAAACCATTCGTAAAATAGGTTTTAGACAGGTTTGGGTCACTATATTATCATAATCTTTTTTATTTAACTCTTAGATAAATAGTATGACATTTATCAAGTCTCTTTGTATTTTTATATTATATAGATAATAAGAAAACTATATACTTCCAAGAGACCCCTAAAGTGGTCCCTTAATGATACACATATCATTATATAAGTCCTTTGTAAAATCCTTAGTTTTTTAAGAATAGAATATTAATTAATAATATAATATCTATTTTAAAAACTCATTTATGTCAATTTTGACAATATTTAATAATTGATTTTTGTTAATGTCTTAAAAATATTAATAATTAGAAAAAAATTAATTTAACCAAATAATAACATTTCATTTTAAAATTTAAAATTCTTGGATGGCATCAAAACATTCAAAATATATTTATATTATCATTTATAATGCAAATTATTTGATTCTTTCATTAAAAAGGAAAATTTATCATCATTATTGTGTCATAAATAAATTTGTGTATTCAATGTATAATAATTATAAATAAAATACAATTATGTATTAAATCGTTTTATCTTTTTAATGAATATTTATATTAAAAAATATAACATATATAACCCTATGTAAAAATGGTTTTTTCTTGAAGATATATGCCTATGAATTTTTTTTATTTACTTCAACTTAATTAATATAAAGTGTCATTATCACATACAAGTGGCTCCATGTGGTCCCAAAATCGACCCAAAGATTCTCATGGACGGATATGTATCAAACAACAGGTCTAGGACACGTTTTAGGGTAATTTAAAATTGGTATAATATTATTGGTTTACCCTTATTTATCTAATTTACCTGTTTACCATGGTAAATAAAATATTTACCTATGTAATTATTCATAATTTCTAAAATTACAAGTTACCTATTTACATAATTTTGAAATCTCAAATCCAAATATGGAATCCATTTTTTCCAAATTCATAACACAGAAGTGGATGAAATTAATTTAATATTAATATTTTCTGTCAAAACAAAATCCGTATTTTTATGATATAATAACTATCAAAAGAATTCCACTTGAATATGTCCGGTTTAAATATCAAATTATGTACAATGAGAAATATTTTTTTAAATGGTATAAATATATTCTAAATATACATTAAAACATCTCAAATTATAAATTTGTCACTATTAAATATTTCAATTAAAAATATTGTTTTTAAATAAAATTTAGTAATTTTCACTATTCATAAAAATATGAAAGTCATTAGAAAAATACCAAATAATCATCCTCATATTATTTCAATATTCCAAATCCAAAAATGAAGTCCATTTTGAAGGATAAAATGTATAAAATTTCAAAAAGTGGGTATTTCTATTTATAATGGCTAGTTTTCTTGGTTGTGGTGTGTGTTAGAACTCGAAGTTGCGTACAACACACACTACTGTATTATTCAAAGATAAGCGTACCATAGAAGATTGGGGTGTTACAACATCACTTTTTTTCTATAACAATATCTTATTTGAGTCCCTCAGCCAAACATTAAAAGGAACTCCTAGATTTTATCATTTGGATATAACATCTATAGTCTAAATCCCACTCGTCATCCTGAGAACATTTGTACACATTGAAAACCTCAACACTTTTATAGAATTGGTTTGGAAATTTTGGATTCTCAATAGACTCTTTTTTAAGGTTTTCTATATTTCAAGTCATGTAATTTTGGTTTAATAAGACGTATTTTATCACACAGGTAGCAGGTAACCTCCTTTGAAATGTGTTTAGATAGATTTTCTCGTGATTGGATATGAATATTACTTCCCTTCCCAAATTTACGTTTCTTTTTTCCCTCGAAAATCCGAATAACCCCCCACATTCAAACCCTCATATTTATGTTTAATGTTAGTCTTAATAAACAAATCACATGAATGATATGTGGACATGACATCCTCTAATGTCAAGGAATCTCTTCCATACATCATACCATCGATAATATGTTCATATGAAAAATCTAAATAAATAAAAAAAATATGATGGCTTGGTCCTCATATTCAACCATATAATTTATTTTTGAGAGATCTAATAACATTTTATTGAACTCATTATTGTGTGTCAGTATGGTGCTTCCATGATGTTTCTTGAAGGTATATAATTATTAATTCTCATATAGGCGGCCAATTGTAGATGTCTTTATATATAGTTTTTCATTTTGATAAAAAATATTGGCTGCAATGGTCCTATAAGAAACCCCCCACATGACTTCATCACCTAAAGACATGGTTAAAGAGCTATGTGCTTTGATCAACATGTCACAATGGATATTTAAGTATGTTTTTACTATTTGATCATTAGTGGATAGATATACATGGGTTTTCATAGGTCCTATAAGGTAATCATCCATCCATTGTTGGAATAAAAAGGTTCTTATTTTTAATCACTAAAAATTAAAATCCTTAAACCCAAAAAAAATCTCTTTCATATTCTATATACACCATTGTTTTTTTTGGGTGGCACTAATACCACTTTGATATGTCAAAATAGATGATTAAAACCCCACAAAAATAATTCCCAGGACCACTAAATAAACAATATTGTTTAATTATATTTTAACAATTGAAAAAATAATTTGATTACAATGAAATTACATCAAAATAGATTGATAATGTGGGAATAGAAGGCAACAAAAATTTAGAAGATGAAATTTTAACAGAATAGAAATGAAACCCTAGGATTTATGTGATTTGGTCCCTTTGGGACTTACTTTATGGAAATAAAACCACGCACACATAAAATTTTATTATTTGATCAATTAAAAAATGCATTATAGTGGGAAATCGAAATGTAGATAACCAACTGAAATGCCCAAAATCACTAATATAGAAACTGTGCACTATAATCACCAACACAGAAGGAATCATGTTCAATAAAACCTTACAACCTTGAAAAAATGTCTCGAAGCCCAGATCACTGATGTATCCAAGAGAATTGATCATGTATCTCCATTGGATTTCACCAAAGGAAAATCTTGTTAGGTGTATTGATTTGAGAAATGGTCACACCTATTCATCTAGGAATAACCATTATATCCTCCACCAAGAGCTACACACCATTATCATTTAGGGGGATATAAGGCCAACACGTGATTTTTTTGATGGGGATGATAGAACCACCATTGGAAAAAACGATGTTGAGGAAGATGATTCTCTACACTAGTAGAGACAAAATGAAAACCAAACACACAACAGGAGGACAAAAAACCACAAGTAGTGAGAGGGCATCAATGTCGGGAATCTAGATCTTTTCTTAAAATATGATCTCCTAACCAATAAGATTATTTTAATATCAATTTTTTACATCAAATGTAGGTGCCACATGGGTGATAAAAACATCTACTAAAACCCCAAATGGCTCAATGCACAACCAATGGGAGGCTGGAACAAATCAAACAATAAACTATCCACACAACAACACATAGAACAACTCAAATCATTGGATGTCTAGGGTGGATTAGGTGGAAACATCCATCAGTGGGGTAAAATTAAGAGAATTGGTTTATAGTTGCAAGCCAAGATTGAATCCCAAATCAATAAGGCCAAACAACTGCATGGTCCACATGAATTTGCTCATGAGGTAAAATGAAACCCCAATCTAGGAGATATTAAAATGAGAAAATATTTAATAATAAATTTCACATATTAAAAAAAATTAAATTGGAGAATAATAAAAATGTTTTAATTTCAATTTTCAATATGAAACTAAATAATACCAAATTAAAAATCATGTCATTACATTATTTAAACATTCTCTATAACATAAGCATCAATCATCAACAGACATTTGAAAAAAAAACAATAATAATTCCTTTTATCACAAAAAATAATCATTTTAGATTCATTTTTGTTGTGAAATTCCTTTAACACATGGAATAACACATTTATTTTATCATTAATACTTACAGTAATTTGATCACTATCAAATAATTAGAAACATCATGTTTGTAAAACATGTCTCCTCTTAAATTCATGATATAACAAACCAAAAATTATCATATTTATGCTCTTTATACATATTCTTCAATTTCAAGATGATAAAAAAGAACTAAAACAATCTATAAAAATATAAATATAGATAGAACACTATATAGAAAAAATAAGATCAAACCGTTATCACGGTGCAATGAAACAACAAGAGATCACTAAATATAAACTAATTCCATTATTTAATCCTATTTCATATTTATTAGGTTAATTCCAACACTATCTAATGGTCTAAATTTGACACCCCAAGCTTCCACGGTACATTTCCCTTAGAATAATGCAATATCATGTGTAGTACGCAACCTTGAGTTCTAACACACCACAACTAATCAAACTAGCCGTTATGAGTAGTAATACACACTTTTTAAAAATTTATAAATCTTATTTATCAAAAAGGACTTCATTTTTGGATTCGGAATATCGAAATTTTCCTAGGGTGAATATTTGGTATTTTTCTGAAAAACTTCATTTTTTGATGAATAGTGAAACCACTAAGTGGTAGTTAATGAAACTGAATTTTTCATAAAAATTAATTTTAACGCTTCTCTGAATGGAATTTCAAAAATCAGAGAGACATGATTAATATCAGTAAGTAAAATGTGGTTTAATTAGATGAAAATATTTTTTGGTGAATAGTAACTTTTTACTTTTATTTAACATGCTTAAAAGTAAATAGTGTAATTAAAGGTAAGAATGATATTATTTTTACCCTGACACATGTCCTAATTCTATTGGATAAGCATAATTCGACTAGAAACATCCTTAGGAATTAAATATGAACCTCTTTGGTCCACTTGGATTATATTAGGACATTTATTATTATTTAATTCAAAGAAAAGTTAAAAGAGATAAAATCAATGATTAATATATAAAACATTATTAATATAGGGATACACATAAGAAAAATTCGATTATAAATATTCATTAGAATGATAATAATATTTCCTACATAATAATATTTTATTTATTATTTTTAGACATTAAATAATTTAATTTATTTATGACATAATGGTGATTCATTAATTACCATAATAGTAAAAAATTAAGATAATTATTATTTTAAATACCCAAATAAATATAATTTGAGACATCTTATAAATTCCACTAATATTACAGGTTAATATGACATGTTAGGATTGATTTAATTATCTTTTTTCGAAGTAATCATTCTGTTATGATTTTCAAAAAAATCAATTTTCCATATAGTGTTAAAATTGACATAAAAGAATTTTTAAATCCAATATTATATTATTAATTGATATTCTATTCCTTAAAAACTTAGGATCAGAGAAATTACTTAAATATTATTAATATATAATTAATGAACCACTTGAGGTTCTCTTGGATGTTTATAGTATGTTTATTAAGAATATAATAAAAAATACAGAGAGACATAGTAAAAGTGAAACTAAATAACTAAGAGTTAATTCATAATGATAATGTTAATTTGGTGACCCAAACCTGTCTAAATCCTATTGGTTGAGTTGTCTTCGACCCATCCCCACCATAGCCACGAAATAAATGACTTTGGAGCCATTATAAAACGAATATGAATTTATTATAAAATAATATTTCTAGCTTTTCCTAAGGTGCCCCTCACCCCTCATATAAAAGGGCACTCCCCCTTCTCTCAATCTCACACCATAAATGCCATTTTGAACGTCCATACTCTGCCCAATTATCCTATCAACTTTATCCCTTAATCCTAGAAGCCCTTCTTTAGTCAGAAATCCATCTCAAGGAGTCCTTTTGATCAAATCAAAAGAAAGAACCCGAAGAAGGGGTTACTTTTTCACCACCCTCTTCCAAGTTCCTTTTTTTCCACTTCCTCTTTGTTTATTATTTCCATTATAAATTAATAACTCCAGTATCTTCTACATACTGTGATGTTATTATAAATATGGTACAACCATATTCATTATTCTACCCATCATTTGGATGACATGTCACCATACGTGCGTACATACAGCTTACCGTCTCCACGTCGTGGTGTAATTGTTATTCAATACATTATTATTCGTATGGGTATATCAATGAGTATAAATGATGTAAATAATAAATATGAAATTATAATGATTATGTATATATGATATACATTTCAATTATTTTTTAATATGAAAATAATGCTTTTTTCGCTCGTGCGTACGTACGGAATACCATCTCCATGAACGCGATAAGATTCATTCCCCATCGTATCCATTCATGACTAATATTCATTTGATGGTTAAAAATAATGTTTATATACTTAATATCATTCTGAATATGAGTAAGATACATCCTATCCATTAGAAACAAATGTTATATAACCAAACATATATGGAGAACGAAACAGTTATCAGCCGAAACGACGATAATACTAAGATTTTATTAATAAAGCATTGCTAAAAGATCATATATGATATCATATTGATGTATATGATTATTTTATAATTTAGTAACAATTTATTAACAATTATACAAGATTTTAACATACCATCGACTAAGTAAAAGTACAAGGTAATGGTTTACTTCACAATCTATTCCTTATCCAAGGTTATTTATATGTATTTATCTACTGGGATACGTTATCATCCACATCCATGTTTCAAAAAAATGCCTTTCAAAACATTTTTTTAATATTCAATAGATAATGGGTTAATGTCATTTATACCCTCATAAGTTTTGGAAAGAAATCATTCCGTCATTTTCCAAATAATGTACTTTTGGACTGTTTCGAAAAATTTAAGGTAAGATTGTTTTTTTAACTTATACAGCTGGTGCGGCTATTTTCTGCCATTATAACTTCGTCTAAGATTCCCTTACAAGATTATAAGAATATTTTCAGTGTAAAGGTTTTCTTTTATAATTATGTGACTTTTAAATGATTTCCAAAAGGAGATATTTCTCTCAAATAGTTTTGATTACATCCATGTCAACATCTTTTGATGGATTTTAAGCTTATTGGAAGTTGATTTATTATGATACAAAACATCCAAATTGTATTGAAGGTTTTGTGATATGTTTGACTGTGAATGTGTTATTTCATACCATTCATGGCTTATGGATTATGTATTTACTTTTCGTAAGCTAGTTTCAAATACGAATGTTTATGTTATGTTTATACCTTTTCATATGAGGAATGCATTGGACTTAGTAAGTGGCGGGTGGAGCCCGCAATAGATCCTCGATGCATCAGTAGGTCTCAAGAGACAAAATAGTTTCTTGGCACAAGGTTTTGACAAAATCTTATTTGTAGTCTTGGCATAAGGCCCTGACTATGTGGTTATGATAGTCTGGCATTATGCATTTGCTTTTTATGAATATGGTTATTGATATTTCATGTGATTATTCGACTAGTTGAATAACCATGTGAATAAGTAAATGGAATTATTTTAATATATCTTTTCCATATTAGGCTGAAGTTAAAGTTTAATAAGGATTTTGTTTTAGTTATACATTTCCTTAAATGTTTATGTTTACTTATGAATGTTTCTACTATATTGTTATCCTTACAGAGAATTTGAGCTCACCCCATTCAATGTTTTATTTTTCCCAGGATGTGAAAAAGTGTATTATGAATGAATTGCAGGAATAGTGTATGGGGATGTGGAGACATGTTGTTGTTGTAGTAGTTTTATTCAATTTATTATATAATGTAATACACATGAATATATCTAGTGTTTCCAAGGCTACTAAACAGATCTGTCTTTCAAGATTTGATCATTTTTTATCATGATAATTATGTAATAATGCACCGACTCTGGGTAACTGGGGTCGGGGCATTACAGTTGGTATCAGAGGAAGTTTAGTACAAACTCGTTAAACTAGATTTAAATAAACATTGATTCGAGAACATATCCCTAAGATAGACTTTGAGGATTAGTATAGAAAAACATCCTAAAATTTTGGTACTGTTGAGATTTTGTGAGTTTTCCAAGAAATACATCCCTGTCTTGATATGAGCAGGTAGAGGCGGATCTGGCACAAATGTTCCTAGGGGTAAAACCGGAAAACACCGCTTTGAGCTAGACTCGAATGGGAACTGGTGCACGACAATGGGCCTTGCTTCACTCTTGGTTACGACACTCCCATGGGATATGATTAGGATAATTCTCATATTTTTTACAAACCATTATAAAGGGTTATGAGTATATACATCCTCAAAGAAAACATTTTTTATGATTATGGATTATATCCATATACTATACAATTTATGTTAAGTGTTTTATCATTATGGAATTATGTATTTCGATTCATAAACTAATCTAGTTTATGCCATTGTTTAGAAATGGCACCTAGTGGAACAAATGGAAGCCGTATCAAGGACCTGACTCCATGTAGGGATTTCTGTCCTACTCAAGATAATTATAAAGGAGATGGTGATACAACTAGTGTGATCATCTTCTCACTATACTGTGACAACTCACTCAGGTTATGAATAATAACTTTACTCGTATGGAGCACCCTGATCCGCAGCGTGGAGGATCAATGTTAGATCGGTTCATGAGGCAACCACCACCAACGTTTAATGGGGGTAAAAATCCACTAGTAGGTGAGCAGTTGATCAATTCCTTAGAGAAAATATTCCATGCCTTGGGGTGTAGCGAAAGGGAAAAAGTTGTCATGGCAGTTTACCGCCTCACTGGATATTTTGGTCAATGGTGGTCATTGATTCAAAATACAAAGGAAGATGAAGAGTTATCAAGTATGTAATGGAGGGATATTAAGGACATTTTCTTAGAAAAATACTTTCCTCATGACCATCGAGTAGATATGGAAATGCAGTTTCTCAATCTAAGGAAAAAGGAGGATGAGAATGTTGCGAAGTATATGGCTAACATTACAAGGATAGCAAGGCATGCAGCTAATTATATACGTAACCCAAGAAGTATGAATGATCATTTTTTTGATGGGTTAAAACCATTTCTCCATCGAGATTTAGTATCACAATCCTTCTCTTGATATGAAGACATTGTCTCATGTGCTATCAAGATAGAAAACTAATTCTCTAAAACTTATGACATAAAATTAAGGCAGGAGAAGAAGAGATTTGCTGATCACTCTCAAAACGAAAATTAGGGGAAGATGGGAAAATTAGAATATCTTTCCTGTAGTAAATGTGGGAAGAAACCCCCTGGTACTTGCTTGAAGGGAATGGGATACTGTTACAAGTGTGGTGAAATAGGCCACCAAGCTCGTGATTGCAATGGGAAAAAGGAAGCTACTGATGTTCAGTGCTACAATTCTTGTGAGATGGGACATTATGATAATTAATTTCCTAAGCATCAGGGAAACTTAACTCAGAAGAAGAAAAGGGATCAAGGCCCGCCTTATGCTATCACTACTGTTGAGGATAAAAGCTCCGAAAGATGTGGTGGCAGGTAATTTAATGGTTTCCTCAAGTTTAGCAAATTCATTCTTTAATTCTGGATCATCGCATTGTTTCATATCTTCCCAGTTTTCTATGAAAATTAGATATTTCCAATTGGATTTAACAAGATATCTGTCAGTAAAAATCCCTATGGGAAGTATCATTGCTACAATATTATGTGGATTCATTCCCATTAGGGAATTTAAATGTTCTTTATCTGATGATCTCATCGTCATACCCATGACTGAATTTCATATAATCGTCGGTATGGATTGGCATTCGGACCATGATGCGAATATTTATTGTATGAAGAATGAGGTAACTATTTTTGAGGATGATGATAAGGAACACCTTATCATTAGAGCAGAATCATCACCACCTAATTCTTATCTATATCCACCTCCAGTAGCTCAACTAAATTCAATTATGAGGGAGGAAGAGAATGAAATAATTATGGGTGATGAAAGAAATATTCAAATAGATGATGTACCTATTATGAGAGAATATTTTGATGTGTTTCCAGAAGATTTACATGGAAATCCTCCAGAACGAGAAATTGATTTTTCAATTGATTTAATTCTGGGTTCAAGGCCCATATCGAAGACCTCTTATAGAATGGACACTATGGAATAATTTGAACTAAAGAAACAACTAGATGAACTGAGTAATAAAGGATTTATTCTCCCTAGTTTTTCTCCATGGGGAGCCCCTATCCTTTTTGTTCGGAAGAAATATGGATATATGAGGTTGTTCATTGACTACAGAGAGATCAATGCGATAAAAATAAAGAACAAGTATCATTTATCTCACATTGATGATTTGTTTGACCAACTGCATGGAGCTCAATACTTTTCAATGATTGACCTTCGATCCGGATACCATTAGTTGTGTGTGAAGAAGGAATACATTCTGAAGACAACATTTCGAAAAAGTCATGGGTATTATGAGTTTACAATAATGCCTTCTGGATTGACTAATGGCCCCTCTGTATTCATAGATCTAATGAATATAGTATTCAAGGAGTATCTCGATGATTTTTTGGTGGTACATATTGATGATATCTTGGTATACTCCAAAATATACAAAGATCATGAAAATCACTTGTGCATCATCCTGAAGACTCTTAGAAGGCATTAATTATATGGGAAGTTTAGCAAGTGTGAATTTTGGCTTCATGATATTTCTTTTCTTGGCCATATTGTCTATAAGGATGGGATCTCTGTTGATCCTTCTATGACCAAGGCAATCCAATAATGGCTAGCACTGATGAGTATAACTGAGGTATGTGGTTTTATTGGTTTAGCAGGTTATTATCAATGTTTCGTCCAAAATTTTGGCCGATTGGTTTACCCATTAATGAATCACACATCTAAAGGGGTTAAATTTGTCTAGAAAACAGAGTGTGAAGAAAATTTCAAAGAACTGAAGAGATTATTAGTCAATGATCTTATATTGACTCTACCATTAGGGAATTTTGGGTTCATTATTTATAGTGATTCATCTAAGAAAGGACTTGGTTGGGTCATTACGCAGAATGAAAAGGTTATTTCCTATGCATCACGACAGCTAAATATTCATGAGAAAAACTATCATACTCATGATCTCGAGTTAGAAACTGTGATATTTTCATTAAGGATATGAAGACACTACCTCTATGGTGAAAAATGTGAGATTTATACTGATCACAAGTGATTGAAGTATATTTTTTAACAAAAATAACTCAACATGAGTTAAAGGTGATGACTTGAACTACTGATGGATTATGATTTCATGATTCACTACCACTCGGGGAAGGAAAATAAGGTGTAAGATTCTTTGAGTCAAAAGGATCATGGAGTTTTGAACATGATGAGAGTGGAAAGGGATCTTATTTTCATGGAACTAGTATAGATGGATTGAGAATCACCAGGGAAGGTAAAACATCAAAACATTTTCAAATGGTTTCCAAACCATTTTTACTAGAAAGGATAAAGAGTTCTCAGGCCGATGATGAAGAGTTTAAAAAGAATGCTAAAGCTGTGAATGATGGGAGATTGAGTGACTTTGTGTATGAAGATGGAATTTGGAAAGTTGGGAGGAGACTTTGTGTTCCCGATATACCTGATTTAAAGTGATAATTTTTGGATGATGCTCATAGATCTAATTTCTCTATACACCATGGGAGCACCAAAATGAATATAGATT
Source organism: Viscum album (assembly GCA_963277665.1). Classification (NCBI taxonomy): domain Eukaryota; kingdom Viridiplantae; phylum Streptophyta; class Magnoliopsida; order Santalales; family Viscaceae; genus Viscum; species Viscum album. Next base: position 992,804,552 of record OY728139.1, on the reverse strand, counting down.
TGAAGGAACATTTTTGGTGGGACAATATGAAGAGGGAGATTGCTAATTTTGTTTCAGGATGTATGGTTTGTCAATAAGTGAAAGCTAGAAGGCAACAGCCTAGAAGATTCATGCAACCTCTTCCCATACCTGAGTGGAAATGGGATAACATTATGATGGACATTTTCATGGGACTTCCCAAGACTCCTAGAAGGAATGTTGCAATATGGGTCATTGTTGATCGTCTTACCATGTCAGCACATTTTCTTGCAATAAGGGAGGATTTACCACTTGAACATCTATCAAGACTATATATTAATGATGTTGTGAGACTTCATGGAGTACCACTATCGATTGTTTCTGATCGTGATCCCCATTTCACATCTTGATTATGGAAAAGTCTTCAGAAGGACTAGGATACTGAACTTCATTTGAGCACTGCCTATCACCCTCAAACAGATGGACAATCAGAACGAACTATTCAAACCATAGAAGATATGTTGAGATCATGCTCACATGACTTTCAGGGTATGTGGGATCAATATTTACCTCTAGTATAATTTTCCTATAAAAAATAGATTCCATTCAAGTATTTAGATGGCACCATATGAGGCGTTATACGGAAAGAGATGTCGCACACCAACCTGTTGGGATGATGATCGTGAAAGAAAACATGTAGGCTCAGAACTTGTTGAGGAAGCGATGGAAAGGGTGAATGTAATCCTAACCCACATCAATGTAACTCAAAGTAGAGAGAAGAGCTATGCCGATAATCGAAGGAAGGATATAGAATTTCAAGTCGATGATCATGTTTTCCTAAATGTATCTCCATGGAAGTGAGTTATATGTTTCGGTAAGAAGGGTAAATTGAGTCCCAGGTACATCGGACCTTTTGAAATTCTAGAATGAATTAGGGCTGTAGATTACCGTTTGGCAATACTGCCTAGTCTCTCCAATGTTCGTGATGTGTTCCACGTATCACTGTTGAGAAAATACATGCCTGACCCAAAGCATGTACTGACCTATGAGGAATTGGAACTGGAACCCAATCTGTCTTTTTGCGAAGAGACTGTCCGGATACTAGACACTCGAGAGAAAGTGCTGATAAACTGGACGACTCGTCTAGTAAAAGTTCTATGGATAAAGCATAAGATGGAAGAGACAATGTGGGAACCTGAGGAACTTATGACGAAGAACCACCATAGTCTTTTTATGCTGTAATACGCTAGAAATTGCGAGGACACAATTATTTGAAGGAGGGGAGAATATGACACCCCAAACTTCCAGGGTACGTTTCCCTTAGAATAATGCAATAGCGTGTGTTGTATGCATCCTAGAGTTCTAATACACCACAACTAATCAAACTAGCCGTTATCAATAGTAATACTCAGTTTTTGAAAGTTTATAAATCTTATTTATCAAAATGGCCTTCATTTTTGGATTCAGAATATCCAAATTAGCCTAGGGTGCATTTTTGGTATTTTTCTGAAAAACATCATTTTTTGATGAATAGTGAAACCGCTAAGTTGTTGATAAAAAAACTGAATTTTTCATAAAAATTATTTTTACCACTTTTGTGAATGGAATTTCAAAAATCCGAAAGACACGGTTAATATCAGTAAGTAAAATGTGGTTCGATGAGATGAAAATAATTTTTGGTGAATAGAAACCTTTTACTTTTATTTACAACGGTTAAAAGTAAATAGTGTAATTAAAGGCAAGAATGATATTATTTTTTACCCTAAAAGATGTCTTAATTCAATTGGATAAGAATAATTAGCCCAGAAAAAACCTTAGAAATAAAATATGAACCTCTTTGGTCCACTTGGATTAGATTAGGACATTTATTATTATTAAATTCAACGACGAGTTAAAAGAGTTAAAATCAATGATTAATAACTAAAACATTTTTAATATAGGGTTACACATAAGATAAATTAGATTATAAATATTCATTAGAAAGGTAAAAGTATTTCTACCTAGTGATATTTTATTTATTATTTTTAGAGATTAAATAATTTAATTTCTTTATGACACAATGGTGATGCAGTAATTACCATAATAGTTAAAAATTAAGATAATTGATATTATAAATACCCAAATAAATATAATTTGAGACTTCATATAAATTCAACTAAGATTATAGGTTAATATGACATGTTAGGATTGATTTAATAAACTTTTTTTGAAGTAATAATCCTGTTATGATTTTCAAAAAAAATCAATTTTCCAAATACTGTCAAAATTGACATAAATGAATTTTTAAAACAAATATTATATTATTAATTGATATTATGTTCCTAAAAATCTAAGGTTCGGCCAAAGAGCTTAAATATTATAATATATGACATTAATGATCCTCTTGCGGTTTTCTTGGATGTTTATAGTATGTTTATTAACCATATAATTTAAAAATACAAAGAGACATAGTAAAAGTGAAACTAATTAACTAAGAGTTAATACTTAAAGATATGGTTAATTTAGTGACCCAAACCTGTATAAATCCAATTGGTTGAGTTTTTTTCGACCCATCCCCACCTTAGTCTCGAAATAAATCACATTGGATCCATTATAAACCGAATATGAATTTATTAAAAAAAAATATTTCTAGCATTTCCTAACGTGCCCCTCACCCCTCTTATAAAAGGGCACTCCACCTTCTCTCAATATCACACCTTAAAAGACATTTGGGTTGGCCATCCTCTACCCAATTATCCACTCAACATCTCTCCCTTAATCCTAGAATTCCTCCTTTAGTCAGAAAGCCATCCAATGGAGTCCTTTTGATCAAATCAAAAGGAAGAACCCGAAGAAGAGGTAACGTTTTCACCACCCTCTATAAAGTTCCTTTCTTCTTCAACTTCTTCATTGTTTATTATTTCCATTCTAAAATAATAAGTCCAATATCTTCTATATACTGTGATGTTGTTAAAAATATGGTACAACCATATTCAGTATTCTACCCATCATTTGGATGACATGTCACTATACTTGCGTACGTACGACTTACCGTCCCCACGTCGTGGTGTAATTGTTATTCAATACATTATTATTTGTATGGGTATAAAAATGACTATAAATGATTTAAATAATTAATATGACATTATAATGATTCTGTATATATGATATACCATTCAATTATATTTTAATATCAAAAGACTGATATTGTTGCTCATGCGTACGTATGGAATACCGTCTCCCTGAACGCGATAAGATTAATTCCCCATCGTATCCATTCAAGACTAATTTTCATTTGATGGATAAAAATAATGTTTATAGACTTAATATCATTCTGAATATTAATAAGATACAACCTATCAATTAGAAACAAATCATACGTAACAAAACATATAAGGAGAACGAATCAGTTATCACCCGAAACGATTATAATACTAAGATATAATTAATAAATCATTGTTAAAAGATCATACAGGATATCATATTGATTTATATGATTATTTTATAATTTAATAAAATGTTTTAACTATTATACAGGATGTTAACATAACATCGACTAAGAAAAGTACAAGGTATGGGTTTTCTTCATAATCTCTTCCTTATCCGAGGTAGTTTATATGTATTTATCTATTGGGATACTTTATCATCTACATCCATGTTTCTTAAAAATGTCATTGAAATCATTTTTTACTATTCAATATACAATTGGTTAATGTCATTTATACCCTAATACATTTTCGAAAGGAATATTTCTGTCATTTTCCAAACAAGGTACTTTTTGACCTTTCCAACAAATTTAAGGTAAGGATCTTTTTTTAACTTATACGGCTAGTGCGGCTATTTTCTGCCGTTATAACTTCGTCAAAGCTTCCCTTACAAGCTTATAAGAATATTTTTAAAGTAATGTTTTTCATTTATAATTATGTGACTTTTAAATGATTTGAAAACGTGGATATTTCTCTTAAATAGTTTTGAATACATCCATGTCAACATCCTTCGGTGGATTTTAAGCTTATTTGATGTTGATTTATTATGATACAAAACATCCATATTTTATTGAATGATTTTTTATATGTTTGAAATTGGATGTGTTCTTTCTTACCATTCATGGTTCATGGATTATGTATTGACATTTCATATTCTATTTTCAAATACTAATGTTAATGTTTTGTTTATACCTTTTTATATGTGGAATGCATTGGACTTAGTAATTGACGGGTGGAGCCCGCAATAGCTCCTCGATGCATCAGTATGTCTCGTGAGACAAAATAGTGTCTTGGTAGAAGGCCTTGACAGAATATTATTTGTATTCTTGGATTATGTCCTTGACTATGTGGTTATGATAGTCTAGCATTATGCATTCCCTTATTGTGAATGTGATTTTTGATATTGCATGTGATTATTCAACTAGTAGAATAACCATGTGAGTAAGTACATGACATTGTTTGATTTTATCTTTTCCATATTATGCTGAAGTTCATGTTTAATAAGGATTTTGTTTAAGTTATTCATTTCCTTGAATGTTTATGTTTACTTATGAATGTTTCTGCAATATTGATATCCTTATTGAGCATTTGAGCTCATCCATTTCAATGTTTTATTTTTCCCAGGATAGGAAGATGTTTATTATGACTGTCTTTTAAGAATAGTCTATAGGGATGTGGAGAAATGTTGTTTTTGTAGTTTTATTCAATTTATGATGTAATGTAAGACATATGAATATATCTAGTGTTTCCAAGGCTACTAAAAAAATCGGTCTTTCGAGATTTGATTCTTTGTGATCATGAAAATTATGTAATAATGCACCGACTTTGGGTAACTGGGGTCGGGGCGTTACAGTTTGTATTAGAGGAAGTTTAGTACAAACCTTGGAAACTAGATTTATATAAACCCTGATTAGAGCACATATCCATAAGATAGACTTTGAAGATTAGTATATAAGAACATCCTAGAATTTTGGTATTGTAGAGATTTTGTGAATTTTCTGAGCAATACATCCCATTCTGGATACGAGTAGGTAGAGGCGGCTCTGGCAGAGATGTACCTAAGTGTAAAACCCGAAATCACAGATTTGATCTAGACTCGAACAGGAACTGGTGCACGATAATAGGCCTTGCTGCACTCTTGGTTACGACACTCCTTGGGGGATATGCTTCAGATAATTATCATTTTATTTACAATCCATTATGAAGGGTTATTAGTATATATTTATTAAGGAAAACATTTTTTATGATTATATATTATATCCATATACTGTACAATTTATGTTATGTGATTTATGATTATGGAATTATGTAATTTGATTCGTAAACTAATATTGTTTATGCCATTGTTTTGAAATAGATTCTAGTGGAAGAAATGGAAATTATATCAATGCACGAACTCCATGTAGGGATTTCCCTTCTGTACAAGATAATTATAGTGGAGTTTGTGATACAAATGGTGCTGATCAGCTTCTCACTATACTGGAACAACTCACTCAGGTTATGAATATTAACCTTACTCGTATGAAGAACCCTGATCCACAGAGTGGAGGATCAACGTTAGATCGCTTCATGAGGCAACAACCACCAAGATTTAATGGGGGTACAAATCCACTAGTAGCTGATCAGTGGATCAATTCCATAGAGAAAATATTCCATGCCTTGGGGTGTAACGAAAGTGAAAAAGTTGTCATGGCAGTTTACCGCCTCACTGTAGATGCTGATCAATGGTGGTCAGTGATTCAAAATACAAAGGAAGATGAATAATTATCAAGTATGGAATGGTTGGAGTTTAAATAAATTTTCATAGAAAAATACTTTCCTCATGACCATCAAGCAGATATGGAACGGCAGTTTCTCAATCTGAGGCAAAAGGAGGATGATAATGTTGCGAAGTATGAGGCTAACTTTACAAGGATATCAAGGCATGCAGCTAATTATATATGTAACACAAGAAGTAAGATTGATCATTTATTTGATGGGTTAAAACCATTTCTCCATCGAGATTTAGTATCACAATCCTTTTCTTCATAAGAAGACATTGTCTCATGTGCTATCAAGACTAAAAAAAATCTCTCTGTTTTATGACTTTAAAGAAAAGTCGGAGAAAAAGAGATCTTCTGATCACTCTGGAAACAGAAATAAGGTGAAGAAGGGAAAAGTTAAATATCCATCCTGCAGTAAATGTGGGAAGAAACACCCCGGTACTTGTTTGAATGGAATGGGAGTCTGTTACAAGTGTGGTGAAAAATGCCACCAAGCTCGTGATTGCAAGGGGGAGAAGGAGGCTACTGATGTTCAATGCTTCAATTGTAGGAAGATGGGACATTATGGAAATTAATGTCCTAATCCTCAGGGAAATATACCACAGAAGAGTCCAAGGGATCAAGGCCAGGCTTACGATATCACTACTGCTGAGGTAGAAGCTCCGAAAAGATGTTTTGGTAGGTAATTTAATGGTTTCCTCACGTTTGGAAAATTCATTATTTGATTTTGGATCATCGCATTGATTCATATCTTCCCAGTATGCTATGAAAATTAGATATTTCTACTTTTATTTAACAAGAGAGTTGTCAATCTAATTTCCTAAGTGAAGTATCATTGCTACAAAGTTCTGTGGATTCGTTCCCATTAAGGCATTTAAATGTTCATTATCTATTGATATCATCATCATACCCATGACTGAATTTTATATAATCCTCGGTATGTATTGGATTTCGGACCATGATGCGAAAATTTATTTTAAGAAGAAGGAGGTTACGATTTATGATGATGATGATAAGGAACACCTAATATTTAGAGTAGAATCGTCACCAACTAATTCTTATCTAGATCCACCCCCAGTAGCTCAACTAAATTCAATTATCGAGGAGGAAGAGAACGAAATAACTATGGGTGAGGAATGGATAATTCAAATAGAGGATGTACCTATTGTAAGAAAATATTTTGATGTGTTTCTAGAAGATTTACCTCGACATCCCCCAGAATGAGAAATGGAGTTTTCCATTGATTTAATTCCTGGGTCAAGGCCTATATTTAAGTCCCCTAATAGAATGGCCAGTGTGGAATTAGTTAAACAAAATAAAGAACTAATGGAACTGAGTAACATAGGATTTATTCACCATAGGGTTTCTTTATGGGGATCCCCTATCCTTTTTGTTAATAAAAAAGATGGATCTATGAGGTTGTGCATTGACTATAGAGAGATCAATGTTATAACAATAAATAACAGGTATCCCCTACCTCGCATTGATGATTTGTTTGACCAACTATTTGGAGATAAATACTTGTCAAAGATTGACCTTTGATCTGGATACCATCAGTTGTTTGTGGAGAAGGAAGACATTCTGAAGACAACATTTTGAACAAGGTATGGGCATTACGAGTTTACAGTAATTCCTTTGGGATTGACTAATGTCCCCTCTGTTTTCATGGATATAATGAATAGTGTTTTCAAGGAGTATCTCGATGATTTTGTGGTGGAATTTATTGATGATATCTTGGTATACTCCAAAAGCTACGAAGATCATGAAAATCATATGCACATTATCTTGAAGACTTTTAGAAGACATTAATTATATGGGAAGTTTAGCAAGTGTGAATTTTGGCTTCACGATATTTCTTTTCTTGGCCATATTGTATCTAAATATGGGATCTCTATTGATCCTTCTAAGACCAAGGAAATCCATGAATGGCCAGAACCGACGAGTATAACTGAGGTACGCATTTTTACTGGTATAGTAGGTTTTTATCTATGTTTAATCAAAAATATTTCCGGATTGGCTAACCCATTAATCAAGCACACACGTAAAGGGGTTAAATTTGTCTGGACAAAAGAGTGTGATGAATGTTTTGAAGAACTGAAGAGAAGAGTAGTCAATGCTCTTATATTGACTCTACCATCAGGGAATGATGGGTTCGCTATTTATAGTGACGCATCGAAGAAAGGACTTGGTTGTGTCCTTATACAGAATGATAGGGTTACTGCCGATGCTTCATGATAGCTAAAAATTCATGAGAAATACATTCCTACTCATGATCTCGAGTTAGAAGCTATGATATTTTCTTTAAAGATATGGATACATTACCTTTATTGTGAAAAATGTGAGATTTATACTTATCTCAATAGTTTGAAGTATATTTTCTCACAAAAAGAACTCATCATGAGGCAAAGGCGATGACCTGAAATACTCATGAATTATGATTTCATGATACACTACCACCCTAGGAAGGAAAATAAGGTGGAAGATTCTTTGAGTAGAAAAGATCATGGAGTTTTGAAGATGATGAGAGTGGAAATGGATACTATTTTCATTGATCTAGTAATGATGGATATGGGAATCACCATGGAATGTGAAACATCAAAACTTTTTCAAATGGTTTCCAAACAATCTTTACCAGAAAGTATAAAGAGTTCTCTGGCTGATGATAATGAGCTTAAAATGAAAATTAAAGCTGGGAATGATGGGAGATTGAGTGACCTTGTGTTTGAAGATGGAATATTGAAATTTGGGATGAGACTTTGTGTTCCCTATATACATGACTTAAAGAGATAATGGTTGGTTGATGCTCATAATTCCAATTTCTCTATACACCATAGGAGCACCAAAATGTATAGAGATTTGAAGGAACATTTTTGGTGGGACAACATGAAGAGGGAGATTGCAGATTTTGTGTCAAGATGTATAGTTTTTCATCAAGTGAAAGATGGAATGCAACAGCCTAGAAGAGTCATGAAACCTCTTCCCATACGTGAGTGGAAATGAGATAACATTACGATGGGCTTTGTCATGGGACTACCAATGGCTCCCAAAAGGAACAATGCAATATGGGTCATTGTTGATCGTCTTACCAGGTCAGCACATTTTCTTGCTATAAAGGAGGATTTACCACTTGAACGTCTTGCAGGACTATATATTAATGAAGGTGTGAGACATCATGGAGTACCATTATCGATTGTTTTTTATTGTGATTTCCATTTCAAGTCATAATTCTTGAAAAGTCTCCAGAAGTACTAGGATACTGAACTTCATTTGAGCATTGCCTATCACCCTCAAATAGATGGACAATCAGAACAAACTATTCAAACCATAGAAGACATGTTGAGATTCTTCTCACATGACTTTTAGGGTATGTGGGATCAATATTTACCATGGCTATAATTTTCCAATAACAATTTCTTTCATTCAAGTATTCAGATGGCACCATATGAGGCGTTATATGGAAAGAGATGTCGCACACCAACCTTTTGGGATGATGGTGTTGAAACAAAACTAGTAGGCCCCGAACTGGTTGAGGAAATGATGGAAAAGGTGAAGTTAATCGAAACCCACATCAAAGTAGCTCAATGTAGGGAGAAAAGCAGTGCTGATAATCGAAGGAAGGATTTGGAATTTCAAGTAGATGATCATGTTTTCCTAAAGGTATCTCCATGTAATGGTGTTATATGTTTCGGTAAGAAGGGTAAATTGAGTCCCAGGTTGTAATGCCCCAACCCCAGTTACCCAGAGCTGTGTCATTTTTACAATTCATTGGCATCATCACAAGATAGATCAAGTCTCGAAAGACCAATTAGTTTAGTAGCCTTGGAAACAAGATTCATACATATGTTCGACATTACAACATGATGAGAAATACAACAAAAATATATTTCATTAGAAGCATCCAAGACTTCTATATTATGCCTACATGTCAATCATAATTAACTTCTTCATATCCTGGGAAAATGAAACATAATAATGGGGTGAGATCAAAAGCTCGTTAAAGGTACGTAATAAAGCGGAAAATGACCTAAATATTAAGCATGGTGAATATTTGCAACCACATGCCTTTACCAATAATAAATATGAAAACTTTTAGGGAAGGAATATGATCTAAGTGTGTAATACAATAATAAAACATAATCATGGGTATTCTACTAGTTGAATTACCACATGAACCATCAATATTATTTTCATAATGAGAGAATGTATAATGCCGGACATTCTGAAACATTTTTTCAAGGCCTTGGCCAAGATGTCTCTAATGATTAAGGCCTCAGCCAAAACCATAAATAAAATTGGGGAAGGGCCTCGGCCAATTCAACATCTAGTTGTCTCATGAGACCTACCGATTCATCGAGGAGCTATAGTGGGATCCACCCGTCACTTACTAAGTCCAATACATTCCTCATATGATAATGTTTAAACATATCATAAACATTCGTATTAAAAATATTATACGAAATGTCGATACATTAACTATAAACCATGAATGCTAAAAATATAGAACATCCACAGTCAAAATTATCACAAAACATCATTACAATATGTATGTTTTGTATCATAAGAAATCAACTTCAATTAAACTTAAAATCTATCGAAGGATGTTGACATAGATGAAATCGAAACTATTTGAGGGAAATATCACTTTTTTTAAATCATATAAAAGTCACATAATTATAAAATAATACATTTACATTGAAAATATTCTTATAAGCTTGTAAGGGAAGCTTCGACGAAGTTATAACGGCGGAAAATAGCTGTACCCGCCGTATAAGTTAAAAACACATTCTTAACTTAAAATTGTCGAAAAGGTCAAAATGTTTTTTGTTTGGAAAATGATGGAAAGATTCCCTTAAAAAATGTATAAGGGTATAAATGACATTAACCCAATTTCTATTAAATATTAAATAAAATTTGAAAGTAATTTTTAAGAAACATGGTTGTGGATGATAACGAGGTCCCAATAGATAAATGCGTATAAACAACCTTTGATATCGAAGAGATTGTGAGTAAACCCTTACCTTGTACTTTTCCTTTGTCGATGGTATGTTAACCTACTGTATAATAGATAAAAAATTGTTATTAAATTATAAAATAATCATATAAATCAACATGATATCATATATGATGTTTTAACACTGCTTTATTAATAATATCTTAGTATTATTGTCGTTTTGGGTGATAACCGATTCGTCCTCCTTATATGTTTGGTTACGCAAGACATGTTTGTAATGGATAGGTTATATCTTATTAATATTAAGAATTATATTAAGTCTATAAACATTATTTTTAACCATAAATTGAGAATACGATTTGAATGGATATGATGAAGAATGAATCTCATTGCGTTCGTGGAGACGGTAGTCCGTACGTACGCACGAACGCTACTTCCATTTAATTTTTCATTTTTAATGAATAAAAACCAAATGATACATAGGTATATTATTATTCCTGTATAATATAATATTTTATATATGTTACTTAAGTTCATTAACACCATCCTTTATATGTTTCATGTATGGTATGAACAAGTCATATCACTTTGAGGGGGCGGTAGTCCGCACTTCCTCAAATGAAATTATCGTATGTATATACAACATGAAACGAATAATGGAATGATATAAAAAGGAATTAAATATAATTATATATAAATTATATATCATTAATATCATATTAATTACAGTGCCATCATAATGACCACCAGGAGATGCAGTAAGATGTAATTGAACAATAATCGTTTCGTGAGGCGTTAGTTTGTAATCCACAGAAACATTATATTCTTCATCCATTAGATGGAGGTGTGTGTATGTTTAGTTCAAATTAATCTTCAAAAAAAATATAGTATATTGAGGATACTGGTGTTGTTTCAAAATAAAGGAAATAAAAAGATTTTAGGGGTTGGAGAAGCAAAATAAAATAAAATAATTTAAGAGAAACTCTTACCATTAATTTAGGTAACTCACTTTGGTTTGAAACTATGGACTTCTTGAAGTGCCTTCTTCCTAAGGTGAGGCTTCAAAGAGGAGGAGCGGGATGTAGGGAGCATAGTTGGGCAGAGTTTGGATGAGCCAGGTGTCTTCAGTGGTGTGAGTAATTGTTTAGAAGTTTTCTTTTTTTTTATAATGGAGAGGAGGGGCTCTTTAGGAATGAGTGAAAATATTATTTTATAATATAATGATATTCGGTTTCTAATTGTTTAAAATCATTATAGTCGAAGATAAGATGACTCATGGTCTAAATATTATCATCCAACATGAATTGGACAGGTATTGGATAATAATTTAATCATTATAATCTTATTTATTTAAATGACTTATTAATGAGGTAAACACTGCATCATTATTGTGTCATAAATAATTTAAATTATTTGATGTCTAGAAATTATAAAAAATACTATAATGTAGAAACTATTTTTATCTTTCTAATGAATATTTATAATCAAAAATCCAACACACATAACCCTATTTAAAAATTGTGTTTCTAATAGATATAAGCTTATGTCATTTTTGTATTTATTTTATCTTTATTAATGTAAAGTGTCCCTACCACCTACAAGTGGCTCCATGGGGTCCAAAAATCGACTCAAGGATTCCCATGGTAGGTTATGTGTCCACAAATAAGGTTAGGACACGTTTTAGGTTAATTTATTATTATTATAACCTTATTTACCAGAATTATCTTTTAACCATGGTAAATAAAATATTTACTGAAGTAATTATTCAAAATGTGTAAAAATAAAAGTTACCTATACACACAATTTGTAATCCTGATTCTAAATATGGAATCCATTTTTCCAATTTCAAAACACAAAAGTGGCAGAAATTAATTTAAAATTAATTCCCGCTGTTAAAACAAAATGCGTGTTTTTAAGATATAATAACTATCAAAAGATTGACAATTGTTTATGTCCGATTTAGTTGTGAAATTATGTCCTATAACCAATATTGTATTAAATGTTAAAAATATATTTTAAATATACTTCAAAATCACTCAATTTCATAATTTATCATTATTATTTATTTTTATTAAAAAAGTTGTTATTAATTAAAATTTATTAATTTTCACTATTCGTAAAAAAATTTTGTTTTTCAAAAAAATACCAAAAATTCACCCTAGGCTAATTTCGATATTACGAATCCAAAAATGAAGTCCATTTTGAAAGATAAGATTTATAAAATTTCAAAAATTAGGTATTAATATTCATAACGGCTAGTTTATATAATATTTTAATAAAATATTGTTGTTTAGTAAAACCCGGTATTGCGTACAACAAACATTATTGAGGAAGGTCGTGATTGCGTGTAATGAAATCCAAGTCAGGGTTGCATGTAGTGCAATCTACCTTTGGTGTGGCATATAACATAATCAAAACATATTTCAATTATGCATTGAACAAAATCTATACTTAATGTTTCATAGAATAATTTCTTCAAAACAAACATGAAATTTTGTGTAACACTTGCCATGAATTGTGTTGCATTTACTGCAAGCTAATACGGTGTTGCATATAGTACAGACTAATCATGGTGTAGTGTAAAACAGAATATATGAATGAAATTAAAAAGAATATATCTTATCAAATCTCGGGGTGTTACATTCTACCCCCCTTAAAATGAATTTCTCCCTCGAAATTCGTCGGGGTTATGAATGGTTTTCTACATGAAGGTTTTCTTTCATAGAAACCCACATCGTAAATAGGGATACTAAAATATAATTTTAAAAACTAATTTATGAAAAATAATGATTAACCGAAGTAACTTATCACTGGGATTCCACATAGGAGAACATAGGTGAAAATATGGATATGGAAGAAAAATCTAACAATCAAGTTCGGATGGAGAGTGGTAGAGAACATGGCTATAAAAAATCCAACAATCACAAAGCCATAAATTTGTGATGATCTATGTTACCATCTGATTCATCAAATATAAGAGTACTAGGACAACATTTTTGGTTTTCAAGATCATTTTTCTAAATTTGAAGATTTTTTTTGAATTTAAAGAAATACTTACTTGATTTTGGTATATTCTAACTATTGTTCGTGCCTTGAACAATCTCCACATCATCTCTAAATGAAATGAAGTTGAATTTGACTTTTGTGAAGTGTTAGCAGATCATGCGATATAATGATAGGTCATTCCATCTATCTCAAACAAAAGGATAGAAAAAGTTATTAAATATACATAATTCCATCAATAGTGGGATTAATCCTATATAGTTCCTAAAATGGACTTATACTTCATCTATCATACTGCATAATAAAATAAAACTACTTTCTACTAACAAGGGACTTCCTGTAGGCCAGTTGTAGGCGATAACGGCCTCTCGCACTTCAGTTGTGGGTTCAATTCCCGCAACCTTGTCCGATGTGATGGGGTTTCACACGTTCTATGGGTTGTCCCTTTTTCTAAAACTACACTATTATAACATTCCATAAATTGTATTGAAAAAAGTTCTCTCCTTAAACAATTCTATCTGATGGTCAAATTAATCCATTCCAACCTTTTGGATTATCGACAATAACATTTGTCCAATCTAATAGAATAATGAAAATGATGAAAATAAATGTCATCAACCAAGAATGTGAATGCCATCATTTTTCCCCCGTATATGATAAAATATATTTTGTTGTTCACATTCCAGACATGTGACTACCTTAATTATGTATTCTATTAAAAATGAATACCCATTGAACCATAGTAAAAACATGAATGCTGACAAGAGTTAACTCTTTCTGCATACCAAAATCCCAAAATTACTATATACTCCAACCATGATATCACCTACTCCTTATATCAATCATGATCTCATGAATACTATCAATCATATTAGTATCTTCTTATACCTTCATTATGCGCATATCATCTTCTTTCCAAACATACTTCAATCACTTTCATGGTTACCAGAACCATATAATTATTGAATACCAATACATAGATATTCCAAAATTTCAAGATACCATAAATGAGATCCCATGATATTATTTTGAAATCCCATTACATAAACACTTATTCATTACAAAACATCATTGTCATCCTTAACATCACAAATAGTGATTGAATGTAACATCCCTTAATCCTTTGCTTTAAGAGGTTTCTCATGTTGATCATCAATAACCCTAGGATTAGGGAACAAATTAGCATAATTCCCCATCTCCCTACAATTGTATCATTGAACATCTGTAGCATCTTTTATTCCATTAGAATCACCGGCTATATGGCCTTTCTTTCCACATTTTAGCATACTCCTTTTCCTTTTACACAGGCACTAGGGTGCTTCCTTCCACAATTATCACAGGGCGGAAATTCAATTCTACCCTTCTTACCTATTTCCTTATTTCCTTTCCCAGAGTATTAACATATCTCTTCTAATCATGCTTTGATTTAAATTCATAAGACTTCGAGAATTCCTTTTCCGTCTTGATAGCGCACACAAAAATATCTTTGTATTAGGAGAAGGATTGTGAGACTAATGCTAGATGGAGAAATGGATTTAACCCATCAATGAAACGATTAATCTTACTTGTTGGGTTACGTATGTAATCTGCAGCATACCTCGCTAACCTTGTAATGTTAGCCTCATACATTGTGACATTCTCATCCTCCTTCTACCTCTGCCTCAGAAGTTGCCTTTCCATTTCTTCACGATGGTCTTGTGGAATGTATTTTTCTATGAACAGCTCTTTGAACTCCCTCCATTCCGTATTATTTACTTCCTCATCTTCCTTCCTGTTTTGTATCAATGACCAACATTGATCAGCATCTCTAGTGAGGTGATAAACTGCCATGACAAACTTTATCCCTTTCACTACTGCCCAAGCCATGGAATATTTTCTGTATGGAATTTATCCATTGCTCGGCTTCTATGGGATTTTACTCCCATTTAATGTTGGTGGTTGTTGACTCATTAAGTGATCTAACATTCATCCTCCACGTTGCGGATCAGGGCGCTCCATACGGGTAAGGTAAATAATCATAACCTAGGTGAGTTGTCCTAGTACGGTAATTAGCTGTTCAGCAACAGTTGCATCACTAGCTCCACTATAATTATCTTGATTAGGAGGTCAATCCTTACATGGAGTGCGTGAATTGATATAGTGTTCATTACTTCTAATAGGCACCATTTCTAAACAATGGCATAAAATAGATTTGTTTATGAATCGAAATACATAATTCCATACTTGTAAAACACTTAACATAAATTGAACAGTTTATGGATATAATCCATAATCATAAAAATGTTTTCATTGAGGAAGTATATACTCATAAACCCTTTATAATGATTTTTAATGAAAATTACATTAATCCTAAGCATATCCCCCGAGAGTGTCGTATCCAAGTGTGCAGCAAGACCTGTTGTCGTGCACCAGTTCCCATTCGAGTCTAGCTCAAAACGGTGTTTTTGGGTTTTACCCTTAGGTATATATGTGCCAGAGCGGCCTCTACCTGCTCGTATCCAGACATGGATGTATTGGTCGGAAAACTCACAAAATATCAACTTTAACAAAATTCTAGGATGTTCTTCTATAATAATCCTCAAAGACAATCTTAAGGCTATGTGCTCTAATCAGAGTTTATCTAAATCTAGCTTCCATGGTTTGTACTAAAATCTCTCTCATACCAACTATAACGCCTCGACCCCAGTTACCCAAAGCCAGTGCATTATTACATCTCATTGGCATGATCACAAGAAAGATCAAGTCTCGAAAGACCGATTAGTTTAGTAGCCCTGGAAACAGGATTCATACATATGTTCAACATTACAACTTGATGGAAAATGCAACAAAAATATATTTCATTAGAAGCATCCAAGTCTCCTAGATTATGCTAGCAGGTCACTTATAACTAACTTCTTCATATCCTGGGAAAATGAAACATAAGAAAGGGGTGAGCTCAAACCCTCAGTAAGGGTATGTAATATAGCGGAAAATGACATAAATATTACGAATGGTGAATATTTAAAACCACATGCCTGTATCAATAATAAACATGAATACTTTTATGGAAGGAAAATGAGCCGAGTAAGTAATTCCATAATAAAATATAATCATGGGTATTATACTAGTCAAATTACCACATGAACCATCAATATTATTTTCATAATGAGAGAATGTATAATTCCAGACATTCTGAAACATTTTGTCAAGGCCTCGACCATGATGTCTAAAATGATTAAGGCCTCGGCCAAAACCATAAATCAAATTGGGAAAGGGCCTCATCCAATTCCACATCTAGTTGTCTAATGAGACATACTGATGCATCCAGGAGCTATAGCGGGCTCCACCTGTCACTTACTATGTCCAATACATTCCTCATATGAAAATGATTAAACATATCATAAACATTTGTATTAAAACTATAACATGAAATGTCAATAATTTAACTATAAACCATGAATGGTATAAAAATAGCACATCCACAATAAAACATATCACAAAACATCATTACAATATGGATGTTTTGTCTCATAATAAATCAACATCAATTAAACTTAAAATCTATCAAAGGATGTTGACATAGATGAAATCGAAACTATTTGATGGAAATATAATTTTTTTTAAATCATTTAAAAGTCACATAATTATAATATAATACATTTAATTTGAAAATATTCTTATAAGCTTGTAATAGAAGCATCGACAATGTTATAATGGTGGAAAATAGCTGCACCCGTCGTATAAGTTAAAAAATCATTCTTACCTTAAATTTAAAGAAATTGTCAAAAAGTACCTTGTTTGGAAAATGACGGAAAGATTCCATTCAAAAACGTATAAGGGTATAAATTAATTTAACCCATTTTTTTTATTAAATAGTAAAAATGCATTGAAAGATATTTTTAAGAAACATGGATGTGGATGATAACGAAGTCCCAGTAGATAAATACGTATAAACAACCTCGGATAAGGAAGAGATTGTGAAGTAAACCTTTACCTTATACTTTTCCTTAGTATATGGTATGTTACGATCCTTTATAATTGTTATAAAATTGTTATTAAATTATAAAATAATCATATACATCAATATGATATCATATATGATCTTTTAACATTGCATTATTAATAATATCTTAGTATTATTATCGTTTGAGGTGATAACTGATTCGTTATCCTTATATGTTTGGTTAAGTAAGACATGTTTGTAATGGATAGGTTGTATATTATTCATATTCAGAATGATATTCAGTCTATAAACATTATTATTAACCATCAAATGAGATTAAGACTTGAATGGATATGATAGAGAATGAATCTCCTTGCGTTCATGGAGACGGTAGTCCGTACGTACGCACAAACGCTACTTCCATTTCATTTTTCATTTTAAAAGAATAAAAACCAAATGATACATAGGTACATTATTATTCCAGTATAATATAATATTTTATATATGTTAATTAAGTTCATTAACACCATCTTTTATACGTTTCATGTATGGTATGAACGAGTCATTTCACTTTGAGGGGGCGGTAGTCAGAACTTTTCAAATGAAATTATCGTATGTATATACAACATGAAACAAATAATGGTATGATATATAATGGAATTAAAGAAGATTATATATAAAATATATATCATCAATATGATATTAATTACATTTCCATCATAATGGCCACCATGAAAGGCGGTAAGATGTAATTGAACAATTATCGTTTCGTGAGGCGTTAGTTTGCCATCCATAGAAACATTATGTTCTTCATTCATTAGATGGAGGTGTGTGTAAGTATAGTTAGAATACTTCTTAAAACAACAACCTAGAATATTGAGGATACTGTTGTGGTTACAAATGAATGGATATAAAAAGATTTTAGGGGTTGGAGAAGCAAAATAAAAGAAAACTACGTAAGAGAAATCGTTACCTTTAATTTAGGTAAATCACTTTGGTTTGAACCAATGGACTTCTTGAAGTGGCTTATACCTAAGGTGAGGCTTCAAAAAGGAGGAGAGGGATGTTGGGACCTTAGTTGGGCAGAGTTTGGACGATCCAAGTGGCTTGAGAGGTGTGAGAAATTTGTTAGAAGTGGACTCCTTTTATAAGGGAATGGAGGGGCTCTTTAGGAAAGAGTGAAAATATTATTTTATAATATAATGATATTCCGTTTGCAATGGTCCAAAATCATTATAGTCGAAGATAAGATTACTCATGGTCGAAATATAATCAACAAATAAAAATTGGATAGGTTTTGGATAATATTTTAAGCATTATAATCTTATTTATTTAAATAATTTATTAATGAGGTAAACACTGCATCATTATTATGTCATAAATAATTTATATTATTTGATGTCTAAAAATTATAAAAAAGCTACTATAATTCTGGAAATAATTTTATATTTTTAATGAAAATTTAAAATCTAAAATCCAACATATATTTCCTTATTTAAATTTTTTTTTCTAAAACATATAAGCTTATGTCATTTTTGTATTTATTTTAACATTATTAATATAAAGTGTCCCTACCACCTACATGTGGCTCCATGGGGTCCCAAAATCGACCCAAGGATGCCCATGGTCTGTTATGTGTCCACAAATGTGGTTAGGACACGTTTTGGGTAATTGTTTATTATTATAATATAATTTTGTTACCATTATTTATCAGATTTACCCTTTATCCATGGTAAATAAAATATTTTCTGAAGTAATTATTCAAAATGTGTAAAAATAAAAGTTACCAATAAACACAATTTGAAAATCCTGATTCCAAATATGGAATCTATTTTTCCAAATTCAAAACACAGAAGTGGCAGAAATTAATTTAAAATTAATTCCCACTGTTAAAACTAAAGGTGTGTATTTAAGATATAATAACTATCAAAAGATTCACACTTGTTTATGTCTTATTTAATTGTGAAATTTTTTCCAATGACCAATATTGTACTAAATGGTAACAATATATACTAAATATACTTCAAAACCACTCAATTTCATAAGTTATCTCTATTAATTATTTTGATTAAAAAATTTGTTTTAATTAAAATTTAGTAATTTTCACTATTCATCAAAACATGTTGTTTTTCAGAAAAATATGAAAAATTCACCCTAGTCTATTTTCGATATTCCGAATCCAAAATTGAAGTCCATTTTGAAATATAAGATTTATAAAATTTTAAAAAGAAGGTATTACTATTCATAACAGCTTGTTTATATAATATTTTAATAATATATCATTGTTTAGTAAAACCCGGTATTGAGTACAACACACGTTATCGAGGAAGGCCGTAATTGCATGTAATGCAAGCCAAGTCAGGGTTGCATGTAGTGAAATCATTCTTTGGTGTTGCATATAACATAATCCAAACTAATTTCATTTATACATTGAGAAAATTCAATACTTAATGTTGCATAGAATAATTTCTACAAAACAATCATGAAATTTTGTGTAACACTTCCCATGAATATTGTTGCATATACTGCAAGCTAATATGCTGTTTCTTATAGTACAAACAAATCTTTTTGTAGTGTACAACCAATGATATGAAAAAATTAAAAAAATAATATATCTTATAAAATCTCGGGGTGTTACACAGGTATATCAAACCTTTTTAAATTCTAGAACGAATTAGGGCTATAGCTTACCGTTTGGCAATGCCGCCATGTATCTTGAAAGATCATGATATGTTCCATGTATCACTATTGAGAAAATACATGCCTGACCCAATGCATGAACTGACCTATGAAGAATTGGAATTGGAACCCGATCTGACTTATTGCGAGGAGACCGTCAGGATCCTTGACACCCGAGAGCAATTGCTGAGAAACCAGACGACTCGTCTGGTAAAAGTTCTATGGAGAAACCATAAGATGGAAGTGGCAATGTGGGAACCCGAGGAACTTATGATGAAGAAACACCAGAGTCTTTTTAGGCAGTAATAACCTAGAAATTACGAGGACGCAATTATTTGAAGGAGGGAGAATGTAACACCCAAAGCTTCCACGGTACATTTCTGTTAGAATAATGCATTAGCGTGTGTTGTACGCAACCTCGAGTTCTAAAAAACAACAACTAATCAAACTAGCCATTAGGAATATTAATACCCACTTTTTGAAATTTTTTAAATATTATTTATCAAAATGGACTTTATTTTTGGATTCAGAATATTGAAATTAGCATAGGGTGAATTTTTTGTATTTTTCTAAAAAACATCCTTTTTTTATGAATAGTGAAACCACTAAGTGGTAGTTAAAAAAACTGATTTTTTCAAAAAAAATAATTTTACCACTTCTGTGAATGGAATTTCAAAAATCCTAGAGGCATGGTCAATATCAGTAAGTAAAATGTGGTTCAATGAGATGAAAATAATTTTTGGTGAATAGTAACTTTTTGTTTTTATTTACCACGGTTAAAAGTAAATTGTGTAATTGAAGGTAA
Organism: Viscum album; assembly: GCA_963277665.1. Lineage (NCBI taxonomy): Eukaryota > Viridiplantae > Streptophyta > Magnoliopsida > Santalales > Viscaceae > Viscum > Viscum album. Next base: position 992,783,506 of record OY728139.1, on the reverse strand, counting down.
AAATAATATTATTTTTACCTTGATAGATGTCCTGTTTCTATTGGATAAAAATAATTCGACCAGAAACAACCTTAGGAATAAAATATGAACCTCTTTGGTCAACATGGATTAGATTAGAACATTTATTATTATTTAATTCAAAGAAGTGTTAAAAGAGTTAAAATCAAAGATTATTAACTAAAACTTTTTTAATATAGGGATACACATAAGATAAATTAGATTATAAATATTCCTAATAATGCTAAAAATATTTCCTACTTATGATATTTTATTTATAATTTTGAGACATTAAATAATTTAATTTATTTATGATAGAATGGTGATGCAATAATTACCATAATAGTGAAAAATTAAGATAATTGATATTATAAATATCCCAATTAATATAATTTGAGACTTCATAAAAATTCCAGTAAGTTTCTAGGTTAATATGACATGTTAGGGTTGATTTAATGAACTTTTTTTGAAGTAATCATTCTATTATGATTTTCAAAAAAATCAATTTTACAAATAGTGTCAAAATTGACATAAAAGAATTTTTAAAACAAATATTATATTATTAATTGATATTTTGTTCCTAAAAATATAAAGCTTAGACAAAGGGCTTAAATGTAATTATATATGACATTAATGAACCACTTGAGGTTCTCTTGGACTTTTGTAGTATGTTTATTAACCATATAATATAAAAATACAAAGAGACATAGTAAAAGTGAAACTAATTAAATAAGAGTTAATACTTAAAGATAAGGTTAGTTTAGTGACCCATACCTGTCTAAATCCTATTTTCTGTGCTTTTTTTTGACCCATCTACATCTCAGACATGAAATAAATCACACCATGTCCCTCCAATGGACATGACATATAAAAAAAATTTCATCCCCAAGATGAACCTCCACAGTTATTCTTACCCATGCTTACATCATCATCTTATTTAGGATCTTATTCTCAAAAAATTTCTAGATTTCCAACCAAAATATTCCTACTATTCCATATCTATATCATATGATGTATCAACATCCCTTATATCCTTATCCCACCATGCCTATTACACTTTCATTTTCTACTATCAATATAGGATTTGATGATTTTTTTCTATCATCATCAACTCTAGTTCATGATGATGACTCCATGCATGCATTGGAACAAACAAATCCCTTAGAAGTTATTAATCCCGGATAACACAAAGATCCATTCGAGAATAATGATTAGTCTATATAAGGTTTTTTATAAGTGTGTGAAATAATATTTATTTTTAATTCATGGTTTTAGAACATGTCATGAAATAATAATTATATTAATTTTATAATTAAAATTTGGTTCTAGATTGATTAAATAAATATTTAGGGGAACATGCTCAATTATTTATTTCTAAACATAGTGGTATATAAACCCAATTATTTTATTTTTCAAGAGAGACAATTAAATTTCTATTGTCCACAATGATATCCAGTGAGAATCATTTCCTAACCATGAAAGGTCCCTCTCCAAGAACAATCATAAGAATGGAGGGTAAACTTCGTCCACTATCAACTACCAAATCAAGAAAGATCATGGAGAATCCGTTGATTGTGATTATAATGGAAATCAAAAGTGAACAATTAAGGAATTATGATCTACCATGCTAGAACATAAAGAATCATATGGTGGGGTTCATAGAATTGTGGAACACGTGCCGATCACCGATTATAATATCCCTGACATGGAGACCACTAAACTAGGGATTCAAGATGGTTCACCAGATAACCTCAATCACACCTCCCAATATGCTATAGAGTACCGACTAGCTGCAATGGACTAATAAGTAACATGGGCAGACTATAATTTATTTTACATGAGTATTTTTTTAATCTATAAAATATGACAAAAAATGAAAAATATTAGACAATAAACTAGAATATTCATTACCAACCATTTCCCAAACATCGAACAACCCCAACCAAAAGGTAAATATGTAATGTCTTTTTATTAATTCCAAATGTGAAGGAAAAAAAAATAAAGACTAATAGAAACATCCCAAAAAATGGGCCCCAACTCCATGTTGGAATCCTCATCTATAAACATATGAATCCCCAATCAAATCCCTAAAACATGCCTTTTTACCATTCCTAATCCCATAATAATGAAACATACATAGGAATCCAACAGAGACCTATGAAGGGTGTGAGTACAACTCACTATGCCACCATTGATGGATTCTCCACAATATCCATTCTAAATATATATTTCATTCAAGTAATAAATAAATCTCAAATTAAAAAAATATAATTCATGTTCCATTAGTAAATAATAATTAATATAGACTCTTTGAAAATTTATTCCATTCAATCACTTAAACCATTTACAAAACAAAATTCAAGGGTTAGGAATTTAAATCATTTAGAATCTAGCCAAATCAGTTCAATTATCAGACATATGGTAATAAGACATGTTCCCTGTATAACTATAGATTGATATTTTATAACCAATAAATCACACTCACCCTAGATCCTTAGCCCAGGTAGTCTCATTAAATGCAATCTCTAGGGGCTTATAGTTATAGTCCAACTCTCTAGCCTTTGTATTCTGGAGGCTGGGATTGCAGACTTAGTCCAAACTGAACCATGGGAGTAGCCTCATTCCAATACCCCACATACCACCCTGCCAAGTTCACAAGCTTATTCATTCAATTACCACATATACCAAATCTCATACCATGAATATTGAATACACATAACATTCATAATTCACATTCCATTTAAAACATAAATAATCATTGGGCCTTATCACATTAAAATATATACCAGACACCTTACACAGCCCATTTAACCCAATTAACATTCATATCTCAACCTATTTATTTTATTCAATAATATCCATACATTTTCCCATTTCAAATAACGCATCATTTCACATGTATAGTCTCGTTCATGCATATCAATTTTAATCACAAAAGTCATTAGACACATTCAACTTATTCCATTGGACCCTCTTTACATTGTTCCAAAAAAACCCCTTATTACTTTATCAATGTCTAGGAATAACCCTCAATAATCCACATTATAACTCAACTAACATATCTACATGTCCATCATAGGATTTACATAATCATAATTCAATTCCATACTTAAATTTTCAATTTTATATGCCTGGTATAATTGGTACACACCATCGGTGGGGCTAAATTGATCTTGTCAAACTAAAGGAATACCATAGGGACTAGGAGGTGTTAAATTCATCATATATCCAACCATTTTACAAAATCCATTCAAAGGAATCAAACGTATGACAAGATAGATCCATTAACATCAACAAAAATTCAAAAATAAACATCCAGACCATGAATTATATCTTTTAGACCACCTACATCAAATCTATAGATAAAGGCACACATAACATTATCTTAAGTTCTATATTCAATTACCATTTAAATCCCCAACATTAGATCCATTGAAAAAATTGTGTTTTAGGGATTCATAAGAACAACAATGCAACAAAAATCTCTAATCTATAAAATATAAGGAATTGGATCATTATAATTACTAGTATATTTGATAATCAATCAAAGACACTCAAAATGTCCAAGAAACAAAAGATATCAATCGTTGCGATTATTTGGGTTCTTAGATTGTTTAGTTGGGAATGAGGAAAAATATGAGGATGAAATTCAGGTGAAGAACATAAAATCAATAGGGGGGATGGTAAAATCCCACTCTTAATGGTGTCCATGGTTTGGCCCCATGGTTTTCCAAACTCTGTGCCAACCCTTTTCATGACAATATCAATGATGGGATGATTCTCATTGTTACCTTGGGAGTCACACACATTTCAAAAAATGTGTACCATCTATGTTGAAGTTCCCTATCTAGGCCTAAATGTTTTGGCCTCCCCTCTTGCGCAGTTTACAAAGCGGTGAACCCATTAATATTCAAAATCACAATTTCAGCGCACTGTTACTACTAACCAGGCTCCAACAGGGAAGTATGCATATGATGGCCAAAATCTTCCTTCTTTCATGTCCCGAGCACCTGGAACACCGATGAGATTACTCAAAAATACAGAAAACATTCCATTAAACATAATAGGGATACACAAACCACATGAGACTTCAGCCTGAAGCTCGATAGCCAAAATCACAAACACATTACCATGGTCATGGTGATAATACAAAAATTGTGACACATGAACTAAATCATGCATGCCACTATACCATTATGGAAAATCCAAACAGTATGACATCGACCTGATCCTCTGCACAATCGGGAACAAACCCATGTACTTGGGGACCATCATTCGAAATTTATGCTTCCTAGAGTGACCCAAACTTGGAGATACCCAATGAAACCCACGATAACCAACCATAAACTCCAGAGTTCTACGACGTCGATCCACATAATAATTCTACCTACTCTAAAAAATTTCCATACATTTCTGAATCAATTAAATGTGTTATAACGACTCTTACACGATAATCACCCCTAACAATTCATATTATCCTCCCTATATCAATGATAATAATTATCTACATAGTCTACCATAGAGCACTTGATATTGTTTCATCTAAATCATCACACTGTAATTGTTATTATAAGTGATTTCAATCACATCTAAGTGCATGTCCCTTGATCCTCCCAAATACAAGACATTATCCATCAATATATCCTCTATTACCTCCATCCAAAAATAGATTCCTAAACTAATATACTTTATGTATGTTGGATTAAATCATCTACAACATTATTCCCCTTTCCTATTGTGTACACCATTTCAATGTCAAGAGAGTGAATGTATTCAAGCCCTATTTGAAGTCAAATATTTAAATATTGCAGAGAAAAAATGTAATGAAGACTTTTATGATCAGTATACATGTTAAAATTTTCACCCAAAAAATATGGTTTCTATCAATTTAAATCATAATCTATTGTAGACAACATAAAATCATAAGTGGGTTAATTTCATTCATGATGCCTCAATTGTTTTGACCAATATTCCACCACCTGATCACTCTGAATCAACACTACCCGAAGTACAACACCAGACACATCACAAAACAATGTATTCCCCTTACCTAGTTCGAGTGATATTACAATTAGTGAGGATTTTAAATCATTCTAAAAAACTTGTAAAACAACCTCACATTCCACATACCTTTATATGTTAATTCCATTCATAGTCAAACCCGAATTTGGTGTTTCCAAATGGGAGATTCTATAATGAAACTTCAATAATAGCAATGAAAACCCATAAAAATTAAGATAATAGAATCATTATTTTGTTGTTTAGAATATAAAACTACTTTCACTTTCTTAGGGACCACTAACAGACATTCTATGAAATGATATGACCTAATAAATGAACAGAACCGATTCAGAAATTTCAATTGGATAGCATGGAATATAGTCCATGGTGTCTTATTTTACGCAAGATGATGTCAAGATTCTTTTAATGATTGTTTTAATTAATATATGACACCAAAATGGAAACCAAAAAGACTAACACAAACTGATCCTACTCTAGGTGAAAAATTCAGTTCATAAGTTCAATAAACAATTTTAGTGAATTGTTCAATACAAACAACATTACCAAAAAATTATTTCTTCTCCTAAAGGTAGTATGTACTATATCAAAAGGACTCACCCTTAGCTGATGATAACATGATTTCATATCTATTGTAGAGAACACTAAAAGATCCCTAATATGGTAAAAAAATTATTGATTCAATGAAGAGGGTATGAGTTCTTAAATGTCATCTAATTAAGCTTCCTATATTCGACACAATTGCAATGATTCGCGTGCCTTCTTAGGAATAAACATTTCGGTTCTCCATGGTGAAAACCGTAGTTGTTCAAAACTCTTGTTTTCTAAATCCTCCAATGGTGTTTTAAGATCCTATAGTTTTGAGGATTCCATTCAATAAGATGGAATAGTAATTGGCTCTCTTCATGATATCAACACTATCATGAAATTGAAATCTATTTCAGGTGAAAACCCTATGAATTCATCAAGAAACACATCATGAAACTAACCCAACCAAACAAGAAAGGGGATCTACTATGCTCTACCATCATCAATAATGAGACATGCCACATGTGTTGTGAGATCATCCAACCACTGACCATCTAGAACTGCACAACATCCCAGAATATCCAACTCACCATGATTGACATAAGTGTCTCCTTCACGAGACATGAATGTTATGCTATGGTTACAACGACCTATATGGAACTAGTAAAATATTATCTTATCCATATCCAATATTAGTTCAAAACATGTCATCTATTGAACAAAAATGTACCAAAAGAAAATGATAACCAACAACATCAAGAGAATACCACTTAAACTTCTTAATATACTATAATTGCATATCTATCAAATTATCAATTGTCATCAACCCCCAAAAACCTTCAACCCCTAAACACAAATAACTACACTATGAGTAGAAATAAAATAATTTGAAGAACCTGTATTGAATAAGGCAATAACATTAATGGAAACTACAAGGATCATACCTGCAACAGTCTATAGTCTGGCCTCGCCCAAACTTGGTGTAGACATAAATGAATGAATATTACCAACCCCTAAACCTAGGACTTCGATAGGAATTCCTAGAATTTCACTACATTTCTGATATGGTTGATCTAACCCCAGAGTTTTATCTCTATAACCGCTACCTCTGTGACTTGTAGAGCTCTAAATTTCTGCTTTATATGGGGTAACCAACCCCCAACCTGCACTTGACATTGACCTTATCCCTCCATCAATTCTCTTATATCAAGGATTTCTAAAGACCCTCTGCACAATCCCAATTTTACCACTTTCTTGACACTCATCTTGTGGTCCATGAAACTGAACACACATGTTCCACATCCTACAACAATAATAGAAGAATACATGATCACTACACTAAGGAGATGGTTTTATCTTCTGAATACTTTTTCTAACATTGTCGTCATGAATGTTATAAAACTGTAACTTCCTACCATTGGATGACAGACCAATATATCTCCCAAATCTAACAACATAACCACCACTAGGAGACCCAGTGAGGATTCCCTCTAAAAAAAAGGCTAGATTCACCACATCATGAAACTATATTTTAATATAAAATAATCACATGTGACAAAATTTCATGTTTATGTCCATCCCAAAAATATATTTCTATATCTGCCTCATCCCCTGCAAAATTTGGAACAGATTGATGAATGTCGGTGAAGAGTTGAGTGTATTCTATCACTGTATTAAACCCTTGGGTCAACCCCAAAAATTATACATCCTTTTCCTCCCATGTTGTCTTAGAATAGAAATTTTCCCGAAACATTTCCTATTAATATTTCCATGAGATAAAATCAACTTACTGGGTCTAAACTAGAATGCCCCACTACAACTTTTTTCCCTCGAAACATATAATCCTCCATCATGAATGTCTTCTTAGGAAAAATCTCTAATCGACCAAGAATCATCTTGTCGGTCTCAATCTACAACAAAGCTGATTCAGGTCCACACACTACTGCAAGAGTCAAAGGGTGTTGTAGTTGAAACTCCCTATTCAGCTCAAATATTAATGGAACAACCAACACCGGGTGATATTACGTAATCATCATAAAATATGTTAAATTATCAAGATACTTCTCCACTCCTAGGTTACAATGAACCACTGGGTTTTCTTACTCCTCATCAGAAAGAGATTTATTGACAATGTCTTTTTATTTCCCAACCAGAACACTACATTATAGTGGCATATTCCTACAAATTCCGTTGCACATCTCCAAGAACATAAAATAAAATATCCTTAGTTTCCATAAAATAAAGCTATCCACTATCCATAAACGACCCCTTTTTCATACATTACTCACAATAGGCATTGTCTCACTTTTAACACTATCCTCAACTGTCATAATAATGGGTCATTGAAAAAATGTGGAAAACCAACTTAAACAGTCATGAGTCTTTAGTAAGATTGCCTTTTGAAACCATTTCCACATTTAAAATGAAAATATTTCTATTATATATACACTTCTCATCACAACATTTATTATAACCAACATTGTAGCTCATTTAACTCCTTTCATCAAGAAAAATACATTATCAATTATTTCAAAAATGTTACATTTACCCATTTGTATAATCTTTATTAGAAACTATTATTCATATTTTAAAGAATGCGAAAAAAATTCTGGCCGTTTTGTCTCACACATCAATCACCTATGTTACCATCATGAGACATTCCATGAATATCCCTCGGTTCTTATGGTTTAGCAATCACACACAACCTCATTCCATTCCATCTATAAGAAAAATATCATAAACCCAACTCATCACACAACAAGTGAATCACTTAATGGTGAAATATCATTCAACTATATCAACACATATCATGAACAACACTTCCAAACTTTGGTTCTTGGTTTTCCCTGCCTGGATGGGTTAGCATGTACCAAATTCACATTCTTCAACAAAACTTGACACATCTAAATCTCATGTATCCCATTAAAAAATAGTAACACCATGGAAAATAACTTCTTTGATAACAAATTTTAACATATCTGCCCCAAAATCCACTTAATGTTTCTCCAATCTAGGTCATAATGACCTTAAGCACAACTCCCTATATGATAAAGGATTCCGACTAGTAGCCAGTTTCTAATAAGACTTATAGAGAGACTGTACCTTATTTTCTAGATTATGCCACTTTAGGTAACAAAATAATTAAGTATAAAATAGCTATTAAACATGAAAATTCATTACAATCCATTTCCCAAATTGGGCACAACCATAAGTAAAAGATAAAAATGACATGTCATGCTAACAGTGCCAAAAGTAATGGAAACCCAATATAAAGACTAAAAAATCCCCCAAAATAGGTCCTAACTCCATGTTTGGATCCTCATCCATTCTCATCCCAAGACCTTCACAACTCTATAGCATAGGGAAGTTTTCATTGTCTAATCCTACAATATTGAAATATACTCGTGTATCCAACATTGTCCTATGTATGGCATGAGTAAAACATATTAGGCCACCACCAATAGTGTCTAAAAAATTTTCCAATCAAAATAGATAGTTCATTCAATTTATTTATAAATGTAGAAATAAAAAATACAACCCATATTCCATTAGTTAGCAAAATTCACATTTGAAACTTTCATCACATATTCCATCAATCACATAAACCATTTCTAGACCTTAATCCATGGGATTGGAATATACATCAATTATAATTTGGCCTAAGAAAATCAATTATTAGACATAATTAAATAAATCAATTAACCTATCTATGTAGGGATAAAAATATCATAATTAAAAAATCACACTCACCTTGGAGTCTCAGTCGATGTTGACTCATTAATAGAAACTATTAGGGGATTAGAGCCTCAATCTGACTCACTATCCCATGAATTCTAGTAGTGGGGTTTATAGCCACAGTTCAACCCAACCCCTGGGAGTAGCCTTAGTCCAATATCCCACACACAATAATTCCATGTTCACATTCTTATTCATCAAATTACAATATATACCAAATCACATACAATTCTTAATCAATACACATATCATTTACAGTTCAATTTCTATAAAACACAGAAGTCATTTATGAGACATAACCCATTAACAGATTTAACACACACCATACATATCCCATTTAACCAAATTATCTTTCATATCTTAACCCATTTAACTAATTCATCAATTTTTCTACAATATCCAATTTCATATAATTCATCATTTCATATGTATTAGAAAATATATGTTTTACAATTTTAATCTCACAAGTTATTAGACACATTAATATTATTCCCTTTTACCGTCTTCACATTTTTTCTAAAAAACATTTTTCCATTTATAAAGTCTAGGTATTAAAATAAATAATCTCATTTCCAACATAACTAAAAAATAAACAAGTTTGTCTTGGGATCTACTTTATCACAAGTCAAATCCATTTTAACATTAATATTTTCCATGTTCATGAATATTGGCACACCCCATGGGTAGCCTTAAATTGGAATAGTCAATCTCAATACTCCCATGAGGATCATGGGAGATTTAATTAATTATTTAGAAAACCATTTTACCAAATCCCTTCAAATACATCAAATTAAAAATACAATAGAAACATTAACAAAATGGGACATGCACAAATCAACTTCAAGACCGTTAATATAACTTGTAGACCACCTACCAAGAAACCTAAGATGAACTCATAACTAACTGTATCCTTAGATATGGATTCAAGAAACCTTTGAAGCCACAACCTATGATCCACTAGAAAAGATGGTTTAAGGAATCAGTGAGGAAAAATGAAACCACAATCTTTTTTTCTGAAAATAGTTTCAATATGAGAAAAATACTTTCCCAGAGATTCGATCCCCAACCAACCACACTACGAATAGACTAAATACAATGGAGATTGATCCTTGAGACGATTTGGGAGATTAGATACATCATTTTGGATGTAAGAGGAATAATTATAATGAAAATTGGCAGAGGAACATAAAATCATGAGGGTGAGATGATTATTACCACATTTAATGAGGTGCATGGTTTGGATGCACGGTAGTCCAAACCATGACCAAACTAAGAATCTAAATCTATACAAAAGGGGCTGAGTCGCTCATTTACCAGGGGAGCCCTACATGGATTGAAAAACCACTTGCCAACCCTACAGAATGTCTCTCTCTAGGTCCACATGGTTTGGCCTCCCCTCATTCATGGATTAATAAACCATGAACCCCTTCCTCTTAGCAATCATGGTTTGGGAGCATGTTTACCACTAACTATGATCCAACCATGAAACATGAACAGGATTTCCAAAATCAAAATTATTTCGAGTCTAGAGCCCCCACGAAACCCCTAAGATTCCTTATAAATGAAAAATATATTGCATTTACAATAAAAAGGAGACAAAACCTAAAACATAAATAGGAACATACCATAATAAATTGAGGATATTACACCACTAGAGGGAATCTACCAATGATTCATTTAAAGAAAATACAATAAAACATAGATTCCCTATTAGACACATAATCAATGAAAAAACCATCACAAGGTAATTTTTTAATTGAATAAATTAATTATAAATAATATGTGATGATCATGTTCAGTGGATCTAAAATTTTATTTATTTTCATTTTTTATTCAATTCCCTTGATCACAATGTTTTTTCTGATGTAAATCTTCTATTGATCATTGATTATAGAAAAAAATAATGTCGGGAATGTCCCATCACGTGTCTCTATTTCACTTGAAACCTACATGTCGTTTCTACGAGATCTCATTATTATTCATAATTATACAAATATCATTGATTTCTTAATGCATATTTAATTTAGTTTTCATTTTACATTTATCATTATTAAATCCAAATTGTGAGATATACTTCATCATCTTCCATTTTTCTTAAATATATTAAAATTTATTAATTTTATCAAAAAATATATTCAAATATCACACCTTGAATTGACAAGGAATCAGGATGGATAACAGAGGAGTACACACTGTGTAACTTGGAGGTAAAAATTGTGTACTTGTGTTCAATGAACAAAGTATCAATTTAGAATTAATTCATGGATTATACATTTATTACATGTAGTCCCTTTAATTTTATAGAATTTTTTGACTGAGCTAATCTAGCACACATTCAGCTGTAGTAAAAACAATGTAACTACCATACACTATGTGAAATCCTTTAGTCATAGACTGGTCGGGTATCATCTTACACAAACTACATGACTGGTGACCATGTAATTTAAAGAAAACATGATGTGTATCCCATGTACACATCATGTACTATAACTTTTTCTATGGAACTATTGGCCCAACATGTTTTTAATCATGTGTCTCGGATATACATTGAAAATAGTTCACTTGATGTTGCAAGATTTTACACGCCGTGTACTTTTTTAAAATAACATGAAATTAGAAATTAATTAATTATACTAAGAAAAACTTATAAACACGTTTCCATGTGTGGTAATTATGATAATAGGACTCTCCATGAAATGTTTATTATAAATATAAATTTTTATTTAATTTCTGAATAATGTTCAGATTATCATATCTTGTATGAGTCATATTATGGTAATTTCACTATGTTCATTGAAGATTAACACAAGACAGAAAAATCATGTAGTTAGTATAATATTTATGTTTATATTACACATAATGAAAGTATGTGATATGTTTTTCATGGAACATATCTCAATAGTCAATGGTAAAAGAGTATAATTGATATTGGGTAGTTCAAATGGGTATTCAATGTGTTGCCTCTAATGTATATTTTTGCAAATTATTTATTTTAATTTTTTATTCTATTTTATTAAAATTATAATGGATGAGAATCTTAATAAAATTTATATGTGAATAAAGATAAAATAATGGATTAATTGAATAATATAATTAATTCATTTTAGTGGGATTTATATTAAACCAAATTGATTTAAAATGAATTCTAAATTTATTAAATAAATAATTCCATCCATTAATTTTGATGAACATGTCCCTAAACCAAACCATTTAATGTTATTGGATTAATTTAATTATTATTAATATAAATTTTTTGAATTCATTCCATATCTCTTCTAATTATGTAAGGTTATACATTTCCATTACTTCATTTATGTAATCCATTTTCCCACAATTATGATTGAATGAAATCCTATGTAATGAATGGTGATCCAATGGTAGTGTAGGAAGTTGAAATTAAGATATATGATGTAACAAATCCAAGAGAGATACATAGGTAGGGATGTGGAAAACTAAAAAAAATAAAAAATGATTAAATGTGTTTTCCTCCTTGTTCAACAATTGGATTAACATCCACATGAAAAATGAACAATTTGTAAAATCTTTTTGAAACAGATCCATACATTTTCAAAAAACCCGAACATACATGATCAAATGATATTTCTAAATCTAATTTTCAACATATGATATAATGTTATTAATATGAGAAAACAACACTATCATATATTTCTGGTGTTTTTCATTAAAAATATTTTTAAAATATTTTTCAATAATAGACCATTGAGAACCCATGAACTTATTGGTTTCTTAAGAATCATCATAGTGATTTCCACATTTGTGATGTATATCAACATATTAGAATTATAATTTCATTGAGAAATAAAATTGAACATGTATAATTTATCTCACAGTTCATACAGATGAATCCTGATGAGGATTTTTGTGAATATGATTGGATAAAAGAAATTCAAGATGAACTCAATTTGTTTTAAAGGAAAACTATTTGGACATTGGTTGAATGTCCTAATAATACTCTAATAATTTGTGTAAATGGTTTTTTCAGAATAAATTTTCTGAAAATTTCATTATAGGTTGAAATAACGATAAACATGTAAATAAAGGTTAAAATAAAAAAAGGTGAATAGACTATAGAGAAATCTATGCCCCAATAAAAAGAAGAAAACATTTTTGTATTGTTAAAACTATTGAAGCATTCATAAATTTTTTGACATTTCAAATGGATTTGATGTGTGTTTTCATTAATGGATATGTTCAGTAGAATGTTTATTTTTATAAACAATGGTTTTGAAAATAAAAAACATCTAGAAGATGTTTATAAACATACCAAAATGCATTATGGGCTTAAAAAAGATCCATAATGTTGTTATTATAAGCTATCTAAATTTTCTTACAAAACAACATTGTTAATGGAGCTAAAAATCCATCGCTTTTTTACAAAATAACTAAATAAAAATATTATTATTGTAAAAAACATTGGTGAAATTATATTTACATAAACTAAAAAATCATTAACAAATTCCATTACAGATCTTTTCAAATATGAGTTTGAAATAAATATGATGGTTGAGTTAACATTTATTTTAGGATATTAAATTTCTGAAATACTAGATGAAACTTTTATTTCACTACATATGTATATTAAAGTTTTTCATTAAAAATTTTTGTTTCAACACACTAAAAGATTTAGTACTCCTATTGGGAACTCAAATAAATAAGATCATGATGATGTTAGGAAACCAGTTGATAAAAATACTTTTAGAGGTATGATTGGATGTTTAATTTACGCAAAAACTATTCTTCCATATTTAATAATTTCAATATTCTTATACCCTAGATATTAGGACAATCCAAAAAAAATCACTTCTTAAATAAGTAAAATTAATTTTATATTATCTTATGGGAACAATTGATTTATTTTTATTCAATTATTCTAGAAATGAATTTTCATTGATTTTTTTTCTTCAGATTCTCATATTAGTGGATGTAGATTGGATTGAAAAAATACTTCAGGAATATTTCATTTCTTATGAGACAATTGTTTTATTAGTTATGTGTGAAGAAAAATTCAGTAGTACTTTCCACAAATGAAGCCAAATATGTGGTATTTAGATGTTTTTACACTCAAGTGTCATAGAAGCAACACACACTCACTGACCAAGACATGGTTTTTTTACAAAACCTCAAATTATTTGTGATGAAAAAAGTTCAATTTCACTATTTAAAAACCCAAGACCTCACTTATGTGCTACAGAAATAGGCATAAGACACAATTTACTTCAATATCACACATGTAAAGAGAATAATGTTTTATAATTAATCGGAACATAAGAACAACATGCTTATATTTTTATTAAACCCGTTTGTTTAAATATATTTCAATACATTAAAGAGAGGATAGGAATGATCAATATCTCCTAGTTATTAATATTCAATTCGTATTAGTAGTCTCCTATCATTAATGAAATCTTTTTCAAAGGGCGGGGTACATATGGTATTAATCCTCTAAAACCATTTTCTACTTAAAATATTCAATTTTCTATTTTTTTAGGTTTTGTATAAACTTTTTCATACTCGAAACAATTTTAATATTTTTACGATTCATATTTTATTTTAAAAACTCTCTCAATATTAAATGTTTTAAAAATGATTCTTTCAAGACAAAATTACTCCTAGAACCATAATATATTATAAAAAAATTTCGATATCCAAATTTGTTATAAAATTTTCCGAATAAAAAAAACAATAAGAAATGTTCAGACAATATTTTGGATATAAACATTACCATATTAGTTTTTTGTTTAAAAAACAAGAATATCAGAATACCTATATCGATGATAAATTTCTAATCATAAATGTACTGTTATTTTATTATTTACACAGATTCATTACATTAGATATATAAAATCATTTTTAGATATTATTTTATTTTTAATAAATGTTTTTTTTTCAAACATATATGTTTTCAATTCTGTTTGATTCTAATTAAAATTTAATGTTATCATAAAAAAAAGGTAAAAATCAACATTAAATTATTTATTTGAGGAATGCATGATTATTATAATAGATAAGGACGTTTTAATCTAAGCAATTGAAATTGATTGAATTCTAACCGTTACAGACGTAAATATATTAGAAAGTGGTAACATGTGTCCCTCATCACTTCTATGATACTATTCTTCTAACTCTTACCTCTACATTAAGTGATATGTCTAATTTTTTTAACATTCACCGATCCCCAGTTTATGTCTATATACAATAGAAACATTTTAATATTTTGTAGAGAGATTATTCTTCAGATAATGAATCATCGAGGAAAAATGGTATGAAAATGATTTTATTAATTAAAGGATTATTAGTTTTCCAATTGTGGAATATGTTTATGTAGAAAATATTGATAATGATTTTTATTTACATTTTACATAAATTATAAGATAATTTTATGCTACATTTTGATAAGTGGTAGAAGTGGATGGTGAACATGAAGAATTGAAAGAAGTGGCATACGAAGAAGAAAACAAAGTGGGGGAAAAATAAGAGGATGAAGAAGATGATGATAAAGAATAATGAGAGACTGATAAAGAGTAAAATAAAAAGGAAAAATCTTAATCATCATCAACATAATCACTCATAAATTCCCAATCAAATAAGGATTAAGACATGGAAGATTTAGGGGATGAATAATAATAATTTA
This sequence comes from Viscum album, assembly GCA_963277665.1. NCBI lineage: Eukaryota > Viridiplantae > Streptophyta > Magnoliopsida > Santalales > Viscaceae > Viscum > Viscum album. The sequence continues at coordinate 992,767,575 of OY728139.1, read as the reverse complement.
ATAATATGAAAATTCATTATAATCAGATGCATAAGAAGCTAAAGAATCCCAACAAAACGTTTTAAATAATTTTTTATCATATAAGGATGTGGAAATTATTAATTCATCATAAGACGAATGTTTTTATCATAAAATCAAGAACAAATATAAAAAGGAAGAAAACTAGATATATAATCCTGAAGACAAAATTCTCTTCATGCATTATCCGGTTCATCAATCATTGAAGGGGTAGTATCTCATAATTATTTTGACTATATTTTACAATCCATGAAGAGGTTAAGTGATTATATTACATATCATACAAACATAGAAGCATGGTGTAAATTTATTCAATATAGTCTAAAAAGAAAATTAGAATCATAGAAAATTTGGACTGAATCAATTGTTCAAAATAAGGCATATTTGAAATATTTCAATGGAAAAAAAAGTATTAATGGAGATCATAAAATCCAATTGTTATGTATTTAAAAATTGTGGAAATTGATATCAAGGGCCATGATAACCTGTTCATAGAATTGAAGAAACCATGATAAGAAATGTAAAAAGCTTATCATAATTTAGAAATAAATGTTTCAAAAACAATGATGTTTGTGGAAGGGTTTAAAGTTATAGGTGTTGATCATAATTAGAATATAAACATTTTAAAATTAATTGTTCCTATATTAGTGTTTTAAAATAGTACACTCTAATTTTTTTAAGATGATATTTTCCTTGTGAAGGAGGAAAATAAACGATCTCTCATGATGTTGTGATACCATAGTCATTAATTCAGAAGAATGTTATGATGTGGGACTAGATCAGAAATCTAAAATCATCAATTGGGAAGGATTTTAAGGATCATGATTCATTTAATAAAATGAATTAAATTAGGAAATGTTTTATGAATAGAAATGATCTTTTTTTATTTTAACTCTGGATGTATATTTTCAAGAATTTTTATTGAATGTTAAATTTGAATGATTTTTTCATCCAAAAACATTATGTATGAATATATTCCAATTATTTATGGTTGTATGATATTTGGTTTATATATTGGATTATTATTTATTTATAATAAATTTGTATCTTACGTTATATATATCAAAAATGTTATGATATATCCCTTCCATATTATTTTTTTCAATCGATAAGTGGGGGTATTTTATAATATTAGTGAATATTATAAAATATGAGAAGTTTATAATGGGAGAAGCCTTTGATATATCATCCTCAGGGGGTGGGTGGAACTAGATTAATATAATTCATCATATTATAAAGTTGTTATAAACTTAAGAGGAGTTAAGATATGAGGTATATCATTGAAGATCATAAAAGTATAAAGGGTTTTAATTTTTGTTATAGTTAATAATTTTTCAGTTACTTTTGTGATTTGTGATTTTTGAAATGTGTGGATTTTTGAGCCAGCTGGCTTACATCTTACATTTCCATTCCATAGATTTAAAAATAACAAACACATCCTCAAAACACTAAATTTATAACTTTATATTTCCCATGATTCATAGATTTTTTTTGTAAAAAACATTACGTTATAACAAATATAGAAATATTTACAATGTAAACATAAATAATGATCTTATTTTTCATTCCCCTTAACCAGAATGAAGTTTCAGATGATATATTTGACAAAATAGTTGTTTGATCAGTGTCCAGAGTAATGAATTACTAGAAAAAATTATGATGGTCAGACTAACCCTGTATCTAATTCATCATATTATCCCTTATTTAGTTTATCGGAGTGAAAATTAATATAGATTTCTATCAGTATATACAAGGTTTATAATCGAGTTGAATTGAATTATTTCTATCATAAGGAATAAAAAATATAATTGTAATGATGCTAATATAAATGACGACATACTATCAAAGTACAAGTCAACCTCAAATTGAAATTTGAAGAACATGATCATTATGATTTGTCATGTGAATTTTTTTCGATGTCACTGCAACAAATTCGGAAATATGTCTTCAGGAAAATTGCATATAAATAAGTGGTAATTTGAATAGTTAGGAGATAATTTTATTTGCAACTCAAGTAATTTAAATATTTTCTCTGTGAACACCACATTCCTAGTCTTTGTAATGATTTAGTGAGATGAATTTCTATGAAATCCTTGTGAGGATTGTATTACCTTTCGAACTTTTTGATTTTGTAATTGCAATTATAATAGTGGTACTAATCAAGTTCTTCTGGGGATAGAAAGCTAGTTAATTAGATCCATGAAATGAAGGGATATTAGGTGTAAGACGATAGATATCAATCATCATACTGAGGGATTTATTGGTCTAGAAAGATATTTTTGAATCTAATCAATGCATCAAGGGATTGTTGGGGATTGTAAGATGGAGCATATTGTAATACATCTGATCGAGGGATTTCCATGTAAGGGAAGATACACCTTATAGTCGGCACTAGAAACTGAGGAAATATTTTGTCAGAATTTATAACTACAATATCATGTAATGTTAAATCATTTTAGGACCCTGAATACATGAAAACAGGATAAAAAATACCCCCAAATGAACAAAAATGTAATAGATTCACGTTCAATGGATGAAATAGAGAATAAATTTGAAGAAATATAATTTGGAAAAGGACCCAATGTTGTTCAAATATTGTATTATGGTAAATGTATGCAGAGGTCTCATACTGCATCCCGGAAATTCACATACAAGCCCATGAAATGATTCCATGCAAAGCATTGGCTGCCAACCAAGCAGGACACAAACAAAGATGGCTTCCGCACATATCGGCCATGTAAACCGACCAGTTAACGGATGGGGTGATATGAATGACGTCCATCGAACTGCAGCACCCACAATCCTCGGTTGACTGAGTCGTCAATGGTCTGGGTGATATCTTTATGGGCCTCAACAAAAGTTTTTTCATTCCCATATACACATATTCCAAAAAACTCCAGAAAATAACCACAATAGGGAATTAAGGGGGAGATTGGAAAAAAATTGACATAGATAAAGAAATGTGGGATAGATCGAACATCAAAGATAACGATATATGGTGTGAAAACCCTCAATAAATTGTTGTGATTTATAATCCCACCACATCAAATAAAATGAATAAAATATAATAAAAATAGGTAGACTGTGAACCACTGGGTTAATCATGAGACATATTCCATTGACCTGCATAGTAGTACTCTATTTAGAAAAAACACAATCCCACATGAAAAAGTGATAGAAAAAATTGGTTATCCTAGGGAATTCCATTATTCAGTTCCAATCAAGTCATTCTATTCACTTCATGTCCTCCATATCCACTCTACAAACCAGTCCACCAACATCATGACAAATCCTCTTCCAAAGCCACCAGACTCACATGACTAGACCATCAGGCGAACATGTGGGCCCTCTTGAGTTTACAAACACATGGTAAGAGGATAGGTTTGTGTAATCCAAAAAATGTTACAGACCCCAAAAATGTTCATATGACTTCTTTCCCATGGTAATCTGGCTCCAAACATAGGATAATCGCATCTACCTCACCATTGTAGGGATTAAGGGTTATAACTGGACCTTCCTTTTCAAGAGGGGTAGTTAAAAAATAGATCCTACTTGTGTTTCCTTTGATGAAGAGAAATTCTTACTAGCTTTCCCAAAAACATCTCATGGAATCTCCCCATGAGGTATAACCCTATTCTTTCTTGTGCAAGGTCCAAATATTGTTGTACTTTTCTTTGGACCCAAGAAATGTCTAGTTAGATCACTAGTTGTTACTATCCTTAATATCACCATGGGGGAGACAGGCGAAAAAGCCCTATATCATTTCCATTGGAGTTTCACCCCATCCTCTTCCACCATCATTCACATTCATTTACATCATTTTGGAATGGAATTTTGTGGTTTTCCATATCTACTGATACCTCTTTATTCTAACATCGAGCATGATTCATGTGGGATTAGAGGTTAGCATTGATCACAACATTCAAACCATTCAGAAATGAAATATGAGATATTTGATTCCTTATATGACCATGATATATTGGATTCCTATTTGTTGCCTAAGCTCAAGAGATAGTCTCATTAATTGAAATTCCCAATAAATCTCTAAGGTCACATGGGTATTATTTTTATAATGAAGCCCTGATGAGAATCTTTCAAAAAGGTCCAGTCTATACTATAATCACAAACCATGTTCCCTCGAATGGGAATCACCTCTGCGTAAGCCCCAACCAATCATGCCACCACACTAAACTCCCATAAGGGTGAAATTCCATACTCAAACCAAACTATGAGAACATTGATTTACAATTAATTAAGATATGTAGAATACCTTCGGAATGTCCAGATATGACATCCAAATTATCCCTAATGTTATTTTGGAAAACTCACTAGTACGGTCATATCCTCATATGAGACCATATATTTTATGGGTCCCTCAGACCGCATCGGCGCAAGTACCACACTGATTCATGACTCAATATCTTTATCATAGACATCCACACCACACAATCTGAAACTGAATCGATGGTTCCTCATATCATGGTCTTAAAAGGTGATGTTTCCAATTAACTTGAACTGAACCAAATGGGTTCTCATTACTCTAATGATGATACACAGGAATCATATCTCTTAGGTTCAATCCTATAATCAACAAACCTACCATTCCCATTGATGATGATAATATCTAGAGTGCCAAATCATATGGATTATTCCAATATTGTATCAGTAATGTCAAAACCATGTATATCCATGATGATCTTGCAACATAGGGGTAACCTGCAGATATATGCTGGGGAATGAACCAATTATCCCTGAACATATCATTGTTTCTTTATTCTATAAGTGATTCCCAATATTGGAAATAATTCCCCCAAAAGGGTATGCTGAGCCCGACCTCCCATCCTCTGGACTAATGGTTTCCATAAGTGTTGTTGGAAAAAAACAACCAACACATGCATTCCATTGGAAATATGGTTCATGGATCAGGGATAAAAGGGTTTATGGGTATTTCTTGCTCCATAAATAAATATTTTGGAGACCATCTATGCACCCAATAACCTACACAGACTAATTTCATAAACAGTTAATCCCCTACAATTTCCCTCTCATACCATTCAATTATTGATCCTCATTCATAACATAAAAAGTACACACTACCCAGTCCCATCTTGATAAAATAAGTCCACCTATCTATAAAGGTGAAATGATGTGAATCAGTTCCAAACAAATATTGTGAACCTAACATGAAACTATAAAATAGGTGGTGGTATTACTCCACATCAATCAACTTTTGTATCCAAAAAGGTAGAGGGACAAGAGAAGTCATAATTTATTCACATGAACATGAGAATCTACTTTAACTAGGATTTTATTTATATATGTTCAACATATATTGGATGTTTCCAAGAAGAGAATCCTTCTATCTAATGGAGTCCTGACAATTCACTCACACATACACCTTGAAAACTATATCAGTGGTTGGGTACTCAAAAATGAAAAAGACTCCCTATCCAACCCAACATCTCCATCACTGGTTGTACAATGCATATATCATGTAGTAAACCGGAATGGTACTCTCCCTATGATAGGGGAAACTATAGATATATTGTAATTTGTGAAGTCTTTCCAGATTCCACATCATCCATAATCGGTGTTCTATCAAAAGGAGGATCCACGTGACTTCATAAATCATATTTAGAACCTGTTCTCAGAATGCGACAATGAGTAACTCCCTTTTCTTAAAGTGGTAAATGATGTTGACACTCCTGACTTCATCCTAGCTTCATTGGAACCCCACTTGAGTGCTTCCTCTATAAGACTTCATCACCAACGACATACAAAAAATCTCCCCCATGATGAATATGATGTATTTAAAACGGAACCTACTAAAGTCTGACGAAAATAGGTCACTTGGGCTACTCGCTGAGGGGGGGAAACATTAAATCCTTAGAATGTCATCATCTTTCTTCATGAGGAGGAGATCATCTGCTCAAATATGGTGGTATACAATGGGAAGACATAAAATTATTCACACTCTTCTAAAGCCCACCATAGAAATACAGTGGCATTCTATGAGGGTAAGAATATTCCCACCAACTAATATGAAACCCACCAATGAAATACGGAGGAACATCATGAGTCTGTGCGAGTCCCCACCAATGCTCATCAGTACCACATCACAAATCACGTAGAAAATTACAGGTTTTTGTTGGTCTCTGTTGATGTGCATGAAGATCATCATCCAAAAAGGATAACAGCCTGCTATAAGTAGAAAAAAAATAAAAGATGATGTGAACCAACCCCACTATCAATATAGGGTGGCATTCCATGTGCATTCATACAACACTTCCAATTCATAGGATGTCCACCACTCAAATAGAGTGGAAACCTAATATATGTAGTGTCAAATTTTTTTAGATGCATACAAATCAAATGACAAGAATAAAATTGAAAAAGGGAAAATTAAAATTCACACTCATAATATGAATCACGCCAGTCAAGTACTTTTGATATGAAAGAAACATGCTCTGAGAAGACTGGTTCCTCTATCATGAGAAAGTAGAACTACCAATATCCATTGGCAACCTATGGGGGACTAGAGTAGGAACCAAATACTCCTTTGAATTTGGAATGTGAATTCATACATGTCCCAGCCAAAGACATATAACAACATATCCTGGAATTGATGGTGGTTCATACATTAATTCCAAACTATATTCTCCAGGCCTGTTAGGATTTCATTGCATCAGCAGATAATGGGAGGACTGGGGTCCATGACCTGGTCTACCTAAATAAAGTGGCTCATCCACATAATAGGATGGTTACTCGTGAGTAGTTCTACTTCCCTACTCTATTCTAAGAGGGCCAGTTTGTATATTTCACGATATAAAGACAACTAGATTGGGAACAATTACTCATTCCAACTAGGGGACACTGATCTAATGTGGAGTCCACTCAATTGAATGCATATATCTGTCCCAGAACTCTAGATACACATCAGCGTATTGTTGAGAAATTATGGGATTCAACAAAGTCAGGACCCATATATGAAGGCCATTAACAATAGCATGAAACCCATGTTTCCTACAAGAGGGAACCTGAAAATGAATCACTCACAATGTAACTAAAACATGAAGATAACATTCATGATTGTACTCCATTGAAAGATGGAGTTACTAATGTCATAAAAAAGTCGATCAATAGAGGCAGAAGATCATGTTTATCCATAACCAAATTATAGATGTAGAACTAGCATTTTTGGTGGTCCTCCCCACAATATTTCTACAATCAATTCTGAAGGTCCTCCCTAGAGCACCCACATGGGCTCAATGAATGGGCCAGAAATGATTGATCATGAGATCCTATCTCTTGATGAGTTTCATGGTAACCCTAACCTTGACTAGAAGATGAAACTGTAAGAATTTCATCCCCTTATTTTGGTCTTTTATGATAGTCCTACCTAGGTTATACGCTACCTAAATTATTCTTCCTATAGTCAGGCATCATGTAATCATAGTAGTCCTCATCACGTTGTATGTTTTTGAAAACACCGTCCTAGCAGTGATATAAAAAAACAATATGGTCCTACACTAATTGAATTTCTTCCTAAACATATTACCTAGGATGAAAACTATGGAAATTCTCCCTAGAAACACATATCAAGCTATAATTGTAGACTTTTCTATAATAATAGTGTTGGGGAAGGTCCTCCCCTCAACGACACTAAGAAGTAAGAAGGTCTTCCCCTCCTGAATTATTTCCTAATGGCACTCCCTAGGGTATACAGAATATGAAATCTCATCATTGTTGGATAATAAGTTGTAATTTTAGTCCTCAACATTGTAGAACCAACTACGAAGGTCCTCCCCGCAGTCCAGATTTACACTCTCAAAATGGTCCTCCGCTTTCCATGCCAAATTTTAGAAATCTGTTCTATTTTGTGAAACATGAAAATATTGAGTCCAACATATTAGATATAATATCCACAATAAGAAGCAACCATTCTCAGCAGGAAGATGGTTCGTGGCTTCTCTCATTCACTGAACAACCTCATGTTGAACATATATCAACGAGCCTCAAAATTTCCCCTATGATTAGAAAGAAATAATTATGACATGTTAACGATGGTGAAAAAAGATGATGATTCTCCATAAGAAGAAAAAAAAGATTTGTTGCTAATGAGTGATAGTTACTGAGATTGATAGTAGATTCCAATGTGCAGAGAAATTAAAATTCTACATCACAAGAGATATGTAATGTTGTCGATTCTAGTGATATTTTCCATGTATGGTCTGAGGAACACAAATAGATTAAACACATAAAAAAATTAGAACCAAACAATTAACTCATTCTAATCTCACATGCGCAAGTCTGTTACAAGATGTCGGTGACCATTGCTTGATGACATTGATTACAAATCCTTTTAGAATGTCCACACATGTCACATGAATATTTTTGTGCATCGTTTGTCGGAATCGGGGTGCTAGCATAGTACACCAATGTCAAATTTGATGCAGTGATTATCACCCAAGCAAGAATCTTCAATCCAAGAATACAGAACATTAATATATTGCTCGATTGTGAGAATATCTCTCTAGGATTTGGAAGGAGAGAGAGGATCTCAATTACATTTAACAAATAGTCACAAGTAGAATAGCCTCTAGTAGCTAATATAGAGAATATCAATAAAACATGGTATGGGTTCCCAACCCCCATGTAAAAAATATTAACAATATAAGTATTATAAATATTTATTTAGGAAAAGTAAAATTATTCATCAAATAATATTTTTATTTCTATCACTAACTAAAATATATATATTAAATATATATTATGTTATATACATGAATCTTGTACTTGACCCATGTCTTCTGATAATATAAACAAACAAGGGATATTTAAATCCATTTGAATCATATTTATTCTTGTATTTAAATAATCACTTGTAAATACATGTTATAAATAAATTCAATGGAATATTATAAACATGAAGAATTGATGAATTTATTTATTATTTAGTGATCCAAAAAACATTGATAATACACAGAGTCGTGGTGGGGCCTACCATGTACTATAATCATATTCATCATTATGGGGAATATTCTAAAAGCCCAATTTTGTGTGACACTCTAGGACATTATCAAAAGAGGAGTGATTAATATACACCCACCAAGATCGAGTTCTAGCAATTTATTGTTTTCCCTATAGAGCTAATGAAGAGTAAATTCAATGACTAAATTTATACAAACATACTACGTGTAAATAATATATTAGTAATTTATATCTCTATAAAGCATAATGAACACTAGTGACATCATTCTTTATCATCTTCATTATTTTTTGATTTTTTCAGACAAGCATTCATTCAATTACCGTGGACATGGATTTAATGAATTCACTACCATACGAATCATCATGTCTTTATAAATATCATCATTTACATGTAAGGGGAAAATCCTATTTTGATCATTCAATAAATGTCATTTCACAAATGATATTCCCAATAAAAACTACATCACCGCAACATCATTTCCATGGATTTTTCCTTGCATCAATGTGGTCAATTAAATGTCATAAAATTATAATGATATCATTTCAAGATACCATTACACATGATAGTAGATAGGAACAACCAATGAAAATTAAAACATGTGGTGTTCCTATAAGAGGATCTGTCATAATGATCCTAACTACTAGATATCACATAGTGCAGACCTCAGGGGAAGAAGTCTCAAAGCTTAGGATCTCTCAGCACATAATAGTATCACATAATTTGTGTCTTAAAAAAATTATTTAACTGGACTATAGGAAATTAATTTAATAATGGTGTTATAGCATCATGAGGTTCTCATTATAGCATGGGATCTACATTGACCCTTTGATACGACATGTAATCTAAGGATATTTCCACAAAAAAATGGATGCAAAAGTATATACTCTATTATATATGGTCAATAACTTTTATATTTAAAAAATTTGATACATGTAGTTGTAATAAATTTATGACACATGTTGTGTTTAAGGAACCCACTTTCAACACACCCATTTTCGCTCGAGCCAATTGATATGATGTTTCAATTCAGTTGCTCTCACATTTGAATCATGATTTTATTGAGAAATGGATTTAGTCAAGGGTTCAACCACGTTGTACTCTATGGATAATCCACTATCAAACAATTAACCATGTTGACAAAAATTCCTCATGAGATGAAACATCCAAAGAATATTATATTTCCTCTTGTGAGATGTGGGCTCCATGGCAAGCAACACTCCAAAAATATTATCACAAAAAATGATAACAGGTTCATCACACTTAGGCATAATAACATCATATGAGATAAAGATAAAAATCTAGACTTCATCTATTGTATCATAGGTAGCATCCATATTTTAAGATTCTATTGTAGAATAAACAACCACAATATTCATTGATCTTCTTCAGCACACTCCACCACAATTCAAGAAAAAATACATAGCATGTATATGATTTTAGATCATCATGATCTATCTAGAAAATATCATCAGTGTATCCTTTCACTACTAGTTCATCATCACCTACATACACCAGGAACATATACCTTGAATGCATCAACTACTTTCGGATAGTTTTAACAGCTCCCTGGTGCAGCTCGTCGGTATAATACTCATATTTACCCCCATAATTAAAGAAAAGGGGATATCAAACATATTATATGGCATGTTCTACATGATATAACCCACTGCTGAGGCATAACTAATTATCCTCATTCTATTAATCTTTGAATATTTTTGTGGAATCATTTTATTAGAGAGATTAATATCATTTGACCTAGGAAGAAACACTTTCATGGATTTTTCCATATTTTACATTTTGAGTGGTTTGTTAATATATGTACAATGACTTATCCCAAATAGCCTTTGAGATATATCACGATCGGTCTATATTCTTAAAATATTTGATGTTTCACCAATTTATTTCATAGAGAAGCATCCATATAACCATGTCTTGATTGAATATATGACATTCACTTCATTTCCAATAATTAATAAGTCATCATCAAATAACATAGATAAAATGATGGCACTCCCATCTCCCTTCTTATTCTTATAGACATACCAATAATTTTTTTTTCAAAAAACAAAACTCTCTTATAGACACATAAAAATAATAGTTCATTGATTATGATGCCTTAATAAACCCAGAAATGGATCTATGCAACTTTCATACATTATTGGAATTCATTGACGTGATGAACTCTTCAAGATGTGGCATATAGAGGTCTTCAATTAACACCCAATTAGAATGGAATTCTTGAAATCCATTTTATAAATCTAAAAATAATGAAAGGATGACATTTCAAGAAATATTTGGATGAATTTAAGCATTTATATTGGTGATAATATTTCAAAATAGTATGTGCATATAAATTTCATTAAACACATTCCAACCAGCCATTTAATAAAGGTAGTAAACATACAATCTGTGTCCAACATCTTCATGAATACCCATTTGTATGCAGTGTCCTTTATATCAACTATACAGTCTACCAAAATCCAAACAGTATTTTGGTATATATACTCTATCTTATAATTAATGGAACCATTTTTTAGTATCTTCTATGGCTTCTACTAGTTCCATGTAGGTTAGATGTTCATCATCCGTAATTAGTATTGTTCCACCAGACTCGTTGACAATAAAACCATAATGTTCTGGTTCTATAATGTCTCGAATAGACTTATACAGTGTTTGTTTCCTCTGGGCAATTTTCTGTTCAACATTGATCTTGTGGATATTTTTCTCCTTCCAAATCATCTTCATTTGTAGAATTAATATCATCGAATTAATGTTTCTGTATTTATTTCAAATTGAAATGTGTTCCCTTTCTATTAATATGGAATGTCAAGAAACAAAAAATTTCTATCTAATGGACTATATAGGTGATATTCTTTGGTTTATTTATTATATCCAATAAGGATTCACATTTTGATTCTCAATGCTATCGCGGCACATGGTAAATAATTGAAAAATTCCCTGCATCCTTATACAAGTAAGTGTAACATATTAGGTTTATTTCCAAACCATAACTCATATGGAATCAAATCAATAGATATAGTTGTATTCTATTATGGATATATTCTATTTTCTACAAAGTGTATCCCCAATAGGATAATGGAAGAGTTGCATGAATCATTGATGATCTGACCATGTCATGTATGGTCCTATTCCAACATTCTCTAACACTATTCCACTATGGTGCATTTGGAGAAGTGAGTTGGTATACAATTACACTCTCCTCCAAGTGATCACTGAATGCTTGGTTAAGATACTAGTCACCTCAATCTGAGTGGATTACCTTGGACTTCATACAATGATAGTTTTATTCATTAATTTCATATTCCTTAAATATATGAATTGAAATAGACTTTTACTTCATTATTTAGATATATCCAAACCTGTTATAGTCATCGGTAAAAATATTGAAGTAGCAAAAACCATAGAATCCCTCTATAATAAATGGACCATATACATCAGTATATATTAAATCCATTAATGTATTGACTCTTTCTCCCTTCCCTAATAAAGGTTCATTGGTCATTTTCCTTGTAAACAATATTGATGTACATCCAAGGAATCTATTTTTTATGATCCTAAATAACGTTCTTGATGTAATATGGGTAATCATTTATTGTATACCTGACATAGCCTGAAGTGCCATAGGATGTGATATATGAGGCATGTTGTATGGTATTTTGATTTATTTCCATTATGGGGTTCTTGAGTTCAATAATAAATTAACCATTTTTAAGATGTGCCATTCCATAAAAGATGTTATCCATATAAATGAAACAACATTTATTTCCAAACAAGAAATAAACTCCTAGGGTGTATAAACTCAAAATTGAGATTATGTTCTAGGTTACAGAATGTACATAATATAAATTATTTAAAACTAGAAAAAAACCACATGGTGATGTTAAGTGATAGTCTCTCACTATGAAGACCACAAGTCCTGCACCATTTTTAGAATGAAGATACACATCTCCATATTCAATATTCAGGATCCAACATGGTTCCTTTATATGAATACAAATGTGTGAGTCCCATGACCTATCCAATACCCAAATTTTAGTTAATGATAGATTGAATTCAATGAAAAAATTCCTGAAGTAGAAGCATTAGTTTTTTTCTTATCTTCATCTCTTCATTTATTATACCAGTATCCTTTCTTTACAAATATAAAGTAGAAATACTTCTTCTCATTACGCTGCCTCTAAATCATTAACTTCTTTAATGGATGGTGCATTGGAGTCTATATCCTTGAGATTTCCTAGGAACCTGTTTCCATACCTTTCTTCCAATTTTTCACCATATGAACACAAGAATTGGTATTATTTATATCATTTTCGGCATGGAGATATAAATAAAAATGGTTCATGAGTGACTTTGTCATATAATTCATGTTATAATTGTCAATGAATATCAAAAATCATGGTCTTAAAGAGGAAAGAATGAGATAGATTGTCAGTTGTTGAATCAATTTGATGCCAAGCCCTTTAAGCCTTTCAATATACCTAGTCATTAGAGGTACATAGAGACTATATTGGTGCCCTTATTCAAGCCTCCACTTATATAAGGCTCTTGAGATCACATACATTTTCTACCTAGACCCGTGATGATATAATTCATAGAGATGTAAAAGCCTCCTGTATGCATCCTCTTCCTCATGCATTTTCTTTAATTGAATAGACATGGATGTCAACATGATTCACTGAACATCAAGTGTATCCTCTACATTCTTTTTGATTTATCTTTTTCTCCATTACATGCTACCAGAGGAGGATCAACTAGAACTGAGGTTTCGAGCACATTAAACTTTATTTCATATCATAGTAATATTAACATGTGCCTATAAAACTCCTAGATGTTATTTCTGGTCATGATATTTTAGTTATCCAGAATAGATCAAAGTGATCATTTACTAGTGGTGTTGGTGATTTCCATTCTAAATCTACATCAGATAAACATTTCAAGTTACTTCATTAGGTTTATTTCCATTTTTCTTTTATCATTAATTAATTATTATATCATTGTATTGTCTCCCGGTATTTTAGAAAATCCTAATACCACCCTTATAAGAATTCTTTATCAGTAGAGAGCACTCTCAAATTATTATGAAGAGCACTCTGAGTAGAAAGTTTTTGACAAAATTGAATGATGGATTGATTTAAAATATTATATCTATATATGGGTTTTTTATTGATGAATATAATCCATTTCTATTTTATATGTTCAGACTGGGATGTCACCCTCACAATAAATCAAGTGATTGAAAACCATTAATCACATCATTATGAATTTTATCTTGTTTATTAATTTACATGATAAAGCATTAATCATTCAATTGCTTAAAATAGTAAAATATGCATTAAGGTAAATAATGAAATTTGGCTTCTGTTGATCATTGATTATGATCAATCCATAATAGATCAATCATGACCTAGGGGCTTCGAAACCTAAGTCGAATCCTGACCCGTATCACAACCTTCCACAATGAAATATGCTCAGCTTGCATCAGGATTTCTACCTCAACTTGGTGGGTTCCACATATTGGAATGTGATCATTATTTAACAAATATAATTTCATGTGGACGAGGGGTTCTAGGTGTACAATATAGAACTAGTTCAACAGAAAATCATGTCTTTATACAGTTTTTAATTAAAATAATGATTCAAATAACATTATTTATCTAATTAATTATTACCATCCTCACAGGCATTGAATAAATAATACCAGTAATTCATGGGTCAACAACTAGCTCAAGACTAGTTGTTATAAATAATGGGGAATTAAAAATAAAATTCAATAAATTTAAATAGAATGTGACCGTTCTAATAAATTAAATTAATTTAAATAAAATAAAATAATTTATTTACTAATTCACATTGTTTAATTTAATTTTCCATTCCAGAAAATTAATTATACATTAATTTATTTTTTATATTTCGAAAAATTATATTAAACCATAAATTAAATTAAAAAAATAAATTAAATAAATACATCATATTCATTTATTTTTTAAACCTCAAAATTAATTAAAAATAATTTAATTTAATAACTAAATTAAATTAAATAAACTTATTTAGGGGGTTTTACCTATGGTTAGGGAAGGATTCTGGATTGAAAACGGGGTGTAGTGAGGCAGTATCACCAGATTTGGGTCGAACCATGGCGAAAACACGACAGTACCATGGTGTGACCGCAATGTGTCTGTGGCGTAACTATATTGTTTCCCAGGAAGACCAGTGACATCCCATTGTGGCACTTACAAGTAAAAGGATGGAAGGAACAACAAAGATTGACTATGGTTTAAAAGTACAGACTAAGACAAAAAAAGGCCACAGTGGAGCTCAGGCCAGTGGTTTCTAGATGATCGAATGGGTAGCACATGTGGCGACGGTGTCCTAGTTGAGGGAGACATGGATGGTGGTGGCAGACTAAGGAAGGGAGGTGTTTCACTAATTAGGGATGACATGACCTCATTGGAACAGAGTTTTTCATAATAAGAAGCAAGGTGTGTGGGAGACGGTGTGACCCCGGATGGTGTTGCGACGGTGGATGATGTGAGTAGGTTGGGGGGCAGCACGCGGCCTTGATGGGTTGGCTAGGTTGACCTCCTTCAAATGTACGATGGTCTCCTATAATGTCTATAATCCTGGGAGGTTCACAGACTAGGACGGTGGTTCTATAAATGAAGGATGGGGTGACGTGAGCTCTCAGTGACCAGGGTTGGTACTCTAGCACGATCAGACGAGAGGAGGGGCACTACACACCCGATCGAGGAGAGAGCTGGGGTGGGGCCTTTGGATAGGCTGATCGTGATGGATAGAGAGGGTGGGATCGTGGGGTGCCCTCCTTTCCAATTATTTTATTACTTTTTTTGTTTGATTCCATGCACCACCACCACTTAATCTCAATTTATATCTTTATTTACCACTATTCCAAAAATTCTATTAGACTTTTTAAAAAAATTTAATTGATTATGGAAATCCACTTACGAAAGATAAATTCAATTTTTTTTCAATTTGAGGAAATATAAATATAAATTATGTTATAATATTTTTTTATTTTACTCATAATCATTAACCCTCAAATGAATAATTTCTTGTGTTTAGATTCCGACCAAACAATGATGTGTTTCCGCTAAATTGAAGAACACAAAAAAATTTAAAACCACGTTCTTAAAATATGAAAATAAGAAACATAAATCAAAATGTTTTTCAACACTACATCAATCTATTAATAATTTCCAATTATAGTTACTTGGTGATTCAGAAATGAATCGACGCATGGTCGGATCCATTGGAACCATTATAATACCATGTAAATAAATTTAATGTAATATATTTTTTCATTGACTCTAAAAAACCATGCATCACTATGATACAAATGATAGGTAACAGGATGGGTAGCTCATGCCAAAGGTTTTGGAAATTTAAATTTTGCATCACTAGAGTAACATCAAATCACTGACTCTAGTGTTATTATCCTTGTATGGTATGAGGACGAAACCTGATTTCTAAAGAGCACAAAATTAAAACCGAACAATTACCACATCTGAATCTAACATGTGAATTCATGTCACCAGATTCTAGTGACCATTTCTCAAAGACTCTAATTTCAAATCCCTCTAGATCGTCCACACATGCATTTTGAATCTACTAATGAATCGTTCATCGAAATCTTTGAGGTAGCACAGTACACCAACAACCACATCGATGAGGCAATGATCACTAAAAGAAATCATATTTGGTCCAAGAAGATGGAACATGGGTATCTTTCATTCTTTAGAGATTCTTTCTTTAGGTTTCAAAATGAGAGATAGCCCCTCAATTCTAATTAATTCATTGTACCATGGAGAATATCCTCTTTCAACTTTTATAGTGAATATCTAAAACACCTGGAATGGGTTCTTGACCCCCGGGTAAAAAATATTCATATTATAATTATTATAAATAATTATTTCTGGAAAATTAGTTTACTCCATCAATAATATTTATAATTTTATTAGTTGCTTTAATATGTATATATTAAATATATACTTCATGATGAACTTGTGTCTTCAACTCGACTCACGTCTCCCTATAATATTAAACAAATCGAAGATATTTAAATCCGTTAGAATAATATTTTATCCATCTATTTATTTAATCACTTGTAAATAAATTTTATAACTATCTTCAATGAATAATTACAAAGATTAATAATTAAATAATTTATTTATTCATTGGTGATCCATAGATCATGGATAATACTCGGACCCATGGTGGGCCCCACCAAGTACAATAATCCTATTATTAAAATATGATTGATTCGCAAAGCACTATTGCATGTTACCCTCTAGGCCCTTATCTCAATAGGAGTGATTAATTTACTCTAACCAATAGAGGGGTCTAGAAACCCATAAATTCTCCTATAAAGATAAGGTAAAGTCAATGTAAGGAATACCTTCCAACAATCATAGTTTATGTAACACAATCTCTTCATCATCGATAACTCAATAAAGAAGAATGCACACTAGTTTCAACCGTCATTGTCCTGCATCATGAATGTTTTGAATTATTCAAAGGGACTCACCATCAAATACCATGTAAATGAATTTAATGAAGGTACATCCATCCTAATAAACATGGCCTATGAAATATCTTCCTCAACTAGTATGTTACAAATCATATCATTATCATTAAATCAATGTCATTTCACCAATGGCATTCCCAACAAAAACTAAATCACCATGACTTCATTTCCATGGTTTTCCCTTCCATCAAACTATGAAATTAAATGACATAAATTGAAAATGTTCTCATGTTGGGAGACCATTACACATATCTGTACATAGGAACATCCAATGCCAACAGAAACAAGTGGTGGTCCTATATGTTTGTTAGTCCTCATGATCTCAACTACTTGAGATCTCCAAGTGTAGACTACATGAGAAAAAGTATCAATGCTTATGAGCCACTGTCTCCTGATAGTCTCACATCATCTATGCAGTGGTATCTACACTATTGTGGAACGACACTGACATGTATATTTAACAAAATTCATATTTGAAGTTGTAATCAAAGAAAACAGATGTTGGGTCTATGGAACCCAGATTCAATATTGATAAGATAATTATCTATGGATGACGTACCAATTATGTTTTGGCCCACAATGACTTCTTAGTTCAACAAACCATGAGTGATATATGAGGAATGCATTGATAAAATTCATATAGATATAGGGAAGTATATCCACCAGCTAAATAAAAAATTCTTTCCCATTGAAGGTTATATAGGCCATGTCAATATATTAAGATATATTCTCTATCAAATAGACCATGAAGCCACCTCATTTTCAACTTGACCACAATAAAAGAGACAAAATGAAGTTCTAAAACTGGTCTTCATCCACGCACAACACAATTTTCCTTTCAATATCAATTATGTGCCATATAGCATTCATATCATGGGGTGGGGAGACCAGGGATCTCTACACTTTTTCCCTTATGCTATACATCAGAACAAATCATAAATGAAATCCTACAATGATATAATCTCAATGTGGTAGTCAAATGAATTCCATACTCTGGAATGGTGGAATTAATGACAATAACCAACCTTGAGTAAGTCTCAAAAGTGTCTGACATGATGAGAGAGATCCATGGGAATATCTTGGGCCATGAAACCAGGACATTCTAGTAGGTCTACGGTATAAGGGAAGCAAATCAACAGGCAATTATCATTCCCTTGGATGAAAATAATTCACATACAGACCAAGATCAATGTCTATCTCAAACCCAAATGGTTTGATGAGAGATTAGGAAGGCTGAAATTGAAGCGACAACATTCACAAATTGGTATAAGCTCTGACTGCAATGCTGGGGGCATTTTTAACTCAATATACTCTTGTAAGAACAACAAATCCGTTATGGAGACCCTTATTTTTCTGAACATTTTTATTACATAATTTTTTTAAAAAACAATATAAATGCATTACATTTCCAGGATCAGAAGGTTTAGTGCCTTGGGAAAAAATGACCATACATAACATTTACAACATAAATCATAAATATTTATTTAATATCATCTTCCCTAGATTCTTTTTGTCGCTTGGATTATCAATGTTAGATGAATTCACATGATGATATGGATCAAAAAATGGTTTTCTAAAAGCCTAGTAAGAGGATATATAGTAACATGAAGCAATATATCATGGTGTGATCGTAATGATAACATTATAATCATGAAAGGAATTATTAGATAAAGGCATGGAATATGGAAATGTATAAAAATGAATCATAATGTACATGTGGTCAAATAAAAAAACTATTCGTGAATAAATCTAGAAGCATTTTCACACATAATTTTCATTAACACATGAGATTCATCAATTTACATAATGCATTGGAGCGCTATATATTTCTGGACGCACCAGTCTTAGCATAACTTTTACATTATCATGATTGCCACATATATCTTTCGTAAAACATGAACATAATATAACCCATGAAAATTAATGTGATTAGTTTAATAGATCATAAATTCATAAGAATTGAGTTTTAAAAATAAATAGGTAATAAAATTCATGACATAGAACCATCAACCGTTATTGAAGAACAAACAATCATTGAAGAGTCACTACTACAAAACTAGCTTTTATCAGCGCTAAAAATGCCTTTATCAGCACTAGAAAAGGGCTAATAAAGCTGGAGTAGATAAAGGGGGGTCCCCTTAATCAGCGCTCTGAAACGCGCTGATAAAATACCCTTTCATCAACGCTTAAAAAAGCACTGATAAAAGTACCCATTTATTAGTACTTTTTTGAGCCCTAATAAAGGGTTCTTATATCAGCGCATTTTTAAAAGTGCTGATAAAAGGTAAAAAAATTAAAAAAAAATTAAAAACAAAATTAAAAATGCAGCCAATCTCGGGGGGGGGGGGATTTTATAACATTTGAGCCCCCCTTTTACTGCGCTTTTCGGAAACGGTACTATGCCCCCACACCACCTTCACCCTTAAACAGTGCTTGCTCCCATAATACCCCATGTGCGCGCGCCCCTGCCTCCACCAGGATTTGAACTCGAGACCTATCCCCTGCGCGCCTAAGCCTTTTCCACTACTCTATATTGATTTGTTCTCCAATTTATGATATCTCTATATATATAGCTATATTTATTCGTATAGTAATATATATTTATATTAATATATATATATATAGTTATTAGATTAATATATATATTGTTAGATGAATATATAAACATAGTTATATTAATATATATCTCTATTTATATATATATATAGTTATATTTATTTGTATATTAATATATATTATTATTAATATATATATATAGTTATTAGATTAATATATATATATAGTTAGATAAATATATATACATAGTTATATGAATATATATCCCTATTTATATATATATAGTTATATTTATTCATATAGTAATATATATTTATATTAATATATATATAGTGATATAAATATATATATATAGTGATATTAATATATATATATTTATAGTGATATGAATATATATATTTATATTGATATTAATATATATATTTATAGTAATACAAATATATATATGTAGTTATATTTATATATATATATATCGTTATTAGATTAATATATATATATATATATAGTTAGATTAATATATATATATATTTAGATTAATATATAGGTATATAAATATTCATATATTGGTATTTTAAATAAAATGGATATTAGTTATTATTTAGATAGAGATAATATATTTAATATATAAATATGTTTAATTATTTTTTAAAAAAAAATTAATTTTTTTGTGTAAATATATAAAAAATATGTATAGATTGTTATATATTTGATTATAAATTGAAGTGAATTATAAAAAAACAATTAAAGGAATAATATCAATATGTATGTAATACCTTTGAATAAATTCAGTCCCTACCAAAAAAAGCCAATAATACCCCCTTAAACGAGGATGAAAATCCACAAAATGTTAAAAAATCGGGGTGCCCTGACTAAAAACTCAAATTTGGAGGCCATCATGGCATATTTTTGCCTAAAAACCCTTGAACAGGGTCCCCCAGGATCACAGTGATGTAGAGATCTTATCAGGCTTCGATTTGATATGTGGATGAGATCAAACGGACACCCAGATCAAAAGTTATGGCCGTTTAATGTTTGAGTTCAGTTTTCAACATATTTTGGATCTTTTATTATTTTTTTTATTTTTAGTCTTCAAATTGTTATTAAATTACTATTTCTCCATAATAAATAGAAAATTGTAATATAAAAAGGTTTTTTAAATTTTTTAGAAGCCATATTCACTAAATATATTAAATATTAAGTGTAAATGTATATTTAAACTTATCTAAAATATATTTAAATATTAAATATTATATTTATATAAATATAACTATATTAATATATGAATATATGAATATGATATTTATAATTATTTTTTTTTGAAGTCCACCCTTTATCATCGCTTTTAATAGCACGGATAAAGGCCCCCCTTTATCAGCACTTTTTCGTTAGTGCTGATAAAGCTATGGCACTGCCCTTGCCCAATTTTGTGGTAGTGAGTAAAAAGAGTGTGTTTATTTGAATAAATATTTCTATTGGAAAAAAAATTTTATTTCATAACCACATGTAGAAAATATGTATATCCTAGAATAGGTAATATAATGATGGTGAAATTAATTTTTAGAAAAATTCATCTTTAAAATGGGTTGAATCGGGAAAACACCAAGAATGAGGGTTGGTTTAAAGAATTCCCCTTACCTTGTATCATAATGCTTCCTTAACCTTAATGAAATGTATAATAAAACTAAATTAGTTAATTAGATATTAAATAACCTTTTAGAAAATAATTTAATTCATTATGGTTCTATTATGTTCATTTAAGGTGCTTTCGATGATTTATACAGATTAAGTCCATTGTTCGGGATTGTTCGTTTTCATAGTTTTCATGAACTGTTCACCTATACACATGAATGCAATTTTGTGTAAAATGTGGATAATCAACCAGTATTATTTGTATATATAATATCAGTGACATTATTTAGGATTAAGTGATCAAATTATTATTTTTATTATGAAATGATGATGAATCATTACTCAAATGTTAATGATGATCAATTTTGGTTAATTTTTGCAGTTCTTTAATCTCAACGAACACATTTTGTTTTATCATTTAGTTTTAGGTAAATAAGATTAATCCAATAAATATAATGTATATTATAAAATATCAAAATATTTTTTATACATTTAGTGGTTTTATCAATATCCTTGAAGGAATTACATGAAAAATAAAGAACATTGCCCACAATGTCGGTAAGTTGACACGTCACGGACAACGATTCCATATTTAAAATAAAATAGAGTGAGGGAAGATTTTTATGATGGATATTAAATTAGAATGGTATATTTCTATTATATTTAAGTTACTATATTTTATTATTACCATTTATTGAGTATAGTTGTGGTTGGGATTAGAAAATGAAACAACAATAAAATAAAACAAAACAGAAAGGATGATAATTTTACCACTTAAATCACACCTCCATGAGAGCCTCCCTAGGGATGAGGCTTTGGTCATTTAAAGACACTATGATATAATGGATTTTTATGAGGTACTAGGGAAGATGTTTCTATATAATATTTACAAGGATTGAATCTTGAGAAGTGTGAGTAAATGAGAGTTTTGAATTTGAAGACGAACGCTGGACAATGTATGGACCCCTGATCGACTCGATACAGGTATAAATCCACCACATACCATAAAAGGAAGGAAAATTAATAATAATTGTATATTTCAAACCAATTGGTGGACTATGAGCCATATTTCCATCACGAATGAGTTTCTTGTTATGTAAATGCATAATGACACTCCTTTAATCTGGTGCCCCGCGTAGCTCATCACACTGTGGATGAAAACCTACACAACATAGAAAATTACTATATGGATGGAACACAGTGCTTCACAGCACCATGAATTGTAGGTAGAACCTAGTTCTGCATATAGAAATTCTATATGAAACTTATCTGAGTTTTTGTATCCATTTGGAAAGTGGATGACTCTTCCACTCACATAGTAAATCTATTTTCAAGAAACCACCCATGCAATATGAAAAAGTATCACAAGGAATATGAAATCCTATGTATTGTATATTACAGTTATAATCATGTCTATCCATGCCATATTGTCCTTTATATCCCCTCCATGATCAAATCCACCTTCATCATTCCAAAACCTCATCCAAAGCCACTGGACCCATATGATCAAATCACCTGGTGCAACAGAGTGAACTTATGAGCTTGCATACCCCTGTTAAGTAGATACATATGGGAAATCCTTGCAATGGGGTGTACCACTATATCATCCCTATTATTAAATTTTTGTAGTAACCAAGGGCCCAAACATGAGATACTCACAATTACCTCTTCAGTCTAGGGATTATGTGAAATCATTGGACTTTTAATTTTTCTAGTGGGAATGAAAAATATAATGATTCCACTTATTTTTCCTTGGATGAAGAAAAATGATTCTCCCTATCCCATAAATAGATAGAGGTAACTCCCCCTGATGCAACCCCTAGATATTCTTGCATGGGGTTATGATCTTTCTCCTCTTCGATCCAGACCCATGACACATCTAGATATATTAGTAGATTTGACTATCCCAGATAGAAATACCAGAGAGATGACCACATCCAAATACCTCCCTCTCCCTTATCTTTGTCTCTCACATTGGAGACTCACTCCATACTCATACACCATCATCCTTCTATTTTTTCATCTGTGGGGAAGGGAAAGTGTATGGTTTTTAAGATCTAATACTTACACTTGTTCCTCACATTGAGAGAAACTCACATGGGCTTAGAGTATTGCAACGATCTCAACATTCACACCACCTAGAAATGAGGTAAGAGAAATCTGATTCCTTCTCTAATGAAGAAAAAATATTATTCCTATTTAATTTCAGAGATCGAATTATTGAATCCTTAATAGTCACTCCCAAAAAATCTCCCATGATTACTAGGGATTCCTTTTTATGAATATTCTTCATTGTTATTCTTTCAGAATGCCTTCCTCAATTATGTAATCCCCAAAAATGTTCCTTCAAATTAGAAGCACCTCTATTTAAGACATGATCAATCATGACACCACACTAGACTCCCTTAGGGGTGCAAGTCCTAATTCAATAAAAACTACATTTTCATTGATTCCCAACTATTTATGATATATTGGAAGCCTCATGGAGTTCTAAATCTGACTCCCACATATTCTCTAATGTCCATTGGGACATATCCCAAGTAGGGTCATATCTTCTTTGGAGACAATATCTCATATGGATCCCTCGGGCTACTTCGATGTAAGTTTCACACCATTTCATGACTGGGAATCTTCTCCCCAATCATACTCACTACACGATGTAAAACTCTATGGATGGTTTCTCATAGCATGTCCTTTAAAGGCGATGTATCCTGTTTTGTGGCACCAAACTATAATGAATCTGATTTCCCTCATGCGGATATGTAGGCTGCCCATCTCATGGGTTAAAAAACATCAAAACACCTTTTGTATGTCCTAGATGGTGATAAAATATAGAGTGTCCAATAACATTGCTTAATCAATCATTGTTTTTGTAATGGTAGACCCATTTATATCCACGGTAATCTTACAACCAACAGAAAATTTGAAGACATATGCTTGGTAATGAATTGAGGAATCACAAACATATAGACATTGGTTAAATCTATAAGAGAGTCCAAAAATAGGAAATAATTCCCCCCAAAAGGATGTGCTGAACCCGACCTCCCATTCTCTCGAAAAATGGTTACCTTATATTTTATAGGCCAAATCATCCTACATGCATGTATCTTTGTAAACCTGGTCAATGAATCCATGATCACAGGGTTTAATGGTGTTTTTTTAATATGAATAAACACATTTGAGACAATCCATAGACAGTGTACCCTTTATGGTCTTATTTCACAGATACTTTCCACCATATATCATTTAGGGTGAACATTCATCTGTGGTAGGTCCTTCACAACAGAAAACAGATTCACTTCCCAATCCCTACGAGATAATACCATTACACCTACCTATGAAATGGACACAAAGTGAATCAGGATGAAATAAGACTAAATTATTTTCTATGATTGTATGCCATCATTAATATTATATTCTTTTGTATTTATTTTTTATACAAGATCTATTTTCTATTGTGAATGTTTATTAATAAGTTATTTTTTATTCGTATCATTCCATTAGATTATTTTATCAGTTTGTAGGTGATACTAATAAACTCTATTTTAATCAGATAGTATCTTTATATGATAGTGTAACTCTAATAATCATATGATCTCTGAGTGTGATCATTTTTACGTAAGCGATTTTGTATTTTATTTTTTACTAATTTTTAAAGTACAATTCACCCTCTCTTTTATACATCAAATACCCTTTTGTTCTTATAATTGTTGGTCTGCTTAAGGATCTCTCAAGAAGATTAGTGATTCGATAACATAGAAAATTATGGAGGGTGAAGATATGAATGATATTGAACTTGTTCATTGAATAGGAATATTGAAATTAAAATAATGATAAATCACATTGGAATTCCTCTATAAGAACATTAACAATTTTGCATTCATTTTGTGTGCATCTATGTTTTGATTATTTTAATTATATCATAAAGAAAAAACAAAATACAATGTTTTGTCTATATTAATTAATAAAATAATATTAATAAGTGATTACAATAGTGATGAACTAGCACACACACACTCTTCACGAATTTATCTAGATCTTCCCTATATTTCATTATAAGATTTGAATAAAAAATGTCTGTAAGTGGTCCACAACAATAGCTTGATCCCACCGTCTTGGTTATTTTTCACTTAACACCAAATGAGAGGGATAACACAAATTTTGAACTTACAGAGAAAATAGGACATCTGATCAGTGTCTTAATAACTCATATAAATTTTTAATGAATAAAATATATTTTTCAAAATAATTATTTTCAATTAAATTATGTTTGGTTGGTTTTAACCCCTACAAACATGATTTTTCAATAATTATAAAAAATTGATTAATTTAAAATCAATCCTTAAAATACACTGATCAATTTTATGATCATACTGGTGTTTGTTTCATTCCATAATATAAAAATCATTCATTGAATAATATCCTAGATTTTCACATCAATCCAATGATATTTGGTTATTTTTTGACTTCCCGATTGGAGGTTTTCCATTTTAATAAACCTAAAAAAATTTAACTGTTTTTTTCTATTATAATGAGGAAAACATGCATCCATTGGATATATTGATGACTCATATTAATAAAAAACAAATTGGTGATCATTATCCCAAGATTTCATGTTAATCTATCTGTTTTTTCATTGTATTATTCACTTTCATGTGATTTGTTACTTAACAATATATTTCGTGGTGGGAGAAAACATTCAATCATAATATATTATTCAAGTATTTGAACAATGTTCCAATGAATCCTATAGATTATAAATGATATAAATATCGTTTTACTAGGATTTCAAATTATTTAGAGATCATTTGGTTGACATTGAAGAGAAACTATTTTATTTTCCCATTATTAAAAAATGTTTACAATGTAAAATCATACAATAAGTAATACAGATCAATATGGGCATCAAATTTTTGCTTTTTTTATTCCAAAATATTATAAATGATTCAAGGAATATTCTCTTTTATATTCACATCATTGAAATTCTCTTTCTTGTTTTGACCCACTAATGTGAGATATTTTATTTTAACAAATCTATGAAATATTACAAATATTTTTCCATCATATCTAAAGACACTTGAATCAGATGGATGTGGCATTGATTCATATGGATAAAAATAAAATAGTGGTAATTCTCCAAAAATTTAATTCCAACCAAAGTGTGTTTACTTTGTATTAAATCCTTTTATCTGATTTTTATCTTAACTCCAAATCAAAGAGGAAACTAAATATTCAATCCCACTATGAAATTTAGCTATCTAATAAATGTTACAACGATTCTTATATATTATAAATGTATCAAAAATAACATTAAATATATTTTATGTTAATCAATTCTCATATGTTTGGTTTCAAACCCAAGATACTTAATTTAAGCCGTATTTATCAATCTGGGCATATGATTGATATGCAATTGATTCCAAAATATCACTACTGATTTGAGTAATGTTGTCCTATAATTTTACATCAAATTGATGTTTGTTTCACATTTTTTATTCACTTACTGTAGATATGTAATTCTAATAAAATTATAAAATGTGACCATTTGTTTTTTTGTCATACTAAGCTAAACAATCGTTCAATGGATGTGACTTTGACTACTATATATCAAAAATGACACAGTAATTTTTATCCAATGAAATTAGGAAAATCCAAATGTGTTTTCTTGGTATTGACCCCATTATGTTATTTTTCACTTATCTTCAAATCTAAGGGATAAACACAAATTTTGATCATACCAACCAATTTGGATATCTTATTGATTTGTTTTTGAGTCATATGGATTTTAAATGATTTAATAATCATTATCCTACGATTTCATGAAAATCAGATACCATCATTCTCTTCTAATATTACACTAATCAAAACACGATTATTCATATTGACAACTTAATGAGTAATAAGTCATTTTATGAAAATATTTAATGTCAAAATGTACCATAAATTACACCAATTAGTTTGAGTATTCAATTTGATGGTGATTAAAATATATTGATTAAATTCACTTCATGGATATATTCATATGTTTTCATAACAATATATATGTTTTTAGAAGGTTTTGAATCACCACATAGTCAAATTTCTGTTTAATAAAAATAAAATTTTGAATTTTTATTATACTATGAATAAAAAATAAAAACACACATTGATTTTTAATGCGGATCCAGAAAGATTAAAAGGAACACACCTCCTAGATATAATGCATTTTGTAGGAACATGGATTCAATATACATCTTTAAAAAAGGTTCCTAAAAAATATAAAATATATATAATAATAATGAATGTATTAAAAATAAACAAAATTTATAATTTAAACATGCATAATAGGATCCTTTTCTCCATCACCCATGATAATATATTCTTATCGTGGTCAGTCATGTGCTACCAGTAATGTATTTACCTTCTCAAGAGAAATAATCTAGCCTCTAAATCTATCACCCATTGTGTCATCCTACAAATAATAGGGGTCTAAGACATAGAACATGAAATTATAGAATATGGAATCGTTGCTATATATGTAATGTTATATCCATGTCCATTATGATCAATGATGTGGTGAAATATGTCAAGGGTCTTATCACAATGAAATACCATAACCTTGGTCTCTCATATAAGAGGAAGAAGGGGTA
Organism: Viscum album; assembly: GCA_963277665.1. Taxonomy (NCBI): domain Eukaryota; kingdom Viridiplantae; phylum Streptophyta; class Magnoliopsida; order Santalales; family Viscaceae; genus Viscum; species Viscum album. The sequence goes on along the minus strand of OY728139.1, from coordinate 992,739,188 downwards.
TAATCATATTCCAATGGAACAAATTTCTGAAATAATTTAATGTATGTGAATATATATGTTTATCTCTTAATTGAAAATAAAAAACACATTTACATTCATATATACATTGAAGCATATAAGTAGTGTGTCTCCAAAATAATGCGGATATGGTTCCGGTTCTACTAACATATCTGGAGTCATCTAACGCTTTAATTGGTTAAAACACATACAATGTTTATATAATAAATTGATAGTAAAGAAGAAAATTTTAAACGAATTATAAAGAGATAAATATTTTGAAATATATTTAAAACTAAACATATTGAATAACATCATACCATTCTCTATACATGAATATTAATAATTTCTCTTTCAACTATCTCTCAAAAAAGTTTAATATCTTCAACACATTTATCCACAATTGGTTGATCTTGTAGTTATGTAGAAAATAAAATCATATTGTTTTCATATAATTTCATTAAAAACAATCATTGCCTTGAAATTTCAATATATACATTCATTTTTGGATTTGATTCCAAGGTGTTGAATAAAAAATGTTCTACATACGATGCCAAAATCAAATATATGTTACTAAATATTTCATCTATATAAATTATTTAAATGTTCATAAATGATAACTGAAATTGATCAACATTACTTCCACATACATGATCAAACAAAATACACTTTGTCTATATGTATTTTTACCTCTGTTTGTATACAACATCAATTAATTCATTCAATTGTCAATTGTAATAAACACAATTTTCATATGGATAAAAAATGTCATAGTTTTATGTTTCTCATTTTTTCATCAACATATTTAATTTGAATCCAGTAGGAATTTTCATCTAAAGAATTTAAATGATGAGTCATTATAGATACACTATCATCTAGTTGGTTAAATTGTTTAATCTTTTTAGTCGTTACAAGAAACTGAGGAAATATTTAGCCAGGATTTCTGACTACAATATCATTTAATGTTAAAGCATTTTAGGACCTTGAATATATGGAGGAGGGATAAAAAATAATCCCAAAAGAACAAAAATGTAATAGATTCACGTTCAATGGATGATATTGTGAATAAATTTAATGAAATCAAATTTGGAAAAGGACCCAATGTTGTTCAAATATTGTATTATGGTAAATGTATGCAAAGGTCTCATACTGCATCCCTGCAAATCAAATACAAGCCCAAGAAATGATTCCCTGCAAAGCATTGGCTGTCAACCAAGCAGGACACAAACAAAGATGGCTTCTACACATATCGGCCATGTAATCCTACCCTTTAACGGATGAGGTGAGATGAATGATGTCCTTTGAACTGCAGCACCCTCAAACCTCAGTTGACCGAGTCATCAATGGTCGAGGTGATATCTTTATGGGCCTCAACAAAAGGTTCTACATACCCATATACACATATTCCAAAAAACTCCATAAAAGAACCACAATAGGAAATTAAGGGGGTGATTGGAAAAAAGTGACATAGATAAAGAAATGTGGGATAGTTCGAACATCAAAGATAATGATCTATGGTGTGAAAACCCTCAAAAAATATTGTCATTTAAAATCCCACCACATAAAATAAAATGAATAAAATATAATAAAAATTGGTAGACAGTGAACCAATGGGTGAATCGTGGGACATATTCCATCCACCCGCATAGCAGTACTCTATTTAGGAAAAACACAATCTCACATGAAAAGGTGATAGAAAAAATTTGTTATCCTAGGGAATTCCATTATTCAGTTCCAATAATGTCATTCTATTCACTTTATTTCCTCCATATCCACACTACGAACCAGTCCACCAGCATTAGGACAAAGCCTCTTCCAAACCCACTAGACTCACATGACAAGACCATCATGTGCCCATGTGGGCCCTTCTGAGTTTACAAAAACATGGTAAGAGGATACGTGTGTGTAATCCACAAAAAGATACAGACCACTAAAATGTTCATATGACTTCATTCCCAGGGTAACCTGGGCTCCAAACATAGGATATCGCACCTACCTTACCATTGTAGGGATTAAGGGTTATAACTGGACATTCCTTTTCAAGAGGGGTAGTTAAAAAAATAGATCATACTCGTGTTTCCTTTGATGAGGATAAATGCTTACTAGCTTCCCAAAAACATCTCATGGGAACTCCCCATGAGGTATAGCCCTAGGCTTTCTTGTGTGAGGTCCAACTCTTGTTATAATTCTCTTTGGACCCATGAAATGTCTTGTTAGATCACTAGTTGTGACTATCTTGAATATCAGCATGGGGGAGACAGGCGAAAAATCCCAATATCTCTCCCATTGGAGTTTCACCCCATCCTCTTCCAGCATCATTCACATTCATTTACCTCATTGTGGAATAGAATTTTGTGGTTTTCCATATCTTCTGATACCTCTTTATTCTAACATCGAGCATGACCCATGTGGTATTAGAGGTTATCATTGATCACAACATTGAAACCATTCAGATATGAACTATGAGATATTTGATTCCTTATATGACCATGATATATAGGATTCCTATTTGTTGCCTGAGCTCAAGAGATAGTCTCATTAATTGAAATTCCCAATAAATCTCTTAGGTCACTTGGGAATCATCTTTAAAAAGAATCCTTGATGAGATTATTTCAGATAGGCCCACTATATACTATAAGCACAAACCATGTTCCCTCGAATGGGAATCACCTATACGTAAGCCCCAACCAATCATGCCACCACACTAAACTCCCATAAGGGTGTAATTCCCTACTCAATCCAAACAAGGAGAGCATTGATTTCCAATTAATTAAGATATGTAGAATGTCTTTCCAAGGTCCAAATATGACATCCATATTATCCCTAATGTTATTTTAGAAAAATCCCTAGTAGGGTCATATCCTTATATGAGACCATATCATTTATGAGACCATATATTTTTCGGGTCCCCTACAATTTCCATATAAGGCCATTCAATTATTGATCCTCATTCTTAACATAAAAAGTACACACTTCCCAGTCCCCTCATGATAAAATAACTCCACCTATCTATAAGAGGGACATGATGTGAAATAGTTCCAAACAAAGATTGTGAACCTAACTTGAAACCAGAAAATAGGTGGTGGTATTACCCCACCTCAATCCCCTTTTGTATCCAAAAAGGTAGAGGGACAAGAGATGTATTCGTTTATACCCATGAACATGAGAAGCTACTTTAACAAGGATTTTATTTATATATGTTCAACATATATTGGATGTTTCCAAGCAGAGCATCCTTCTATCTAATGGAGTCCTGAAAATTCACTGACACATACACCTCGACAACTGTATCGGTTGTTGGGTACTCAACAATGAACATGACTCCCTATCCAACCCATCATCTCTATCACTGGTTGTAAAATGCATATATCATGTAGTACCACCAGAATGGTACTCTCCCTATGATAGGGGAAACTATAGATATCTTCTAATTTGTGAAGTCTTTACAGATTCCACATCATCCATAATCGGCGTTCTATCAAAAGGAGGATCCACGTGACTTCTCAAATCATATTTAGAACCTGTTCTCAGAATGCGACAATGAGTAACTCCATTGTGTTAGGGAGGTAGATGATGTCGACACTCCTAAATTTATCCTATCTTCATTAGAACCCCACTTGAGTGCTTCTTCTATAAGGCTTCACCACAAACGACATACAACCAATCATCCCCATGATAAATATGATGTCTTTAAAATGGTACCTACTAATGTGTGACTAAAATAGGCCACTTGGTCTACTCGCTGAGGGGGGGAAACATAAAATCCATAGCATGTAATCATCCTGATTCATGAGGAGGAGATCATCTGCTCAAATATGGAGGTATACAATGGGAAGAAATACCATTATTCACACTCTTCTGAATCCCACCATAGAAATACAGTGGCATTCTATCAGGGTATGAATATTCCCACCAACTAATATGAAACCCACCAAAGAAATATTGAGGAACATCAGGAGTCTGTGTGAGTCCCCACCAATGCTCATCAGAACCACATCACAAATTGCGTAGAAAATTATTGGTGTTTGTAGCTCTCTGTTGATGTGCATGAAGATCATCATCCAAAAAGGATAACATCCAACTATAAGTAGAAAAAAATAAAAGCTTATGTGAACCAACCCCACTATCAAAATAGGGTGGAATTCCATGTGCATTCATATAACACTTCCAATTCATAGGATGTCCACCCCTACAATACAGTGGAAACCTAATATATGTAGTGTCAAAATTATTTAGATGCATTCAAATCCAATGAGAAGAATAAAATTGAAAATGGGAAAATTAAATTTCACACTCATAATATGAATCACTCCAGTAAAGTACTTTTGATATGAACGAAACTTTCTCTGAGAAGACTTGTCCCTCTATCCCGATAATGTATAACTACCAATATCCATTGGCAATATATGGGGGACCAGAGTAGGAACCAACTCCTCTTTTGACTTTGGAATGGGAATTCATACCTGTCCTAGCCAAAGGCATATAACAACACATCCTGGAATTGATGGTGGGTCATACATTAATTCCAAACTATATTCTCCAGGTCTGTTAGGGTATCATTACATCAGTAGAAAATGGGAGGACCAGGGCCCATGACCTTGTCTACCTAAACAGAGTGGCTCATCCACATAATAGGATGGTTACTCATAAGCAGTTTGACTTCTGTACTCTATTCTAAGTGAGCCAGTTTTTATATTTCATGATATAAATACAACTAGATCGGGAACAATTACTCATTCCAACTAGGGGACACTGATCTTATGTGGAGGCCACTCAATTGAAGGCATATATCTATCCCAGAACTCTAGATGCACATCGGTGTATTATAAAATAATTATGGGATTCAACCTAGTCAGGACCCATATATGAAGGCCATTACCAATAGCATGCAACCCATGTTTCCTGCAAGAGGGAACCTAAAAATGAAACACTACCAATGTAATGAAAACATGATGATCACATTCATGATTATACTCAATTGAATGTTGGAGTAACTAATTCCATAAAAAGTATATCAATAGCGGCAGAATATCTGGATGAACCATAACCAAATTATAGAATTAGAACTAGCATTTTCGGTGGTCTTCCATGCAATATTTCTACCATCAGCTCTGAAGGTCCTCCCTAGAGCACCCACATGGGCTCAATCCATGGGCCAAAAATGATCGATAATGAGATCCTATCTCTTGATGAGTATCATGTTAACCCTCACCTTTAATAGAAGATGAAACAGTAAGAAGGTCCTCCCCTTATTTTGGTCTTCTATGATGGTCCTACCAAGGTTATACGCTACCTATAGTCAGACGTCATGTAATCATAGTAGTCCTCATCACATTAGATGTTATTGTGAACACCCTCCTAGAAGTGATATAAAAAAACAATAAGTTCCTACACTAATTGAAGTTCTTTTTATAAATATTACCTAGGATGAAAACTATGGAAATTCTCCCTAGAAACACATATCAAGATATAATTTTAGCCTTTTCTATAATAATAGTGATGGTGAAGGTACTCACCTCAACGACACTATGAAGTAAGAAGGTCTTCCCCCTCCTGAATTATTTCTTAAAGGCACTCCATAGGGTATAGAGAATAAGAAATTTCATCATTGTTGGATAATAAGATGTAATTCTAGTCCTCACCATTGTAGAACCAACTACGAAGGTCCTCCCCGCAGTCCAGATTCACACTCTCAAAAAGGTCCTCCCCATTCCATGCCAAATTTGATAAATCCATTCTATTTTATGGAACATGAAAATATTTAGTCCAACATTTTAGATATCCTATCCACAACAAGAAGCAACCATTCTCAACATGAAGATGGTTCGTGGCTTCTCTCATTCTCAGAACAACCTCATGTTGAACGTATATCAACGAGCCTCTTAATTTCCCCTATGATTGGAATGAAATAATTATGAAATGTTAAAGATGGTGAAAAAATGATGAAGATTCTCTATAAGAGGGGAAAAAAGATATGTTGCTCATGATTCATAGTTACTGATATTGATAGTAGATTCCAATGTGCAGAGAAATTAAAATCTGCATCATAAGAGATATATAATGTTTTCGAATCTAGTGATATATTCCATGTATGGTCTATGGAACACAAACAGATTAAACACAGAAAAAAATTAGAACCCAACAACTAACTCATTCTAATCTCACGTGCGCAAGTCTGTTACAAGATTCCAGTGACCATTGCTTGAAGACATTTATTACAAAGCCCTTTAGATTGTCCACACATGCCACATGAATATTTCTGTGCATCGTTTATTGGAATCTAGGTGATAGAATGGTACACCAATGATAAATTTGATGCAGTGATTATCACACAAGCAAGCATCTTCAATCCAAGAATACAAAACATTAATATATTGATTGATTGTGAGAATATCTCTCTGGGATTTTGGAGGAGAGAGAGGCACTCAATTACATTTAATAAATAGTCCCATGTAGAAGAGCCTCTAGTAGCTACTATACAGAATATCAATAATACATGGTATGGGTTCCCAACCCCCATGTAAAAAATATTAACAATATAATATTATTAATATTTATTTATGAAAAGATAAATTATTCCACAAATAATATTTTTATTTGTATCACTAACTAAAATATATATATTAAATATATATTCTGTTATGTACATGAATCTTGTAATCGACCCATGTCTTCTGATAATATAAACAAACCGGGGATATTTAAATTCATTTGAATCGTATTTATCCTTGTATTTAAATAATCACTTGTAAATACATGTTATAAATAAATTCAATGAGATATTGTAAACATGAGGAATTAAAGAATTTATTTATTCTTTAGTGATCCAAAAAACATTGATAATACCTAGAATCATAGCGGGGCCTACCATGTACTATAATCATATTCATCATTATGGGGAATATTCTCAAAGAACTATTTTGTGTGACCCTCTAGGACCTTATCAAAAGAGTAGTGATTAATATACACCAACCAAGATCGGGTTCTAGCAATTTATTATTTTCCCTATAGAACTAATGAAAAGTAAATTCAATGACTAAATTCATACAAACATACTATGTGTAAATAATATATTCGTCATTGATATCTCTATAAAGCAGAATGCACACTAGTGACATCATTCTTTATCATCTTCATTATTTTTTGATTTTTTCAGATAGGCATTCATTCAATTAACATGGCCTTGGTTTTAATGAATTCACTACTATAAAAATCATCATGTCTTTAGAAATATCATCCTTTACATGTAGGGGACAAATACTATTTTGATCATTCAATCAATATCATTTCACAAATGACATTCCCAATAAAAACTACATCGCCGCAACTTCACTTCCATGGATTTTTCCTTGCATCAATGTAGTCAATTAAATGACATAAATTGATAATGATATCATGTCAAGATACCATTACACATGTTACTAGATAGGAACAAACACTTCCAATTAAAACATGTTGTGTTTCTATAAGTGGATCTGTCATAATTATCCTAACTACTAGAGATCACATAGTGCAGACCTCATGGGAAGAAGTCTCAAAGCTTATGATCGTGCAACACATTATTGTATCACATAATTTATGTCTTAAAAAAATTATTTAACTGGACTACAATAAATTAATTTAATAATGTTGTTATAGCATCATGAGGTTCTCATTATAGCATGGGATCTACATTAACCCTTTGATACGACATGTAATCTAAGGACATTTCCATAAAAAATGGATGCAAAAGTATATACTTTAATATATATGGTCAATACCTTTTATACTTAAAAAAATATTATACATGTAGTTGTAAAAAAATTATGACACATGTTGTGTTTAAGGAACCCACTTCCAACACACCCATTTTCATTGCATCCAATTGATACCAAGTATCAATCTGGTAGGTCTCACATTTGAATCATGATTTTATTAAGAAATGTATTTAGTCAAGGGTTCAACCACATTGTACTGTATAGATAATCCACTAACTAACAATTAACCATGATGACTAAAATCCATCATGAGATGAAACATCCAAAGAATATTATTTTTTCTCTAGTGAGATGTGGGCTCCTTGGCAAGAAACACTCCTAAAATATTATCACAAAAAATGAGAACAGGTTCTTCACACATATGCTTAATAACATCGTATGAGATAAAGCTACAAATCTAGACTAAATCCATAGTATCATAGGTAGGATCCATATATTAAGATTCTATTGTAGAATAAGCAACCACAATATTCATTGATCTTCTCCAGCTCACTGAACCACAATTCAAGAGAAAACACGTAGCATGTATATGATTTTTGATCATCATGATCTGTTTAGAATCAATCATCAGTGTATCCTTTCACTACTAGCTCATCATCTCCTACATACACCTAGAACATATACCTTGAATGCATTAACTACTTTGGTATTGTGTTAACAGCTCCCTGGTGCAGCTCTCCGGTATTGTATTCATATTTACCCCCATACATAAAGCAAAGAAGACATCAAACATAGTATATAGCATGTCCTACATGATAGAACCCACTGATGAGACATATCTAATTATCCTCATTCTATTAATCTTTGTCTTTTTTTGTGGAATCATTTTATTGGAGAGATTAATATCATTTGACCTAGGAAGCAACCCTTTCATTGATTTTTCCTTATTGTACATTTTGAGTGGTTTGTTAATATATGTACAATGACTTATCCCAAATAGACTTTGAGATATATCATGATCGGTCATTATTAATAAAATATTGGAAGTTTCACAAATTTATTTCATGGAGAATCATCCATATAACCATATCCCGATTGAATATAATACTTTCACTTCATTTCCCATAATTATTAAGTCATCATCAAATAACATAGAGAAAATTATGGCATTCCCATCACCCTTATTATTCTTAAAGATATAACTATAATTGTTTTTTTAAACAAACTCTCTTATAGCCACATAAAAATAAAAATTCATTGATCGTGATGCCTTAATAAACCTAGAAATGGATCTATGCAACTTTTATACATTATTGGAATTCTTTGACTTGACGAACTCCTCGAGATATGGCATATTGAGGTCTTCAATTAACAACCCAATTAGAATGGAATTCATGAAATCCATTTTATAAATTTCAAAATCATGAAAGGATGACATTTCAAGAAATATTTGGATGGATTTAATCATTTATATTGGGGACAATGTTTCATCATAGTCGAGGTATATAAATTTCGTAAAACACATTCCAACCTGCCTTTTAATAAAGTTAGTAAACGTACAATCCATTTCCAACTTCTTTATGAATACCCATTTGTATGCAGTGTCCATTACAGCAACTATACAGTCTACCAAAATCCAAACCAAATTTTGGAATATATACTCTATATTATAATTAATGGAACCATTTCATTTAGTATCTTTTTTGCCTTCAACTAGTTCCATGTAGGTTAGATGTTCATCATCCTTAATTATTATTGTTCCACCTGACTCGATGACAAGAAAACCAAAATGTTCTGGTTCTATAACGTCTCGAATAGACTTATGCAGTGTTTGTTTCTTTCGGGCAATTTTCTGTTCAACATTGATCTTGTGGATATTTTTCTCTTACTAAATCTTCTTCATTTGTAGCATTAATATCATAGATTAAATATTTCTGTAACTATTTCAAATAGAAATGTGTTCCCTTTCTATAAATAAAGAATGTCAAGCCACAAAAATTCCTATCTAAAGGATTATATAGGTGATCTCATTTGGTTTCTTTATTATAGCCAATAAGGATTCAGATTTTGATTCTTAATGCTATCATGATACATGGTAATGAATTGAAAAATTCCCTGCATCCTTATACAAGTATGTGTGACAGATTAGGTTTCTTTCGAAACCATAACTCATATGGAATCCAATCTATAGATATAGTTGTATTCTATTATGGATATATTCTATTTTCTGCAAAGCGTATCCCCAATAGGATAATGGAAGAGTTTCATGAATCCTTGATGATCTAACCATGTCATGTATGGTCCTATTCCGACTTTCACTAACACCATTCCACTATGGTGCATAAGGAGAAGTGAGTCGGTATACAATTACACTCTCCTCCACGTGATCATCGAATGCTTGGTTAAGATACTATTCACCTCAATCTGAGTGGATTACCATGACAATCATACAATGATAGTTTTATACATTAATTTGGTATTCCGTAAACATATGAATTGAAATAGACATATACATCATTATTTAGATATATCCAAACCTGTTACAGTCATCGGTAAAAATATTGAAGTTGGAAAAACCATAGAATTCGTCTACTAGAACTGGACCACATACTTCAGTATATATTAAATCCAGTAACATATTTACTCTTTCTCCCTTCCATGATAAAGGTCCATTGGTCATTTTCCTTGTAAACAATATTGATGTACATCCAAGGAACCTATTTTTAATGATCCTAAATAATGTTCTTGATGTAATCTTGGTAATCATTTATTGTATACCTAACGTAGCCTGAAGTGCCATAGGATGTGATATATGAGTCATGTTGTTTGGTATTTTGATTTATTTCTTTTATGGGGTTCTTGAGTTCAATAATAATATAACCATTTTTAAGATGTTCCATTCCATAAAAGATTTTATCCATATAAATGAGAAAACATTTATTTCCACACTGTAAATTAAATCCCATGGTGTATAAACTCAAAATTGAGATTATGTTCTTGGTTACAGAAGGTACATAATAAAAATTATTTAAAACTAAAACCAAACCACATGGTGATGTTATGTGATAGTCTCTCACTGCAAACCCAAAAGTCTTGCACCATTTTTAGCATGAATATACACATCTCCTTATTCAATATTCATGATACAACATGGTTCCTTTATATGAATACAAATTTTTGAGTCACATGACCAATCCAATACCCAAATTTTAGTTAATGATAGATTGAATTCAATGAAAAAATACCTGAAGTAGAAGCATATGTTTTTTTCTTATCCACAGCTCTTCATTTATTATACCTGTATCCTTTCTTTACAAATATAAAGTAGAAATACTTCTTCTCATTACACTGCCTCTAAATCATTGGCTTCTTTGATGGATGGTGTATTGGAGTCTTTATCCTTGATATTTCCTAGGAAACGATTTCCATACATTTCTTCCAATTTTTCACCATAAGAACACACTAATTGGTATTATTTATATCCTTGTCAGCATGGAGAACTAATGAAAAAAGATCCATTAGCGACTTTGTCATATAATTCATGTTCTAATTGTCAATGAATATCAAAAATCATGGTGGTAAAGAGGAATGAATGAGATAGATTGCTAGTTGTTGATTCAATTTAATACCAAGGCCATTAAGCCTTTCAATATACCTAGTCATTAGAGGTACATAGAGACTAGCTTGGTGCCCTTATTCTAGCCTGCACTTTTATAAGGCTCTTGAGATCTCATACATTTTCTACCTAGACCCGTGCTAATATAATTCATAGAGATTTGAATGCCTCTTGTACGCATCCTCTTCCTCATGAATTTTCTTTAATTGAATTGACATGGATGTTAACATGATGCAATGAACATCAAGTTTATCATCTAAATGCATTTTGATTTATCGTTTTCTACATTGCATGCTACTAGAGGAGGCTCAACTTGAACTAAGGTTTCGAGCACATAAAACTTCATTTCATATCATAGTACTATTAATATGTTCATATAGAACTCCTAGAGGTTATTGATGGTCAGGATATTTTCGTTATCCAGAATAGATCAAAGTGATCATTTACTAGTGGTGTTGGTCATTTCCATTCTAAATCTATGTCAGATAAAAATTTCTAATTACTTCATTAGGTTGATTTCCAATTTTCATTTATCATTAATTAATTATTATATCATTGTATTGTCTCCCTGTATTTTAGAAAATCCTAATACCACCCTTATAAGAATTCCTCATTAGTAGAGAGCACTCTTAAATTATGATGAAGATCTCTCTGAATAGAAGGTTTTGGACAACATTTAATGATGGATTGATTTAAAATATGATATCTATATATGGGGATTTTTATTGAAGAATATAATCAATTTATATTTTATATGTTCAGACTAGGATGTCACCCTCACAATAAATCAAGTAAATGAAAACCATTAATCCCATAATTATGCATTTTATCTTGTTTATTAATTTACATGATAAATAATTAATCATTCAATTGCTTAAAATAGTAAAAAATGCATTAAGGTAAATAATGAAATTTGGCTTCTGTTGATCATTGATTATGATCGATCCATAACAGATCAATCATTACCTAGGGGCTTCGAAACCTAATTCGCATCCTGAACCATAACACTACTTTCCACAATGAAATATGCTCAGCGTGCATCAGGATTTCTACCTCAACTTGGTTGGGTCCACATCTTGGAATGTGATCATCTTTTAAGAAATATACTTTCATGAGGACAAGGGGTTCTAGGTGTACAATATAGAACTAGTTCAATGGACAGACATGTCATTATACATTTTTGAATTAAAATAAAGATTCAAATAACATTTTTTATATAATCTATTATTATTCTCTCCACATGCATTGAATAAATAATTGAATAAATAATACTAGTAATTCAAGGGTCAACCACTAGCTCAAGACTAGTTGTTATAAATAATGGGGAATTAAAATTAAAATTCAATAAATTTAAATAGAATTTGAGTGTTCTATTAAATTAATATAATTTAAATAAAATCAAATAATTTATTTACTAGTTCGCATTGTTTAATTTAATTTTCCATTCCATAAAATTAATTATACATTAATTTAATTTTTATATTTCCAAAAATTAAATTAAACCATAAATAAAATTAAAAAACTAAATTAAATAAAAACATCATATTTATTTATTTTATAGACCTCAAAATTAATTAAAAATAATTTAATTTAACAACTAAATTAAATTAAATTAACTTATTTAGGGGGGTTTACCTCTGGCTAGGGAAGGATTCTGGATTGACAATGGGGTGTAGTGAGGCAGTATCACCAGATTTGGGTCGAACCATGGATGAAACATGATAGTACCATGGTGTGACCGTGATGTGTCTGTGGAGTAACTGTATTGTTTCCCAGGCAGGCCAGTGAAACCCCACGGTAGCACTCACAAGTAAAAGGATGGACTGCACAACAAAGGTTGACTATGGTTTAAAAGTCCAGACTTAGACAAAAAAAAGTTCACATTGGAGCTCAGGCCAGTGGTTTCTGGACGATTGAAGTGGTAGAACATGTGGCGGACGGAGTCCTAGTTGAGGGAGACATGGATGGCGGTGGAAGACTACAGCGGGGTGGTTTTTCACTACTTCGGGATGACATGAGCTCATTGGAACAGAGGTTGTCATAACAAGAGGCAAGGTGTGCGGGCGACAGTGTGACCCCAGATGGTGGTGCGACGGTGGACAATGTGAGTAGGTTGGGGGGCGGCACACGACCTTGATGGGTAGGTTACGTTGAGCTCCTTCAAATGTACGACAGTATCCTAAAATGACTATAGTCATGTGAGGTGCGAAGACCCGATCAGTGGTGCTAAAAATGGAGGATGGGGTGATGTGAGCTCTGAGTGACCTGGGTTGCTACTCCGGCATGATCAGACGGGAGGAGGGGCACTACACACCCGATCGAGGAGAGAGCTGGGGTTAGGCCTTTGGATAGGCTGAACATGATGGATAGAGAGGGTGGGATAGTGGGGTGCCCTCCTTTCCACTAGATTATTACTTTTTTTGTTTGATTCCATGCAACAGAAACCACTTAATCTCCATTTATATCTTTACTTTCCACTATTCCCCAAATTCTATTAGACTTTTTAAAAAAATATAATTGATTATGGAAAACCATTTATGAATGATAAATTCAATTTTTTTTCAATTTGAGTTGATATAAATATAAATTATACTATAACGAATTTTATTTTACTCATAATCATTAACCCTCACATGAATAATTTCTTGTGTTTGGATTCTGACCAAACAATGATGTGTTTTTGCTAAATTGAAGAACAGAAAACAAAATTAAAACGTTGTTCTTAAAAAATGAAAATAAGAAACATAAATGAAAATTTGTTTCAACACTACTTCAATCCATTGAAAATTTACAATTATCATTACGTGGTGATTCAAAAATGAATCGACGCATGGTCAGATCCATTGGAACCATTATAATACCATGTAAATAAATTTAATGTAATAAAATTTTTCTTTGACTCTAAAAAACCATGCATCACTATGATACAAATGATAGGTAACAGGATGGGTAGCTCAACCAATGTTTAGGGAAATTTAAATTTTTCATCACTAGAGTAACATAAAATCAATGACTCCCGTGATATTATCCTTGTACGGTATGAGGACGACACCTGGTTTCAAAAGAGCAGAAAATTAAAACCGAACAATTTCCACATCTGAATCTAACATGTGAATTCATGTCACAAAATTCCAGTGACCATTTCTCAAAGACTCTAATTTCAAATCCCTCTAGATCGTCCACACATGCAGTTTGAATCTACTAATGAATCATTCATCGAAATCATTGAAGTAGCATGGTACACCAACAACCACATTGATGAGCTGATGATCACTGAATGAAAGCATATGTGGTCAAAGAAGATGGAGCATAGATATCCTTAATTCTTTACAGAATCTCTCTTTAGGTTTCAAAAAGAGAGATAGGCCCTCAAATCCAATTATTTCATTGTATTATGGAGGATATCCTCTTTCAGCTTATATATTGAATATCTAAAACACCTGGTATGGGTTCATGACCCCCAGGTAAAAAATATTCATATTATAATTATTATAAATAATTATTTCTGGAAAATTAGTTTATTCCATAAATAATATTTATGATTTTATCAGTGGCTGTAATATGTATATATTAAATATATACTTCATGATGAACTTGTGTCTTCAACTTGAATCACGTCCCCTATAATATTAAACTAATTGAAGATATTTAAATCCATTAGAATAATAATTTATCCTTGTATTTAGTTAATCACTAGTAAATAAATTTTATAAATAACATCAACTAATAATTCCAAACATTAATAATTAAATAATTTATTTATTCTTTAGTGATCCATAGATCATGGATAATACTCGGACCCATGGTGGTCCCTACCAAGTTCTATAATCCTATTATTAAAATTTGATAGATTCGCAAATCACTATTGTGTGTTACCCCCTAGGCCCTTATCTCAATAACAGTGCTTAATTTACAGTAACCATGAGAGGGGTCATGTAACCCATAAAATATCCTATAATGATAAGGTAATGTCAATGTAATGAATACCTTCCAACAATAATAGTTTATGTAACATAATCTCTTCATCATCGATATCTCAATAAAGAATAATGCACACTAGTTTCATCTGTCTTTATCCTGCATCCTAAATTTTTTGAATTATTCAGATGGACTCACCATTGAATTCCATGTAAATGAATTTAATGAAGGTACTTCCATCCTAATCAACAGGGCCAATGAAATATATTCCTCAACTAGTATGTTACAAATCATATCTTTATCATTCAATCAATGTCATTTCACCAATGACATACCCAACAAAAACTAAATCACCAAGACTTCATTTCCAGGGTTTTACCTTCCATCATAGTATGAAATTAAATGACATAAATTGAAAATGATCTCATGTTGGGAGACCATTACACTTGTCTGTAGATAGGAACATCCAATGACACCTGAAACAAGTGTTGGTCCAATATGTTTGTCAGTCCTCATGATCTCAACTACATGAGATCTCCATGTGTAGACTACATGAGAAGAAGTCTCAATGCTTTTGTGCCACCATCTTCTGATAGTCTCACATAATCTATGAAGGTTTATCTACACTATTGTGGAACGATACTGACATGTATATTTAAAAAAATTCATATTTGAAGTTGTAATCAAAGGAAACAGATGTTGGGTCTGTGGAACCCACATTCAACAGTGATAAGATAATTATCTAGGGATGACTTACCAATTATTTTTTGGCCCATTATGACTTCTTAGTTCAACAAACCATGAGTGTTGTCTGAGGAATGCATTGATAAAATTCATATAAATATATGGAAATATATCCACCAGCTAAATAAAAAATTCATTCCCTATGAAAGGTATATAGGCCATGTCAATATATTAGGATATGTTCTCTGTCAAATAGACCATGAAGCCCCCTCATTTTCACCATCACCTCAATAAAAGATAAAAAACGATGTTCTAAAACTGGTCTTCCTCTACGCACTGCACAATTTTCCTTTCAATATCAATTTTGTCCAATATAGCATTCATATCATGGGGTGGGGAGACCAGAGAGCTTTACACTTTATCCCTTATGTTATACATCAGAACCCATCAGAAATGAAATCCTACAATGAAATCATCTCAATATGGTAGTCAAATAAATTAACTACATTGGATTGGTGGAATTAATGACAATAACCGTACTTGAGTAAGTCTCAATAGTGTCTGACATGATGAGAGAGATCCATGGGAATATCGTGGGCCATGAATCCAGGAAATTCTAGTAGCTCTACGGTCTAAGGGAAGAAAATCAACGTGCAATTATCATTCAATTGGATAAAAATAATTCACATACAGACCAAGATCTATGTCTATCTCAATCCCGAATGGTACGATGAGAGATCAGGAAGGCTGAAATTGAAGCAACTACATCCAAAAATTTGTATCAGCCCCGACCACAAAGCTGGGGGCATTTTTAACTCTATATACTCCCATAAGACCAAAAAATCCGTTATAAAGCCCCTTATTTTTCTGAACATTATTGTTACATAATATTTAATAAAAACAACATAATTGCATTACATTTCCAGGATCAGAAGGTTTAGTGCCTTGGGATAAAAATGACCGTACATAACATTTAAAACATAAAACATAAATATTTATTTAAATTATTTTTCCCTAGATTCTTGTTGTCCCTTGGATTCTCATTGTTAGATGTATTCACATGATGATATGCATAATAAAATGGTGTTCTAAAAGCCCAGTAAAAGGATATATAGTAACCTGAAGAAATATATCATGGTGTGATTGTAATGAAAACATTATAATCATGAAAGGAATTATTAGATAAAGGCATGGAATATGGAAATGTATAAAAATGAATTATAATGTACATGTGGTCAAATAACAAAAATATTTGTGAATAAATATAGAAGCATTTTCACACATAATTTTCATTAACACATGAGATTAATCACTTTACATAATGCATTGGAGCGCTATATATTTCTGGACACACCAGTCTTAGCATAACTTTTACATTATCATGAATGCCACATACAACTTTCGTAAAACTTGAACATAAAATAACCCATGTAAATTAATGTGTTTAGTTTAATAGATCATAAATTCATAAGAATTGGGTTTCAAAAATAAATAGGTAATAAAATTCATGACATAGATCCATCAACCGTGATTGAAGAACAAACAATCAATGAAGAGTCACTACTACAAAACTGGCTTTTATCAGTGCTAAAAATGGCCTTTATCAGCACTAGAATAGCGCTGATAAAGCCGGCGTAGATAAAGGGTGGTCCCCATTATCAGTGCTCTGAAACGAGCTGATAAAAGACCCTTTTATCTGTGCTAAAAATTCACTGATAAATGTACCCCCTTATTAGTGCCTACTTTACCAGCACTTCCATTTTAGCACTGATAAAGGACACCTTTTATCAGCGCTTTTTTAAAAGCGCCGATAAAATTTAAAAAAATAAAATAAAAAAATAAAAAAATGATGCCAATCATGGGGGGGGCTTTTTATAGCGCTTGAGCCCCCCCTTTTACTGCACTTTTTTGCAACTGTACCATGCCCCTCACACCCCCTTCACCCTTTAACAACACTTTCTCCCATAATACCCCATGTGCACGCGCCCCTGCCTCCACCAGGATTTGAACTCGAGACCTCCCCCCTGCGCGCCTTAGCCTTTCACACTACTCTATATTGATTTGTTCTCCTATTTATGATATCTCTCTCGATATATATAGTTATATTTATTCATATAGTAATATATATTTATTTTAATATATATATATATAGTTATTAGATTAATATATATATTGTTAGATGAATATATATACATAGTTATATTAATATATATCTCAATATATATATATATATATATAGTTATATTTATTTGTATAGTTATATATATTTATATTAATATATATATAGTTAGATTAATATATATACATAGTTATATTAATAT
Organism: Viscum album; assembly: GCA_963277665.1. NCBI lineage: Eukaryota > Viridiplantae > Streptophyta > Magnoliopsida > Santalales > Viscaceae > Viscum > Viscum album. The sequence goes on along the minus strand of OY728139.1, from coordinate 992,720,955 downwards.
ATATCTCTATTTATATATATTTATATATAGTTATATTTATTCGTATAGTAATAAATATTTATATTAATATATATATAGTGATATTAATATATATATATAGTGATATTAATATATATATTTATAGTGATATGATTATATATATTTATAGTGATATTAATATATATATTTATAGTAATACTAATATATATATATATAGTTATATTAACATATATATACCGTTATTAGATTAATATATATATAGTTAGATTAATATATATATATAGTTAGATTAATATATAGGTATAAAAATATTCATATATTGGTATTTTAAATAAAATGGATATTAGTTATTATTTAGATAAAGATAATATATTTTATTTGTAAATATGTTTAATTATTTTTTTAAAAAAAAATTAATTTTTATGTGTGAATATATAAAAAATATGTATAGATTGTTATATATTTGATTATAAATAGAAGTGAATTATAAAAAACGATAAAATTTTAATGGCATAATATCAATATGAATGTAATACCTTGGAATAAATTTAGTCCCTACCAAAAAAATCCAATAATACCCCCTTAAACGAGGATGAAAAGCCACAAAATGTTAAAAAATCAGGGTTCCCCGACTAAAAACTCAAATTTGGAGGCCTTCTGGGCCTATTTTAGCCTCGAAAAACAATTGACGAGGGTCCCCCAGGATCACAGTGATGTAGAGATCTTAGCAGGCTTTGATTTGATATGTGGTAGAGATTAAGCGAACACCCAGATCAAAAGTTATGGTCGTTTGATTTTTGAGTTCCGTTTTCAACATATTTTGGATCTTTTTTTTATTTTTTTTTATTTTTACTCTTCAAATTGTTATTAAATGACTATTACGCCATAATAATTAGAAAATTGTAAATTAATTTTTTTTTTAAAATTATTTTATATGTCATTTTCACTAAATATATTAAATATTATGTGTAAATGTATATTTAAACATATCTTAAATATATTTAAAAATTATATATTATATTTATATCAATATAACTATATTAATATATAAATATATAAATATATTATTTAGAATTATTTTTTTTTTGAATTTGACAATTTATCAGCACTTTTAAAATCGCTGATAAAGGCCCCCTTTATCAGCACTTTTTCGATAGCACTGATAAAGGTGTGGCACTGCCCTTGCCCGGTTTTGTGGTAGTGAGTAAAAAGAATTTGTTTATTTGAATGAAAAGGTATTTTGGAAAAACGTTGTTTATTTCATAACCGCAAGTAGAAAACATTTATATCCAATAATTGGTATTATAATGATAGTGAAATTAATTTTTAGAAAAATTCATATTTAAAATGGGTTGAATCGGGAAAACATCAAGAATGAGGGTTGGGTTAAAGAATTCCCCTTACATTGTATCATAATGCTTCCTTATCCTTAATGAAATGTATAATAAAACTAGACAAAATAATTAGATATTAAATAACCTTTTAGACAATAATTTGATTCATTATGGTTCTATTAAGTTCATTTAAGGAGCTTTGGATGATTTATAGAGATTAAATTCATTGTTCGGGATTGTTCGTTTTCATTGTTTTCATGAACGGTTCACTTGTAATCATGAATGCGATTTTGTGTAAAATGTGGATAATCAACCAGAATTATTTTTATATATAATATTAATGAAATTATTTAGGATTAAGTTATCATATTATTATTTTTATTATAAAATGATGATGAATCATTAGATAAAGTTTATTGATGATCAATTTGGGTTAATTTTGGCAGTTATTTGATCTCAACGAACACATTTTGTTTTATCATTTAGGATTATGTAAATAAGTTAAATCCATTACATATAATGTATATTATAAGAAATCAAAATATTTTTTATACATTTAGTGGTTTTATCAATATCCTTGAAGGAATTATATGAAAAATAAAGAACATTTCCCACAATGTCGGTAAGTTGACACGTCACGGGAAACAATTCCATATTTAAAATAAAATAGTGTGAGGGAAGAGTTTTATGATGGATATTAAATTAGAATGGTATAATTATATTATATTTAAGGTTCTAGATATTATTATTACCATTTTATGAGGATAATTATGGTTAGGATTAGAATATGAAACAACATTAAAATAAAACAAAACAGAAAGGATGATAATTTTACCTCTTAAATCACACCTCCTTGAGAACCTCCCTAGGGATGAGGTTTTGGTCATTTGAAGAGACTATGATATAATGTATTTTCAGGAGGTACTAGGGAATATTTTTCTATAGAATATTTACAAGGATTGAATCTTGAGAGGTGTGAGTAAATGAGAGTTTTGAATTTGAAGACGAACACTCGACAATGTATGGACCCCTGATCGACTCGAAGAAGGTATAAACCCACCACATACCATAATAGGAAGGAAAATTAATAATATTTGTATATTTCAAACCAATGGGAGGACTATGAACCATATTTCCATCACGAATGAGTTTCTTGTGAACTAAATGCATAATGAAACTCCTTTAATCTGGTGCCCCGCGTAGCTCATCACTCTGTGGATGAAAACCTACACCACATAGAAAATTGCAATATGGATGGAACACAGTGCTTCATAGCACCATGAATTGCAGGTAGAACCTAGTTCTTCATATAGAAATTATATACGAAGCTTATCCGAGTTTTTTTATCCATTTGGAATGTGGATGACTCTTCCACCCACATAGTAAAACTATTTGCGAGACACCACCCACAGAACATGAAAAAGTATCACAAAGAATAGGGTATCCTCTGCTATTGTATATTCCAGTTATAATCATGTCTATTAATCCCATCATGTCCTTCATATCCCCTCCATGATAAAATCCAACTTCGTCATTCCAAAACCTCATCCAAACCCACTGGACCCATATGATCAAATCATCTGGTTTAACAGAGTGACCTTATGAGTTTGCATAACCATGTTAAGGTGATACTTATGGGTAATCCTTGAAATGGTGTGTACCACTATATCATCTCTATTATTACATTCTTCTAGTAACAAGGGGCCTAAACATGAGATACTCACATTTACCTCTCCATTCTATGGATAAAGGGAAATAATTGGCCTTTTAATTTTTCTAGTGGGAATGAAAAATATAAAGATTCCACATAAGTTTCCATTGATGAAGAAAAATGATTCTACCCATCCCATAAATAGATAGAGGTAACTCCTCCTGAGTTAACCCCTAGACATTCTTGTGTGGGGTTATGATCTTTCTTATCTTCGATCCAGACCCATGACACATCTAGATATATTAGTAGATTTTACTATCCCGGATAGCAATACAAGAGAGATGACCACATCCAAATACCTCCCTCTCCCCTCTCTCTATCTATCCCTTTGGAGACTCACTCCATACTCATATACCATCGTCAATCTATTTTTCCATCTGTGGGGAAGGGAAATTGTATGGTTTTTAAGATCTAATACATACTCTTGTTCCTCACATTGAGAGAAACTCACATGGGATTAGAGGATTGTGGCAATCTCAACATTCACACCACCTATAAATGTGGTATGAGAAATCTGATTCCTGCTCTAATGAAGAAAATATAATATTCCTATTTAATTTCAGAGATCGAATGATTGTATCCTTAATAGTCACTCCCAAAAAATCTCCCATGCTTACTAGGGAATCCTTTTTCTGAATAATCCCCAATGTGATTCTTTCAGAAAGGCCTCCCCAATTCTGTAATCCCCAACAATGTTCCATCAAATGAGAATCACCTCTATATAAGACATGATAAATCATGACACCACACTAGACTCCCTTAGGGGTGCAAGTCCTAATTCAATAAAAACTACATGGTGATTTATTCCCAACTAATTTTGATATATTGGAAGCCTCATGGAGTTCTAAATCTGACACCCATATATTCTCTAATGTCCTTTGGGACATATCCCAAGTAGGATCATATCTTCTCTGGAGACAATATCTCATATGGACCCCTCGGGCTACTTCGATGTAAGTTTCACACAATGTCATGACTGGGAATCATATCCCCAAACATACTCACTACACGATGTAAAACTCTATGGATGGTCTCTCATAGCATGTCCTTAAAAGGCGATGTGTCCTGTTTTGTGGCGCCAAACTATGTCGGTTCTGATTCCCCTCATGTAGATATGTAGGCTGCCCATCTCATGGGTTAAAAAAACATCAAAACACCTCATGTCTATCCTAGATGGTGATAAAATATAGAGTGGCCAAAAACATGGCTTAATCAATAATTGTTTTAGTAATGTTAGACCCATTTATATCCATCATAATCTTACAACCAAACAAAAATTTGAAGACACATACTTGGTAATGAATTAAGGATTCACAAACATATGGACATTGGTTAAATATATAAGAGAGTCCAATAGTAGGAAATAATTCCCACTAAAAGGGTGTGATGAACCCGACCTCCCATTCTCTAAAAAAAATGGTTATCTAATGTTTTGTAGGCCAAATCATCCTACATGCATGTAACTTTGTAAACCAGGTCAATGAATCCGTGATCACAGGGTATAATGGTGTTTTTTGATATGTGGATAAACTCATTGGAGACAATCCATAGACATTGTACCCTATGTGGTCTAATTTCACTGACACTTTCCACCTACGATCATTTGGCGTGAACATTCATATGTGGTAGGTCCTTCACAACATAAAACGGATTCACTTCTCAATCCCTACGAGATAATATAATTAAACCTACCTATGAAATGGAATCAAATTGAATCAGGATAAAATAAGAGTAAATTATTTTCTTAGATTGTATTCCATCATTAATATTATATTATTATGTATTTATTTTTTATACAAGATGTATTTTATGTTGTGAATAATTATTAATATGTTATTTTTTATACGTATCATTCCATCAGATTATTTTATCAGTGTGTATGTGATACTAATAAACTCTGTTTTAATCGGAAAGTATCTTGATATGATAGTGTAACTCTAATAATGATATGATTTCTGAGTGTGATCATTTTTACTTAAGAGATTTGGTATTTTATTTTTGATTAATTTTTAATGTACAATTCACCCTCTCTTTTATCCATCAAATACTCTTTTATTCTTATAATTGTTGGTCTGTTTAAGGATCTCTCAAGAGGATTAGTGGTTCCATAGCATAGAAAATTATGGAGGGTGAAGAGATGAATGATATTGAACTTGTTCATTGAATAGGTATATTGAAATGAAAATAATGATAGATCACATTGGAATTCATTTATTAGAACATTTACAGTTATTTCATTCATTTTGTGTGCATCTACATTTTGATTCTTTTCTTTATATCATAAAGAAAAAAAATACAATTTTTGTTCTATATTAATTATTAAAAAAATATTAATAAGTGATTAGAATAGTGATGAACTAGCACACACACACTCTTCAGAAATTGATCTAGATTTTCTCTATATTTCATTATAAGATTTTTATAAAAAAAATGTTGGAATGTGGTCCGCAACAACAGCTTGATCCCCCCGTCTTTGTTATTTTTCACTTATCACCAAATGAGAAGGATAACACCAATTTTGAAATTACAGATAAAATTGGACATCTGATCAATGTCTTAATGAGTCATATAAATTTTGAATGAATAAAATATATTTTTCAGAATAATTATTGTCAATTAGATTATATTTGGTTGGTTTTAACCCCTACAAACATGATTTTTCTTTAATTATAAAAAAATTTTAATTTAAAATCAAACCTTAAAACATACTGATCAATTATATGATCATACTGATGTTTGGTTCATTCCATAATATAAAAATAATTCATTGAAGAATATCCTAGATTTTCACATCAATCCTATGTTATTTGGTTATTTTTAGACCTCCCGATTGGAGGTTTTCCATTTTAATAAAACTATAAAATTTTAACTGTTGTTTTCCATTATAATGAGGAAGACATGCATCCATTGGATATGGTGCTGAATAATATTAATAGAAAAAAAATTGTTGACCATTATCCCAAGATTTCAAGTTAATCCATGTGTTTTTTCATTGTATTATTCACTTTTATGTGATTTGTTAATTAACTATATATTTCATGGTGGGAGATAACATTCAATCATAATATATAATTAATGTATTTGAACAATGTCCCAATGAATCCTATAGATTATAAATGATATAAATATCGTTTTCCTAGGATTTCAAATTATTTATAGATCATTTGGTTGACATTGAAAACAAACCATTGTATTTTCCCATTATTAAAAAATGTTAACAATGTAAAATCATACAATATGTAATACAGATCAATATGGGAATCAAATGTATTCTTTTTTTTATTCCAAAATATTATAAATGATTCAAGAAATATTCTCTTTTATATTCACATCATTGAAATTCTCTTTCTTGTTTTTGACCCCATAATGGGAGATATTTTATTTTAACAAATCTATGCAATATTACTCATAGTTTTCCATCATATCTAAAGTCACATGAATCAGATGGATGTGGAATTGATTCATATGGTTAATAAAAACATAGTGGTAATTCTCCAAAAATTTAATTCCAACCAAAGTGTGTTTACGTTGTATTAAATCCTTTTATCTGATTTTTATCTTAACTCCAAATCAAAGAGGAAAAAAAATATTCAATCCCACTATGAAATTTAGCTATCTATTAAATGTTAAAATGATTCCTATATATTATAAATGAATCAAAAATAACATTACATATATATTATATTAATCAATGCTCATCTGTTTGGTTTCAAACCCATGAAACTTAATTTAATCCATATTTATCAATCTGGGCATATGATTGATATGTGATTGTTTCCAAAATATCACTACTGATTTGAGTAATGTTATCCTATAATTTTACATAAATTTGATGTTTGTTTCACAATTTTTGGTCCCTTATGGTAGATATGTAAATTCTATAAAATCATAAAATGTGACCATTTGTTTTATTGTCATACTATGCTAAATGATCGCTTGATGGATGCGACTTTGACTACTATATATAAAAAATGACACAGTAATTTTTATCCAATGACATTAGGAAAATCCAAATGTGTTTTCTTGGTATTGACCCCATTATGTTATTTTTCACTTATATTCATATCTAAAGTATAAACACAACTTTTGATCATACCAACCAATTTTGATATCTTATCGATTTGTTTTTGAATCATATGGATTTTAAATGATTTAATGATCATTGTCCTAGGATTTCATGATAATCAGATACCATCATTCTCTTCTAATTTTACACTAATCGAAACACGATTTTTCATATTGACAAATTAATGAGTAATAAGTCATTTTAAGAAAATATTTAATGTAAAAAAGTACCATAAATTACACCAACTAGTTTGAGCATTAAATTTGATGGTGATTGATATTTATTGATAAAAATCACTTCATGGATATATTCATATGTTTTCTTATAAAAATATATGTTTTTAGATGGATTTGAATCACAACATAGTAAATTTTCTGTTTAATAAAAATGAAATTTTGAATTTTTATTATACTAGGAATAAAAAATAAAAAGATATATTGATTTGTAATTGGAATTCAGAAAGATAAAATCGAATACACCTCCTAGATATAATGAATTTTGTAGGAACATGGATTCAATATACATCTTTAAAAAAGGTTCCTATAAAAAATATAATATATATAATAATAATTAATGTATTAAAAATAAACAAAAAATATAATTTAAACATGCATCATAGGATCCTTTTCTCCATTACCCATGATAATATATTCTTATAGTGGTCAAACATTTGCTACCGGTAATGTATTTACCTTCTCAAGAGAAAGAATCTAGCATCCAAATCTATCACCCATTGTGTCATCCTACAAATAATTGGGGTCGAAGACATAGAACATGAAATTATAGAATATGGAATCATTTCTCTATATGTAATGTTATATCCATGTCCATTATGATCAATGATGTGGTGAAATATGTCAAGGGTCTTATCACTATGAAATCCCATAACCTTGGTCTCTCATATAATAGGAAGAAAGGGTTTAATCATATTCCAATGAAACAAATTTCTGAAATAATTTAATGTATGTGAATATATATGTTTAACTCTTAATTGAAAATAAAAAACACATTTACATTAATATATACATTGAACCATAGAAGTAGATGTGTCGCCAATATAATGTGGATATGGTTCCAGTTCTACTATCATATCTGGAGTCATCTAACACTTTAATTGGTTAAAACACATACTATATTTATAAAATAAAGCGATAGTAAAGATTAAAATTTTAAATGAATTATAAAGAGATAAATATTTTGAAATATATTTAAAACTAAAGATATTGAATAACATCATACTATTCTCTATACATGAATATCAATCCTTTCCCTTTCAACTATCTCTCAAAACAGTTTAGTGTCTTCAACACATTTATCCAAAATGGGTTGATCGTGTAGTTATGTAGAAAATAAAATCATATGGTTTTCATATAATTTAATTAAAAACACTAATTGCCATGAAGTTTCAATAAATACCTTCTTATTTGGATTAGATAGCAAGATGTTGAATAAAAAATGTTCTACATACGATGCCAAAATGAAATGTATGTTACTAAATATTTCATCTATATAAATTATTTTAATGATCATAAGTGATAACTAAAATACATAAACATTAGTTCCACATACATGATCAATCAAAAGACACTTTAACTATATGTATTTTTTACCTCTGTTCGTATACAACATCAATTAATTCATTCAATTGTCAATTGTAATAAACACAATTTTCAAATGGATAACAAATGTCATGGTTTTATGTTTCACATTTTTTCATCGACATATTTAATTTGAATCCAATAGGAATTGTCATCTAAAGCATTTATATGATGAGTCGTTATAGATACACTATCATCTAGTGGGTTAAATTGTTTAATCTTTTTTGGGTCACATATCACAAACATGTTATATACCTAAATATTTTACATAATTTAATAAATAGATATGTAGAAATAAAATAGAAAAATTCTTCAATCATAATGAAAATATATTTATACAAACAACTTCCATGAACCAATCATGAAATGAATCTTAATTGGATGGTTAAATTTAATAATCACATTGAAAAGGAACATTATATTTTATCTTGTTATGGTGATTCCTTTAAATAATAATTCCTTGTTGAAATGAAAAACATCTATATGAAAACAAATAAGGTAAATATTTTATAGTAAAATTTTTAATACATTTACTAAAATATCAGAGCAACTAATGGAGTATTGAAAAATATGTAATGATGAGATATTACAACTTCTATGTTGTCCATACAAAGTATATTTCATTCTCAAAGTATCTTATCATTAATTTAAGATAGAATATCAAATTTTCATCCAATATCAATAAGATATTCAGCAAAAAAGTAGTAAACTCATCCTGTTAATAACTATATAATATTGATACCTATGGATGTGATATATAACACATATATATTTTAATGTATTCTAAAACCATCAAATGAATCATAAGATCTAAAAATTAGGGTATAAGTTATTTCTCCATGTGCAAAATCATAAGTAAAATCCAGTCTAAAATTTTTTAAACCACTGATACTTCAATAGTTTATTCCAATCCCCATTTTTTATCATATATCTCCAATCAATGGTTGAACAAAAATAGGAGATATATGATTAAAAATGGGGATTGGAATCAACTATTGAAGTATCATGTGATTTTCATGAATTTTCAGCCCTTGCTAAAAGGGCCTCCATGAGGAACCATGATAATAATCAAAAGGAAATGAAATGTCAATTTTACGCTTCATATACTTTGAACAAGGTGTGTATTACTCGTTACTCTCACACAACTATAAATTAAAATGTTTCCTTAAACCAATTACATCTAAATCATTTCTTATATTTACATTATCCTTAAATTTTACACAAACACACAAAATTGTCCCTAATATATTATCACAAAAATAAAATTCAATGTGAATTAAATCTAAATAATACCTTTATATGTTAATTTTCTAGTGAGGGAGATTAAAAAAAATATTTCTCTCCTTCTGATTGTGACTGTGTTTTCTACCCACACCACGAATAGAGTGTAATGTAAGATGAAACTAATCCTAAAATTAAAACACAATGTGTATGTTTTATTTACCAATATCTGATAATATTTAAAACTCATGTCATGATATTTGTTGACTGGTTGAATTCTCTAGAACCATAAAATTCAAATTTTGTTTTTATAAAATTATTTTTAGTGAGAATAAAACATATGTGGCTCGTCTGTGTCCATTTTTTACAATGTTTAATATATATATAATTTGTACTATTATTTCACCAAGAGTAAAAATAAGTAACCTTTCATAATAAAAAATAAGAAATTTGAATAAGCCGGTAATTCCTTGATTGTATATAATAAAATACCCACGATATTGAACATTTTATTCAATTCAAAATAAAAGTTATCACACCATCACCCCAAAATTAATTCAACATGTCACTCAATACATGATAAAAGACAATTTATAGTAAGTAGTAAAATAAAAATATAATTTCATTTATGTAGCATCATGTACTTCATTAATATAAAGTGAATCATGAGCTACAATAGAGCGCTGATTGATCTCACTACCATCAACATTTCAGATGTTAATTCCTTCAAGATCCAACACACATAATATTTCATTAATAATTTCATGAATGAGATCAGTCATCATAATATCAAAATACCTCATTTTTTATTCATTGATAATGAATATATTATCCCCCATATCAATTCCAGCTATTATAATTTTTTTAGAAACCCATTCATAAATCTGTTGCCCCTCATAGAATCTCATGTGAACAGATATCAGTTAACTAATTTTCTACACTTGCAATTAGTATAGTAAATTTACTATCCTCTATTAAAATCAATAAACAACATAATTTCATTAAAATATTCATTATATATTCTATTTGGATGATAAATCTTTCTCTTATCCATATATTTATGTCATGACCCCCTCCCCCAATAAAGGATGCCCCACTAGGATCGTAATAGGACAAGCGGGATATTGAAATCTCGAGTCCTACCACCAGTAGGCCCCAAGATGGAATCAAGAACTGAGGAAATATCATAAATATAAATGTGAGGAATTACCCTCTAATAAAAAAAATTAAAAAAAGAGATATAATCTGGATATACCAATCTACAAATTCTCTTAATGATAAAAAAACCCATATGGATACACATAATGTCATAAGAAACTAAAAAAACAAGGTAGAAAACTAAAATATCCGAAAATGTAAACTCAACATCGACCATGAAACTAAACCAACACCTGAAAAACCACAATATAGTAATATCTAGCTTGATATCCAAAATGCTCCTAATGACAAGGAAAACAATTTATATATACGTGGTATGATCATAATAGTACACTCGGAAGATCCTCCGTAGAAGCTATCAAACTAAATTTAATGAATGTGTACTAAAGATTAATGAACAATATGTGAATCCTACTCAGTACCTAAATAGGTATACTGAGAACCCTACCTCACTGTTGATATCTCATTCCATGTAAATTATAAATGAGAGAACATATAATATAATTCTAAATCATCAAGGGAACCCAACTTTTACTTTTCCACTAGTTTGCTGATATAACCAAACATCACATGCCTAGATTAATCTCTATATAAAAGAATCCAGAATGATGAAACCTGGACTATATATCATGACATGCAACTCATTCACTGCATCTTATCATCATATCGCAATACTTCTCCATATAGAAAATAAGTAGTTTTTGGTATCCACCATAGCTCGTGTGTTGTGTATCATACATCATGTATTATACCTGTTTCCATCACAGCTCACAAACCATGTATAATACCTCAAGTCATCACATCCCATTCTCATCATACCTATAATAATCATTTTTATACTATATCTACATGTACATGTGTGTGAAACAACCGCAATGTATTATAGAACCACTAAAAAATATATCAAGATTCTAACAATCATGAATACTAGCACATAATAGAAATATAAGAAGAAAATTATACTAGATGGGGTAGTCATTCATTTGTCACTCTCTAACCTAATTGTTGGGGGGGACTATCTAGGTGACCAATATGTGTCATTATCAATACTGACAAGGTTTTGGTATTGTATAAAATCATAAATCATTAATGATATAGTATAGCCCATGACCACACAATATCCCTTAACCTATACCTAGGATCAATATCAGCTATAATCTATCATTCAACCGAGTGATACTTCTAAGGACTAGATATCCTATACACACAGAAGCAATTTAAAGAGATATTTCAAATTCATACTTTTATTTGAATATACAACTTCAATTTAATTAATTCATTAACTATGGATAAAATTTTTCAATTATATTTCATTTACCATCCATGTGATAACCATGCAATCTGAGAAATATCCAACTAAGTCTGTGGTTTCTCAGAAATGACATTAACATTTTCATTCTAGCAAGAACTAAAACCATAGAATAATAATTTATTAAACATTATAACCATACAATATTTTTGTGTACTCTATGAATAAATTTATTCTTCCATTAAGAGATGTAACCAAGCCCATATATCTACCTCATATATCTTGGAGTTGAATTTAAGTAATACGTGAAAGAAAATCATTTATCCCTCCCACAGAGTCATTAACAAGAAAACATAATATCCTTCAAGGCAAAAAAAATTAATCCTAAAATAAAACTACTCCACCAACTCTTGCTTTATCCCCGACACCCTCATCGATATCAACATGAATCTCGTCATCATGGGAATCAAATTCTTAAACAAAAAAGGGTGTCCACTCCCATATATCATAACCCATATGAGTCCTATATTAAATCAACTAAAAAGGATCCTATATAGATTACATTGATGTTATCTAGTATCAAACATAGTGAAGAATGAAACCTTGACATAAAAATCAGGCATTCAACCTTCACATGAAAATATGATCTCACATTCCCTACACAATACATTTAAACGTAACATGAAAATGGGAAATCATATCCCCAATGATTTAACATTATAAATAATCATTTTTTATACCATCCTGAATCAGCCAACTAAATTATCATACGTTGCAACTATGGGATTCTTTTGGAATTAGGTATAACATGTGTTATGGTTTAATAGTGGAATACAACCCCCCCCCCATTATTCCATATACCAACGAATAAAAAATTTGGTTTCATTAAATATTAAATATAGAAAAATTAATTTGGAATACAATGAAATCAAACCCAAACAGAGCGATTGTACGAGAATAACAAATCAAGAAAAATTGTAGATGAAAAAACAATAATAGGAAACAATGGAAAACCAAGGATTTACATGCTTCAGTCCATTTGGGACCCACATCACCGAATGAAATCCAAACAAAATAACACTTTTAGTTTTTGATTAAAAAATTTATAGTGTTCATAGGAAAAGAATATATGCAACTGAAATGAAATGAAGTGCTAAAAAAGAAACTGAGCACTTGAAGAAGAAACCCAAAAGGAATTGTGTTTATAAATAAACTACAAACCAGAAAATTTTTAAACATCTAGAGCACTTCATGATCCATGAAACACAATCATGATACTTTATTATATCTTACTATGTTATGGTTGTCCCATGTATCCTGATTCATTAAATGATTAGATGTCTTTAATAGTGAAGAACCAGAAGAGGCTCCACCCTGATTTGTGCACCAACGGGGTTTGTGTCTGTGTGTATGGGGGTGGGGGAGTTTGCGGGACGCATGATGAGTCAAATGACGAGGTAGATAGAAAACAACCAGTTATATTGAAGATGAGGAAGATTATTATAAAAACTGAGTAACAAAAAAGTAAACCAAATTAGTAGTGGGAAAAAACCCCACCATAGATGAGAGGGCATCAATTTTGGGTTTTTGGAAATCCGAAAACTAGATGAACATTACCATCTAAGAATATTATTTTTAGAACTATTTATACATAATATAAACGGGATGTTGTGGTTATGAAACCCATATATAGAACCATAACTAGACAACTGTATAGAAAAGGGGAAGCTTCCATGAGTCCAATGCCAAACATCCCACCCAACAGCACATGGAACAACCCAAATCAATGGATGGCCATGGTTGATTAGGCATAAACATTCATTAATAGTTAAAAATGAAGAGAATAGGTGTTAAAAAGAAATCCCATGTGGAATCCTAAATCATGCAAGACAATCAATTGAGGAGGCGACATAAATCTTATCATGCTTTAAAAAGAAACCAAAATCCAACCGATATTAAAATGATTAATAATTTAACAATAAATTTCATGTACAAAACAACAATTTAAATGGAAGAACATGTTATATGGGTTAATTATTTTTCAATATGAAAAAAAAAGAATAACCAAATTAACAAAACTCGACCATTTTCAATTGTCAATTGGTGATATTATTGAAACTAAATTTTTTTCAAGTGGAGCATGTTCATGATATCTACAAAATGCTTGAACTAGGATAATGTTGCAGCCATAGTCCATCTATTGGCAGGGTTATCATTAGTGTGTATCATAATGAAACACAGTCATACACTTTCAATATATTCCATAATAAAATGTATCATAATATATATGTTCTTACACCTACATGGCATACAATTTTTTTATGAAAATAAAGGGAATATTGACAATCAAAATGTACAGTATAAATATAATTACATATAAAATGTTCAGCATTCAAACCCATTAGCCATATAGTTTCTCTCAGTGCTTCTGTCAGTGCTGTGTGCTTGGATATAGTATTCGATCATGCCACCATAGATTTCATATTGAGCATCCAAGATATAGTCTCTCCACATGAAATACATACATAATAGTATGTAATTTCCATATATCATCATTTCCAGCATAAACAGAATTCAAATAACCGGTCACTAATTGATATGACATAATATTTATACCATAATAAATGAATAGATATGAAGTAGGTGAAATGTATCTCAAGAACCATTTAAGAGAATTACTATGTAGATTGCCATGATTTTCCATAATCTTGATGAAAGTAATGATAGAAAAAAACTTGTGGTCGAGCAGGAACTATAGCATATGTAAAATTTACCACTACATTACCATACATGATTCTAATCATATATTCAATATCAAAAGTTGAGATAGGTTACTAAAAATAATATAATATAAATGATTACTTAAAAAATATTAATATTTTACAACACATATATAAAATACCCATTAATCACCTTAAAAATATATAAATAGTGACATATGTAAAGAATCATATGATTCTTATCATTAATAATTTCCATGCACAAAATTTTCATCGCACTCCCTAGATCATTCATTTAAAATGATTTATTCAATTTAACTTTAATATGGCTGATTAATTTCATATCACCACATAAGAGTAACATGTCATCTAGATAGAGATTTAAATAAAGAATTTATTTTTTTATAGTTTTAAAATATACACATGCATAAAAATGACAACTATTGAAACCATTTACTAAAATTAACGAATAAAACTTCTTATACCATTTTTTTGAGGATTATTTTAACCCATATACTGATTTATTGTTGAAAAAACATGGTCAAATTTAATTTCATCTTCAAAAATAGTTTCAGGCTTCATGTAAAATTAATCAATTAAATCCCCTCGCAAGAAGCAAATTTTAACATCTAGAATTTCTCTTTGTAAATCTAAATTCAATGAAAAAGAAATAATTATTATTATTTAATAATTATTCATCACTGGAGAAATTTTTTTAGAATAATTAATTTATTCTCTTTGAAGGAATCCTTTGGATACAATTATTTCATTGCAGATAAATTTATTTCCAGTAGTATTTTTTATTTTTTTATATAAATTTAAAAACATAACTATTGATGTAGATAGTTTACTAACTATGGAACAAGTATGGTTCTTTCTTAGGAATTTCATATCATCTTCCATAGTTGAAATCAAATGGTTATAGTTTCTATCATTGACAGCTTGATTTTTTCCTTGGGGATCCTCTCTATGAAGATCTGATACCAAATTTAATGCAAAGGAAACCATATCATTGTCTATGTACCTAGGAGGAGGATTAATGACCCTCATATACTTATCCTTAGTGAGATAGTATACCCTAATGTCACTAGGAACTCTAACATCCAGTGTATCATCAAAACCAAAATATGATTTTGGCTAAGGCATAGAATGTGGAATTGGAGAGGTAGAAGGATTCTCAATAGGAGACTCAGTAACACTATGAAAATCATCCTAATGATCCCTCTTTTGAGAAGGATCAACACTATTGTTAGTTGGAGGTTTTAAACATTTATGAAAAGAATATGGAAATACCACATTCCAAATAAGAATACACTTTTGGAAGCTAGGTTTATAATGCCAATGATAATAACCCTTCACACCCTATGGTTACCCTAAAATTATGCACTTGTATCTTTAGGGTCAATATAGTTACCCGTAACCTAATAATTGGTTTCTTATAAAAACTCTATACGATGTTCATTGGATAGGGGGTGATTTCTCCATAATTGAATAGGAGTATTAAATATCTTTGCATATGATGGACACTTATTAATTAATTAAACTGTCATAGTGATATCATATACACAAAGGGATTAGAGAAAGCTCAAGAAATAAAGAATTATACAAACCCACCCAATAATGGTATGATTAATAAACTAATATAGTCCATTCTATTAAAGATAATTTCTCATGGATTAGTTCTTTAAAATTCCCTCACATTCAAAAAAAATGAAAAACATAGTAGACTAGTATTGAAGGCCATTACTTGTCCTCAAATACATTAACAAGTTCCAAAATTTATTTTCAATAGAAGATATCCATGTTTTAAACACCTCAAATACATTATGTCACGACTCGTACATGGGGCCCGTGCCGTGACTACCCCAAGCCCGCCTTCCATAGGCCAGGGGCTGGCGACTAGCACCAAGGCGCAAATCCCGGTAAAAAAAGGGAAGGCATTGCCTTTGTAAAGTAAACAAGCACCACAGAGTAAGAAAGCGGAAAAGTAAACAGTAAGTAAAAACAGAGTACAAAGGAAATGCGGAAAAGTAAATGGGCCAGTATACAAACCCAACTGAAAGTAAAGTAAAACTCGAAAGGGGAAAATAGCAACTATAAAGTAAAAGCCGCTACACCGAGCTGTCCACTGGAAATCCCACCTGAAGGGTGGGTACAGATAGCTCCAATGCTCCTCGGGTCCCGCCGTCCGCTCCGAGCACGTCTCGTCCAGTGGTCCACCTCCAGGTACCGTCCTCCTCTGCAAGCCTCAGCCACGATCAACACTGTCCGTCGTCTGCAACCAACACAACGTAGTGCGGGCATAGCCCGTGCAGGGGTGAGTATAACGATACTCAGTAGGGACCCCGAGACCCTCAAGGTCTCACTAAAACCAACAAGGATAACCACAAGAAGATCTCAACATATATCCTCTACTTATATATATGCCTATACATATACCTAATTTATCAAGTAACCCATCTCAATCATGAGGCAAACACAAGGTCAAAAGTCTCAGCTCAAACTAGGATTTTCATCATCGAAACCGTAACTGCTGAAGAGCTCCGTCTCTGGAGTGTACAGTGGTCATGTCCCAACTCCGAGTTACTGCCCACTAACTTAAGACTGTTGTAGTACTCCACCTATTGAGTATTGCGGGCCAGCTAAAACCACCAAGCGCCCCCATGTTCCGCTACAACCAAGCGCACCACTGACGTGGGTCTGCCACTACAACCAAGCGCTCCCATGAGCCGCTACAACCAAGCGCATCTCTATCGTGGGTTTGCCGCTACAACCAAGCGCTCCCATGTGCCGCTACAACCAAGGGCACCTCTGTCGTGGGTCTGCCGCTACAACCAAGCGCTCCCATGTGCCGCTACAACCAAGCGCACCTCTGTCGTGGGTCTGCCGCTACAACCAAGCGCTCCCATGTGCCGCTACAACCAAGCGCACCTCTGTCGTGGGTCTGCCGCTACAACCAAGTGCTCCCATGTGCTGCTACAACCAAGCGCACCTCTGTCGTGGGTCTGCCGCTACAACCAAGCGCTCCCATGTGCCGCTACAACCAAGCGCACCTCTGTCGTTCGATCTGCAGTCATCGGGTCTCAGTCAGCTACACGGTCTCTGTGCTCCGCCCGCTCGTCTCCGGGAGGGTCCGCTCCACGAGCTACTGGTCGATACTCCAAGTATCACAAAGTCCCACAAGGAAGTATATCAAAGGACCAACTCGTCATAGGGGTCTCAACGCAACAAACGGCGCGTCAATTGGACGCCCGGTCTGTGAGTTATTAGCCTTTTCGTCCCAGGGGCCCGGTTGGTTTCGTGTGCGAACCAATTCGGTCGTAACTCAACTATACCCCGAACACTCATAGGGTATACTCATAGGGACCGTTTTTCAACGTGATCACCAACGCCGCTGACGGTTCGTCAAACGGACGTCTGGTCTGAAAGATATCAGCTTTTCCGTTCCAGGGGCCCGGTTGGATTTCAGTGCGATCCAACCCGGCCACTATCCATCTGCACCCAAAACTCGGGCGGAGGATGCCAAAAGTTCCGTCTCATCAAGAGGAAATCAACGAGACAGACGGCGCGTCAATCGGACGTCCGGTCTGTGAGTTATTGGCATTTTCGTTCCAGGGGCCCGGTTGGTTTTTAAGGTAAAACCAACCCGACCGTACTCCACCTGCGTCTAAACCTCGGGCGGAATGTGCCAAAAGATCCGTCTCACAAAGAGGAATTCAACAAAGCTGACGGCACGTCAATCGGGCGTCCGTAGCTCAAGATATGAGCGTTTCCGCTCCGAAGGCCCTGTTGGTTTCGTGTACGAACCAACCCAGCCGAACTCAAAGTATTCCAAAACCTTGAGTGTGATATACCGAAACGACCATCTCGATCCAAGGATCGCGTTGCCGCTGACGGCGTGTCGTTTGGAGACCCATATCTCATGATATGGCCATTTGAACGAAGACCATCCGAAGACGGGGGGTACGGTCCCGGGCCGACCCGGCCCGACCCCCCCCTGGGTCGGACGAACCGGGTCGGCCCGAACCGGGCGACCCGACCCGGGTCCAACCCGGTTGGCCCGGCCTGGCCCGGCCAGGGCCTGTCCGGCTCGGCCGAGCGGCGCGGGTGGAAGCCGGGGGCGCAGCCCCGCGGTCGAGGGAGGAGTCGCGGCCCGCGTGCGGGACGCGCGGGTCTTCATCGGACGCGGCGCACTGCCGCGGCTCAGCCGTGGCGGCCTATCCGGCGGCGCGCCGGGGCGCCGCCGGCTTCCGCGGGCCGCCGGAGTCGCTCCGGTGGCCTGTTTTCCTTCTCGTCTGCGCCGATGTTCCTCCCGGGTTACGTTCTTCACTGCGGGATCATCTAATTTCCCTTGCATCATATTGCGCCGTCGCCCACCAAATCCGCACAAAATGAAGAACGGCGGAGGGTCGTCAGGCCGTGTTCGTTTGGCCCGCACCCTCCGCGTTAGAGATAAACAACGGGAGAAAATAAAATGTTCAACACATGAACCAACAATTTTAATAAAATAAAATTGTTTCTTTTATTCCGGTTCTTTAATTTTTAAAGAATGTTCACGGGAATATAAAGAGGGGTATTCCAAAATTATAAAATCCCTACCTCGCTGGACGTCGCGCGTGAGCGTTCTTCGTGGAAATTACTCGTCGCGGAAGGTGGAGATCGTCGCGTCGTCGCGGAAGGGCGCCGCGTCGTCGCGGAACACGGCGTTGAGTCGGCGAACTCAACGCACCATGAAACAGCAGATTTAATTTATAAATAATTAAATCTGTGTTTAAAACCAAAAGAAAAGAACCTTGCGAGGAAATCCGAAATCACTCACCTCAACGGTCGGTGATCGGAGATCGGAGCGGGGAAGAACGTCTCGGACGGAAGCGTCCTCGATTTCCGGGTTCGGCGTTCTTCGCGTTCTTCGCGTTCTTCGCGTTCTTCGCAAGGGAGAAGAAGATACAAGGATTTTGTCTCAAAGAGTAATCCCTCAAAAGATTTTGGTTGGTCTTATTTTATTATTATGCCAACACACGAAAACGGGTAAGAAACGACACATTAATTCGTTGAATTAATTCAACGAAAGAAACAGCTCATTTAATTTATGAAATAAACCACCCAATTAAATGGTCTGTTAAGATTTTAAGAAACGCGTCAGTTGACTTTCATTAAGACGGGTTTTCGCGGGTGCATTTCTTAGCGGAAAGAAACGGCGGGGCTCGTGCGGGCCCCACCTCACAAATATCCTACCAAGGGGGCAGGATATTTCTGGATAGCATCCTATCCGGTTCAACTCAGTTCAAGCTGCCTTTAAGTGGCTTCAAGTGGCTTCCAAGCGGCTTAAGTGAAATAAAATAAATTTGTCGCAAAATTATTTTATTTCTTAACTTTAAGCCCAAAAATTAAAAACCACACCCGATCAAACGCAACTCCGAAAGAGGCGTTTCTAAGCAAATACCGGCGCTGCGATTTCATCGGTGCCCTCAGAATTCGATTCTGGGAACCGGTTCAAAAGTTAGAAAAACCCGCTCGTCCGTTCACTGAACGTACCCGAGCCAAACTTCGGAAAATGATTCCGGGCACACCGGGCCTCAGAATCAGGCGCCGTCAGAAACTGCGTTCTTGTAAAATTCCAATGAAAATTAAGAAAAACAATTTCCTTGAAATTCACGGGTCTTTACATTACTCCCACCACAGGGCTTTATGTCCCCGTAAAACTTCAACACAAACTAGGGATACAAAGGCAGTACTGAGCACGCAACTGAGCCTCCCGCTCCCAAGTGCTCTCCTGGAAGTTGCCATGCTGCCATCTGATGCGCAGAAGAGGAATCTATCACCCACGTAGGAACGCTCATGTCGATCCTCTATCTCCACTGGGACCTCCGTAAAAGTCGCCCCATCATCCATGTCTAGCTCCCCATGGTCAATGATGTGTGTCGGGTCGTGCACGTATCTCCTCAGCTGAGATACGTGGAAGACATCGTGCACCCGGTGCAACTGAGGTGGCAGAGCCAGGCAACAAGCCACCTTTCGAAATCTCCACAAACCACGTCGAGGTAAGACCCGAATGAAGACGTGGTCTCCATCCTCGAACTCTAGTGGCCTCCGCCTCCTGTCAGCATAAGACTTTTGCCGGCTCTGAGCTGTACTCATCCGCTCCTGGACGACCTGGACCATCTCTGGCCCCACAAAAGCTGCTAAGATTTCTTCTTTGCCGATAAGAGAAATCTGGTCCCATCCCCTTGATGAACCACATTCTTTGCCTAATACGGTCAATCCCGACATGGATGATACTAATCCATACCAAGGATGACGTCGTAAGGCCTTGACGCTACTACCAAGAGATCCAACCGTTACTCTCACCTCCAAGGGTTGAGTCACACTGTCGGCATCAGTGTGTGGTAACTGGGTCTCCTCCAGTAGATTTCTCACAAGTGAGGGTCAAGTCAATAGTCAAAACTGGAACCTCTTAGTAACAACACAAGAGAGGACAGGGAAGTAAATTCCACAAGAAAAGGTGTCTTTTATTACTGCAGCTCAAGTACAAAGACACAAAGCATCTACAAACATACATCAACAAAACTAGAAGCAACATGAACAAAAGTCTCCAGGTCTGGAGCTAGTCCCGCTCCTGTCCATATGCTCCCGGAGCCCCATGATCTTACTCCTCAACTGCCTGAAGATGAGCTCTCCCATGTCCTCCTGTCCCCTGCGGTCGGGGTGGACCGCCTGGTGGTGGTGGTGGAAGAGCCTCAAATCGTCGCCCAACACCTGCTGCTCGACCAGCTCCTTTGCCTCGTCCGCCTCCTCCCTGCGGACCGCCACGGTCGACCCTCTGCCTCTGCCTGGGTGGTCCTTCGTTCGTCTGCTGGTCATCTGTATGTCGGGTCGGACAGTCACGAGCCATGTGACCAACCCCGCCGCAGGAGTAACACTGCCCTCTCATGGCAAGTCGTTGCACACCCCGAGTGCCTCGCGAAAACGATCCAGAGTCATCCTGTCGACCACCTGTAGGTCCAGTCCTCTTGGACCCCTGTGCCATCCGTCTACTGCCCGCTGCAGAAGACTCTACCGCATGCCGGTAAGTGGTGGGTCCTGCTGCTGGAGACTGCTCAGCAAGGGAACACTCCACTAAGAGGGCTCGCTCCAACACCCCTGCCTGAGTCGGAATGCTGAGGGAGATCAGCGATGCCCTGATCTCGTGTCTCAATCCCTGCTCGAAGGTCCGGGCCCGGAAGAAGGGGTCCCGTACCATGTCTGTCGAGTAGCGAGAAAGGTCGGTGAACCTCTCCGCGTACTGGGCTACCGTCAAGCTGCCCTTCCGCAGCTGAAGAAGCTCCTGAATGCGCACCGCACGGAGGGTGGCCGGGACGAACTCTGAGCGGAAGAGGCTCTCGAAGTCCGTCCAGATGAGGGAGGCCTCATCGTGCACCTGGAGCATCAAGATCCACCGTCTGCCTGCTGCCGCGTGCAGAAGACTCGCTGCGAGGATCACCATGAGGTCTGCTGGTGTCCTCACTAATCTGAAAACTCGGACGACCGCCTCCAGCCAGTCCTCGGCTGCCTGAGGGTCCGTCTCACCACGGAACCTGGGTGGTTGCTGGCGCTGGAACTCGTGCAGAGCTCCGAGGCGTCGTGTATCGTCAGCGGTCAGCGCTGGAAGCATCGGGGGCTCGGCGGGTAAAGGTACCGCCGGTGCCTCAGCTGTCAAAGGGCCATGTACCGAGTCCTCGACGCTCGGTGGGCTGTCATCACGCTCCACTCTCGGAATCCTAGCTGGTTGTCGTTGTGGGGCCATCCTGAAAGAAACAGGTGTGCCACGGTCAGGACAGTATACCTGGTGAGCTGGCACAAGTAATCACAAAGAAAATTTGAACACACATGCAATCAATGTTTTCGTGCATTAAGTCGGAAATCAGAAGTCAGGGTCCTGGTGTACGGATACGTCGGCCGCCGCACCAACACTGGACTCCCTGGACTGATAACCACACCCAATACGCTAAACACTATTGCTTCACATAGAAGAAAGATCAGAGTCCCCGGTAGATCCAACCACCTCTGTTACCAATTTGTCACGGCCCGTCCTCGGGGCCCACGCCGTGACTACCCCAAACCCGCCTTCCATAGGCCAGGGGCTGGCGACTAGCACCAAGGCGCAAATCCCAGTAAAAAAAGGGAAGGCATTGCCTTTGTAAAGTAAACAATCACCACAGAGTAAGCAAGCGGAAAAGTAAACACTATGTAAAAATAGAGTACAAAGGAAGTGCGGAAAAGTAAATGGGCCAGTATACAAACCCAACTGAAAGTAAAGTACAACTCGAAAGGGGAAAACAGCAACTGTAAAGTAAAAGCCGCTACACCGAGCTGTCCACTGGAAATCCCACCTGAGGGGTGGGTACAGATAGCTCCAATGCTCCTCGGGTCCCGCCGTCCGCTCCGAGCACGTCCCGCCCAGTGGTCAACCTCCAGGTATCGTCCTTCTCTGCAAGCCTCAGCCACGATCAACGATGTCCGTCGTCTGCAACCAACACAACGTAGTGCGGGCATAGCCCGTGCAGGGGTGAGTATAATGATACTCAGTAGGGACCCCGAGACCCTCAAGGTCTCTCTAAAACCAACAAGGATAACCACAAGAAGATCTCAACAGATATCCTCTACTTAGATATATGCCCATACATATACCTAAGTTATCAAGTAACCCATCTCAATCATGAGGCAAACACAAGGTCAAAAGTCTCAGCTCAAACCAGGATTTTCATCATCGAAACCGTAACTCCTGAAGAGCTCCGTCTCTGGAGTGTACAGTGGTCCTGTCACAACTCTGAGGTACTGCCCACTAACTTAAGACTATTGTAGTACTCCACCTATCGAGTATTGCGGGCCAGCCGCTACCACTAAGCGCCCCCATGTGCCGCTACAACCAAGCGCACCACTGACGTGGGTCTGCCGCTACAACCAAGCGCTCCCATGTGCCGCTACAACCAAGCGCACCTCTATCGTGGGTCTGCCGCTACAACCAAGCGCTCCCATGTGCCGCTACAACCAAGCGCACCTCTGTCGTGGGTCTTCCGCTACAACCAAGCGCTCCCATGTGCCGCTACAACCAAGCGCACCTCTGTCGTGGGTCTGCTGCTACAACCAAGCGCTCCCATGTGCCGCTACAACCAAGCGCACCACTGTCGTTGGTCTACCGCTACAACCAAGCACTCCCATGTGCCGCTACAACCAAGCGCACCTCTTTCGTTCGATCTGCAGTCGTCGAGTCTCAGTCAGCTACACGGTCTCTGTGCTCCGCTCGCTCGTCTCCGGGAGGGTCCGCTCCACGAGCTACTGGTTGATACTCCAAGTATCACAAAGTCCCACAAGGAAGTATCTCAAAGGACCACCTCGTCATAGGGGTCTCAACGCAACAGACGGCGCGTCAATCGGACGCCCGGTCTGTGAGTTATTAGCCTTTTCGTCCCAGGGGCCCGGTTGGTTTAATGTGCGAACCAATCCAGCCGTAACTCAACTATACCCAGAACACTCATAGGGTATACTCATAGGGACCGTTTTTCAACGTGATCACCAACGCCGCTGATGGTTCGTCAAACGGACGTCTGGTCTGAAAGATATCAGCTTTTTCGTTCCAGGGGCCCGGTTGGATTTCAGTGCGATCCAACCCGGCCACTATCCATCTGCATCCAAAACTCGGGCGGAGGATGCCAAATGTTCCGTCTCATCAAGAGGAAAGCAACGAGACAGACGACGCGTCAATCGGACGCCCGGTCTGTGAGTTATTGGTTTTTTCGTTCCAGGGGCCCGGTTGGTTTTTAAGGCAAAACCAACCCGACCGTACTCCACCTGCGTCCAAACCTCGGGCGGAGTGTTCCAAAAGATCCGTCTCACAAAGAGGAATTCAACAAAACTGACGGCACGTCAATCAGACGTCCGTAGCCCAAAATATGAGTGTTTCCGCTCCGAAGGCCCGGTTGGTTTCGTGTACGAACCAACCCATCTGAACTCAAAGTATTCCGAAACCTTGAGAGTGATATACCAAAATGACCGTCTCGATCCAAGGATCATGTTGCCGCTGACAGCAGGTCCTTTGGAGGCCCGTTGCTCAAGATATGGCCATTTGAAGGAAGACCATCCGAAGACGGGGGGTACGGGCCCGGGCCGACCCGGCCCGACCCCCCCATGGGTCGGCCGAACCGGGTCGGCCCGAACCGGGTCGAACCGACCCGGGTCCGACGTGGTTGGCCCGGCCCGGCCCGGCCAGGGCCGGTCCGGCTCGGCCGAGCGGCGCGGGTGGAAGCCGCTGGCGCCGCCCCGCGATCGAGGGAGGATCCGCGGCCCGCGTGCGGGTCGCGCGGGTCTTCAGCGGACGCGGCGCACTGCCGCGTCCTGAGCGGGAGAACCGGACCCCCGTGCCGCGGGTCCGCTGGCCGCCGCCGCCTCCGGCCGCCGGAGTCGCTCTGGTGGCCCGTTTTCCTTCCCGTCTGCGCCGATGTTCCTCCCGGGTTCTGTTCTTCACTGCGGGATCATCCAATTTCCCTTGCATCATATTGCACCGTCGCCCGCCAAATCCGCACAAAATGAAGAACAGCGGAGGGTCGTCCGGCCGTGTTCGTTTGGCCCGCACCCTCCGCGTTAGAGATAAACAACGGGAGAAAATAAAATGTTCAACACATGAACCAACAATTTTAATAAAATAAAATTGTTTCTTTTATTCCGGTTCTTTAATTTTTAAAGAATGTCCATGGGACTATAAAGAGGGGTATTCCAAAATTATAAAATCCCTACCTCGCTGGACGTCGCGCGTGAGCGTTCTTCGTGGAAATTGCTCGTCGCGGAAGGTGGATATCGTCGCGTCGTCGCGGAAGGGCGTCGCGTCGTCGCGGAACACGGCGTTGAGTCGGCGAACTCAACGCACCATGAAACAGCAGATTTAATTTATAAATAATTAAATCTGTGTTTAAAACCAAAAGAAAAGAACCTTGCGAGGAAATCCGAAATCACTCACCTCAACGGTCGGTTATTGGAGATCGGAGCGGGGAAGAACGTCTCGGACGGAAGCGTCGTCGATTTCCGGGTTCGGCGTTCTTTGCATTTTTCGCGTTCTTCGCGTTCTTCGCGTTCTTCACAAGGGAGAAGAAGATACAAGGATTCTGTCTCAACGAGTAATCCCTCAAAAGATTTTGGTTGGTCTTATTTTATTATTATGCCAACACACGAAAACGGGTAAGAAACGACCCATTAATTCGTTGAATTAATTCAACGAAAGAAACAGCTCATTTAATTTACGAAATAAACCGCCCAATTAAATGGTCTGTTAAGATTTTAAGAAACGCGTCAGTTGACATTCATTAAGATGGGTTTTCGCGGGTGCGTTTCTTAGCGGAAAGAAATGGCGGGGCTCGTGTGGGCCCTACCTCACAAATATCCTACCAAGGGGGTAGGATATTTCTGGACAGCATCTTATCCGGTTCAACTCAGTTCAAGCCGCCTTTAAGTGGCTTCAAGTGGCTTCCAAGCGGCTTAAGTGAAATAAAATAAAGTTGTCACAAAATTATTTTATTTCTTAACATTAAGCCCGAAAATTAAAAACCACACCCGAGCAAACGCAATTCCGAAAGAGGCGTTTCTAAGCGAATACCGGCGCTGCGATTTCATCGGTGCCCTCAGAATTCGATTCCGGGTACCGGTTCAAAAGTTAGAAAAACCCGCTCGTTCGTTCACTGAACATACCCGAGCCAAACTTTGGAAAATGATTCCGGGCACACCGGGCCTCGGAATCAGGCGCCCTCAGAAACTGCGTTCTTATAAAATTCCAATGAAAATTAAGAAAAAAAATTTCCCTGAAATTTACGGGTCTTTACACATTATATGTATTTCTTAATTAAAATCCCATAATTTCGATGAAAAGTAATCTATAAACGTTACAATGTAAGAGCATCCACCTTGAGATGAAGTCCTAGTAGGTCCCCACAAATTGGAGTGAACATAATCATGTTGGTGACTAGCATTAAATCCATATCCATGAAAACATACTTTTCTAAACTAACAATGACACAATATTCCAAACATTTTATGTTACATGGAATAACATGAATGATAAACCATTTGTTTCTTAATTTCCCAAGATATATTTCACTCAAATGTCCCAGTCTCTTATTCCAAAGAATAGTGTTATCATTGGTAGTGACATAATAATTTTTCATCATCTTGATGTGTGTTATTTTATCTATGCATATTAACAATTCAGTATGGAGACATTACAAAATATACTCTCTCCGGTAGAGATTCTAAGGCAACTTGAATCATTTATAAAAGTAAAAACTCTATGACCCAAGAAACATTGTGAAATTAGATTCAGTTCTAAATATAGAACACATCTCATATCAAATATTGTGAAAAGAAAATGGTCTATGAGATCTACCATAACAGAATCACTACTAATGATGTAAAATCTTTTGTGGTCTCCTAAAATAACAAATACATTAACTCCCTTAGTCATACAAGAAATGAATCTCATATTTGTTAACATATGGAATGAACATCAGGAGTTTAAGAACCACTCAACCTAAATATTATCACAGGACAAACACATCTCCTCAACACTTTCATATCCTTATTCAAAAAAGATAAATTAAAAAATAGACACCATAGAAGTCATTATATATTTTAATTGGATCATTTTGGTCTTATATGACCAGATTTTCCACAATGCAGCAAGGTAACTGCCTTTATCATGGGTTTAGTCAAATTTTCATGCAATTGGATATGAATCTTCATTCCCATTCTGTGTTTACATTTTTTACTTGAAAACTCAAAACATCCCCTCATATTCAGGCCCATATCGTCTAGTTTATCCTTATCATTCCTACACAATATAAGTGAGATCAAGTTGGACATGGCCACCTCTAATGTCAGGGAATATCATTCTTAAATAATATCATTGATAAGATTATTATATGAACTATATAAATAGATTAAATATATGATGTCTTGTCCTCTAAATCAAAATTAAAATATATATTGGTGAGGATTAATAACAATATATTATACTCATCAATGTGTGTTTAGATTGTGGTTTGATGATGTATCTTGAAGGTATATAATTTTTACATCATATGTATATGAATAATTAATTATTTTTTTCAAATATAGATTTTCACATTTAGACCAAATATCTACTAAGGAGGTCTTATAAGTAGTCTTCCATTGGAATTTATCCCATATAGACATGGTTTAATATCTACGTTCTTTCATCAAAATGTTGGAATGGAAATTTGAATATGTTGTTATTGTTTGACCATTTGTAGACAAATGTACATGGATATTTTTAGATACTGAAAGTTAATATTAAAAACCTTTTTTTGACTAATAGGGCTCACATTTTAAATCTATAAAATTACAATCATTTCACCCAAAAAATTCATCTATTTCATATTATTCATATTCCATTTTTTTTGGGAGGCTCCGATACAACATTCTTGCATTGAAATAGTTTAATACAGCCCCGAAAATATTTCCAAGTAAAATAGAATAAAAAATATTGTTTTATTCAATATAAAAAATATATAAATGAATTTAGTTATCATGAAAAAACAAACAAATATAGTGAAAAATATGGGAAAAGAAAAGCAATAACAATTGTAGAAGAAGAAATTAGAATATCAAAAAAGGAATCAATAGGATTTACATGATTTATTCCCTTTGGGAATGAATTCCTTGAACAAACACTACCCACACATGCTCTTCTATTATATGGTCAAATTAAAAATGAATTATAGTGTACAAAGGAAAAAATGACATTCAACTAAAATACATAGAAGTGATAAAAAAGAAACTATGCACTATAAGTTATAAGATAAAGAGAATAAGCATTATGAAAATCATATAACCCTAGAAAAATGTCCAAGAATCAAGATCACTACAATATCCCAGGAATAAAATCATATTTCATCATTAGATCTTGTTGAATGATGATCACACAAGGTCTCTATATTCGTTATATGGACACACTTCTTCAAATGGGAAGAACCCTGACATACTCCACCATAAATCGGACGCCAATAGATTGTAGGGGGTTGATTGTCCACCAAGTGAGTTCATTGATGATGATGAAGATAACACCCCCACAATTAGGATTGAAGATATGGAATACTATTCTCAACATCAGGTGATAGCAAAAGTAAACCAATCCAACATCATGAAGAAAACATAACCACTAATGGGGAGAGGGAGTCAATTTTTGGAATATAGATATCTACATACTAAATGAACTCAAAAACAAAATAAGAGGTTTTTTATATAAATTTTTAATATAAAATGGAGTCACTGTAGGAGAGATGAAACAATTATCTAGAACTCTATCCCAAAAACTCCACAGCCAAGTTCGTGCAGCCATGAAGCCAATGCCGAATTTTTCACCAAGCAGCAGATGGATCAAATAAAAAAAATTGATGGACATGATAGATTAGGTGGAAGAATCTATTTAAGGGAAGAAATTAATTTAATTGGTATACGATAGATAGCCAAGTTGTAATCCCAAATCTAGTAGGCCAAACAATTGAGAAGGCATTGTTAATCAATGCGTGCAGTAAAATGAAACAAAAAACCAGAAGATATTTAAATGAGTACATTTTTATTGATAAAATTAATGTATTTTAAAAAAATTAAATTGAATAAAAATTTAAATTAGTTAATTTATATTTTCAATATGAAAATAATAATACAGAAGTTAAAAAAAAGCTATAATATTATTTAATTGTGCATTATGGCATACGATTGCAGTTTCAAAAAAACAGAGTGTATAACAAAACTCATTAATCATTCCATTTAGTAAATTAAAATTAAATCTACTCTTTATGTACAATATCTAATTATTTTAACACGTGTAATTTCACATTCTTATAAAAAAGTATACTTTCTTCAATTTGATTACAATCAAATTAAAAGAATCATTAGATTTGTTAATCATGTATCCTCTTTAATTATTCATCCAACAAAAAAATTAATTATCAGCTTTATGTTATTTATTTAAAATAATCAATATCAACATGATAAACCAATCAAAACAACATTTTATAATTATAATATTATAGATAGAACACTATCTACAAAAAAGATAAGAAACCCATTTTATAGTGTAATGAAACAATATGAAATCAATAATATTAAACCAATTCCATTATTTAATATGGTTTGATCTATATACAGTTATTTCCAGAAAAATCAAAAGGGGTAAAAAAAATTCAATTCTAAATTAATATATATAAATAGGAGAAAAAATTAATCCCCTAACTCAAATATTCTACATTCCTCACATGAGAATGAATCAATGTCATGGATCTCTATTCACCTCTTCTATGAAGAAACTAGGATCTCTCAAGGATCTCATTTCATTAAAACATTGATAAATGAAAAATAAAACTCAATTAGAATGATGTAGATCATCATTCATAACATGGAAATGAGTAATGTGAGGAAATAATGCCAAATTGAGAGAATCCTCTAGAAAAGAGGAAGAGATGGCCTTAGATCACCAAATATTGAAATTGGGAATTCAAGATCCATCCCTATTGAGATTGGGAATCATGGTCTTCAAAAGGATGCCTTGGGTGCCTACGATTCAAGAAGAATGGGTGGGAGAAAATTGGGTCCTTGGTCCTTGAAGGTATTTATTGGAAAATATATTTTTAGAGGACCAGGAAGTAGCCCCTATGTCTCCATTGAATAACACCTAGACCACTAGATAGTGGTAGGATACCATGTTAGGTTCTCTGGTAAAATCTATGTCAAATACACACTACAAGATCTGTGATTTATATCATATTTATCCATTGGAGGGAATATAGTCCATCCTAAACCCCTCATTGAATCCACCATTGATTTGGATATAGCCTAAAAACCCACTATGATGCAACCGGCTCGCTCTACATTGTAGCACTCAACAACGTAAAATAGCATACACTGTATCTAAAAACCACAAATAAATCCGGAATTAATGGATGTAGCCCAGATTTTAAACATTTTAGACTCATTATTCCATAATCTGGAGACAAAACCATCAAATCCTTGCTTACGACAGAACCCATTGCTCCATGCTTCATCCTTGGGCTCAAATTGAAGTGGCCCCAAACAATATTCTTTATTTTTCCTCCAAGCTCATTGAAACATCCTACAGGTTCCT
The DNA here is from genome assembly GCA_963277665.1 of Viscum album. NCBI lineage: Eukaryota > Viridiplantae > Streptophyta > Magnoliopsida > Santalales > Viscaceae > Viscum > Viscum album. Next base: position 992,689,754 of record OY728139.1, on the reverse strand, counting down.
CTAAAAAAACCTAAGGGCAACTATGGTTTTGGACACCACACATTTAATATACAAAAACCTATAACAATTACCTATGATTCCATATTATATGTATTTTTAAATTTAGAGATCACAAAATAATTCTAAATAGGTAATTAGTGAACATTTTTTTAAAATTGTTATCTTATATAGATCAATCTTCTATAATAATTCCTGACATCTAATTTAAATAAATTATAACATAGACTCAAATATTTATGAAAAATTATCAATAAATTATATCATCTTCTAATGACTCCCCATATCACCTTATAGAGACACAATTTAAATGACAATGATAAAAAAATTCAATTGATTAACACACATATTATTTAAACAAGAAACAATTGTCTCTATATATAATGATGTTTCCATTTTTATTCAACTTCAATTTCAAAATATTTTAATTTATTCTTATATTTCTCATAGATTGTTTTCCAATTTTTTTATTGACCGCTTTATCATATATATATGCAACTATAAAATTTCATCCTACTATCCATGCTAATGATATTTGTTTCAATATGATTCATAATGAAATAATAATATACTAAAAAAGGATATTTTTATATAATATAAAACATAGAATCCAAATAATAATAAATTTGTAATTCAGTTTTCTGTATTCTACATGAAAAAAAATATTTTTATGTAATATATTAATGAATATTTTTATTATAAAAAAGTTTAATAAAAACCATGGCCAAACAAGAGAGAATAATCTTTAGAGATAATGTATTTTTAATATCCTCTTTAATATGATTTTGTTGAAATGTAGATTTTGACAAACAACACTTCCAAGTGAGAAGATCCAAATTTCTAGCTTGAAATTGTTTATGGATTGAGTTTACTTGAAATATTGAATTTGGTAGAAGAAAATCAATAAAATAAGAAGATATAGAGCATATTCATTTGGTTATCATATTGGGATACATAATTATATGAGATAATTGTATCGTTATTTATAGACTAAAGAAGAGGAATCTCAAATTTGTTTTAGTGGTATTCTAACACAGTTATATCTTCCTTTTGGAGAAATGAGACCTAGGAATCAGACTGGGAAATCAAAATGAGTATCATTATAATTTTTAGGAAGATCTTACTATTATTTGGATAATTATGTGATTAATTGATTTTTTGAGCTATTATATTTCTGAATGATTATGGTGAAGAACTATATATTTTTTGTTATAAAAGTTTTATGAAATCATTTTGTTCTACATAAACCATAAGAACTATTGCATTTACCATTTTGAAACACCACTATAAGGTAATATATTTATCATTTTATTCCACAAAACAATATTTTTTCAAGTGGATTATTTGTTATAATATTATTTCACAAATATAACATAGACTAGCCACTTTGGTGGAGTGGTAAACATTTTATATTGTCATGTTTCTGTGGTTATGTGTTTGATTTTTTTTAGATAAAGAAATCATTATTTAGAGACTAATGTTGTTTCATAAAAGAGAAACATAAAAGAAAAATATATCACTGATTCACCCCTTCCACCTCTCAGATATACATAAATATTAGTTTGTTGATCTCAAGAGGTTTCATCAATGAAAACATATGGAAGCATCAATACCATGATATTATATCATTTAAAAACGATCACTAGTGTAAGATTCCAGTTTCAACAATCATATGGAAGAACAAAACTCATAAATCACGCCATTTATTATAATCAGCAATCATTCCATCTTCTTGTTCATTATCCTATTCAATAACACATGGAAGAACACATTCAGTTAATGATGCATACATGAATCAATTTGATTACTATCAAATTATTAGAAATAAAAGTTTTTTTATACATCACACCTCATTAAATATTTTTCCATTCAACAAAAAATTGTCATCATTATGTTATTTATCAAAATTCCACTAATTCAATATGATAAACAATACATAAGAAAATTCTATAAAAAGAATAGTTTATGTTTAGAACTATCTATAAAAACATGATGCAATCCAATATCATGGTATAATCACACAACATACAATCACTAATCATAAACCAATTCCATTCATTAATCTGGCGTAATCTTTATTTGGTTAATTACACTACCATACCAAGGGATAAACTATGGTATATAAATAATCTCATGAAAAAAATAGAATAATAAATGAGTCCCCTACATAAATTATTCAACATTCATTTCATGAGAATGAATTACTATCAATAATCTATAAACACCCATTCCATGAGGAATCTACAATCTCCAAATAGTGTTGTTCCCTGAAGACATTGTTAAATTGAAATGAAAACCCCATTATAATGATGGAGATCATCCACCATAATTTATATTGAAGGAATGGGAGGAAACAAGATCAAATGGAGAGAAACCTCTTGTAAAGTGAAATAACCTACAAGAGATTACAATAGATTGAACTCAGAATGTTAGGCTTGATACCCATCCAAAGGGTGCTTCAAATCCATCAAAATGAACCATTGGGTTCCTAGGATTCAATATGATGGATTGGGATAAAAATACTTTCAGAGGATACATGTGTATTTAAAATAATGGTTATTTTTAGAGTACCGTAGTGAAGACCCTAAGGCCACACAGTAGACCAATTAGAAAATAGTATAGTCATAGGAGACCAAATTGCAGCCCTATGTAAACCTGGAATCTGGTATCCACTATTGGATCCAAAATGTCCACAGTATTTATCCAGTGCAGGTATAATGACCCATCCTACATTCCACATTGTAGCTACCCCCTTTTGGATGTAGCCAAAAAACCACTATGGTGCAGCCACTTGTCTCCATGACCATGTACTCAACACTAGGGATGTGTCTATTCCACAACAAACCACCATGGAATTACTAGGGAAAATATGGCATTCATCCCAATTCTCCTCATTCTAGCCTCCCTACACCACAGCTGGGTGACCACACTGTACAAACATGGATTACAAAATAAACAATTTCACCGCATCACAACCTGGACTAAAATAGTAGTGGAACATCGCATTTTTTTCAATTTATCAAATAATATATGTAAAACTTCTTTCAGGTTCATAAAACTCCCAAAAAACAGAAAGGAAAGGCCGAGAATAAATGGTGGGATTAGAGATGGGATTTGGTGATGTTGTGGTGGTACCATTATTGGGTATGGGGGAAGGGAGTCTTGGGAGGGTGCGCAGTTAGCATAGGGGGTTATGAGCATGGTGGTGATTGTGGGTTTTTTTTCCAGTGCAACGAATTCCCACGATGGCCATATGTGTCAAGGGACAAAAAATATCTACTCTCTATTTTGGCATTAAGTGGGAGAATCTCACATTAAGGTGATGATATTTATTAAAAGTTAAAATCATTCTTATAATATTTACAATGATTTTTGTTTTTGAAATCAAACCCAATAGATGAAATCATTGTGTCTGTGATTGGGGTTTAGAATTGATTTCATGTAAATGTTTGTATTTAAGAGAGTTTGTACTATATATATATAATGAAATAAAAGATATGGTCATGAAAATGTGTTACATTTGTTTAAAATTAATCATTTAATCATCTACATGAAGCACAATGAAAAATTGAATGATTTCATTCAATAGTTGAAACTCACCAATAATGTCACACAAATACGAATGTTGATATATTTGAATAAATGAATGATAAAAATGGGTGGATATTTGAATTTTTAGAGTACACCAAGAATATCATACAAAGAAGATGGTAGATATAAGTAAACCAGGTCTGCCTAAGGGTGAGCCCCGGGAGCCTCAATGATTTGGGAACAACCGATATGGGGGAATAATGAAACCCTCTTCCTCTCCCCCATTTCAATGCATCCATATAAGTAGCCATTGGTTCCAACCATCACTCATCCCTATGTTCATTAATTACCTAGTTGCATTGTTGTTGGTGTTGGAGTATCTTCTTTTGCTCCATTATTTAATAAGATTTGGCTATAACGTCTATGCATCATATTTCCAGTAATTCCTAGTGCTTCACGATCTCTGGATTGATTGTTGTACTACTCAAGGCTTCCTGAAATGCATGCCTCACCTTTTATGTGATGCTACCATGTACTCTAAGAATTTTTTGTGCTTCTTTAGAATCCTATGTTGGTGAATGCACCAAACACAATGATATTCTAGGTCTGCCTCTTCATCTACCTACTTCCTCTCCAACATAAATCCCCGCATCACACCCCTGTCATTACCACACTTCCCAACAACATTTAAGCTCATATAACAATGAACCATACTCAAAAAAATTTCTTTAAAATTGTACATGTGTACTTCCAGTAGCTAAACAAATGACTGGATCTTCCCAAAACTCGGTAACATCTTATTCCCCATGTGGAGGTTGGTCATCATCAAACAAATATTTGTGAATTTTGATTGAATATTATCTAATAAGAATAATTTATTTTAACTCATTCAGATAAAATTTGTAATGTCAAAATCCTTGAAATTAATTTCATGGACTTCTCAAATCTAATCTAAAAATGAAATTAGTTGTTGTTTAATCATGGTTCTAGGTTCTTTTGTGAAACATTTTATTGATTAATTGCCACTTTTATGTTCAATTTCATTTATCATCAATCATAATTTTCTTGTTTAAATTCTGTTACAGTGATATAGAAGTCTTGTTTTATCAATATTTTAGTCATCTTACATTTGAATCACCAGAACATTTTGTTGTGTGTGTTGGAGGTTATGCGATTGAGAATTATTCTAATATTGATAGATGTTCTTATTTTGATTTTACATAATTTCTAGGGCTTGTTTTATTTTCAACACCTCTAAATTATCCTTAATGATATAAATCTATATAATAATATAAAAAATTCCAAATAAAATAAAATTATAATGCACAAGTTATTTCTTTTTTTTTACAATTTATAAATGTCCTTCCTATCAATGGGTTAAGATGAGGTGCCCATATGTGATAGTAAACTAATGAGTGGATTGGTTTTATTTCATATCATTTTTTGGTTTATTGATTTAAATTCAATAGAATATTATATTCTTATTTATTTCTTTATATTGATTGATAAAATAATTTAACAGTTATTATTTTTAATTTAAATTAATTGGAATTTTCTAAAATATGTATCAGAATCTTACACATGTTATTTATATAATAATGCATATTAAAAAGTTAACATTATGAATGTTGGGATTACGAAAAAAATATTTACTGGGGTTTTGGAAGGGATCAAGTGAATTATATAAATGAGCGAATCTTTGAAATAAAATTAAAGATGTTTTCCAAGAGAAAAAACATGAGAATTAAAACATAATATAAGTCTACATGAACTAGAGGTGGATGTAAACCATGATTGGTCCTGAAGGAATTTTATTTTTTCAAAGATGTTGAAATTTGATCCTATCAACAAAATATAGGTATTTAAATTAGAGAAACACATTAGGTAAAACATCAATAAAGAATACATTTTTTTTAAATAGCCCTCACATGGGCAGTGACCGCCCCAATAATGGATTACAATTATACCTTCCTGAAGATCTAAAAATATATATTTTATTTCATCCCATTTCATTGCACATACCCACCCCAAAAAAATGATGCGAACACACAAACACAAATATATATATTATCTATATTTAGTTAGACATATTTTGATAAGATACACTTAAAAAAATCTCATAATTTTTAATGATACACTTTATCACTATTAAAAAATAATTGAAAAATAATAATTTTTTTCACTAAATTATTTAGCACTAATAAAGCGTTACCTTTATCAATATATTTTTAACATTGATAAAATATTAAGAGAATATTTAAAATCAAATAAAAATATTTTTATATTATTAAATATGATTTATACACGACTTGGAAATTGGGCTATCCCACTGCAACTATACTCAAGGTTTATATAAACCATGAGTTTGTAGTGGATGGAATCTGTCTATAACAACATTTTATGTAAACCATTGGAATAGACAAGTTATCATAATGATTTTTAATAAATCATTGAAATGAATTGATATATACCAGTGATTAGTTAAAAAATGTTGGGATAAGGTTATATTATACTCCTCGACCTCCCACCCTCTTGAATTAAATCTTAATACTTAATCTCATTTCACATGAGCACCAACCGACTATCATAACCTCCCATGTTCTCTACTATTTCATAGAATTTTTTTTATTATCTTCTTTGACATAAAATTCGTAACCTCCAAATCTGTCATCTATTTCAATAAATTCTATTTTTAATTTTTATTATTTTCAAAATAAATGTTATTGTAATAGATATATTTGTTGTTTTAATTTAGTTATCAACTAAATTTAATTAAATCCAATACAATTTATAATTTAATTAATGTTTTTAATTTTTTTATTTTATTGATTTATTAAGGGTTTATTTTATATACTGTTATTATATATAATAATTCAAGAGCCACCATTATATATATAATTATATCCTTGAATATACTTAATCATTTTATGATTACCTTTACATTGGTCAGTGAACTCTTACAAACCATTACACAGGTATTGTATATATTCGATGTCCATTATTTAGATTCATCAATGGACCACTCCGACCCTTACCTAAGGGTATGGATCATACCACCTGATCAGATAGTTGACAACACTATTAAATAATTTCTTCTAATTTTCTATAATGACTAATTCATTCCAGTCATGTAAAGTAGATTTTATGAGCCAATATATATATGTCGTAATTTTTTTGAACCTCTAGATGCCACTTGTTGATTCCAAATTATTGTTTGAATTATTTTTCCATGTACGATCGATGTATCCTGAATGGAACTCATAGGATAATAACATTTTATTTCACAATAAATCACATTAATCGTTTTATAGATATAAAAAATTACTTAATAAAATTAACAGAAGGATTTGAAACAATAATCACACCAATATAGTCTTAATATCCACAATGTTTATAATATTTCCTTATATTTATATATAATTTAGCATCTATATTCAAATTCACAATTATTGGTAACTAATAAATGACTTGTGAGATTTCAGATTTATCGAGAAATTCCATTTCATCATGAACTCTTGTAATTTTAATACTCTTTTTAAAGCAAACATGGTGAAAACCTCCATGGATTGTATTGACCCCTTCATCGTAAATCACATAATTTATCATATTAAATAATAATGTAAAAGTGTAAAGGGTTACCTATGACTTTCTCATGTTAATGATTGAAGTTTTTCATAATGAGAAGACTCTATTTTTATAAACTTCCTCTTATCCTTTCTACTGCATTGTTTCTTCAAAACCACTTGTGATGATTCCAATTCAAATGTACCTTATGGGTTTATTTATTCTTTTTTCTCTTAGGTTCCTTCAATATTATGAGACCAATCCAACTAAAACATTGTATCTTCTATTGATACATTTTCTAACACCTTTCAATATGTTTCTTCTACCAATGGAGGGATATTCCACAAACAATGACATCATGCCTTGGTGAGTGATATAGAAGATCATTATAAAATTATTTTCACTTTTCTACTTTTTTGATATCCATAAGATTCACTTCATACTTATTAGCCCTTAGTGAATCTATATATATGGGTACTTCTATCACAATTAAAGGACACCGTATTTGTATCTAGAACTATTTTACATTGATTTTAGAAGTTGAATGTTACATTTTATGTAGGTGTATGATCATTGGATATTATTCTGGATTATCCAAGAGACAAGGGATATATTTTTTCCTTTCCAATTGGATATGAGTAATTTTTATTAATATATGTTTTATTCCATTTCATAAAATATACAACGTCAAGAATCCATATCCTTTATTACATTTTATATATTTTTTTATAAATATTATTTTATCTGATAATTGTATTTGGATGATTATTTATATTTATATGAGTAATGAAAGAATTTATATGATGTTATTAAGCCATGTTTTGTAGTTTTAAGTAGGGTGACACATTGTTCTTATTCTTTTGTATTTTTCATCATAAAAAAAGTGTATATTTCATTATTATGAATATTATGAAGGATACTGAAGAGGTTAAAATGAATATATTATTTGATAATGATTAGGGGATGTGGGATCCAGGTTTTCTTCCTCTGCTTCCCTTAAAGAGTTTAATAATTGAAATATATTTCTTCTGCATTACATTTATTATCATATACTTGTTCTGTGTCCAACATTTTAGGGACACTCAACTAAACCAGAGGTGACTTCTTCTCATCCTATTAGTATGTTTCTTTTTTGGGGTGATCCGAGAGATACACAGAGCACACCGCACCCTCGTTGTCACCCTGACACGCCAATTAACACCTCGTCTACCACACCATTACATCCTCTAATTTAGCCTCTTGGGTTGTTCCCACCTTATCTCCACAATAATAAAATTTAGCCTCTTATTAACATACCATGTCTATGTAAAACCCATAATTTATTCCTACTATACCATATCCATATCCTATGATTTATCCTTATACAATCTATTCTTATTTCACAATGTATTCACCCCTCTATATCCTACAATCCATACATGATCTAACGATTTTTTTCCTTCAACATCAACATTAGTGAAAAAGGATGACAAGGTGAATGAATTAGGATAGACACATCCTTTAGAGGATACTGATCTATGACACCAATAATATTCATCCTTGTAAAATGAGTAGTATTCATTAAGTTTAGTACATATGTATCAAATTATGGGACATTATTTTTTTATTGTATTGTGAATTAAATCTTTTCCCATTAATCTTAATATGTGAGATCATCTAATTGGTGATGTGGGTTCCCTCATATGCATGGGGATTCAAATAGTCAAACATCAACAAAAGTAGACTATAATGAAGAGGATCAGATGATTGAAAAAAAAATCCAGGCACTGTAGAGTTGTTATAGAATCATTATCCGACTACAATGATATTATTCTGGTACTAACTGTCTCATGGAGATATATTGATTTTAAAATAAATGATAATCAATTGTTGACGATATGGGTATGAAAATTTATAAAATTTTTATCTACATTAATTTTTTATTTATATGAATTAACATAGTTGTTGCATCATCAATTTAAATTTTATAACAGTGAAGCTACTTAATCCATATGTTTCGCAGATCTTGGGATGTTATGGAAATCATATAAGAAATAGTTTTATATTTTTTGAGTTGGAGTTGGTGTCCTATTATGAACTTCTTCATACTTTATGATAATATGTATTAATTGTTTGGGATATTTGTAAAAATATTAACACATCATCTTTGTTGTTCTTCATGACATGGAATTTGATTATATCCTAAGAGAATATATCACACATAATGGTCATAACAGTTCTCAACTATGATGATAACCCAAAAGTTTCATTGTAGTATACATAAAAAAATTTTATAGCAGGATGATATCATTTGAGGGATACAAATAATATAGGCTACCATAGGTGGATTCTCATAGGACATTGAGGCAAGTAATACATTTTTACCCCCTTGAAAATATCGAGGGTATGATATTATATGAACAATAACCGCTAGTAGGAAATCCTTATTTATATGTGTCATTGTATATTACTATCTATGGAAGTTTGTATTCATTCATATATATTAATAAAATTATTAATGATTATTATATGTCCTGATATATTATGTACTGATTGAAATCGTTATGAAAGAAACATGCAGTGAGGGGGGAAATTTTTTGTGTGTCACGAGTAATATTGAATTAATGAATAATGTGAGAATAGATTTTCCCTTCAATTCATTAATGGAAGTTGATATCTTATTCCCATAAAGGAAAATAATATATCTTAAATAAATTCACTTGCGTTGTTCTCTACAAGAGTGTTTGATTTTCATAAATTCAATGAAGGAAACATCAATCACATAAGATGATGTATGTATGCAATCTTCTTGATTATGTATATCATGATACAGAGAGTACATTACACACTATGTTTCCATATGAGGTTTTATGTTGTTGTGCCATTAAATACTTTCTCTATATTTTCATTGGTGTGTTTCCAAACAATATCCTTGGACATTATGGAACATTAAATAATTCTAATGAGAAATAAGCATAGGGAAGCACACAATAAAAATATCCAGAATCTAAATTAAATAATATATTAGTATTTATTACTTAAAATGTTAAAAAATATTATTCTCATATCTGGAATAATAATTATTCAGACTTGTGTGATCACATATATTCCATCAATTGTTATTCGGGAGAATATTATCTCAGTTGAATAATTACTAAGTATTTATTTTCTATTTAGTGAATATAATATTTAATTCTATATTTTTAAATAATGTATTTCGATTAATATATTAAATAAATAGTCATTATTTAAGGCGTGATAAATATTTTGGGGGAATGGATGATTGACTTTATAGTTCCAGTGAGGAATTTTATTTATTGAATATTATTTGATTAAATGATATTTAATTTTAATTATCATGATTAGAACATGTCATGAAATAATAAATTTATTTATATAATTATTAAAATGGGGTCCCATTGTGATTAAATAGATAATATGAGTATCTTTGTGAAATGATTTATTTCTAAAAATTGTAGTATATAAACACAAATATACTATTTTTCATTTGTTTCAACTCCATTTTTGTGTGTACAATGATAGTTAGAGAGATTCATCTCAAGCGCTAGAGAGATCCCTATAGAGGAACAATCTCATGAATGGAGTGTGATCTTCCTCCACCATCAACTCTATAATCTAAAGAGATAAAGGGTAATCCTATGGAAGGAATTCTTGCGGCGGTCAATAGAGAACGATGAATGAATTTGGATATTCCATGTTATCACACTAAAATTCTTATGACAATGTTCATAGATTTGTGGAACACATGTTGATCATCACTTGTAATGCCCCAAACACAGAATCCACTAATCCTATGCTAAATGATGGGTTACCGCATGACCCCATGCATGCTTCCTTATATCCTAGAGGATATAGGCTAAATGTGAGGGTCTAATTTGTAAAGGTGGGAGACTGTACCATCTTTTATAGAGTATTCAAGAATTTATAACATAATAAAAAAAGAATATATAGAAAATAAACCATAAAAAGAATTACCAAAAAATTCCAAAAAATTGTACAACCATAACCAAAATATAAAAAAACATGACATGGTAATAATTCAAAAGGTGATGGAAATACAACATAAATACAATTGGATACATCCCCAAAAATGTTTCATGACTCCATGTATGAATATCCATCAATTCAAATCCCAATCCACACTCAAATCCCTATCACAAAGATTTTACTTTTTCCAACTCTGCAATAATTAAATTTTCGTGGGTATCCTACAATGGCCCTAGATAGTTGTATGTAACAGACAACATTCTACCAATAATGATTTCTATAAAATATCCTATCACAACAGATTGTGCATACAAGATATAAATAAATGGAATGGTAAACAAATACAGACTCATGATCAATTAGTTAAAAATATTCACTTTAGAAACATTGGACATTAATTCCATTTGATTGTTAAATCTATTCCATCACAAAATCCATGGGTGAGGAATTTACAAAATCTACACTCTATCACCAATTGGACAATTATCAAACATAAGGGAATAATTCGGGTTCACTATCTAACTAGATATAATCATTTCATAATAACTACATCACACTCACCATGGAGCCACAGTTCGTGTAGTCTAACCAAATAAAACTATTAGAGTATTAGATCAATAGTCCAACACCCTATCCCAGGCATTATAGTGGTGGGGATTAGAGCCACAATCCGACCCCACTCTTGCGAGGAGCCTCAGCATAATACCCCACATACCTCCAATCTATGTGCACATTCATATTCATCCAAATCATAGAGCACACATAGTACGTACACATGAAATTCACAATTCACATTCCATTTAACACTTAAATCATCTTTGGGATATATCCCATTAATAAAATTACCACACACCTTACATAGATCATTGAACCTAATTCCCTTTCATATCTCAACGAAATTAGCTTATAATGTAATTTCCATACATCAATTCATTTCACATAATTCGTCATTTTCTGTGTATTATCCCATTACTGCATTTCAATTTCAATCACACCAGTCATTAGACACATAAAAATAATTCAATTTTACCATCATAATAGTGTAAAAAATCTTTTATGCCATTATCAATGTCTATCTACAACTACCAAAAATCTGTATTCCTTCTCAACCATCATATCAACTTGTTTATCCTGGGATCTACATTATCACAGGTCAATTCCATACTTATCATTTAAAATATTCCATCATCAGTAATATTTGTACAGCATATGGGTAGCCCTAAATAAATCTCATAAAACTCAATACATCGTATGAGTATCATATCTGTTTTATTCATCATTTATACCACCATTTTTTCAAATCCATTCAGAGGAATCAAATGCAAAATAAGAGGGTGCCATTAACACAAACACACATAAAAATTAAATTTCAGGACAATGTAATATAACATGATGACTATTTATCTCATAACTAGAGATGAACTCACACATAAACATAGACTAAGATCTATATTCATGTACCCTTTGAATGAAAAACCTATGATCCATTAGGAAAAAAGTGGGTATTATTGATTTGTAATAAGAAGAATAAAACCACAAGTCATAATCCTTCAAAGTGAAGAAAGAGGAGTAGATAACTTACTTATACCTTTGAGCCGCATCCAATGATACTAAAAATGTCCTAGAAATGTAAGAGATCGATACGTGAGATGATTTAGGAGTTTAGGTTTATCAAAAGTGCTAGAGGAGGAAGAATGATGAAGAAATTGTGGTTAGGAACATAATACCCAGATGAATGATGGGAAAATAAGAGTTTTTAGGGGCCCATAGTTTTCCAAACCATATACCAAATATGCACATGCCACAATCCTTGATGGGATGAATCACACAGTTAACTGGGGATCCACACATGGTTGGAGAAAAAAATTATCCAACCTTGTGGAAAGAATTTTTCCATGTCAACATGGTTTTGAATCCACATGCATGGTTAACTATTCTATGAACCTCTTCCTATTGGCAATTGTGTTTTTGTTTCTCAATTACTACTAGCCATGTTCAAATTGTGAAACATGCAGATGATGGACCAAATATCCTTTCATTCAAGTCTCTGTCCCCTAAGACACCCAATTGTTTCTTCATTCATGTTTAATAATTTACGTTAACCACAAAAGGATACTTATTCCAAAACATTAAAAAGAGAACACCTCGAGAAAAATACGGATCTTACAAACTCACCACCATATTACAGCCTAGACGTCATGTTGAATTCCCATGAATCCCTAAAATTCTAATCAAATGTGATCTGGAATCTATGCCCACATATCTGTCTCCCTCTCCCAATTTTCCTCTAGAACGTCATCATTCTACAAAAAAACACGATCCAAAAGTACTATTCTACATCGAAAGGATATCTCACTATCATCTAAAATATGAATTGGATGCTCCTCAAATGATGCATCAACCTCACGCTAAACATAATCAACATAAAACACATTATATGGATCCGGGTAAAACGTTCAAGGTTGTGACACCTAAAAAACATCATTTAATCCACTATGATGTTGTGGAAGAGCCAATCAGTATGTCACCGACTGAATCCTCTCCACAAAATCAAATGTCCCCACATACCTAGGTGCCAAATTTCTCAGTTTTTTTATCTGATGGTTCCCTCCCTTGGATTAAATAGAAGAAATACAAGTTACGATCCATAAACTCAAGATGTTCACAATGTTGATCAATATATTACTTTTTCTGACTCAGATCTAGTACCATACATTTATAAATCAACTAAACTTACTCTGAAGCCTTCTACATGAGTCTCATATATAAAAATTTAGTTTATCATTCCCCCATCCCACACAATGAGTATCTACATGGTCTACTATAGAGTGCCTCATACAAACTCTAAATTGTGTCATTGTAACTATTGTTATAAGTGAATTCAACATGCACTATGTGCTTCTCCCATAATCCACCAAAAGCCAAAACACAATCTCTTTAAATAGCCTCTAGTACTTGTATTGTATTATATTATGTGCGTCCATACGTGGGTAGAAATACATTCTCAAAATCAAATCGGAACCAAATGATATTTGTAATCCCTGCTAAAAACATGATGTAAAATGTAGATCATGATCTGAAACTGTAGTCTGTAGTACTCAATGCAGCAACACTATTTCCCATAATTGAAATTCACCCATTTTATTAATGCTTAATGTCTCTCATATTGGCTATAAATGTTCTATCATGGTAAACTAATCCACAACTAATCATACCACATTATTTTTATCAGGCATCCTTGGAAGAATGACTAAAATATAATTTATTATTAAATCCTATTTTCGTTTTGCAATGGGAAATGGGTGTAAAAATCCAGCTAGCCATTGATTTATGACCTTCACCTATTGATATGCATGGAATCACACCACAAATCATCCATCCTCTTTCATCTTTCTTGGCCACCAATATTATCTAGGAAGATCATGATACATTATGGTCATGCTAGGATGTACTACCCATATTAATACATAAAACTCATGTATCAACACTTCCAAAAAACATGCTTGGAAAACAACCTGACCACAATAAAAAATGATACCATCATCACTAACATTCCAAATTGATGGTGACTCCACACATTTAAGACACTCCTTTAAAGATAAACATTCTGAATCATCATTCTTCCTTTCATTTATACTTCTCACATGTATGAACTCAACATCCAAGGATGAATGGTCCATTTGTCTGCCCTCATTCATCACCTTGAGATGCATCTCAGAAAACAATGCCATCATCATTTATTCAAAACATTAATCTTAAACTACCAATCTTTGTGTGTTCATGCTCAATGAGTCTACAAACCTATTCCACTTTCTTGGATTTTAAATTAGATCAATTTGAAAACTCTACATATACATAATCCATATTCAATGAAGAGACTTCAAAAAATTCTAAGAGATTATATTATTAAGTGCATTATGATATTTGTACTCATTAAATTGTTCCCATAAAAAGTAGTTTCTTTAGAACTTTGAATCATAAACCATCTTTACAAACCCTATATCATGCATATGGTAATTTGTTTCATGGGGAATCAATTTCCATGACCCATACACCACACCCAAATAATATTTTATCAAATCAACCCCAAGAGAAACAATTTTCACATCAAAAAATAATTTATACCCCTTACATGGGCTGGGTATGATCATTATTATTGTAGATGTCAACTAATTCTTTTACTATTGGAAAATATCCTCACATGACCCTGACTATTCCAACTTCATTTGATTATTATTCTAACATGAAATCAATGTTCCAAAATATGAGAAGTCCTTAATGAAACTTCAGTAATAGCTAGACAAACCCAAAAAAACCAAAAAAATTATAATCTTCCTTGGGATTCATCCAAGATTCAACTACTATCACTTTCCTCGGGTCCACTAACACAGCTTCTTTAGCGATTATACGACCCAATAAATGAACCCTATCAATATCTAAATGAAATTTCCATAGCTTTTAATATTGAATATGTACTCATAGTGCATTCTAAATGATAATAAGATGTTTTTCTGGATATAAAAGTGTTTTAGAGTACATCAAAATTTCATCAACATAATGAAATATAATAAAATATTGGTATGGGTAAAAAATTTGGTTTATTATAGACATAAACACTTCTAGTTGAATTGTTCTATCCAAAAATAATTACAAAAATCTTATATAAATCATATATTCTCTTTATAGTATTCATATGAATATTAGAATGTCTCACTCATTGGTGATGATTCTCTTATATCCTCTGAATCTATGAGAATATTGAAGCATCCCGTACCATGTAAAAATGATCATCAATTCTAGAGATAGGGTATTAGTTTTTTTACCATCATATTATTCCGCATCGTATAATTTATATAAAACAAAAACTCTCCACCAACATCTTAGGAAACAACATCGGAGATCCGCAAGGTGAAATACATAGGCAAGAAAACCTCTTGTTTTCTATTTCATCCAACTATGTTGTGATCTCACCCAACCATTGACATACTATCCCGACATGGCCAGCCTGAATATCCTACATTGCATGATGAACATAAGTGTATCCTTCAAGATATTTGAATGTTAAACTATAGCATAAACAATTGTTATGGACCACGTAAAACATTATCTAATCCCTAAAAAAATTCAGATGAATATCTATCATCTCAACCAAAAAACACAACTCATAGGAAATAGTACCAACAAACATCTAGAGAACACCCCTTACCCTACTTAATACTCTCGGCATGCTTCTCTAACAGTTTATCAATCAACATGAACCCACAAAGACATTCAACCAGTAGATGTATCATAACAACAAGTTGAGTAGAAATAAAATAATGTAATGTCATAGTATCAAATAAAAAACAATCAAGAATGGAATCTAAAAAGATCATATGTCAAACAATTGATAGTCCAACCATGCCACCTCCTTGTCCAGACAGAACAGTATGAAGCTGACCTACCCCACTAAACTAGTCTCTGACCTAAATTCATGGAACTATACTATGTGACAGTAGAACATCGTAAAATAGTTGGGGTGAATTAGTGTTACATATTCTTCTTCTTAATAAGGTGGATCATCACGCCAAATTTTTAGGAACCTATTAATTATGTTAAAAAAATGCATGCAAAAAATGTCACAACAATTTTGCTTGGATAACCACTATGGTCTAGTCCAAAGAGCTCACACTAACAATGTTTTAGTCGTAACAATGTCCAATAATATTCCCTATATGTGGAGTTCAAGAATTTAGACACAATAACTCTATTCCAGGCACACATACATTACATGGTTTTAGGAAACACGAACAGCCTCCCTCAGAACACTTCTATTGACTCCTCCAAGATCACTACATTAAGAGAAGCCAAACCCAGTTTATCAACATGATGGGTTTTTCAATAGATTGGAATTGATATCTTTGTCTCTATATATTTGTAGAATCCTCTTAAAACAAATATTATTGATGATGGACTCTAAACCCTATATTCTCTAAAATCGAAATTTTCAAAACTGCCGTTCATGAAGATCCATCACGAAGCTCACTCCTTCACAATGAAACCATGCCTTCACTAAACAAAATCATTCACGAATCACATATAGTCAATGTAGAATACACCATCATCATAGAAAACCCATTACATAGAACAATTTGAATCATTCAATACATGTTTAGTCATTTTGTGTTGCACAATCTTGCATAGAATACTAGATTTGTTGAGCTCCCATAGCTTCATGAAATCAATGCTGTTTTGGATTTTCTCTAAACTATTCATCTGAAATGAATTGTAGGTAGTTTTATATTTATAGGATCAGATAATCATGATGTGCCACTAAATACAAGACATTTTTTGGATCATTTATAAACAATTCCATGATACTCCCTCCTTCAAGATTCTCTAAATAAATTGGACATATGTGTAGAGCTCTCTTTCACCATATCATGAAGTCTTGATGCTCATCATATTATAATCTCATAGAAGCAATTTATTTATTCATGATTCTCCTCATATTCATGAAAATAATATTAGGAATCATGAAATTGATGGAATTACCATATTTATGAAATGTTTATTGAATAAAAATACCCTTTACAATTCCCACCTCTTCATACTTAACATTGACACCAAGAAATTCAGAAAAATTGGGAAACAACTACACCTTCAAAACGATTGTGGGCATGAACTATACGGACCATTTCCTTAAATAAATATTTATCCTCTATGTGAGGATTGACAAAAAAACAAACCATAATCCATTTCTGTAATAGAACATCCTTGGATCCAATAATCTCTCCCTTTATGTTTGTTGGTAATATTAATACAAACTTAATGCCACACCGACCACAATCAAAAACATATATAAATGGAAACAAATCATCTAACAAAATAAGTAAAAGTGAGAAATGGGTCACGTTGAATGAAATATGGTATGAATGAATTGGGTTTTGGTATTTTGGGATGCATAAAGATGTCCAAGTTATGCTAAGACTCTTTCATCTTAACATTGATTTGTTTGATTCAATCTCATTTTCCCATTCTCAATTCTCTTGAAATAATAAATGTACATCGCTCTCCTCCTTTGTACCAATGAATTTATCCATTATTTCACATTAGTAATAAACTTAAAAACAGTGAATTTTTCTTGTAGATCTCAAAACATAATGTTGGTGGATCATTTCTCCCCTATTAACCAACATCAATTATAGAAATAAGTAAAAATAGTTAAAACTACATGGGAGAGGGGATCAATCATAACCACCTCATCCGCTAGGAGGTGGCTAGAAACCAAGGATCAATAAATGATTCTCGGACACATGTGTTGACAATTGATTGGTTAGTTTTTAATCAACATGATCATCATTACCAACAAGAACATTTTTAATTATTCCCTATTATAATTTTTCATTGCTAAAGTGATATCTAATTTCAATTATTTTCATAAGTGAATGATGGACATGATTCATCATAGAATAAATTTCCCTCCTGTTTTCACAGTAAAATAGCATTTTCTATTTCACCTCATCAACAATAAGAGTCAGTTGTTGCTTCATTGAATGTAGTTTCATGCAGACCTTTCTAGCATAGATATACTAAGACTCTACAGTACAAAGAGAAGTATGTTTATGTTTCTTAATTAACCAACCCATTAATTTCATTCAAATGAAGAATGATATACCACTTGTGGAATTTTTTTAATAACATATCTTGCACATTTTATATTAAAAAGGACTATAGTCCATTAACTCTTTTTTTCTATAATGTATAATCTGTTATTGTGAGTTCCTCGAATTCAACTCTTCATTAATTTCACTAAAAACATATGATCTTCATTTAGATTACATTGAAATCGAGCCACTAATCATGTTGGAATGAAAATATCAGGCCATGTCAAGACCAGGTATAGTAAGATTCCAATGATTCGATTTTACATCATGGGATCAAGAGTTGTCCAATCCTTATGCTTTCCATGTTCTTCCCAACTGCAATCATAGCCAAAATTGGTTTAGAGTCATGTATATTGAATTTATTCAACAACGCAATTGCATAAATTTCTGGAGAAATGAAAATTGTTTACTTTTCTATGAATCACATGAAGCCCAATGAAATATTTCAGTTCCCCTATCAAAGAAATTTAAAATTATGATTTTTTTTTATTGGAAAATTAATCCATAAATACATATGTTCTTTCACAAATATATTTTCATCCATGTAAGCTATGTCACGACCCGTCCTCGGGGCCCGTGCCGTGACTACCCCAAGCCCTCCTTCCATAGGCCAGGGGCTGGCGACTAGCACCAAAGGCGTAAATCTCGATAACAGGGAAGGCATTGCCTTTATAAAAGAAAACAAGCACCATAGAGTAAGCAAGCGGAAAAAGTAAACACTAAGTACAAGAGAAGTGCTGAAAAGTAAATGGGCCAGAATACAAACCCAAAAGAAAGTACAACTACAACTGAACAAAATACAACAGAAAAAGACAACAGCTGGAGGGATGGAAGCGGCTCCTGGGTTGTCCTCCTCGGATCCTACCTGAAGGGTAGGTACAGATGGCGCAGCTCCTGGATCGTCCACCACGAATCCTACCTGAAGGGTAGGTACAGATTGCCTCCACAGTGCTCTCGTCCGTCGACCTCCTCCGAGTGTCGTCTCGCTGTGAAGTCCACCTCCGGACACTGACTCGTCGTGTAGTCCACTTCCGGGTACCGTCCAGTCCTCGAACACTCGGCCTCCGTCAGCACTGCCTGTCGTCTGAAACCAACACAACGAGGTGCGGGCATAGACCGTGCAACGGTGAGTATAACGATACTCAGTAGGGACCCCGAGACCCTCAAGGTCTCACTAAACCAACAAGGATAACCACAAAGAAGATCTCAACAGATAACCTCTACTTAGGTATATGCCCATACATATACCTAAGTTATCATGTAACCCATCTCAATCATGAGGAAACACAAGGATCATGAAATCAACGGATAACCACTACCCAGGTATATGCCCATACATATACCTAAGTTATCAAGTGACCCATCTCAATCATGAGGAAACACAAAGGTCAAAAAGTCTCAGCTCAAACCAGGATTTTCATTATCGAAACCGTAACTGCTGAAGATCTCCGTCTCTAGAGTGTACAGTGGTCCTGTCACGACTCTGAGGTACTGCTCACTAACCTAAGACTACTGAAGTACTCCTCTTGTCGAGTACTGCGGGTCAGCCACCCAGACACAGTAGTGCTTCCCGCCGAGGTATGTCACCCAAACACAGTAGTGCACACCCCCTAGTAGCCTGCTGAGGTACTCTCCGGACGAGTACCGCAGGTCTGCACTGTCACACAGGTAGTGCTCCGTCCTCCATGGGTCTGCACCTCAGAAAGTAGTGCTCCGTCCACTGGGCTAGTCGACTCACTCCAAGTCGAGTCGGTCAAGCAGTCGTCAGGTCTCAGCCAGTTACACGGTCTCCGTACTCCGCACGCTCTTCACTGGGAGGGTCCGCTCCACGAGCTACAGGTCGATACTCCAAGTATCTCAAAGTCCCACGAAGAAGTATCTCAAAGGACCGCCACGTCATAGGGGTCTCAATGCAACAGACGGCGCGTCAATCGGACGCCCCGTCTGTGAGTTATTAGCCTTTTCATCCCAGGGGTCCGGTTGGTTTCGTTAGTGAACCAAACCCGGCCGTATCTCAACTGTACCCCGAACTCTCATAGGGTAAACTCATAGGGACTGTTTCTCAAAGCGATCACCAACGCCGCTGACAGTTCGTCAAACGGACGTTCTGTCAGAAAGATATCAGCTTTTCCGTTCTAGGGGCCCGGTTGGATTTCGGTGCGATCCAACCCGGCCACTATCCATCTGCATCCAAAACTCGGGCGGAGGATGCCAAAAGTTCCGTATCGTCAACAGGAACTCAACGCAACAGCCGACACATCAATCGGACGCCCGGTCTGAGATTTATTGGCTTTTTCATTCCAGGGGCCCGGTTGGATTTCGGTGCGATCCAACCCGACCACACTTCGTCGGCATCCAAACCTCAAGCGGAGTAAGCCAAAAGATCCATCTCACTTAGAGGAATTCAACGAAACAGACGGCACGTCAATCGGACGCCCGATCTGTTATTTATTGGCCTTTCCGTCTCACACCCACCCTGGGAAACTTCCCATGAGGTCACCCATCCAGATCACTACTCTAGGCCAAGCACGCTTAACTATGGATTTTTAACCACGTAGGCTCCCGAAAAGGAACTTGCACCTTGAGTATAGTATACCGAAACGACCGTCTCGATCCAAGGATCGTGTTGCCGCTGACGACGAGTCGTTTGGAGGCCCGTAGCCCAAGATACGGGCATTTGACCAAACCGCTCGGTAACGGGGGTTTCGGGCCTGGGCCGTCCCGGCCCGAGACCCCCCGGATGGCCCGAACCGGGTCGACCCGCCCCGTACGGGGTCGACCCGGCCCAGCACAGCCCGGCCCGGCCCGGCGCGACCCGGCCCGGCGAACCCGCCAGGCAAGCTGGTTCGGCGCAAGGCAGCGCGCTGCCAGCTCGGCCGAAGGCCGAGCTTGCTGGAAACGGGGGGCCGCCTGCCCCCCCCCCCCCTTGTGAAACCGGCCCCCCTCATAATGGGGGGCCAAATAACTACCCGGGGGAATTAAATTCCCCCGGTTTCCACCAACCCGGCAGGCCCGACCTGGCAGGCCGGCTTCTTGTCAACAGGACCGGCAAGGGCCGGTCCTCTTCCATCTTCCGGCACCGGCGGCCCGGCTGGCCGCCGGTCATCACGATCCGCCGCGGCCCGGAACCAGCCGCGGCCTTCGTCATCCGGCGCGGTACGAAGACACCACGCCCCTCCGCCGCGGCCCCGCTCCGGCCGCGGCGTCTTCGGTTTCCTTCGACACGGTGCGACGGCATCGCGTTCATGATAATTCTTTCCACGGCGCAGCGCGACGGCGCCGCACAATAATTTCCGTGTGATTCCCGCGTGGTGCGACGGCACCACGCTATCTCGTTTCATCCGCAAGAAACATTCAAGAACAAAGGAGGGGGGTCCGGCCGTGTTTGTGCAGTCCGGTCCCCCCTCTCGTTAGACGATAACACTTAATCGTTCATCCTCAAGTTTGTCATGCTACAAAAAAGAACGAAAAATAATTAAATGAAGCAACAACAAACCCCTACTTGGATATTTGACGTCGCACGTCGGGCGTGGTGGAGAACGGCGTCGCGGATAACGACGTCGCGAAGATCGGACGTCGATTCCATGGATGTTGGGGTACGTCCGAGGAGGAAACGACGTCTCCTCACTTGTTGCGGAGATGAAGAAGGAAGACGCGTTGTCGTTGGAGAGTTCCCTACGTCGGTGTCTTCTCCCTTGCCGTGGAGGAAAAAGAGGATGAAGAACCGTGATCACCGAGTCGTTCTAAGTTGAGGGATCGATGTTCTTCATCGTAGAAGAACCATTCTTCACGGAGAGGAGGACGTTCTTCAACGGAGAAGGAGCTTCCTTCTTCTATCACACAAAGGCTCTTTCTCAAAAATCCTCCCACCACAATTCAACCTCCAAATAAAACAAGGTTTCCCCTTATTTTATTTTAATCATTCCATGCATTGTAAGTTTAAAATTCAAACACTTAATTGATTAAAAGTTTCAATAACTTAATTTATGTGCTAGTTGGCATGAGTTATGAGGGAGAGAGGGAGAGAAGGAGTTTCAAAATAAAGAGGGAGTTGAGGAGTTTCAAAATAAAGAGGGAGGTGAGGAGTTTCAAAATAAAGAGGGAGTTGAGGAGTTTCAAAATAAAGAGGGAGGTGAAGAGTTTCAAAATAAAGAGGGAGTTAGGGGGTTATGGGAAAAGTGAAGGGGTGGGGTTCATGTGGGCCCCACTTAACCATAAATCCTTCCATGGGTGGTTAACTCCAAGTGGGTCCCACCCCTAACTCCCTTACATAGGTTAAAACCACTTAAGAGAGGGTCAAGTGTTGTAACATAACACTTAATCTACTTAACAAGAAAATAAAAATTGTAGATAAGTTATAAATTAAACTTCCACAATTTTTATCATCTTCTCTCAGATAAACGCAACTCCGAAAATGGCGTTCTTAAGAAATTATCGGCGCTGCGGTTCCATCGGTGCCCTCAGAATTCGATTCCGGGCACCGGTTCAAAAGATAGAAATTCTCGCTCGCTCGTTCACTGAACCTACCCGAGCCAAACTTAGGAAATTAATTCCGGGCACACCGGGCCTCGGAATCAGGCGCCGTCAGAAACTGAGTTCTTGTAAAATTCCAAAGAAAATTAAGAAAAAAAAATTTCCTTGAAATTTACGGGTCTTTACAAGATAGCACCATGAAAAATCTTTCTAATAATTATTCAGATAGGGAATTATATCCAATAATCTTTTAAACTTGATCCTCTACAAATAAGAATCCATTTAGAAATACTATTCTTACAATGCCTATTTTAAACCATAGAGATCCTTCTTTGTTATTCACACCTTCATATCATCACTACCTAGTATAGAATCCACTAGTTTCCCTTTGAATTATTCTTCTTCAAGAATACCATTTAAGAAGTATGTTTTGATATCCATTTGATACACTTTGTATTCTCTTTGAATTTCCATTGAATGAAAATGTCTTATTGACTCCAGTATATCCACCCGAGAAAATACCTATTCAACATTCACACATTCAATATATGAATATCATTCAAACAAACATAATTTATTATTTCTAATCACATTTCCATGATCATAACATATGTTCTAAAAAATCCACTTCATTTTAATCACATTGCTACCATTTGGTCTCTTTACTAGATCCCATGTTTTGTTCTTAATGATATGGTCTAACTCTTCATTCATGTCTTCAAACCAATATTCATTCATTGCATATTATTCAAATGAGGATGGTTCCACAACCAATAGAAAGTCATATTGTTCATTATTCCTCATATTCCTTGTCTTTATGGGTGCTTTCCAATCCCAAATGATGTTGGATGGATAAATTCATACTCATTGATTTCTCCAATGTTGTTTTGAGAAGTTTTCATCTGTCTTGGTTTCTTCTTCCAAATGTTCCTCTAAATCATCATAATGTGGTGACCTGTAAATGTATTTCACTCCTTCCTCTACTTCTGTATTTAAATTTTTTCATGTCCCCTTTCTTTTATATCTTCAATCAAAATAGATTGAACTCGGAATGTTATGATTGATACCAATCCAAAGGGGGCTTCAAATCAATCAAAATGAACACTTGGGTTCCTAGGATTCAATATGATGGATTGGGATAAAAATAATTTCAGGGGTTGTACGTGTATTTATTATAAGAGGATTTTTATAGTACAGTAGTGAAGACCCTAAGGCCACATAGTATACTAATTCGAAAACTACAAAGTCATAGGAGACCAAATTGTATCCCTGGGTAAAACATGCATATGGTATCCACTATAGAATCCAAAATGTAGATTCTATTTATCCAGGGGAGGTACAATGACCCATCCTACATCCCACAATGCAGCTACCCCCTTTTTGGATGTTGCCAAAAACACCACTACGGTGCATCCACCTGTCTCTAGGAAATAGTGGTCAACACTGGGAATGGTTCTATTAAACAATCAACCACCATGGCATAGCCAGGGAAAATATGACATTCATCCCAATTCTCCTCCTTCAAGCCTCCCTACAACACAGAAGGGTGACCACACCGTACAAGAATGGGTTACAACATTAACCATTTCATCGCATCGCAAACTATCCTAAAATAGTTGTGTAACCCCCAATTTTATCCAATTTATCCATCAAAATATGTAAAACGTATTCCAGGTTTCTAAAACTCCCAAAAAACAAAAAGGGATGGTTGAGGATAAATGGTGGTAATGGAGATGGGATTTGGTGATGTTGTGGTGGTATCATTAGTGGGTAGGGGGGAAGGGTGTCTGGGGAGGGTGCATAGGCAGGGTAGGGGGTCACGAGCAGGGTGGGAGTGGTAGGTATTGTTTTTTACCAGTGCAACGACTTCCCACAATGTCCATATGTGTCAAGGGACAAAAATATCAACTCTCTAGTATGGAATTAAGTGGTAGATTCTCACATTAAGGTGAATATATTTATTAAAAGTTAAAATCATATTTATAATATTGAAAATATTTTTTGATATTGAAAAAAAATCCAAAGGATGAAATCATTGTGTCGATGATTAGGGTTTAAAATTGATGTCATGTAAATGGTTGTATTTAATAGAGTTTGTACTATACATAAAGGATGAAATAAATGATAGGGTCATGAAAATATGTTACATTTGTGGAAAACTAATCATTTAATCATCAACATGAATCACAATGAAAAATTGAATGATTTCATTCATAGTTGAAACTCAACAATTATTTCACACAAATAATAATGTTCATATATGTGAATAAATGAATGATAAACATGCTGCATATTTAATTTTTAGAGAACACCAAGAATATCATACAATGAAGATGGTAGATATATGTAAACCAGGTCGGCCTGAGGGTGATTCCTGGGAGCCTCGAAGCATAGGGGACAACCGATATGGGGGAAATAGGCAACCCACTTCCCCTACACCATTTCAATGCATCCCTATAAGTAGTCATTGGTTCCAACCGTCACTCATCCCTATGTTACATAATAACCTAGTTTCAATGTTGTAGACATTGGAATATATTCTTTTGCTCCATTATTTAATATGATTTGGCAATATCATCTATGCATCACCTTTATAGTAATTCCTAGTGCTTCACGATCTCTGGATTGATTGTTGTACTATACAGGGATTTCAGACATGCATGCCTCCCATTTTATAGGATGCTACCATGTAATCTATGAATTTTTTGTTCTTATCTAGATTCCTATGATGGTGAATGCACCATAAACAATGATGGTTTGGGTCTGCCTCCTCATCTCCCTACTTCTTCTCCCACCTAAATCCATGCATTGCACCCCTGTCAATGCCACACTTCTCTAAGACATCTCAGCTCACATAACTGGGAGCCATAGTCTACTATTTGTTCTTTAAAAAAGTACATGTGCACTTCCAGTAGCTAAACACACAACCGGATCTTCCCAAAACACGGTAACATCTTATTCCCCTTGTGGAGGTTGGTCTTCATCAAACAAATATTTTTGAATTTTTATTGATTATTATATAATAAGATTAAATATTTTTGACTCATTTTTATAAAATTAGTAATGTCAAAATCCTATTAATTAATTTCATGGACTTCTCTAATAAGATCTAAAAATGAAATTAGTTCGTGTTTAATCTTGGTTCTAAGTTCTTTTGTAAAACCTTTTATTAGATTAATTGCCTCTTTTCTGTTCAATTTTATTTATCATCAATCATAATATTCTTGGATTAATTCTACTACAGTCATACAGAAGACTTGTTTGGTCCATATTTTTGGTATCTTAGATTTGAATCCCCAAAACATTTTATTGTATCTGTTGGAGGATATGCGATTGAGAATTTTTCTAATATTGATACATATTCCTATTTTGATTTTACATAATTTCTAGTGCATGTTTTATTTTCAACACCTCTAAATTATCCTTTATGATATAAATCTATATAATAATATAAAAAATTCTAAATAAAATAAAATTATAAAGATCATGTTATTTCAATTTTTTTACTATTTATAATGGTCCAAGATATTAATGGGTGATGTGGAGATGACCAGATGTGATAGCAAAAAAATGAGTGGATTGATTTTATATCATATCATTTTTTGGTTTATTGATTTAAATTCGGTAGAATATTATATTATTATTTATTTCTTTATATCGATTGATAAAATAATTTAACACTTACTAATTTTAATTTTAAATAATTTTTATTTTCAAAAATATGTATCAGAATCTTATACATGTTCATTATATAATAATTCAAATTAAAAAGTCAATATTTCGAATATTGGGCTTATGAAAAAAATATTTCATGGGGTTCTAGAAGGGAACAAGTGAATTATATAAATTAGCGATGCTTTGGAAAAAAAATTAAAGATGTTTTTCAAGATAAAAAAATGAGAATTAAAACATAACAAAAGAATACATGAACTAAAGGTGGATGTAAGCCATGATTGGGTCCTGAATGAATTGTTCTTTTTTTCTATGATGTTAAAATTTGATCCTATCCACAAAATCTCAGTTTTTTCATTAGAGAAACCCATTGGGTAAAACATAAATAAATAATCCATTTTTTTAAAACAGCCCCCAAATGGACAGTGACTTCCCCAATCACAGATGACAATTATACCGACATAAAAATCCAAAATTTTATATTTCATTTCATCCCATTTCATTTCACCTACCAACCCCAAAAAATGATGCGAACACACACACTCTCACTCTCTCACACACACATATATATTATCTATATTTTGTTTGACATATTTTTATTAGATACACTTCCATAAATCTCATATTTTTTTAATGAAACACTTTATCAATTTTAAAAAATAAATGATAAAAAATAATTTTTTTCACTATATTATTTAGCACTGATAAAGGGTTCCCTTTATCATATATTTTTAACATTGATAAAGTATTACATGAATATTTTAAATCAAATATAAATATTTTTATATTATAAAATATAATTTATAAATTTCTAAGAAATTGGGTTATCCAAATGAAACTATACTAAAGGTTTATAAAAACCATCAGTTTGGAGTGGCTGGAATCAGTCTATACACATGGTTTCTGTAAACCATTGGAATAGACACGTAATCATAATGATTTTTAATAAATCATTGGAATGAATTGATATATACCAGTGATTTGATATAAAAAATATTAAAATAGGGTTATATTATGTACCTCGACCTCCCATCCTCCACGATTCAATCCTGAGCCATATTCTCCTCTCACATGAGCACCAACTGAATATCTTAACCTCCCATGTTCTCTACTATTTAAAATAATTTTTTATTATGATATTCTTCGACATAATATTAGTAACCTCCATATCCGTCATCTATTTCGATAAATGCTATTTTAATTCTTTTTATTTTCATAATAAATGTGATTGTAATAGATATATTTGTTTTTTTAATTTACTTATCCACTAATTTTACAAAAATACAATACAATATCTAATTTAATTAAAGTTTTTAGTTTGATTACTTTATTAATTTATTAATGGTTTATTTTTTATCCTATTAATAAATATAAAAATTCAAGAGCTACCATTACATATATAAGTATAACCTTGAATATACCTAATCATTTTATGCATACCTCTACATAGGTCAGTGTATTCTTACAAACCATTATATAGGTATTGTAAATCTTTGATGTCCCTTATTTAGATTCATCAATGGACTACTCCGATCCTTACACAAGGGTGAGGAGCATACCACTTGATTAGGTAGTTGACACAACTATAAAATCATTTATTCTAATTTTCTATAATGAGTCATTCTTTCTAGTCAGGTAATATAGAATTTATGAGCCAATATTTATATCTCCCTAATTTTTTGAAACTCTAGATTCCACTTGTTGAATCCAAATTATTTATAGAGTTATTTTTTCATGTATGATCGATGTATATTGAATTGACCTCATATGATACTATCATGTTATTTTACAATAAATTACTTGAATGGTTATATTAATATACAAAATTCCTTACTAAAATTAATAGAAGGATTTGAAACAAGAATCACACCAATATAGGCTTAAAATCCACCATATATATAATATATAATTAGATTTATATATACTGTAGAATTTATGTTCAAATTAACAATGTTTGAAAACTAATAAATGACTTGTGAAATTTCAGATTTATTGGAAAATTTTATTTCATCATGAAATCTTGTACTTATAATACTATTTTTAGTGCACACATGGTGAAGTACCCCTTGGATTGTATTGACCCCTTCATCGTAAATCACAAAATATATCATATTAAATAATAATGTAAAAGTGTAATGGGTTACTTATGACATCCTCATGTTAATGATTGTGGTTTTTCATGATGAGAAGACTCTTTTCTAATACACATCCTCATATCCATTCTAATGAATTGTTTTTTGCAAACCACATGTGATGATTCCAATTCAAATGTCCTCTAGGAGTTTATTTATCCTTCTTTTCTTGGGTTCCTTCACCATTATGAGACCAATCTGACTAAAACATGTATCTTAATTTGATACATTTTTCTCACAACATTCAATATGTTTCCACTACCAATGGAGGGATATTCCACCAACATAGTCATCATTCCTTGGTGAGTGATATAGAAGATAATTAGGAAAGTATTTTTACTTTTCCACTTTTTTGATATCCATAAGATCCACTTCAGACATATTAGTGCTTAGTTAATCAATATTTATGGGCACTTCCATCAAAAATAAAGGACACTGAATTTGTATCTAGAACTATTTTACATTGATTTTAGAAGTTGAATGTTACGTTTTGAGTAGGTGTATGGTCATTGGATATTATTCTGGATTATCAAGGAGGCAAGTGATACATTTTTTCATTTCCAATTGGACATGAGTAATTTTTACTAACAGATGCTTTATTTCGTTTCATAAATCATACAACGTCAAGGATCCATATAATTTCTTACATTTTCAATATTTTTTTATTAAATATTAGTTTCTCTATTATAACTATTTGGATGATTATTTATATTTATATGAGTTATGGAAGAATTTATAAGAAGTTATTAAGCAGTGTTTTGTGTTTTTGATGTTGGGTGACACATTGTTCTTAATCTTAAGTATTTTGCATCATAATGACAAGTTTATAATTCATTATTATTTAGATAATGAAGGATATTTAAGTGGTTAAACTGAATTGATTATTTGATAATGATTAGTGGATGTGGGATCTAGGTTTTCATCCTCTGGTTCCCATAAGGATTTTAATAATTGAAATATTTTTCTTCTACGTTAAATTTATTATCATATCCTTGTTCTTTGTCCAAAATTTTAGGGACACTCTACTAAACAATAGGTGTCTTCTTCTCATCCTATTAGTATGGTTCTGTGTGGTGGTGATCCTTGAGATACACAGAGAACATCTCACCCTCGTTGTCACCCTGACATGCCAATGAACACCGCATCTAAAACTTCATTACATCCTCCACATTAGCCTCTATGGTTGTTGCCACATTACCATCAATGTCATCCAATTTAGCCTCTTAATAACATACCGTGTCTATGAAACACTGATTACTGATTCCTACAATATCATATCCATATCATATGAATTATCCCCATACAATCTATTCTTATTTCAAAATGTATTCACCAATAGATTTTCTATTTTCCATACATTATCTGATGATTTTTTTCCTTCAACATCAACATTAGTGAATGAATATGACAAGGTGAGTGCATTGGAACAGACACAACCTTCAGAGGATACTGATCTCTGACACCAAAAATATCCATCCTTGCTAAATGAGTAGTCTTCATTAGGTTTAGTATAAAGGTGCCAAATTATTGGACATTATTATTTTATCACTGTATTGTAAATTGATTCTTTTCCCATTAATTTTAATTAGTGATATCATCTAATAGGTGATGTGGGTTCCCCCATATTCATGGGATTTCTAATAGTCAAAAATCAAAAAATTGGACTATAATGAAGGGGATCAAACGATTGGAAAAAATGCCAGGCACTATAGAATTTTAATAGAATCATTATCTGACTACAATGATATTATTCCTGTGAAAACTGTCTCATAGATACATATCAATAATGAAATGAAGAATAGTGAATTGATGGCGATATGGGTATGAAGATTTATAAAATTTTTATCTAAATTATTTTTGTATTTATATGAATTAATATGTTTTTGGCATCATCAGTTTAAATTTTATAAAATTGAAGCTACTTAGTCTACATGTTTGATAGATCTTAGGATGTTATGGACATCATATAAGAATAAGTTTAATATATGTTATGTTGGATTTTGTTTCCTGTTATGAATGTCTACATACTTTATGATAATATGTATTAATTGTTTTGGATATTTATAAAAAATATTAACTCATCATGATTGTTGTTCATCATGACCTGGAATTTGATTATATTTTAAGAGAATATGTCACACTGAAAGGTCATACCAGTTCTCAACTATGATGATATCCCAAATGTTTCATAGTAGTATACATAAAATAAATTTTCTATAGTTGTATGATATCATTTGAGGGACACAAATAATTTAGGCTACCATTGGTGGATTTTCATAGGACATTGAGGCAGGTAATCAATTTTTAGTCCCTTGGTAATATCCAGTGTGTGATATTAGGTGAACAAGACCCGCTAGTAGGAAATATATATTTATTTGTGTCATTGTATATTTCTATCTATTAGAGTCGGTATTCATTCATATATATTAATAAAATTATTAATGATTATTATAAGTCTCGATATTTTATGTGCTCATTGAAATCGTTTTGAAATAATCTTGAAGTGAGGGGGGATATTTTCTGTGTGTCACGAGTAATATTGAATTAATGAATAATGTGGGAATATGTATTCCCTTTTATTCATTAATGTACATTTATATCTTATTCTCATTCAAGAAAATGATATATCTAAAATAAATCCACTTCCATTGTTCTCTACAAGAGTGTATGATTTTCATAAATTCAATGATTTAAACATCAATCACATAGGATGATGATGTGAGTATGCGATCTTCTTGATTAGATATATCGTGATACATAGATTACATACAAACTATGCGCCCATTTGAGGTTTTATGTTTTTTCACCATTAACTTCATTATCTTTATTTTAATTGGTGTGTTTCCAAAAAATAACCATGGACTTTATGGAACATTACATAATTCTAATGAGAAATATGCATTGGGAAAAAATAGTAAAAATATCCAAAATCTCAATTAAATAATATAATATTATTTAATGGATAAATTGTTAAAAAAATATTATTCTCATGTTAGGTTTAATAATTATTCTGATTTGATTGATCGCATATATTCCATCATTTGATATTCGAGAGAATATTATGTGAGTGGAATAATTATTAAATATTTATTTTCTATTTAGTGAATATAATATTTAATTATATATTTTTAAATTATGTAGTTCCATTAATATATTAAATAAATTGTCATTCTGTAAGGCCTGATAAATAATGGGGGGGTATGGAAGATTGAATTTATAGGTCTGGTGAAGAATTTTATGTATGGAATATTATTTGATGAAATGATATTTAATTTTAATTATCGTGTTTAGAACATGTCAGGAAATAATAAAATTATTTATATAATTATTAAGATGGGGTCCCATTGTTATTAAATAGATAATATGAGTAACTTGTGAAATAATTTATTTCTAAAAATTGTAGTATATAAACCCAAATATACTATTTTTCAAGTGTTTCAACTCCATTTTTTTTTTGTGCACAATGACAGCTAGAGAGATTCATCTCATGCACCAGAGAGATCCCTCTTGATGAACACTCTCATGAATAGAGAAGGATCTTCCTCCACCATCAAGTCTAAAATCTAGAGAGATAAAGGGTAATCCTATGGAAGGAATTCTTGTGGTGATAAAAAATGAACGATGAATGAATTTTGATATTCCATGGGTTCACACTAAAATTCATATGACAATGTTCATAGATTTGTGGAACATATGTGGATCAACACTTGTAATTCCCCAAACACTGAATCCACTGAACTAGTTCTCAATGATGGGTTACCGCATGACCATATGCATGCTTCCTTATATGCTAGAGGATGTTGGATAAAAGTGAGGGTCTAATAGGTAATGGGGGAGACTATAACTTCTTTTCTATAGTTTTGAAGAATTAATAACATAATAAATAAGAAAAAAATATTAAAAAACAATAAAAATAATTACCAAAAAATTCCAATACAAGTTACAACCACAAAAAAAATATAAATAATCCATGTCATGCTAATAATTACAAATGTGATGGAAACCCAACATAACGACTATAGGAAACATACCCAAAAATTGGGCATGACTCCATGTATGAATCTCCATCAATTAAAATCCGAATCAACACTCAAATCTCTATCAGAATGATTTTCCATTGTCCCATTCGGCAATAATTAAATTTTCATGGGTATCCTACAATGGCCCTAGATAGATGAATGTAACAGACAACAGTCCACCAATAATGGTGTCTATAAATTATCCAATAAAAACAGATTGGGCATGCATGTTATAAGTAAATGGAATGATAATCAAATGAAGACTCATGATCTATTAGTTAAAAATATTTACTTTAGCAACATTAGACATTTATTCCATTCGATAAGTTAAATACGTTCAATCACTTAATCCATGGGTGAGGAATTTACAACATCTACACTCTATCACCAATTGGTCAATTATCAAAAAAAAAGGGAATAAGTCAGGTTCCCTATCTCAGAAGATATAATCATTTCATAACAACTACATCACACACACCATGGAGCATTAGTTCAAGTAGTCTAACCAAATAAAACAATTAGAGGATTAGATCCTTAGTCCAACTCCTTATCCCATGCTTTATATAGGTAGGGATTAGAGCAACAATCCAACCCAACTCTTGGGAGGAGCCTCGGCCCAATACCCTCATACTTCCAATCTATGTTCCCATTCATATTCATCCAATTACCACAAATAACAAATCACAGAGAACGCATAATCCATACACATGAAATTCACAATTCACATTCCATTTAACACTTAAATCATTTTTGGGATATAACCCATTAACAAATTTACTACACACCTAACATAGATCATTGAACCAAATTCCATTTCATATCTCAACGCAATTAACATATACAACAATTTCCATACATCAATATATTTCACATAATTCGTCATTTTTTGTGTATTATCCCATTACTGCATTTCAATTTCAATATCACTAGTCATTAGACACATAAAAATGATACAATTTAACCATCATAACCATGTAAAAAATCTCTTATGCCATTATCAATGTCTATCTACAACTATAAACAATCCCTATTTCTTCTCAACCAATATATCAACATGTTTATCCTGGGCTCTACATTATCACAGGTCAATTCCATACTTATCATTTTAAATTTTCCATGTTCAAGAATATTGGTACACCACATGGGTAGCCCTATATAAATCTCATATAACTCAATACATATCATGAGTATCATAGTATGTTTAATTCATTATTTATTCCAACATTTTACAAAATCCATTCAATGGAATAAAATGCACAATAAGAGGGAACAATTAACACAAAAACACATAAAAAATCAATTTCAGGACCATGTAATATAACCTGTAGAGTATCTATCACATAACTAGAGATGAACTCACACATAACCATAGACATATATCTATATTAAAGTACCCTTTGAATGCCAAACCAATGATCCATTTGGAAAAAGAGGGTTTTTTTGATTTGTAATAAGAAAAATGAAACCACAAGACATAATCCTTAAAAGAGAAGAAAGAGGAGTAGATGACTTACTTTAGCTTTGTGCCACAACCAATGAAACTAAAAATGGCCTAGAAATGTAATAGATCGATACATGCGATTATTTGGAAGATTAGGTTCATCACTAGTGTTTGAGGAGGAATAATGGAGAAATTTTTTTGGTTAGAAACATAATAAAAAAAGAAAATGGGAAAATAAGAGTTTTTATGGGGCCCACAGTTTTCCAAACCATATACCAACTGTGTGCATGCCTTAATCCTAGATGGGAAGAATCACACAGTTAAATAAGGATCCACACACGGTTTGAGAAAAACATTATCCAACCTTGTGGAATGTCATTGTCCATTCCAACATGGTTTTTCGTCCACATACATGGTTAACTATTCTGTGAACCTCTTCTTATTGGCTATCATGTTTTTGTTTCTCAATTACTACTAGCCATGTTCCAATTGTGTAACATGCACATGATGGCCCAAATATCCTTTCCTTCAAGTCTCGATCCCCTGAGATTCCCAAATGTTTCATAATTCATTTATTAAAAATTACATTGACCAAAAAGGATACTTAATCCGAATCATAAAAAAGAGAACACCCTGAGAAAAATATGGATCTTACAAACTCCCTACCATATAATGCCTAGTCATCATGTTGAATTCCCATGAATCCCAAAAATTCTAATCAAATGTGACCTGGAAACTACGCCGACATAACCGTCTCCCTCTCCCAATTTTCCTCTTGAATGACATCATGCTACCAAAAAACACGAACCAAATTTACTATTCTACCTCGATATGTTATCTCGCTATGATCCACAATTTGAACTGGATTCTCCTCAAATGATTCATCAACCTCACGCTAAAAATCATCAACATAAAACACATTATATGGCTCAGGGTATAACTTTCTAAGTTGTGACACCTAAAGAACATCATTCAATCCACTATGCTATTGTGGAAGAGCCAATCAGTGTGCCACAGGCCGAATCCTCTCCACAATCTCAAATGTCCCCACATACCCAAGTTCCAAATTTCTTAGTTTTTTTCTGATGGTTCCCACCATTAGAGAAACTAGAAGATAATCAAGTCACACACCATAAACTAATGATTTTTACAATGCCGATCCACCTATTACTTCTTCCTTCTCGGAACCACTACAATATTTTTATGAATCAACTAAACTTATTATGACATCTTCTACACGAGTCTCATCTTTAACAAATTAGTTTATCATTACCTATCCCACACAATGAGTATCTACATGGTCTACCATTGATTGTCTCATAGAGACTCTGAATTGTGTCATTATAACTATTGTCATAAGTGAATTCAATAAGCACTATGTGCTTCACACATAATCCACCAAAATCCAGGTCATAATCTCTAGACATAGTCTCTAGTACAAGAATTGTATTATATGATTTACATCCATATGTGGGTGGAAATACATTCTCAAAAACAAATCGGAACCAAACAATTTTTTTAAATCCCTATAAAAAACATGATGTAAACTGTAGATCATGATGCAAAACTGTAGTCTGCAATACTCAATGCAACAACACTATTTCAATAAAATAAAATCTACCAATTTCATTACTGCTTAATGTCTCTCATATTGGCTATAAATTCTTCTTCATTGTCCACTAATCCGCAACTAATCATACCACATCATTCTTATCACGAATCCTTGGGAGAATTATCAAGAAATACTTGATTATTAAATCCCATTTTCGTTATCAATGGGAAATGGATGTAAAAATTTAAATGGCCATTGATTCCAGGCCTTCACCTATTGATAGGTGTTGCATCACACAACAAATCTTGCATCCTCTTTCTTCTTTCTTGGTCACCAATATTATCTATGAAGATCATAATACATTTTTGTCATGCTAGGATGTACTACCCATATTAATACATAAAACTCATGCATCAACACTTCCCACAAACTTTCTAGGACAACAACTTGACCACAATTAAAAATTATACCATCATCAATAACATTCTAAATATATGGTGACTCCCCACATTTATGTAACTCCCATAATTCCAAACATTCTCAATCATCATGATTATTTTCATTTATACAGCTCAAATTTGTGAACATAACATCCGAGGATGAATGGTCCATTTGTCTATCTTCATTCATCACCATGATATGCTTCTCAGAAAACAATTCCATCAACCTTTATTCAAAACATTATTCTTAAACTACCAATATTTGAGACTTCATGCTCAATGAGTTTGCAAACCTATTCTACTTTCTTGGAGTGTAAACCATATCAATGTCAAAATAATACATATTCTCGATCCATATTCAATGATGATGATTCATATAATTATAATAGATTATATTATTAAGTGCATTATGATCCTTGTACACAATAAATTGTTCTCTGAAAAAGTATTGTCTCCAGCACTATGAATCATAAACCATCTTGGCCAACTCTATATCATGCAAAGGGTAATTTGTTTCATGAAGAATCAATTTCCATGACCCATACACCACACCCAAATAATGCTTCCTCAAAACTACCCTAAAGGAAACAATGGACACATCAATAAATAATTTATACCTCTTAAATAGGCCATGTATGATCAGAATTATTGCAGATGTCAACTAATTCTTTAACTATTATAAAAGATCCTTACATTCTCCCGACCATTCTAACATCATTCGATTATTAGTAAAACATGAAATCAGTGTTTCTAAATACGAGAAGTCCTTAATGAAACTTCAGTAATAGCTGGAAAAACCCAAAAAACCCTGAAAATTATAAACTTTATTGGGATTCTTCCACGATTCATCTGCTATAACTTTCCTCGGGTCTACTAACACAACATCTTTAGAGTTTATGTGACCCAAAGAAATGAACCCTATCAATTCCAAAATAAAATTTCCATAGCATTTAAAATAGAATATGTTCACATAGTGTACTCTATAAGATAATAAGATGTTTTTCAGGATATAATACTGTTTTAGAGTACATCAAAATGTCATCAACATAACTAAATAAAATAAAATATTGGTACAGGTGAATGATTTTTTTTTATTATAGGCATAAACACTTCTAGTTGAATTGTTCTATCCAAAAATAATTACCAACATCACATATAAACCATGTAATCTCTTTATAGTATTCAAATGTATATTAGAATGTCTCACTCATTGATGATGATTCTCGGATCTTGGATAAATCATAGTGAACACTGAAGTATCCCTTACCTAGTAAAAAATATAATCAATTCTAGAGATAATGTATTAGTTTTTTTCGATCATCTTATTTGGAATCCTATAATTGATATAAAACAACAACATTCCACCAACATCTTAGAAAACAACATCAGAGATCCCCAAGGTGAAATACTTAGGCAGGAAAACCTCTTTTTTTATATTTCATCCAACTATGTTGTGATCTCACCCAACCACTGACATACTAGACCTAAATGGCTAGCCTGAGATCCCATTTAGCATCATGGAAATAATTATATCCTTCAAAATATGGGTATGTTAAACTATAGCATAAACAATTGATATGGACCATGTAAAACATTATCCAATCAATGCACAAATTCAGATGAATAACTTTCTTCTCAACCAAAAACACATCTCATCGGAAATAGTACCAACGAACATCAACAGAACACCCCTTAACCTACTTAATACTCTCTGACTGATTCTCTAACAATTTATCAATCAATATGAACCCACCAATACATTCCACCACTAGATACAACATAACAACAAGCTGAGCAGATATAAAATAATGTGATGTCTCAGTATCAAATATTAAACAATGATGAATGGAATTTAAAAGGATAATACATAAAACAGTTGATAGTCCATCCTTACCACCTCCTGGTCTGGATAAATAGTATGAAGCCGACCTACCCCTCTAACCTGGGCTCTGACCTGAATTCAGGGCACTACACTATGTGACCATAGAACATAATGAGATAGGTTTGGTGAATTAGTGTTCCATATTCATCTTTATAAAATGGTGGATCATCATGCCAAATATTTAGTGTTAGGCCCATAAAGCTGAATACTCTAAGAGGGGGGTGAATCATGGTATGACTAATTTAAAATTAAAGCGTATTCTGATCTTGTTTTGCTGTTAATCACAACACTCTTGTCTCTCGTTCCCATTTCACAATATAAACATAAAGTAAAGGATGCACAAGACACATCGATTTTTACTTGGTTCACCCACACTGGGCTACGTCAAAGGATCATACACCATCAAGTTGTGGTCATACCAAATCCCACTAAACTTCACTAGTTGTGGATACAAATTTCGGGTATAGGCACTCTGTCCCAAACTCACTGCCTTTACAAGGTTTAGGGTCAACTCAATGCTTCCCCAAGAGTCACTCCTAGTTTCTCTCTCTAGCTCACTGCTAGTGGAGAGGATCACCTTCTTCCTCTTCCTTTGCTCACTACTCTGGAAGAAATCCACTAACAGTTTATAAACATGTTGGTATCTTCATTTTCATTATGTGTTACATCTTCAATTTTAGATAGATTCTCTTTTGAATCCCAACTTTCACCCGTATATGAATAACACTTTGCACCGATGGAATCGGGAAAACTTCCAGCTTCCACGCGGCCCGAAAGTTTGTCCAGGGACACAACCTTACTTGGCGCGCGAGTCCACCTCAGCACGCAAGTATTCACCACGCTAGTCACAACTGGTGCGCAAGTCTGCCTCAGACACTTGCGCGACATAGTCTTCTTCAACTCAACACTTGCGCGACACACTTCCCTTTATGCCGAATCCAGCATTGGCGCGCAACTATAATCCACTGCGCAACTTCTCACTCCAGCGCGCAAGTCCCACATGCGCGACACACTACCACTTGAACGACCACACACCTCCGTGATGGGAGCTCTAATTTATCAATGAGTTGAACTCCTATCTTGAATGAGGAGGGCGGTTCCATTATTTATAGACATTTGATCACACTTACGCGACAGCGCGCAAGTCCCCTTTCGGCGCGCAAGTCTCGGCGCACAAGTCACTTCCCCTGAAAATCACTTGAGTGACCCAACTTCAAACATGTGAGAACTTACTCCTTTTTCATATTTTGATCTCCTGGTCTTGATAAACCATATCTGTGCATGTTCTAAATCTTCCAAGGCATCGGCGTGCAAGTCTCTTCATGGAGCGCTAGTCACCTGCGCGACCAACTCAATTCTTGCGCGACCCTTGTCCCATTTCCATATTTTGATGTTCTGATCTTCAAAAACATATGGCGTGCATGTTTCCTCTTCATCAATACCACGACATGCAAGTCCATTTTCCAAAAACCACTTTTTTCATTTGATGATTTTTAGTCCCAAATATTTGGAAAACACTGGAAAATGGAACCACCTTGTATCTGTTATTTTCGTACCGCCACCAGATCATCCATCTCTTTGTCGACGTTTTTGAATCAAACATATATCGTTTACCTCAGATCTTGAACTCAACATTCCTCCATGAAATCCTATTTGTCAACAAATTTGTATGTCATTGATTTCCATTGTCAATATTCACCACTCAGATGGGCACTTTGTCAACAAACACAATCGTTTCATAAATGCTTCAATGATACCTTGAGGAATTTTTTCCCATCATTTTGGAACCTGTTTAATGCATGCACGAAGATGTTACAACAATTTTTCTTGGATCACCACTATGGTCTAGTTCAAAGAGAACACACTAACAATGTTTTGGTCATAATAATGTCCAATAATATTCAATACATGTGGAGTACAAGAATTTTGTCACAATCACTCTTTTCTAGGAACACATACATTACATGGTTTTAGGGAATGCTCACTGCCACCCTCATAACACTTCTGTTCACTCTCCAAGCTCACTGCATTGAGAGAAGACAAACACAGTTTAACAACATGGTTGTTTTTTCAATTGATTGGAATTGATATCTTTGTCTCTATATATTAGTAGACTCTTCTTGCAAAATATATTAGAGTTGATGGACTCTAAATTCAATCTTCTCTAAAACCTAAATTTCCTAAACATCCACTCATGATGATCCTTCACGAAGCTCACTCCATCACCAAGCACCCCTGCCATCACTAATCATACTCATTCACAAATCACATTGGTTCAATGTAGAATACAGCATCATCATGGAAAACCCATTACATAGAAGCACTAGAATCCTCCAATACATGTGTATTCATTTTGCGATGCACAACCACTAATAGAATACAAGATTAGTTGAGCTCCCTTAGATTCATGAAATCAATTCCCTTTCGGATTTTATCTGAATTTTTCTTCTGAATTTAATTGTGGGTAGTATTATATTTATAGGATAAGACAATCATGATTTTCCACTAAATTAAACACAATTTTTGGATCTTTCAAAAACAATTTCACAAAATTCCTCCCTTCACGATTCTCTAAATAAATTGGACATAATCATAGTGCTCTCTGTCAACACATCATGCAGACTTTAAGCTCAACTTCTTATAATCTTATAGAAGCAATGTCTCTATTCATGATTTTCCTCTTCTGCATGAAAATAATCTCAGGAATCATGAAATTGATGACATTACCATATTTATGAAATGTTTTTTCTATAATAATACCCTTTACAATGCCCAAATCTTCCTCCTTAATATTGGCCCCAAAAAATTCGGAAACACTGGGAAATAGCTCCACCTTCAAAATGATTGTGGGCATGATCTATAAATTCCATTTCTTTAAATATATATTTATCTTTTATTTGAGGATTGAAAAAAACACAACCATAATCCATTTCTGTAATAGAATATCCTTGGATCCAATAATCTCTCCCTTTGAGTTTGTTGGTAATATTAAGAAAAACTTAATGCAACACCAGACACAATAAAAAACTTCTATAAACGCAATCAAATAATCCAACACAATAATTAAATGTGAGAAATGCTCAGCGTTGAAAAAAATGGGGTTTGAATGAATTGGGATTGGGTATTTTGGAATGGATAAAGATGTCCAAGCTATGATGAAACACTTTCATCATAACATTGATTTGTTTGTATATTCTCATTTCCCTTTATTAATTCTCTTGAAATAAGAAATGTACATCACTCTCCTCCTTTGTACCAATAAATTTATCTATTCTTCCCCATTAGTAATAAACCTAAAAACAAATGATTTTTCTTGTATATCGCAAAACATAATGCAGTTGGATCATTTCTCCCCTATTAACCTACATCAATTATAGAAATATATCAACATAGTTAAAACTACTAGAGAGATGGGATAACTCTTAACCCCCTCATGCTCTAGGATGTGGCTAGAAACCATGGAAAAATAAACAATACTTGAACACATGTTTTGAAAATAGATTGGTATGTTTTTAAACAATATGATCATTAGTGCCAAAAAGGTCAATTTTAATTATTCCCCATTCAAATTTTTCATTGATAAAGTGATATCTAATTTTAATTTTTTTTATAAGAGAATGAGGAACATGATTCTTCAGTGAATAAATTTCACTCTTATTGTCATAGTAAATTTGCATTTGCAATTTCACCTCATCAAAAATAGTAGTCAGTTGTTGCTTCATCAAAAGTAGTTTCATGCACACAATTGTAGCAGAGATATACTAAGCCTCTACAGTACTGAGAGAAGTATGTTTATGTTTCTTATTCAACCAACCCATGAATTTCATTTCAATAAAGAATGATATACCACTTCTTGAATTTTTTTCAATACCATATCTATCCCATTCTATATTAGAAAAAGATTATAGTTTATTATCTCTTCCTTCTATAATGTATACTCCATTATTGTGAGTTCCTCGAATTCAAATCTTCATTCATTTCACTAAAAACATATGTTATTAATTTGGATTACATTGATATCGAGCCACTAATATTGTTGGAATGAAAATATTTTTC
Source organism: Viscum album (assembly GCA_963277665.1). Classification (NCBI taxonomy): domain Eukaryota; kingdom Viridiplantae; phylum Streptophyta; class Magnoliopsida; order Santalales; family Viscaceae; genus Viscum; species Viscum album. Next base: position 992,647,362 of record OY728139.1, on the reverse strand, counting down.
CATGTAAATACAACGTATAGTAAGATCACAATGATTCTATTGTACATCATGGGATCAAGAGTTGTCCCATCCTTATGCTCTCCATGTTCCTCCCAACTACAATAATAGTTGAAATTGGTTTACAGTCATGTATATTGATTTTATTCACAAACTCAATTGCATACTTTTCCTGAGAAATTATATTTTACACCTCTCTATGAATCACATGAAGCATCATGAAATACGTGAGTTCCCCTATCATAAAAATTTAAAATTATGGTTTTCTTTTATTGGAAATTTAATCCATCACTACCTATCTTCAATCACAAAAATAAGATTATCCAAGTAAGCTAGCCCCATGAAATGAGCTTTCTAAGTATTATTCAAATATGGAATAGGATCCACTAATCATTTAAACATGATCCTATTAAAATAATAATCCATATAAAAATAATATTTTTACAGCGCCTATTTTAAACCATAGAGAGCTTTCTATGTTCTGCACACCTCCATCTCATCATTACCATGTATATAATCCACTGGTTACTCTATGCATTCTTCTTCGTCAAGAAAACCATTTAAGAAGTATGTTTTGATATCCATTTGATACACATTGTATCCTCTTTGAATTTCCGTGGAATGAAAATGTCTTATTGACTCCAGTATATCCACCCGATAAAATTCCACTTCAACAATCACAAATTCAATCTATGAATATCATTTAAACACCAATAATTTATTTTTTTAATCACATTTATATGATCATCACATTTGATCCTAAAAATTGACATCATTCTTATCACATTGTGACCATCAGGTCTCTTTACTAGATCCCATGTTTTATTCATATTGATCTGGTCCAACTCTTCATTCATGTCTTCATCCCATGATTCATAATTTGCATCTTATTCAAATGAGGATGGTTCCACATACAATAGAAAGTCATATTGTCCATTATTACTCATAATTCATGTTTTTATGGGAGATTTCCAATCCCAAATGATGTTGGATGGATAAATTTCTAATCTTGATTTCCCCAGTGAAGTTCTGAGCAGTTTTCATCTGTCTTTGTTTGATCTTCTGAATATTCTTCTAAATCAACATAATGTGGGGACCACTAAATGTATTTCACTCTTTCCTATACTTCTATATTTGAATTTTTTCATGTCCCTTTATTCTATATCTTCAATCACAACCACAAAATCTCTATTCATAGTATTTCTGGTCTTATATTCAATTATGATAATATACCTAGATTCCAAAATCCTTAATAGATTATTATGGAAACATTTTTTTCATTATATATTCATTGAATATCTGAGTACAACTATATTACCTGTTGCATAACTATACATTACATGGTTTCTATCTCAATTTCTAATAATTAATTTACATCCAAAAACACTAAAATACTTCAAAGAGGGATTTCATACATGAAACAACACATATAACGTATTTGTATAACCCATATTGATATCTATTTCATTTTTAATATAAATTTTATCTTGAAAAAATAATTCTAATAATGTCGAGGGATACAAATCTTAATCACCATATTTCTTCCCATATTGTACACCTATTGATTCAAATGCTCAACAAATCCATTTTTTTTGTGATTATCATAGAAACCACCTGATGTTATATTCTATGCTTCACCAATCAATTTTCAAACTCAATGGATGTTTATTCCCTTCTATTGTCAAATCTTAGAACACTTATTATTTGTCCAATATGATTCTCATTGATTTAGAGATATGTTTACATGAAATCATGACTTTTAATTTCTTATATATAACCATCACACAAACTAGTCTGCTATAATAATCTTCGAAAAGAACATTGTACCATTGTCCATTCCTTCCAACAACTTGTATCCGGCCAAAATATTTGTATGGATGAATTCAAGAAGATTTTATGCCATTTCTTTCTTCAACTAAAATGAACTAGAAAACAACATTCCTCATATGTAGGAATCTAATGTCTTTCCCCATTCAAGATTAAAATTGTGGATATCCAAGTCTATCTTCAGCATAGATATCATTTCCTTGTCCTATTTATTAATATGCCCTAACCTCCAGTTCCAAACGTAAGTTTATTCTTCAACAGTTATATAGAAAATATTCAATCTTCTATCAACCTATTATGAGTATCCATCTATTCATTAACCTTTCATAAGATAATTTCTTATCTATCCTTTTATGGTGACAACCTTGGACTGAATGTCACTATAAGTCCTAAGTCAAATAGATTACTGACACTACAAAGATTTTTGACACAAAATGTCCACATAAATAACCTTAGTTTTCTTTATCTCTCTATTAAGTAGTTCAATACTTCCACTGACTGTGATAATCAATGCACCATCATTACCAACCCCTACAATTTCATCAAATAATTTCATAAAATTTTGTAATATTTTATTATTATGCATCATATGGGATGAGAATCCCCTATAATTAATCTACGTTTTTTTATCTTTGTATCTTTGAGGGATACTTCTACAAGGTTGGATTTGTCATTTTCATTTTTTATTTCCTAGGAATTTTAGATTGAGTAAGTGATAATGATCACCAATCAATTATCTCATCAAAATTTGGATATATTCATAATAATACACTTCTTCTAGAGTAGAAAATTTGTTTTTAAGAATTACATCGTCTGGTTGATGAGTATTGAATTTTTTTTGAGTTTAATTTTTATTTTTCATGTGTTTCATATACGTGCATAGAACAATTATATGGACAAAGTTATAAAAATGAAAACAATATCCTTAGATATTATATTTAATATAAGAATCATTTTATTAATTTATAATCCATTATTGACTTCCACAATCATATATATTATAATATCTTAAAATATTTTCATAGTAGGGCATTGTTTGATTCATATTGCCACCAAATTGACATTTCATAATAGGAAGTGTTTTCTCATATCTATAACTCCTCAGGAATCTTTACATCGGAATGCATTTGGTCTTCCTATCATTTCTAGAGGGTAAGGTATTGTTTTCATATCTACTTTCATTTTGATTCTACTATTTCTTTTCTAGAACTCCAGTTGTCTTGTCCATATATCCAACATTGAAAGTGCATTAATATTGTCCCATTTTAATTCTATCATTTTATGTTTCTGTATCACAACTGATTCCACAATTACATAATGATGTGGGTCTTTGATAATTCAAAACATTTTAAACTCCATCATAACCATTCTTAGCTCTGTCCGGAAACTCAACATCTGAGAATTTTTTAAACTCTATTTTCAATATTGTTTCTTTTGACTATGATTGAATTTTGAGCTTACTCCTATGAGTAACAAATTATTTTTCATTTCCCACAATATTATTGGTCTTATACTCCATTATGGATTTTAGGTCTTTAATGGATTTTTCCTGTTATAAAATTTTGAGCATTAATTCCACTACTTCTTCTATGCTTTCAAGAGATGTGGACTAAACATTCGCCACTTCTTCAAGTCATTATATTTTAGCTTCATGTTGATCAACATATATTGATGATTATTCCAAAACTGTTCTACACCTTTTATATATTTTACATTGATTATCAATCTTATGAAGAGAATAATTATGTTGTTACATTTGATTGGAATCATCACTCAATTGTTGATCTCTAAATTTATATTTTTATTGAACTGACTTCTCAATGGTAGAAATCATATAGGCTTGGTATCCAAATTTAAAGTATAATTATTATTCCTAAAATAATTAATTATCATTATTATCAATATTGTAAAAAATTATTTTTGGGATGTTTTATTACAAATTTGATTTTTCTCATTTGAGAAATCCTTTTCTGAGACCTCTATGAGTAACCGACTTCACCTTTTTCCTCATAAAACTTCCTTTAGAATAGAGAAGCAATGTGACCAACTCTACAATAATTAAATCACGCCAAGGGTATATTTCCCTCTAAATATCCATTTTCCCCTCTTGAATTTATTTGAAAATAATTAAATAATTATACCATTCTAATACACATCATTGAGATAGTAATATGAAGTATAATCTTTTTAAAGAGATATGAAGGAAATATCCTCGATAAATTGACTTGTTGCATCCTTTTGGATTAACTCTCATTTCATATGAAACCAAACTACTAAATAGATCATCGAAAGATAGTTATGAAATATCTATTTCATCAAGGGATAACACCTTTTTATTTTCAAGTGGTTTATTTATTTTCATGGTTTACTTTATAAGGAAAATGTAATTTCTTTCTCTACCAATTCCTTGAATAGATCCTACAACTACATTAATTCAATTAATGATGGTATCTTAATTTTAAATAGGATTCATCTTCATATCATCGATCCTATTATGAAAAACATGGAGTTTTTCATACTCTACTATATTTTCACCAACATAAATATTCTTTTGTTTCTCCCACATTGAATTGGTAGATGTGAACATCATTACCATTAGATTGATCAGATCTGAAAGAGCTATGGTTAGTGAATTCAATTCTTTAGAATCTACATCATGAATTTTATTATTTGTATTAGTAATAGAAAACCCTGAAGGATTTGTTACATGTATTCCCAATGTTGTAAAATCCATTCCATGATATATTATATGATATTTCTTCCTATTTTCCCCAATTTGTAAGTTTCTTCTATCAAAGAGGGGGACCCCTCTAACATTCCTAGAAATCTCCGTGACTGAAAATAAGGACAAACATTACAACATGATCCTATTGGATTTGATACCACATCTAGGACCACAGAACAATATGAGAGTTTAGGGTTGATCATAGTTTCAAAATTATCTTCTTAAAGAGATGGATCTCATTCCAACATTGGTAGGAACCTTTTAAACCAATGAAAAAATGCATGAAAAGAGATGACATAACAATTTTACTTGGTTCACAACTAAGGTAGAGTCTAAATAACATAGGCAAATATTTGTTTAGTCATATGAATTTGTAATATTAATCAATAGATTTGGAGTAAAATAATTTATTAATAGTTACCATATTCAATTCATATATCTATTTCAAGGTCTTAGGGATATATCAATGTGTCCCTCAGAACACTTCCCTTGACTCCCACTAGCTCACTTATTTGAGATAATTCAAACACAGTATATCTACACGATAGTTTTACCAATGGATTGACATTAAATACATTGTATCTGTATAGAATGAGAGTATTATTGTGCTGTAGAATATATTAGACTCAATCTGAATGTTGTTTTCGCTAAAAACGGATCGTTAAAAACTGCCTTTTGCGAAACTCCTTTCTGAATCTCACTCCTTCCCGAGGAACCCCTTCTTTCTTGAAAAAAAACTAGTCCATGATGCTCCCTGAGCCAATGAGGAATAACTCATCACCATGAAATACCCATTTGGTGGAATCATGTTAATTATTCAATAGTTTATTAGTCTTTTTACGATTATTAAAATCACATTGAAAACTATATTCATAGTGATCCCCTAGCTTCACGAAATAAAAGTGATTATAGATCTTCTCTAAACTATTCATTTGAAGTGAAGTTGGTTCTGAATAATATTTTTAAGTTGGGTCATTCGTGATGATACACCTCTTCCAATTAATTTTTCAAACCTTTTAAAAATCATCCCAATGATCCTCCCTTCGCGAGGCTCAAAATAAATTTAACGTAGTCACAGGGAAATCATTCACCACATCACATATTTGAGATTCTCAACTTGTCAAAATCGTGTAAAAACACAATCTCTATTCACAATGCTACAACAATTTCTAAACATTATCCTAGTATTTTCGAAATCTATGACCTTAGATTATTATTAAATGTTGATTCCCAAAAATTACCATCCATAATACTCACCTCCACCTCCTGACAATTGAAGATTTTTTTTTCTAATCACAGGGAAATGGATCCGCCATCAAAACTGTTATTAAAATAAAAAATAAGTTCAATCTATTTGTAAATCCCTGATCTTTTATACGATGATTGAAAATGAACACAGACCATAATCCATTTCCAAAATAGTATATCCTTGGTTCAAATAATTTCCCTCGTTGTCTTTGTTGGCAATCTGTATATAAATCTAATGAAGCCCCAATGAAAACCAAAATTAGATAAGAAATAAAAAAATCATCCAACACTCTATGTATACAATAGAAATTCTCTATGTTGAAAAAAAGAGTGGAATAATGAATTGGGTTATCATGTTTTAGAAAGCTTATTGATGTCCATGATAGGCATTGATGGATTCTTTATAACACTGAATAGTTTTCTCCATTCTCATTTTCCACTTTTCTATTCTCCTATATCCAAAAAAACGTTTCATTGTCCTCCTTTAATGAAAATATTCTATTAATTATCCCTCATTGGTAATAAACCCAAAAATCTAAATTTTGACATGAAGAGCTCAACACATTTGACCACATGATTGTATCTCCACTATAATCATGGATTAATTCTATAAACAGATTAAATAATTTAAAATAAAATCCATTGGATCCCTATATTGTAACATCATGCCTACCACCAGGGACCTCCTTGAGGTTTCCCACTAAATTAAGGGTATGATCCCCCTCCTAAATAATTTTTTTTAAACATTTGATATTCACTAATGAAATAATCTCATTTTTATTTACGTCCTAAAAATGTCATTTTATAGCATCGTCATCCCCTATACCATATGTATTAAAATTTCACATGTCTAAGAAATAACTAGAATATTCCCTAATTGTCTTCGACCATTGGGTCATCCTCATAAACTATATAACCCTTTCTTACATCAATGTCTCCAAATTGTTGTTTTCTATAAACATTTCTTTGAAATTTTTCCATTATATACCATCTTCCTATTGGGTCTAATCCAGAATGTTCCACACATTCTATGACTATTCTCACTACCTCTAAGACCCCAACATGACTTTCATTTTATGAGGAGGCTCTAAGCGATCAAGAATCATCTTAATAGACTCTATCCAGAACACAACAACATCAGTTCCACCCTCTATAGAAAAATTCCTACGTTATTGAAGGTGAATCTTGGTAGTCAGCCAAAACATACATGGAATGTTCCACCTTCGTCGATGTCATACTGTTTCACTACAATCTCATGACATTGGGGAGGAATAATCCTACAACCCCAACACACATATCATATCATATAACATAAAACAACCATAGTTTTTATAAAATAAGGCTCTCCACTATCTATAAAGAACCCATTTTTCAAACACCATCCCAATAGATATCCTATCACATTTAACACCACCCTCAAACATCCCTACCATGGCTCATGATCAAAAAGGGTTAATAAAACTTATACAATCACGAGCCTCTTTGTGAGTGTAAAGGTGGAAATTAACATAGATTCAAACCTTCCCAAAAAAATTAATTTCAATGATATTGAAAAAAAAATTAGAATAGAATATTAATGAAAAACTCACTTTTGTGAATTTCTCAAGATCTTTGGATATAAAATCTCAAATTCTAGGGTTGTTTGGAAGCCTGTAAATCAGACAATTGAAAATAAATGGAATGAAATAAAGAAAAATAAGAATGATGAAGCACCCATGTTAGATACACCCGAACCTCCTAGAATGAAATATGATGTATGGGTGAAATAATCACACAGCATAGTACACATAGGGGATAATTTAGGTATAACCAATGAAGATATTTCTAAAGGGTAAGATTACTCTAATAAAGAACAAAGCATCTTAGATGAAATAAAGAATATGTATTTAGATATAATTAGTATTTCCATTTATGATTATGTGAACGAAATCCTATGTAACTATAATCATGAATAGGTTTTGTGCCCTAATTTGACCAGTAATCCTATACATACACTTGACAGGAGGAATAAAACACCTACAAATGATCAAAATCAATGAAATTATTACAACACTTTCACAACATATTTTTACATAGTTAATTTCCCTTGATCAACGACTCCGATCACTTTGGATTCAAACACCTCCCCTACATTGGGTATGGATAGATCTAGGAACCCCCCTCACCAACGACCACTGCCACTCTAGGAATGAAGACTGAGATCAAAAGTAAATCTAAAAACATATATTCATTTACCATTGATCACAACATTTTTGTTCATAACTCTAAATGTATGGACAAAATTTGAATGAATTATTGTCAAAGGGATGTTCAGTCATGGGCACATGTCAGCACTAATAAGGTTATGGAAACTGTTACAAAGACCCTCGAAGCTATAAAATCGGTTTAGGGGAAGACACCCTCAAAACCAGACTATAAATAAAGCTAGATATCAATGTCACCACTAACTAGAAGCCTTGTTGTACACCTTCAATGGGAAATATCATGACCTCTTCTGTGGTGTATAGATTTAGTGTGGAAATCCTCAAGAAAATCCTTTAATCCCCATCACTATCCTATAGTAGAATTAAAGAATCTCAATCGATCCAGTTACCTCTAATCCACATTCCTCCTATTTTTCTATTAATAGTCTAAATACCACTATAGTAAAACACAAGAACCTGCATACTAGTCCATAGGATGTTCATGCCATGGTACAACCCTATAAAAACATATTTAACAAAATAGTTTCTCAAGCCTTGGTATTTATAAATCATGTAAAGGAGAATTCATCCTTGGTACATGATATTATGAAAATACAGGCGAACAGTGACTCAACTGAGTAGATGAAGTGTCTTTCATATACTCTTAATAGTGTAAATCCTCATTCCAATTTTGATTCTATTTTAGAGAAGATAAAATTTGACTCCACTGTCTCCTATAATATACAACAACATGACACATCAGCATCAAATGATCTAGGTACACTTATTTCTACTGATACAAACTCTCTTCTTATATGTTCTCAAACTAAAAACAATTTTTATAATCTAGAAAACTATGTAAACATAATAACTAATCAAAATAATATTCTTTTGATGTAGTGCAGTAATAAATGTATCGACTTAGATCTAAATTCCTCATTAAAATCCCTATTAAGGTGGATGTTAAGGTTAAAAACTCAATCATCCACTGCCCAATCTACCAATGAACAGGAACAAACCACTAATAATAATAATTCTCAAAATCATTAGATGGTATTCTAGAAATAAAGGTCTGGGAATAATGAAAATGGGGTGTTCTAAGTCCAAATTAATGTTCAAATAAAGATTATATTTTAGAATTTTTAGGGAATTGCAAACTGTGACACTTTTACAATTCTTTAAAAAAATGGTTAACATTCAACATCCTATTTAATTTTCTATTGTTGAACCCAAAATTACATTCAGTTTTAAAAATTATTATTTACTTCAACATAATCATTTTATTACTTGTTCAATGAAAAATATCTCAAATGTGGAATCTCTATTGATTTTTTTCTCATTCATCCTTTCTGAATGTTAGTATATTCAATGTATCTAATAATATTTTATCATTCCATTGTAATACTGATGGAACAAATTTATTTTCCTCTTTTGTTTATTCTAAGAATAGATACAAAGAAATGATATCTCTTCGGATTGAACTTTCATATATAATTATTAATATTAATTCCCCTTGGTTTGTTATAGGAAGATTAAATTCCAATCTCAATGCAAGTGAAACAATTGGACCATATCTTGCTACTATATATTTGAGAGAATTTAAATCCTTGATTGATAGAAACAATCTCATTTAAATTAACTTCACTTGTGAAAATACACTTGGTATAGAAGACATTACAATCACGTTTTTTGCCTTTGAGTTAGATAGAGGATTCATGAATGTCCTTGATTTAGATAAGTGGGACACAAACACAATCACAACTCTCCACAATATGTTCTATTATCATCACCCTATTATGGTCAATATCTCCACTTAATACATGATACCCTGACTACCATTTAGATTTTACAATGTGTGGTTTAGTAATGTAAATTTCACAAATGTCATAAAAAACTAATGGTCTTCCATGTCACACACCAATGATGCCTTTTTTATACTGTTAAATTTAAATATATCAATCAACTCTAAAAAGTAGTTGTACTGTCTAAGCCAATCAAATTAACAATTACATCATTCTTCTTGAGGAATAAATTAATTCCCATCAAGACAATAATATTAGTTCTAACCTCCCCACTGATCCAACTCAAGAAATAAACTTTGTGGTTCAACTTAACTATTCTCTCACATTTAATGAAAATTTGTGGAAACCCTTTTTTAAAGTTAAATGATTATCAGATGATAACATAAATATTAAGATATATAACTATTATCAATGAATTAATATTTAATGAAGCTTGTTAACCTTTCAAAATGATTGGGAAAAGCTTCTTGACAAAGAAGATGACATTTCTCACCACTTAGCCTCCTGCTATGAATCCCTCTTCAATTGTCCTGATATAAATAAATATATCCTTCCTGATGTTATCCTGATTTTGAGAACTGAAGAATATGACACATTCCTTCTTGCTAAACAATTGGAGCATTAAATCAAAAGAATCATCATTCGATTGAATTCCGACAGTGCTCTGAGTCCTGATGGATTCAACAATTGTTTCATTAAACATTATTAGGATGTGATTCATGTTGATGTTTGTAATCTTTTCAAATCTGTTTTTTACAAATGTTTGATTCCTCATACTCTTAATTCTCATTTTCTCACCCTTATCCTAAAATCAAAAAATGCTTCTGATATTCACCTATTTAGTCTCATTACTATCATTAACACTCATTATAAAATCATTACCAAAATTATTTCAAATATATTTTAGAATATCACGGACAAAATTGTATCATTAAATAAATTTGTTATTTTCAGGTGTAGTTCCATTCATGATTACATATATCTTACCATTGAGTGTGTCAATAACTTGTTCAACATGAACAAATGAGGAAATATTTCTATCAAACATGACATTAGAAATGATTTGGACAGATGGAGTGGAACATTATCATCAGGGTTCTTTAAGGGTTTGGATTTCGTCTCTAATTTATCAATGCAAACAAAACTCTTTTCAATTATACATTTATCTCCATTTTGGTCAATGGATCACCCAAGAGAGATTTTAAATGCTCCAATGGTGTCAGAAAAGGTTAACCCCTTTTTGTTGTTCTTTTCTCTATATCAGAAGACTATCTTGGTCATCTGATCACCCGTTTGGTGAGCGTGAATAAGATGAATCCCATCCATGTTTCTAGTAATGTGAACACTCCCACCCACATTTATTATGATTATGTTATCATCCATTTCCGTCAAGTTGATAAAAGACACATTCTTAATCTCAAAAAATTCTCTCCCATTATAATGCTATTTCTAGTCAAACAATTAGTTAGAACAAATAATGCATCTTCTTTGGGAAAAATTTTCCTTTATATAGATAATTTAACAACATAAATGACCTTGGTCTGAAAAAAGGTACAATCCATTTCACATATCTAGGTTTTCCCTTTTTTTGGGGCTGATAAATATCATGCCATTTTTCTTCTATTGATGACCATGTTCTTAAAAATATCAGATATTGGACTGTTAAATCTCTTTCTAGGGAAGGTCATACATTCCATGTCAAATACACAATTGTCTCTAAGATGGTGTACTCCATGATAGTTTACACATGGCTTGTTGGTCCTATAAAAATTTTTTACACCACTTTAATGAATTTCTTCTTTGAATAGTAGAACTCTAGAAAGAATACTTCTGCCCGTCCACTTTTCAACATGTTTCCAACCTATTGAAAAATGTGTTATCAGTATAAAAAATCTAAAATACTTTAATGATGTCTTGCATGCTCGACTCACATGGAACATTTTTCACAATACTTCAGAAGCTATTAAATTCAATAAAAAAATATTTCTTGATAAACATAATATGGGAAAAATGAATTTCATGAGCGCCTGAATTTTTTCATCCATCAAATAATACTTCTCAAAAGTTATGAATAATTAAAGATTAACGGTATTGATAGATTCTACCATGAAACACTTGTTGGACGGCTGGACTGGCTCAACCTTAATTTCGATGATATCTACTGATCAAGAACCTAAGAACACCAACTACTCTATTAGGGAAATTCTAAACTCTTAACATGATCACCTCTCTAATACTATTCTAAAAATCATTCATAACTACTTCTTCACTAACAATAAGGAATTATTAATTTGGGATCCTTCTCTCAATGGGATTCATAATCATAAAAATTTCTACAATCATTATTTTTGTTAATATGATAGTGATTATAGTTAGATAAACATTTCAACAAGCCTTGGATTAAATATTCTTGATTCAATCTCATATGGTGTCTTTTTCACAAAAGAGTTCCCATAGAGTCTTGTCATTAATATTTTGGAATCCATCTCTTCTCTAAGTGAAAAATATGTAATAGACGAAGAGAAGATTCTAACCACATAATTATGTCACGTGTTACCGCTTTTTTACATTGGAACTATATTCATAATATTTTTTATTACTGTTTTTCGATTCCTGTCTCAGACAATACTCTAATAATGAAATGTGCAAAAATGGATGGCTCTATGGAAATAATGAATCTTTTCATAAATACGGGTTCTAAGCTCAATAAATTGATATGGTATGACAGGAATGCTGTTATTCATAATAATTACTCACCCAAACAAAATACAGTTCGAATGCGGGTCCTTATTGCCACACATGAAGCCTCTTCCAAGAAAAAGTGATTTTTTCACAACAATGTACATGAATTTGGAATTTTGTGACACCTTTGGATCAATGGCTATTTGAGCCATCTCATGCACAATATTGAATTTTTTTAGAGAGGTCCTCTTCCTGGATGGGTCAAAATTAATATTTATTGAACCTCCAACGTAAATATGGGTCCTGTGGGATTTGTTGATATCTACATAAACCACCTTGGTTAGACCCTTTGATGCTTCATGGGTAGTTATGGAATTACCACATCTCATAAAGTCGAGATGTTGATTTTAATACATACTATTACCTTCACTAAGCACTGTGGATGGAAAAACATCTGGATTTAATGTGACTCGATGAACATCTTGCATGTGATTTTTGATGGAATAACTCATATTTCTTGTCCAGTTACTACCTGTTGGATGGATTACACAAATTCTCTTAACTAACTCAATTATATCATCACACATGTTTATCATATAGAGAACATGGTTTCATATGAACATGACATCATGGGATTAAATAAATACATTATCTACATTGAAGTCATATTTTATAACCCTATGCCCTTAAATAATTTTATAATAATGATTTCTTATTTTAGACTCCTACAATCTCGCTTCATTATATAATAATTATTCATTGATATATAAAAAATTTTCTGATTTAAGTATTTGTGTCTTAGTTTTCAATTAAGGATTAATCAATCTAAACTCCAAATTGGGAGATATTCCACTTCCAAATTATTTTCTCATATACATAATCAAATTTACTAATTTTATGAAAATGATAAATTTGAAGATCTCATCTATAGGTGTTGAGGAATTTTAACACATAACATAAGACTACACACCATGTTACTCTTAGGTACATGTAGTGTACTTGTGTTCAATGATCCATGAATTAAATCCTAATTAATTCAAGGAGTGTAAATTTATTATATGAAGTACATTTAATTTTACAACATCTGTTGATTGGGATAGTGTAGTGCACAATCAGAAAGAGTACATTGTGTGTAATATTTTAGTTATTGATGTGTAATGTATCATTGTACTCAGACAACATTACATGTGATCATGTAAGTTAGAGACCACATGACATGTAGATATTTAGAAATAAAGATAAAATAGTAAAAAAGGTTATAATCAATAAGAGGTATTAGACTAAAACCAATGAACCATTATCATGAATTGAACGTAATCGTATTCGTCTAGATTTGTAGCATTCTAAATTTTTTTATATCTTTATAAAGGATGTGAAGTGTGCTTTTCGATATTTGATATGTTTAGGAAAAATTTTCTTTATAACAACCTCTAGTTTGGAAATTAAAAAATATTGATAATATGTTTATAAATATACCAAATAGCTTTATAGACCTAAAAACGCCCCTATATCTTGGTATTATATGTTACCTCAGTTTATGTTAAAAACCCACTGTTATGGTAGATATATATTAGAATATTTGAAAAATTATAATTAAAACATTATGATTGTATAGTTATTTTTTGATGAAATTATATTTTTTTAACCTAAAAATCATTAAAAGATTCCTTTGAATATATTATGAAATATGAGTCTGAAATGAATATTATGGGTGAGTAATCACATAATATAGTTCATCAAATTTCCAAAAAACCAGAAGAAAAATGTATATCTCAACAAATGTATATAAAATTCATTTTAAATGAATTCATGTATGAGATTAGTAAAAGTATTAGTACTCCCATTGGATCCCCTAGTACTTTAGATCATGATGATGCCGAGAAAGAAGTTGATGTAAAGATTATTAGAGGGATTATTGGATGTTTACATCACTCAATATATAGTCAACCATATTTACTTTTTTCAATATGTTTTTATTCTAGATATCAATCCAATCAATAATATTCTCATCTTAAATTTATACAATTATTTCTTAGTATCATAAGAGAACTGAAAATTTATGATAATTATATTCTTCTAAAAAATATTTTGAACAAAAAATTATTTCTGGTGATAATTTTGGTGGATGTAGAATTGATAGGAAAAGTACTTCTGGGACATGTAATTTCTTGGAGAAACATTACTTTCATGGTTATGTAAAAAAACACATTGTTGAACTTTCAACAATTGAAACAAAATATGTGGAAGTAGGATGTTGTTATGCTCAAGTGTTGTAGATTCAACACACACTCATTGACTATAAAATGTTTTTTACTAAAAAGAAAATTTTGTGTGATAAAACATGTTCCATTAAATTGTGTAAAAAACTAAACACATCACATACGTTCTATGTAAAGAGAAAATTTGACACCATTTCCTTTGAGATTCCAATTTTAAGGGAGTTATAATTTTATAATTCATCGGAACACAAAACCAATATTCTCATATTTTTACTAAACCCCTTAATTTTTATATATTTTAATATGCTAAACACAAGCTAGGCATGGTCAATATGAATTCATTATTTATATCTACTTATTATTATAAATAACCTTATATTAATGAAATAATATTTAAAGGGGGAATACATGATATTTGATGCTTCTAAATACATTTCTTTTCCTAAAACATTCAGTTTTTTAAAATATTTTTAAATTTTTTGGGTATCAAATTTACTTTTAAAAACTCTTCAAATCTAAAATGTTTATCAATTGTTAATTTTGGGTGAAAAATATTTCCAAAATATAATTATTTTAAAACACATTTTTTGTGTTATAATTTTTTATAAACTTTTACCAATCTAAAATTATTCCAAAATGATCAAAAAATATTTTGGTTTAAATATTATGATAAGAAATGTTTCTTTACAAAAATCAAGATTATTAGTATCCTCATACCAATGAAAAGTTTCTACAATAAAAGGTATTATAATTTTAGTTTTTACACTAATTAATTTAATTAGTGATAAATATTATTTCTTAATTTTTTTTGTTCTAATAAATTATTTTATTTTCAAAATTATATATTTTCAGATAGGATTTGTACTTATTAATATGAAACGTTATTTGAAAAAACATTAAGAGTTTAGAATTTTATTCAAATAATTTCTTTAATTAATTTTGGATCATCAAATTAAATAAGGAATTATAATCTAGGGCTTTTAAAATAATGGAATTTTATGTGTTGATGTCCTTCCCATATAACATTCAGAAAACCTCCCTCTCTCATCAGTACATAGATAACTTTCTCTTGCTCTTACCCCTACTTTAAGTGATATATCCCATGTTTTAGAATTTTTCTAATTACCAGTTCAGGTCATAGTACAATGGAAACATTCAATGTTTTTTCAAAGAGAGGAGTCAGTAGAGAAAGAATCATCAAGAAAAAATGGAAAAAGTATAATCCAATTATTAAATGTATAATTAGGTTTCAAGGCTGGGAGAATGTTTGGGTAGAAGAAAAAGATAAAAATTTTGATTTAGATTTTCCTAAAATGGAAAAAAAATTATGTTATAGTATGAGAAGGAATTAGAAGAAAAGTAATAGGAATGGGAAGAGCGGTATGAAATGGGAGAAGAATTATAAAACGAGGAAGAGGAATAGGAAGAGGTAGTAGATTTTGATAAAGAAGAATAAATAATGGTTGATTATGATTCAAATGAAAATAAAACACGTGGCTCATAATTATATTAAACTATACAACATTCCATATCAGACAAGGATGCACATTTGGAAGAATTAGGGGAAGATAATTCATCATTCAAAGAAGAAGAAAAGTTATCATCATAATATATGGAAGAAGATAAACAATTACCAATTAATATTCAGATAAATATGAATCTGATATAGAAGTGGACATTATTTTAATATCAAAAGAAGAAAATGATTCATAGAATGGCATGGATAAATATGATAAGGAACAACATCTAGGTTTAGAATCCCCCAAACCAAATTTTTCTAAGGATTTATGTGGTTCATAAAACTTAGAATGGAATGTTCCACATAATGTTTTTGACTATATTTTCCAATCCTTTAAAATGTAATGTTATTATATTCCTTGTACTACTAACATTGAAGTAAGGTGTAAATTGATAAAAAAAATATTCTAAATGAAAAATCAAAAGCACTGAATGTTTTGAATGAATATATTGTTCACAATAAGGTAGATTTCAAGTATTTCAAAGAAAATACAGAGTCCTAATATGGAACATAAAATTAGATAATTAATTGTTTAAACAAAGTTGAAATCATTCACAAAGATCATAATGACAACTTAATAGATGTTAATTAGCTTCTATAGAATTGGAAAAATCCATTGATAATTTTTAAACATATGTTTCTGATAGAGTGATGTTTATGTAAGTGTTCTTATATACCAATGAGGTTCGTATGTCATGACCGGTCCTCGGGGCCCATTTCGTGACATCCCCAAGCCCGCCTTCCATAGGCCAGGGTCTAGAGATTAGCACCAAAGGGATAAATCTAAATGGTGGGAAAGAATTTACTTTATGAAAGTAATCAAACACAATAGATTACGCAACAGGAAGTAATCACTATGCAAAACTGAATACAAAAGAGTGTGCTGAAAAGTAAATGGGCCAGTTTACAAACCCAACTAAACAACAATTACAAGTAAAGGGACAAAAGATGGATAGTAAAGAGAAGATCATGGATAGTCCTCTGGGGATTCCTAACTGAAGGGTAGGAATAGATGGACACCTTAGCACCCATGTCTGTTAGTCTCCACCATGTGCCGACTCGTCGCAAGGTCAGCCTCTGGGTACCATTCAGCCATGGTGCTCTTAGCCTCCGTCAGTGCTGTCCATCGTCTAAATTCAACATAATGAGGTGAGGGCATAGACAGTGTAGGGGTGAGTATAACGATACTTAGTAGGGACCTTGAGACCCATGACATCGGACAATATCAACTAACGATAAGAATAAGAAGAAAGATACAAAAACAAAGTGTCAACCAACTCTACTTAGGTATATGCCCATACATATAACTAAGATACTAGTCACAGTCCGTCTCCAACTCACAAGCCTAAGCATAAATCATTCCACATAGGAAGTATATTCAATCACCATGATGAAAATGGTTGAAATACATGACTCAACACACACAGTTATGCAACAATTTTAGAGAGATATAGATGATCAGATGTAGCCACTTAATCATCTAAGTTGTCAGACCCACACAGGAAATAGTCCAGCTAAGCTGTCTGACCCACAAAGTAAACAATCCAGCTATCTCGTCTAAGCTGTCAGACCCGCACAAGATACAGTCTAGATATCTCGTCTAAGTAGTCAGACCCACGGAAGATATAGTCAACCTATTCTAGAGTAATAGATATGATCAGATGTAGTCACTGATTAATCTAAGTTGTTGGAACCCAATAAAATATAAAACCAGCTACTCTGTCAGAACTATTGAACCCACATAGGATTCTGGTACAGTTGTCATCATCGTAGAACACATGAAAGATTCCACTATGGTAGTGGTCACTGTCGAACCGAAACAGGATTCCGGTATAGAAGTCGACGTAGTCGTAGCCAGCTCTAGGGTTACCACACACAACACACTCGATTCCGAAAGGATCTGCTTCTCGAGAAAATGGGCTGTACATATAATATCACAAAGTCAAGAGTTGATGTATCATGATGTTCTGACTCATTAAAATCAACCCAACGCGACAGAAGACGCGTCAATCGGATGCCCGGTCTGAGAGTTATTGGCCTTTTCGTTCGAGGGGCTTGGTTAGATTTACACTCGATCAAAACCCGACCATTTTACCAATTCGTACAAAACTCACATAGAGTATTGAAAATAGACCACCTCATCACATGGGTCTTATTGAAGTAGAAAACGCTTTGACCAGACTCGTGGTCTATATGTTATTCACATTTAACTAAAACAGGCCAGGCCCATCATTCCCAGTTGGCTGGTGGGTCGGCCCGACCCAGTTCAGCGGGTCCGACCAAGCTGGGGGTCGGCCCGGCCCTGTGTGGCGTGGCCCACCAGTAGACCCAGCCTAAGACGCAGGCCGGTTCGGCATGCCTGGCGGTGCAGAACGGCGTAGACCCTCCTTGGTACACGATCGAACGAAGCAGGCCATTTTTCTCCGGCGCTAGTGACCCACGGTTCCTCCGCACACGACATCAGTGGGTTCCACGACATCCTTCAGCCCGACCGGCAGGCAGCCGGCCGGTTCACTGCCGAAGCGGCCCGCCTAGCACGGTCCGTGTGTGGCGACCATCAGAGCTGCGGTCTCTTTCTTGGCCAGTAGTAGCTGGACGGTTCGTCCAGTAAACAGCCTGTGGATGCTGGCCTCACTTCCTCCAGGCGGCAACCGTGGGTGCCACGGTTCACCATCCCAGCCATCAATAGCCAGCCAGTTCATCATCCCGAGCCCCATGCGGATGTGGGCCATTGTTCTCCTCCATTCGGCCAGGTCTTGGCCGTAGCCTTCAGTCATCTTTTCCGAAATGAACATGAACCAACGGAGGGTCGTCGGGCCGTGTTCGTTTGTACTACGCCCTCCGTCTTAGGCCTTAACAAAGGGCCGAAGACAATCCAATGCATTCAAAAAGAATGAGATATATTTTTATTCACATAAATGAATACAAATCCAACTATCTCGATTCAAGGTATGTTGCACGTCAAAGATCCACGGAAGAGGGTGCCGTTGAAGTAGGGCATTACAGAAGATGAATGTCGATTTTGTTGACATCGAGGAGCATCCGAATAGGAATTGTCGTTGGAGAAGTTCTTCACATTGTTCGTCGGAGTTGTTCTTCGTGGAAGAACATTTTCATTCCAAATTCACAAAGCTTTCCAAAGGTAAAATATGTCCAACAAAACTCAAATAAAAATAACACAGTTATTAAAAGGATGGCTTAATGAATTCAAAGTGATTGGAATTCATTAAGTTAAATCCTATTAATTTAATAGATTGGTTGCCTCATTAAAAGGAAGGTAGGAGATGAAGAGACCCCAATTTAATTAAAGGTAGATTTTGCACATCAAGAGGGAAGCTCAAAAGTTAAATATGATTATGGGGGTGTTTCAAGAGGATTTGAAGGGTCTAAACTCATGTGGGCCCCTACCACTATTATATCCTACCATGGAAGGTTATGTGAGGTTTGTGTCCCACACCGACCATTCTTTGGAGGAAATAACCACAACATAAAAATAAAATTGTGTAACAAAAAAAATTTATTTAATTTATTATGAATCACCAAAGTATATCTTATACTCTCGACAAAACGGGACATTGGTAAAGTTCTCCTTAAGCGAATACCGATGTAGCGAGTTCATTGGTGTCTTCAGATTTTAATTCTTGAGCTCCAATTCAAAATATAGAAAAACGTGCACGTACGTTTAGTGGATTTAGCCGAACATAACTTCAAAAATTGATTCCAGGCACATCAGGCCTCAGAATCTGGCACTGTCAGAAACATGGGACTCGTAAAATTACAACAAAATTAAGAAAAAAAAATTCATGAAATTTACGGGCCTTTTTATTACCCCAATCTAAGGGATTTACATCCCCATAATTCTACAACACGGTCTAGGGAAACAAATGAGGGTACTGAGTATGCATCTGAGCCTCCAGCTCTCATGTGCTATCATGGAGGTTCCCGTGCTGCCAGTGAATTCATACTAGAGGAATCGATCGTCCACGTAGGACCCGCTCCTATCGATCCTCGATCTCTACTGGCACCTCCATGAATGTATACCCATCATTGACTTACAGCTCCCCATGGTCGATAATGTGGGACGGATCATCCACATATCTCTTCAGCTGACATACATGGAAGAGGTCATGCACCGGGTGAAACTAAGGTGGAAGGACCAGGCAATAAGCCACCTAATTTACTCTGGTGAGGACTTGGAACAGCCCGATAAAACGTGATGATAACATGTCAAATTGGCCAAATCTATGTACAACTCCTCGAAGTGAGACCCATAAGAAGTCGTGGTCTCCATCCATGAAACCCAGCTGTCTCCTTCTCCTATCATTATAGGACTTCTGTCTGCTCTGTGTTGTCTTCATCCTCTACTAGATGATCTGAACCTTCTCCATTGCAGCATTAACCTTTTCTAGTCTAATAAGTATTGACCCCCCTGGGTCAGTACACCACAATGGTGATATGCAAGGTCGACCGTAATGTCCCTCATAAGGGTCCATCCTGATAGTGGAGTTGTATCTATTGTTGTACGCAAAATCTACCAAAGGAATGTGATCCTCCCACCTAAGACCAAAGTCGAGGACACATTCCCAAAGAATTTCCTTGAGATTATGAATGGTCCTCTTAGTCTGACCATCCATCTGAGGATGGAAGGTGGTGCTCATGTGATTCTGCGTCCCAACAGCCATCTATAACCCCTGCCATAGCCGGGAAGTGAAACTAGCTTCTTGATCGAAGACGATAGTCAATGACACACCATGAAGCCGTACGATCTCCTGAATGTAGAGGGGTCAGAAGAACTCTACTGAGCCGTTCTCTCTTATCAGTAGGAAGTGGGCCGACATGGTGAGTCGGACTACGATCACCTAGATAGAGTTGTTTCCTTTTGATGTACATGGAATTCCTGTCAAGAAATCCCTGTATATCCCGTCCCACTTCAACTCTGGAACCACTAAGGGATATACCAAGCTTGCAGGTACATGGTGCTCTGCCTTCACCTACTGACATGTGTGGCAACGTGAGACCAAATATACTAGCACCTTCTTCATAACCATCCACCAGTGATATCATCTGAGGTCCTGATACATATTTGCAACCCATGGATGTACCGCTAGAGGGGAAGTGTGAAACACCACCAACACCTCATCCTGCAATGAAACTGGTACCATGGTACATTCCCTGACGATGATGACATGCTCCCCACCATCAGAAAATCCTTCAGTTGCATTCCCTGAGGATATCTAAGCATGTCACATCTCACAATCAACATCCCCACACTGTGCCTCTCTGACTCACTCAAAGAGTGAAGGAGTGACTATGAGATAATGTTGAATGGAAGCTCCATCTCTATCCAAAAAGGATATCTGGAATACTGCCAGCTGCTCAGTCTCCTCACCTAGCAGTTGAATGCCTGATCTCCTTCTAATATCATCAACTACATCGTTCCCCATCCAAGAAGTATTGGATATCTCGAAGTCGTAGTCCTAGAGGAACTCGATACATCGTCGTTGTCTCCGGTTCAGTTACATCGGTGATTTGACTTACCTGAGAATCCGGTGGTCAGAGTAGACTATAATATGATCGCCCATTAGATAGTTCTGCCATATCATCAAGGTGAATACCACTACTACTAACTCTTGGTCATGGGTAAGGTAGTTCTGCTCGTGCTAGCTCAATGTCCATGAACTATATGCTATCACTGATCTCTCCTGCATCAGTACACACCTGAGTCTAGTCACTAATGCATCACAGTAAACTACGTACCATATTCCCTCCTCCAGTATCCTGAAGATGGGCACACTGGTCAACCCTTACCTCTGCTCCTGAAAGATTTGTTGGTATCTCTCTGACCACACGAGAGGTTTCCCCTACTTCATCAAAGCTAAAAGTGGTTCTACATTTCTGGAAAAGTCTGGAACAAATCTCCGATAGTACCCAGCCAGTCCCATGAATCTCTACACCTCCTTCACACTTCGGAGAGCCTCCCAAGCAAGTACTGTCATTATCTTCACTGGGTCTACTACCAAAACAGCATCTAAGATGACATGTCCCACAAAATGAAACTCTCAAATCTAGAACATGCACTTCGAGAGCTAACCATAATATTGGTTCTCTCAGAGTGTATCCAGTACCAACTTCAAAAGGTAGGTGTTCTCCTCCTCATTAGTCGAGTAAATCATTATGTCTTCAATGAAGACTATGACAAAACAATCGAGGTAAGGGTGTAAGATCTTGTTCATGAGACTCGTGAACACTAATGGAGTGTTGGTTACATCGAAGGGCATAACCAAGAACTCGTAGTGGCCATACCGACACCTGAAGTTTGTCTTCTGCACATACACATCTCGATCTCTGAGCTGGTGATAGCCGGACATATGGTCTATCTTTGAGAACAATAATTCTCCTGTGACCTGATCCACTACAACAAGAAAACTCGGACTCCGCGCATCAATAGCTCCAAGGATGAGACTATCCAACTCACATGTGATCAGATTCCCCCACCTCTGCGTAAGTCCAACCTACGCTGTAAAGGAACCCATCTCACTGGTGAAGGTGAACCTGGTCACATCTATGTGGATACACATTACCTTTCACCTAATATAATCAATCTGAACAAGGACGGTAGATAATCAGTCCATACCCAAGATGTCGTCATAAGGCCCTGACTCCTCTACAAGAAGATCTCAACCGAAACAATCGACTCCTTGAGTAATCTCACACTACTATCACTAGTGCGTAATCATCGAGTCTATTCCCGTGGGAGTCTCTAGTTGTAAGGATCGAGCCAATTGGTCTGTCGGAATCTCCGAGCTCCGAACAAGGGCATCAACAATAAAAGAATGACACACACCTACGTCTATGAGAACTTCAGAATGGGTGGAGTAGATATAGATAGTACCTAGAATCATCTCAAGTGCACCGTGGACGTAGGCCTTGACTTCCTGGAGGTGAGACTGCCTCTGTCTTCCAGCTCACTATGGTCGGGGTGGACCTCCTGGTGGTGTTGGTAGTAGTGCCATGAATCTTCGTCCACCACTAGCTGCTCGGCCAACTCCTCTTCCAAGTTCTTCTGCTCCCGGCGGACCACCATGGTCAATCCTATAAATATTCATGTGAGGTCCCTCTA
Organism: Viscum album; assembly: GCA_963277665.1. Classification (NCBI taxonomy): domain Eukaryota; kingdom Viridiplantae; phylum Streptophyta; class Magnoliopsida; order Santalales; family Viscaceae; genus Viscum; species Viscum album. The sequence goes on along the minus strand of OY728139.1, from coordinate 992,624,040 downwards.
TTATCTTCTTCTCATCTGCATGGTGGGTAAGGCAGTCATGATTCATGTGGCCCTGCCTGCCATATTCATAGAACTACTTGCTCGTCTTATAGGTGACTCTGTCTCGTGTGCCCTGCATAACCGAACATGTATCCTGGGATCGGACACCTGATGGCTTGGTCCATATGAACCACTACGACATCGGTCTACAGCCGGCTGTAGAAGACTCTGCTATTTGTTACCCTATTGTGGGTCTTACTACTGGTGACTACTCTGCGAGAAAGATCTCCAATATAAGGGCTCGCTCCAGCACCCCCGCCTGCGTCAAAATGATGAGTTGAATAATAAATTCCATGATCTCATGCCAGAGTCCCTACTCAAAGGTCCAGGCCCCGAATAATGGGTACCACACCATATCTGGGGAGTATCATTGAGGTCGGTGATCTTCGCCGAGTACTGAGCTACTATAATGCTACCCTGCTGCAGATAAAGTAACTTCTTAATCGGCACCACCCAAAGAGTGGAATAATCAAACATCGAGAGGTAGAGACACTCAAAGTTCGTCCAGAGTAATGATGCCTCATCACGCACCTAGGGAATCTGGCTCCACCATATATCAGCTTCTGCATGCAAGAGACTCTAGGCAAGGATCACCATAAGGTCGGCTGGTGTCCCTACCAATATGAAAATTCTGATAATAACTTCCATCCAATCCTCAGCTGTATGTGGGTATCTCTCTCCTTGGACCCTGGGCAGCCTCTATCACTGGGACTCATACAACACACTAAGGTGGTGTGCACTCTCTGTTGTTGGGGAAGGTGGTATCGGTGGCCAAACAGTTAGTGGTAATGTTGGTTCTTCTGCAGTGATGGGTCCCTACACTATGGCCTCATTGTTTGGTGGGGTACCATCTTGTATGTAACCCGGACCCTTGGTGGCTGCGGTCGTAGGGGCCATCCAAAAAAACTTGTGCACCACTGTTAAACAGAGAACCTGGTGAGTTGACACAAAGTAATCACAAATAAAACATTTCAAAGAAAACACACAGCCAATCAGTTTTTTCATGCACTGAGTCGGAAATCAGAGGTCGGGGTCCTGGTTTTGTAGATACGTCATCCGCCACACCAACAGTAGACTCCCTAGAATGAAAACCACACTCAATACCCTTAACACTATTGTGTCACAGAAAAGAAAGATCAGAGTCCTGAGTTTTGTGGCAGAACTGGCTCCTCTGATAACAATTTTTCATGACCCATCCTTGGGGCCCGTGCTGTGACTACCCCAAGCCTGCCTTCCATAGGCCAGGGGCTGGCCACTAGCACCAAATCCATAAATCCCTATTCAGGGAATGAATTTATTTTATGAAAGTTAAAAAAACACTATAGAGTATGTAACATTAAGTAAACACTATGTAAAACTGAATAATAAAGAGTGTGCCAAAATGTAAATGGGCCTGTATTCAAACCCAACTGTATAATAAATACAAGTAAAGGGGAAAATAGCTCAATGTAAAGTGCCTCTCCTAGATCATTCTATGGGGATTCCTACCAGAAGGGTAGGCAGAGATGGCCACCTCAGCACCCAAGTCCATCAGTCTCCACCGTGTGAGAACTCGTTGCAAGGTCCACCTCCGGGTACTGTCAAGTCATGGCGCTCTCGGCCTCCGTCAGTGATGTCCATCATTTTCATCAAACAAAACGAGGTACGGTCATAGCCCCTGCAGGGGTGAGTACAACGATACTCAATATGGATCTTGAGACTTGTCAGGTCTCACAATACAAACTAATGATAAGGAAAAGAAGAAAGATACAACCACAAAGTATCATCCAACTCTATTTAGGTATATGCCATACATATACCTATGTTACCAGTCACAGTCCAACTCCAAATCACGAGCCCAAACACAACTCAATCTACACATAAATTATTGTCAATCACCATGAGGGAAATTTTTGAAAGACATGACTCATCTCACATAGGAATTCAACAATTGTAGAGAGATATAGATGATTAGATGTAACCACTGGATCATCTAAGCTGTCGGACCCAGACAGGATACAGTCCAACTAAGCTGTCGAACCCACGCATGATACAGACCAGCTATCTTGTCTAAGATGTCTGACCCACACATTATATAGCCCATCTATCTCTTATAAGCTATCGGACCCACACTGGATATAGTCCAGCTATTATAATGTAATTGAGATGATCATATGTAGTCTCTGAATTATTTAAGCTATTTGAACAACACAAGATACATGACCATCTACGCTATCAGAACTGTCGAACCCACATAGTATTTCAGTATAGTTTTTGTCATCGTCAAACCCACAGAGGATTCCAGTATGGTTGTTGTCACTGTCGAACCCACATTGGATTTCAGTACAAAAGTCAACGCAGTCGCAGCCAGCTCTTGGGTTCCCGCACACAGCACGCTCGATTCATGGATGATCCTGTCCTCAAGCAAAGGGTTCGATACATCAACTATCAAAAAGTTCTGTTTTGATGTATCTTGATGTTCTGTCTCATCAATAGAAACCCAACGTTGCAGATGGTGAGTCAACTGGATGCCCGGTTTGAGAGTTATTGGGTTTTCCGTTCCAGGGGCCCGGTTGGATTTACGCTCGATCCAAACCCATCCATTTCCGAAGTCAACCAAAACTCTCTTAGAGTATCTAAAAAGGACCGCCTCGTCACAAGGGTTCTAGTGTTGTAGACTCTGCATCGATCAGATGCGCGGCCTATAAGTTATTCATGTTTAATTGAAACGGGCCCGACCCGTCAAGCACAGTGGGTTGACAGGTCGGCCCGACCCAGTTTGGCGGAGCCGACCCATCTGGGGGGTCAGCCCAGCTAGGGGGTCGGCCCAGCCCGGTAGAGCATGGACCTCCAGGGGACCCGACCAGGCGGATGCGACCTGGTTAGGGGGTTGGTCCGACCCGGGGGGGGGTGCGGCCAACCCACGTACACTACCCGGGTTGTGGCTGGTTCGACTCGCCCAGTGTCCCCGAGTGGCGTTGCCCCTCCTTACTGCCTGACATACCAAAGCTGGCTAGTTTTCTCCGGTGTGAGCAGCCCGTAGTTTCAGGCCGCCGTACCTTCACACGCAGCACCAGCGGGTGCTGCGACATCCTTATGCACGCCTGGTAGGCTACCAGCCGGTTCACCGACGAAGCGGCCCGCCAAGCGCGGGCTGCGGTCTTCTGCATAGTGTGGCGCAAAGAGGTGGCGTGGTCTCTTGGCCAGCCAGCCGTAGCCAGAAGGTTCATCTAACATGCAGCCCACGGATGCGGGCAACACCTCATCTATGCGGCACCTGCCAGTGTCGTGGTTCCCCAACCTGTCTGGCTGTTCAGCCTGAGCGGCCCGCAGTTGCAGGTCACGGTTCTCCTACACGCGGCCGGTTCACGGTCGCCGCTTTCAGTCCTCATTGCCCCCATTCGTTGTTGCCAAAATAAAAACAATCTAATGCAGGGTCATTGGGCCATTTTTGTTTGGCTCACGCCTTCTACGTTAGGGGATAATAGAGGGTCGATGACAATCCAAAGCATTCAACAAGAACAAGATATAATTTTATTCACTTAAAATTATACAAATCCCCCTACCTCGATTCAAGGCACGTTGAACGTCGACAAGACATGGAAGCCGGTGTCACGGAAGTCAGGCGTCGTAGAAGACGGACGTCCATTTCGTTGATGTTAGGGTGCATCCAAAGAGGAATTGTCATTGGAGATGATCATTGCGTTCTTCGTCAGAGTTGTTCTTCTTGGATGAACACTTTCTTTCCAAATTCACAATGTTTTCCAAAGGTTAAAAATTTCCAACCAAATTCAAATTAAAATAACACTCCTATTAAAATGATATCATAATGAATTCAAAGTGATTTGCATTCATTATGTTACATCATATTAAATTAATAGATTGGTTGGATCATTAAAAGGATGGGAGGAGATAAAGAGGATCCAATTTAATTAAAGGGGGAGTAGGCACATCAAGAGGGAAGTTCACATGTTAAAGTGAATTAAGGGGGGTTTCAAGTGTATTTTAAGAGTCTAATCTCATGTGCGCCCCACCATTTGCTATATCCTCACAAGGGAGGTTTTGTGGGGTGTGGTCCCCACCTCCAACCTTCTTTTGGAAGAATTAACCACCACTTAAAAATAAAATTTGTTGTACCTCTCGTACCCCTCATGGTTTTATTTTCATGATCACAATCACTCTCTTATTTATCTAATATTATTTTAAGTGTTTTTGGATCATAGGCATGATTTCATATGGCCAAGGAATTGGGCCAAGAAGGCCAAGAAGGCAAAAAGCCAAAAATGGACTGAAATTCAGTCCACCGGCCAACCGGTGGCTTCACCACCGGCCAACCGATAGAGGCCTGGACAGAAGGCATCCCTCTATCCAGACCACCGGCCAACCGGTGTCTCAGCACCGGCCAGCCGGTGGAACCCAGACAGAAGGGGTAGCTACTGCCTCCTCACCGGCCAACCGGTGGCCTCAGCACCGGCCAGCCGGTGGCACCCAGCCAGAAAAGTGGTTGTTACTGCCTCAGCACCGGCCAACCGGTGGCCTCCTCACTGGCCAACCGGTGGCACCTGGGCAGAACAAGTCTCCCTTTTCCAAAGCAGCGGCCAACCGGTGGCTCTGCACCGGTCAGCCGGTGGAGCCAGTCAAACTAGCCGTTGGGCTTTGACCAGACCTGTCCACTTGCCTCCCAACGGCTCCGAAGGCCTCTCCAACGGCTCCGAAGCCTCCCAAAGGCCATATGAGGGTTCCCCCTCTATAAATAAAGGACTAGGAAGCACCGGAACATTGTCGGAACAATTACAAAGCCACGGAAGCCCACGGGACACATTTTTGATCATTTGGCGAACCTCCGGCGGATTCCTCCAAGGAAGTCCAATTGCTCCAACTCAATTCCACATCCAAGGAGCACCACCATAGAAGCGTGGGAGCGCCCTTCATCAACTCCAATCAATCCCTTGGCGCCCAAGGCTTCTCCCACTACGGTTTTTCATTGTTTTATTTATTTTGAGCATCAATTTGGGTTTGTGCCTACAAACCCCTCTTTCTCTCATCTCCCTTTCATTTGGGTTTTCACACCACCTTCAAGGTGTGAAGAGGTTAGTCAAGCCTTCCCTTTTAAAAGTCTTGAATCATAGGTGAGCTAGCCTTCACCTGTAAGAAGGCTAGTAGGTTCTTGCTCAACCATTGAAAGCAAGTGGGTTCTTGCATAACCATCAAAAGCAAGCTGTAATAGGTTCTAGACTAACCTGTAAAGTCTAGTGGGTTTCTTGCTAAAACTATTAAAAAGCAAGCGGTAGTAAATCTCTCAACGGTTGAGTTGGGAGTGGAGACGTAGGCTTGGGTTTAAGCCGAACTCCGTTATCAATTGCGTGTCTTGCCTTATTTATTTCCGCTGCACTTTTAACTTTGATTTTAAATTGTTAATTAATTTTTAAAAGGCAATTCACCCCCCCCCCCCTCTTGCCATCACTCCTTTCTTTCTCCGCCCAACAATTGGTATCAGAGGCAAAATTTGGGTAATACCTTAACCGGTTTCAAATTCAAGATCCATTGTGATGGCATCAACCTCTTTCGCCACCGAAGGCTATTCTTTGGGTCGTGCTCCATTCTTTGATGGAACCGACTACAATTTTTGGAAAACTCGCATGATTACATTTCTTAAAAGTATTGGCTATCCTATATATAGAATTGTTATGCAAGGCTTTTCTTTATCTAACAAGGATGAGTCCAAATGGACCCCCGAAGACATTGCAAATTTTGAGCTTGATGGAAAAGCCATGAATGCTCTTCATTGTGGGCTAGACCGTAATGAATTTAATCGTATTTCTACTTTCTCATCTTCTTATGACATTTGGAAACTTTTAGAAGTAACCCATGTGGGCACTAAAGGCCATTACAAGGCCGATTTTCCACTCAACAAGAAAAAGGCCAAGCAAAATGAAAAGAAGAAGGCATTCAAGGCCACTTGGAGTGATAGCTCCACATCCTCCTCCTCCTCAAGCGATAACGGTAACAAATGCCTAATGGAATTTCATGAGGTAACCTCTTCCGACTCCTCTTCCTCTAGTTCTTCCAATTCATTAAATCATTTATCTTATGAGGATCTCCAACATGCTCGAGATCAATTGGAGGAAGGTTTTCACGAACTTTCTTCCAAATTTGTTGCTTTGAAAAAGAATTTCAATAAACTCTCTTCTGAAAAGGAACAACTTCTCAAAGAGAAAGAGGAGTTGTCCCTCAAAATCCAAAACCTTCCCGCTGTTGATTCCATGGAATCAACAATCAAGGATCTAAGGGAATCCCTAGCCAAGTTCACCCAAGGGGAACAAAATTTGACCAAACTCCTAGGTTCCCAACGCATATCTAGAACCACCGAAGGGCTTGGCTATTCCAAGCAAGTCTCCTCTTCCCATGCTCCAACTTTTATTGTAAGGGGGAGCTCTCAATTTAAATTTTTCAATTATTGCAAAAAACCCGGGCACTTGATTTATGAATGTGATTGCAAAAATGCCCGGTATGGTAGGCCCAAAACTTTTTTCTTCAACGATGATTTTTTTAGGAGAAGACCCACCGCTAGGAAAGTATGGATTGAAAAATCCCTTTTAGCGAGTCTTACGGGACCAAAATTTGTCTCGGTTTCAAAAACCACTCCCCGGTGATTTATTGTTTTTATTTAGGGGGAGCTAGGATCGTTTAAGTCTTTTTGCACTTTTCAATTCAAAACTTTCAATTCAAAATTCTCAATTCAAAATTTTCAATTCAAAATTTTTCAATTCAAAACTTTCAATTAAATTCAAAACTTTCAATTCAAATTTCAATGATTTCAATTGGTTTAAATCACTATCTTGTTTTTTTTCAACTCATTTCCCTCAATCAAGTTTTATGCCCCATGCTATTTTGATAATCACAAAGGGGGAGAAATTCCTGGTTGATTGGGGGAAAAATCTTTTAAAAGCATGCCTTTCATTTCATTTTTACGTTGTTTGTTTTGGTGATTGTGATCATCAAAATAGGGGGAGATTTTTGTACCTCTCGTACCCCTCTTGGTTTTATTTTCATGATCACAATCACTCTCTTATTGATATAATATTATTTTAAGTGTTTTTGGATCATAGGCATGATTTCATATGGCCAAGGAATTGGGCCAAGAAGGCCAAGAAGGCAAAAAGCCAAAAATGGACTGAAATTCAGTCCACTGGCCAACCGGTGGCTTCACCACCGGCCAACCGATAGAGGCCTGGACAGAAGGCATCCCTCTGTCCAGACCACCGGCCAACCGGTGTCTCAGCACCGGCCAGCCGGTGGAACCCAGACAGAAGGGGTAGCTACTGCCTCCTCACCGGCCAACCGGTGGCCTCAGCACCGGCCAGCCGGTGGCACCCAGCCAGAACAGTGGTTGCTACTGCCTCAGCACCGGCCAACCGGTGGCCTCCTCACCGGCCAGCCGGTGGCGCCTGGGCAGAACAAGTCTCCCTTTTCCAAAGCAGCGGCCAACCGGTGGCTCTGCACCGGTCAGCCGGTGGAGCCAGTCAAACTAGCCGTTGGGCTTTGACCAGACCTGTCCACTTGCCTCCCAACGACTCTGAAGGCCTCTCCAACGGCTCCGAAGCCTCCCAAAGGCCATATGAGGGTTCCCCCTCTATAAATAAAGGACTAGGAAGCCCCGGAACATTGTCGGAACAATTACCAAGCCACGGAAGCCCACGGGACACATTTTTTATCATTTGGCGAACCTCCGGTGGATTCCTCCAAGGAAGTCCAATTGCTCCAACTCAATTCCACATCCAAGGAGCACCACCATAGAAGCTTGGGAGCGCCCTTCATCAACTCCAATCAATCCCTCGGTGCCCAAGGCTTCTCCCACTATAGTTTTTCATTGTTTTATTTATTTTGAGCATCAATTTGGGTTTGTGCCTACAAACCCCTCTTTCTCTCATCTCCCTTTCATTTGGGTTTTCACACCACCTTCAAGGTGTGAAGAGGTTAGTCAAGCCTTCCCTTTTAAAAGGCTTGAATCATAGGTGAGCTAGCCTTCACCTGTAAGAAGGCTAGTGGGTTCTTGCTCAACCATTGAAAGCAAGTGGGTTCTTGCATAACCATCAAAAGCAAGCTGTAATAGGTTCTAGACTAACCTGTAAAGTCTAGTGGGTTTCTTGCTAAAACCATTAAAAATCAAGCGGTAGTAAATCTCTCAACGGTTGAGTTGGGAGCGGAGACGTAGGCTTGGGTTTAAGCCGAACTCCGTTATCAATTGCGTGTCTTGCCTTATTTATTTCCGCTGCACTTTTAACTTTGATTTTAAATTGTTAATTAATTTTTAAAAGGCAATTCACCCCCCCTCTTGCCATCACTCCTTTCTTTCTCCGCCCAACAAAATTTTCAAACAAAACAATTATATTTAATTTTTTATAAATCCCCAAATTATAACTTCTACTCTCGACCAAACACAACTGCGATAAAGGCCACCTTATGCGAATGCCGACATTGAAAGTTCATCCTTATCCTCAGATTTCAATTCCGAGCACCGGTTCAAAAGATAAAAAACCCACATGTATGTTTACTGAATGTACCCAAAAAAAACATCAGAAATTGATTCTGGGCTCACTGGGCCTCAGAATCAGGTGTTGTCAGAAACTGCAGACATGTAAAATTCCAAAGAAATTATAAAAAAAATTCCTTTAAATTTACGGGTCTTTTCATCATAATAAAATGTTAAATGTTTTGAAAGAAATGCATCAAATATTAGAGGTAGAAAACAATAGACTTAGAATGTATTATGATGAGCTTTTCCTTGTGAAGGATGAAAATAAAAAAGATATATGAGGAATTTGAAGTACAAAAGTCATAAATTTAGAATCAAACTTTAATGTAGTTCTATATTGTGAATCTTAAATAATAGACTTTTGATTCATAGAAGATTGATAATTCATTTAATAAAATTAAGGTCATTGTGAAAATGATTATGAGTAATGAATTAACTTTTTTATTCGAACTCTTGATGTATATATTGAAAAGTATTTTTAAATTAATGTGAAATATGAATTAATTATTCATTAAAAATCATTATTCATAAATATATTTCATTTACATTTCGATTTATATTCATTTATTTATTTCATGTAGGATAATATATTATACATAAAATTGATTCTTATATTACCTACTTCTTTCATTTCAAGAGATATCCCTTCCCTAATCATTTTTTTAAATAATAAGGTATATAAATTAATAAAGAGGGATAAATTTATTAATCAAGAGAACATTATAAAGGTTCAATCCTTTGAGATATTATCCAATGGATGAGAAATTATCTTTAGGGGTCTATATTAACACTTTCAATTTGATTATAATGGTGATATAAACTCATGTGGAGTTAAGATATGATGTATATCTTCAAGGATCTTAATAGTTTAATGGGTTGTATGTTTTTTTAAATGATAATATTTTTCTCACATTATGTGTTTTGTTTTGTTATTTTAGAAATGGGGGTTGATTATTGGGTGATTAGTATTTCTTTATAAATAAATGTTTCATTGGATTGAAATAAAAAGAAATTCATTAAAAAAATAATTTAGTAAATTTATATTTCAATTGATTATAATTATGTTTTTGTAAAAAAATTACTTTCTACCAAATGTAGACATAATTCCAATTAAAATATATAAACATAATATATTTCACTATGATCAATCAGAATGATGGTTTATATGATACATTGGAATTAATAGTGGTTTGATCTGTGGTTAGATTTAGGACTCAATGAAAAACTCAAGACCATCAAAATGATCATGGTACACTTTCATCAGACTGACCCTAATTCAGTTTATCAGATTTAAAATCAATACAGTATTCCATCAGACATTATAAATTTTATAATTGGTTTCATTAGAATTATATTTATCATAAAGAATTCAAAATGTAATATTAACGGTGGTAATTTAAATTATGATAGACTTTAAATTTAAAAACCATCGTTAGCTAACATGTTGATGATTCTGAACATTTTGATTTGTTATGCGTATTATATTTGAGATTGTTGCAACTAAATCTGGAATATGACCATTGGAAATTTTCCTATAAAATACAGGTAATTCTAATAGTTTAGAGGGGATTTAATTCAAAACTCATGTTTTCTAATGATTTATCTATATGAACACCTCATTCATTGTATTTGTAATTATTTATAGAGATAATGTTATACGGAAGAAATTTTAGGCTAATAATTCTTTAAAGACAATTTTCTTTTATAATCGAATGTCCAATAACGGTACTGATTGAGGGCTTCTATGGATATGAAGATAATGAATCTGATCCATCAGATCAAGTGTTTTTTTGGATAATAATAAACTCATTGATCATCATATCAAGGAGTTTCAAGATAAATAATGATTGAGTGGAATCTTATCATCGTGTCGATGGATTCCTTGGTAATGGAAGATAGTGATGATTCTAACCCACCAGACTGAGGGATTTACTTGTAACGAAGGAAATTCCTTACAGCTATTACTAAAAACTGTGGATATATTTTATCAATGAATTTGACTATCTTATCTCGAAAGGATAACGATAAACGTATTTTATAAACATTTAAGTTATTATTACTATTATAAGATTTTTGTCTTTGTTATTTATACAGGATATATATTTGGTTGTTCATGTGTATTAAAAGGTTATTTTATAAACTTATCGTTTCAACAAAATTATTAAATCATTATGTCTATGATACTTATAAACATTTATTTAATCAGACAGTCTCTGGATATGATTGTATTACACTAATCATGAGATGATCTATGAGTCTTGTCATTTTTACTTAAGAGGTTATGTATTTTGTTTTATTTTAATTTTTAATGTAAATTCCGCCCCTCCTATAGCCATCGAATAAATTTTCAAACCAATAATTTATATTTTTAAGATATCTCAAGAAAAGTAGTATTTCTGTATCAAATAAAAAAGTGATGGAATAATAAAAGAATCATATTGGACATTTACATTCAATTGGACGAAATAAAAAATTAAATAATTATAGATTTAAATAAATTTATCCTTAGGAATATATTAATTTCTCACATTCCTTTTGTTGGCATATACATTTAGATTCTATTATTGTTTCATTCACACAAAAATAAAAACAATTCTTGTTCTATTTTAATAATTAAGAGAACAATGTAAATTTTGATAAGTAATTAGAATAGTTATGTACAAACCAACACACACTCCTTGAGAAATTATTTTTTCATCCCTATAAAACCATCGAAACTTTATATAATTTTTTTTTCACTGTAGTTCACAACAATCACAAATTCACTCCTTTAATGTGATTTTTCAATTAGCTCCAAATACAAGGAATAACATAACTTTTGAACATACGAAGAAATTTTGGAATATAAAACATGTGTTAATGATTCATATAGATTTTAAATGAATAAAATATCATTTTCTTGATATTTCAAGTCAATCAGAGCTTATTTAGTCAATTTTAATCCCATCAAACAAGAATATTCCATTATTATAAAAATGTTAATATTGTAAAATCATAACATAATCTATACTAATCAAGTTGAGGACAATAATGATGATTGTTTTTTCTAAAAAATTAAAAATGTCAAAAAGAATTTTTATCCAACCATTCAATATCAATCTGAAGTCATTTGATAATTTTGACGCCCCTGATGGGAGATATGTCATTCTAATGAAACTATAAAATCTTACATAATATTTTCTATCATACATAGTTACAGAAGAAACTGATGGATGCAGAATTCATTCCATTAGAACAAAAATGATTTTGTGATTGTTCTTCAATGATATCCTATCAATTGATGTTTGTTCTCTAGGAATTATTCCTTTTATGTGGTTTTTCACTTAAATCTACATTCAGTGGGGTGCCACTTTTGATCAGACAATGCAATTCATGTATCTATTCGATGTTTAAATGAATAATATAGATTTGATTTTATTTATCGAATGTTTCTTATGAAGTCATGTTAATCAGATTTCATATGGTTTTTTTTTACCCCAAACCATATGATTTTACCATTATTAAAAAAAATTTAATAATGTAAAATTACAGTATATGTTAGGCAAATCAATCTAAGAATCAAATTGAATCATTGTTAATTCATCATGATTCAAAAAATTTCATGGAATATTCTCTTTTATTTTAACATCAATACAACATATTTTCTTATTTTTACCCCCCATGGGATAGATTTGTTTTTAAAAACATTTACAATGTTACACATTATTTTCCATCGTATTAGGGGACCCCCGAATATGATGGATACAACATTGATTCCTACGGAAAAAAAATTCACAGTGATAATTATCCAATAATTTCATGTCAATCCATGTGTCATTACGAGGAATTAAACCCTTTTATTTGATTTTACACTAAACTAAAAATTTGAGAGATAGACATAACCTTCAATAATACTATGAAATTCAGATTTCTGGTCATTGTACAAATTATAACTCTAGAATTTAAATGACATATTTTTCACTTTTCAAATATTTAATTTCAGTAAGATAACATGTGGTTGGTTTTTACCCATATAAAATTACCTTAATCCATACATATAAATATAGGAATTGAATTGACATGCAATTGATTCCAAAAAATCAAAATATATTTAATGAATGTTCTCAAATATTCCCACATCAATGTGATGTTGTTTTCTCATTTTTAAACAATGGATGGGATTGATTTCATTTATATATGACTATACATGTCACTATATTATATCTATAATAACTAGTGGAAGTAGAATTATATGGAAGTAACATTGACCCCTATAGATCATAAATGACTCCTTGATTTTTATCCCTCGATATCATGTCGAGACAAGTGTTATTTCTTGGTATGGACACACATTATTTGATATTTCAGATAATTAAGAATATGTGGGAAAACAACACTTTTGATCATACCATTCAATATGGATATCGGATTGATGTGTTGATGATTCCAATGGAATATAAATGACATAAATATCATTTTTCTATGATTTCATTTTAATCGGAGATCATTGATCTCTTATAATTTCATAGTAATCCAAGTGTGCTTCCTCAAGTTTTACTCTTAAATCGGTAATAAGTTATTTTTTAAAAATAAAATGCCTAAAAAAGAACCATATATTTCCCATATATTATAATATAATTGACATTTGTTTTGAAATTTAAATATAATAAAACACTGAATGGTTATTTTCTTATGTCTTCTAACTCTCAGAAATATATTTAGTTGGTTTTGAATCACAACTTGGTAAAAATTTATATTAATGAAAATGTAAATTTTATTTTCCAATTTTGTAAAAATAGGGAAAAATTGATTCATTCAATTTGGATGGGAATCTAAGATGATTAAATGAAACACACCTCATGGATCTAATGAATCTTATAGGATCATCAATTATAGATATGACTGTTGTGGTAGGGGCCTACAAAAAATAAAAATACAAAAAATAATTACAGTGAATGTAAAAAAAATATTGTATAAATGTGGATCATAGGATCTCTTACAAACTCACCCAGGAAGAAATGATCCTATAGTGCATTGACCTCAGTCAGCAGTAGTGTATTTACGTTTTCGGGAGCATGAATATTGCCTCTAAATTTTCAACCCATTATGTCATCCTAGTAATAACAGGTGCCTCATCCTTAGCACATGAAACCATAGAACATGAAATCTATGTTCCATATGTCATATTATATCCATTTTTATCACGATCAGTGATGGTATGAAATATTTCATCTCTTTACATAGAATGTTATCGATGGTCATATGGCTACTATGTTAGCATAACCAAAAATAAAACACGTGTAATATATATATATATATATATATTTGAATATATAGATATATATATGTATTATTAATTAATAGTAGTAATTTCTATAATAGAGTCATATCCCATGGATAATTTTCATCTCGTGTCATTATCCAGATCGATATTCTATCAGTCGGTGTACCCCACTCTTGTGTCTATAATATAATATGATATTACTCTAGAACACAAAACCACATTACCTAGATGTTCAAGAGACAGGAATGCCTGATCATTTCCAAGACTTATAAGACCAATATGTCACCATTTCACACCAATAATATGGGATAAAACATCTATAGACTCTATCTAGAATGTCTAGGGAACCAACATTTGTTTCCAAGTTCCCACGCTTCAATCAACCATTATAATATTTCTACATGTAAAAAATTTATTCATAGAAAAAAGAAGAAACTCATTTGGTAGAACTATTTATTTATTCCATATGTGAAACAATTTTATAAGGAATTTATGACTTTTAAGAATAGCTATGAAGCTAAAATGACTCTAATTCCGGAAAATGCCTCAATAGATGATCTAATGCATCCTGTGGGAATGAATCTCAGTCATTTGTAGTCAACTGAAATCTATGTGGGTCATCTATGACATAACACTACTGGGAAACATAAAATGGTGGACCCTCTCTCATGGGATGGTATTTCTCATAAAATGACAAAACAAGAGTCTTTTCATGATGAAATACCACAATTAGGGCCTCTCATTTGAGAGTTAGAACAAGTTGTGTCAAATAATATTGAAAAAAATTCATAAATAATTGGAAATATGTGTATACATATTTTTATCACTTAACTGAAAATATAATAAATCTTGTAATTTCATACATATCGCAACCCATAGAAGTAGATGCCTATCTAGATTAATGTAGTTTTGGATCTATATCTTCTAAAATGATTCTAGTTATAAAAATCATTATTAGTTGAACAAATATATAGTATATATCAATGAATGAGATAATAAATAAGAAAAAATAAAACTGTTTATAAAGTGTCAAATAATTAATAACAGTTTTAAACCCAAATACCATGAAAAACATCATATCATCCAATACACATGAAAATTGATCATTTCCCCTTCAACTATCTCTCTAAATTATTTAATATCTTCATCAAATTGATATTCAATGTGTTGATCTAGCAGTAGTTCAAAAAAAAATATTTTCATGTTCATCTCATTCAATTAAAAACACTCTTCTCCATTACATTTTAATAGAAACATTACAATTTATATTAGATAGCATGGTGGTGAAGAAATCATGATCTACTTGTGATGAAAAAATAACAAAATATGTTACTAACTCATCCATCTCTATATTACAAACTATTAATTGTCACCAATGTAATCTGAAATTGATTAACCTTAGTTCTATAGACTAGATCAACCCAATTACAAATTAATAATAAGTATTTCAACATGTGTACATATAAAACATCAATTATTTTTTTTAATTGACAATAATTATAACCAAAATTGATATATGAATAACCCGTGTCATAGTTTTGTGTTTCACTTTTGTCATTAATATATTTAATGTGAATCTAAAAGGCATTATATTCAAAATATTTGTAATGATGAGTTGTAATAGATGGGATGTCAGCTAGTTGGTAATATAATCTTATCGATGTAGGGTTATAAAGATTATAAATGTTATATACCTATATATTTCATGAAAATCATTAAGTAGTTATTCATAAAGAAATTATTACTATAGTTTAATCATAATGAAAATTCTTTTAAACATAAAAAAGCCTTAAATCAATCATGAAATGATGCATAATGCGACTGTTGAATATGTTAATCAATAGCACTAGGGAAATATTGTTTTATCTTATTAATTTTGTTTTCTATAAATTATAATTACCAATTTAAATTATCATGTTCTATAAATAGACATGACATGTAAAAGTTTAATAATAAAAGTGATAAGACACATACTACAAAAAATGTGCAACTAATTGATTATTAAACAAGGTGTATCGTTGAGATTTTACAACATTGATATTTTCCACATGAAATATAGTTCATTATATATCTATCATTTCCTGAATAAAAAAGGGATCATCAAATATTTTTCAACCAACCATAAGATATTCATCACAAAATTTAGTACACCCATCCATCAAATAAACATAGGCTATCGATTCCTCTGGATGAGATATTACAAATAATTTCTTTTAACGTATTAAAATTCAACAAAATATGATAAATCCAACTAATTTGCACAATATGAGTACAAATTATTTCAATTGTTATGTGTACCATCAAATGAAGCATAAATTTGAAAAATTGGAGTAGAAATAGTTTATTTAAAGGAAATTTATAAGTAAAAATATGATCCTGCAAAATTTTTAAATCACTTATTCATTGATTTGTACACTAAATTATTCTAAACATTAATAATCTCAATAAATGGTCGAACAACATAGGGAATTTGAAAATAAAAAATTATGATTGGAATCAACTGTTGATGTAGTATGTAATTGTCATGAATTTTCAACCATTTCTAGAAGAGTATCCAATAGTTACCAGGAGTATCTTTAAAATGGAATGAAATTTCATTTTTACTCATCAAATATTGTTTAAGAGGCATGTATTCCATGTTACACTCACCCAAATATAAATTAAATTGTTTCTATAGACATGTTTCATCTAATTAATTCCATGCATTGACATTGTCCTTTCATTTTCCACTAAAACACGAAATGGACCCCAAAATGTTATAACAAAAAATTTCAATCTCAAGGAAATCAAGATATATTTTTATTGTTTCAATTTTTAGTAAGGGAGATTAAAAAATATTTTTGTCCCTGTAAATATGATTTTTATTTCTACCTATACCATGAATATAGAGAAATGAAATAGGCAAAAAAATCCAAAATTTCATATACCATTGGAGTGTTTTATTTCTCAATATCTGGTAATATTTCAACATTTTTCATTATCTTTGGTGCAGGGTTGAATTCACCAAAACCATAAAATTTCAAAAAAAAAATTGAACATGTTTTGAGGGGGAAGAAAAAACATGTGGATCATATAAGTCCATTTTTAAAATGTTAAATCTATATTGATTTTATACATTCATTTCATCAAAGAAAATAAAATTTACTATTTACACTCAATTGAGATAAATTTTTAAAATTCTTGAAGACATTGATTGGAAATAAAAAATACCCCTACTGTATGAATATTTTACTCATTACAAAATAGTATGTTATCACACCATAACAAAAAAATAATTCATCTCATCAATCAATGGATAATTTACTTATCAATATTAGGCCTAGAATATCTAGTCCCATCAATAAGGGTTGAAGGTAATTAAAATTATAATGTCTTACAATGCCACGATGGATGATTATAAGGATCCATCACCATAGGACATGTTTTATGATTTTCACCAACCAAAACATGAATGAATTTTAAATTTCTGTTGAAAACCCCAATGATGCATTATGAATATCATTACAAAAGTCAGGGTTCCTCTGATTAACCACCATCCTTGCAATAGTGTCTACTAGTTGGCATAGCATATCACTATCCTTATTTAATTATACGTTCCATCTCATTATTTTAGAAACATTAGATGAAATAAATAATATTTTTAACCAAAAATATATTGAAAGTTGTTTTTATTTCCTTACTGAAATTAGTTACCATAGTTTCATAGTCTAACATTGATAATTATGATATCTCCTATTACCATTACACTTAGAAGATCCAAAAACTATTCAATTACCCATATCTGAATTTTCTTTTCTAAACACCACACAATTGAATTCACATTAATCTATGGTCTCATAAGAGAATCCTTTATTCTTTTCCAACATAAGAATATGGTAATATAGAAATGGAATCATTGCATTAGAAGGAATCTGTTTTTGCAATAACACCAACATCATTTGGAAAAATGTGTCGTACCACTAATTCAAAGACATATAGTTAAATAAATTCATTATAAAAGACAAAATTAAATATTTAGTACACTAAAAATATAATTTAGTAGGTGAATCATAATTAATTTCTTAAACAATCAATAATCATGATCTACACCATAGTGTTGATTGATCTTGCTAGTCTCAAAATTTCAGATGTCAATTCTTTATTGATCCAACACATATAACATTTCATTATGCATTTCATTAATTAGAATAGTCATCCCAACATCAACATCCATCATAATAGTTTCTATTGAATGAAAATAAATATATTATACCCTATAATTAGTCTAACACATACAAATTTTTAGAAACCCCGTCAACAATTCGTTCTCCCTTCTTGATTATCATGTTTTGTGAAACCAATTTTCACATTTTCTACATGGAAAACTAATATAGTCTCCTTGAAATCCTCTTGTTAAATATATAAACTAAATAATTCCATAAAAATATTTATTAGTTGATCTATTTGGAAAATCAAGATAACTATTATCCTTATATTTTTTCATGATTCTCCCCCCCACACACTAATTGAGTACCCCTCCTGGGTTGGAAATGGGATAAGGATGTTAGTGACTACCCAAGTCATACAACCAGTAGGGCCTACGATTGAAACTAGAACAAAGGGTATATCATAAATATATATGTGAGCCATTGCCATCATTGAGAAATATTAAAATGAGATTTGTAGGAAAGATACTCCAATCAACTCAAAATCATATATATAATAGAATCCCAAGTGTATACATGTAATTTCAAATAAAACTAAAATAGCTGGTGTGGAAACTAAATGTTCTAAAAAGGTAAACTCAATAGTGACCATGAAGCCAAAACATCTCCAACAAAACCAAAATCTAGTAATATGTAGATTTATCTTAAAATATCTCATAGTAAACTAAAAAATAATTTATATATATGTGGGGTGATCATAATACTAAATTCAGTAGGACCCTCTATAGAGAATCTAATGATTAAGATATATATATCATGATAAATCCCAATGAACAATAAGTTAAACTAACTCATCACCAAAATAGGAATACTATGTACGCGTAATAACCTTGAATATCTCTTAAAATTACTGTGATATAAGAGATATAGTATAATATTATAATAAAATAAACAAGGTAACCCCACATATTCATCAACATTGGCGTGCTACTATGACCCAACAACTCTTAACCAAACCCATCTCTCTCTAAAAGAAGATATCATGAATAAACCTAGGAAATGAATAATGACATACATCATATTTATCAGAACATTTCAACTTCTGATTACACATATTCATATTAAAAAAAATTAGTTTTTAGGAACAACCATATCCTGTATGGTGCGTCTCATACATCTAGTATTATACCCAAAGCCATCACATCACATACCCTGAGTATGGTACCTCCAGCCATCACATCCCATATAATTCATACTAATAATAATCATTTGGATACTATTTTCCATGATAGATGTTTATAAAATAACCACAATCCATTACATCATTCTAAACACTTATTCATGGATAGAAACCACCATGCATACCGATACAAAATACAATTAGGAGAAACCAACCTGACTAGAGGGGGTAGCCAGTCATATGTCCCTCTCCAACCTATTTGTTTGGGGAAACATGATCATGGGGTCAATTGTGTGTCATTGTACCTATAAACATTTCTGGGTAGTGAAAGAGTCACAAAACATGAAATATATACTGTATCATATGAAAAAACAACAGTCTTTAACCTAGTTTTTGGCTCAATTATAGCTATCGCCTCTCAGAAACCCCATTGCAACATCTAAGGACTTGATATCCTATATGAACACAGACAATTAAATGATGTAACGCCCCAACCCCAGTTACCCAGAGCCGGTGCATTATTAAGTAACATTTGCATGATCACAAAATATCAAGTCTCGAAAGACTGATTAGTTTATTAGCCTTGGAAACACTAGATACATTCTTAAGTCTTACATTACATCATAAAGTAAAAAAAACTACAACAACATCTTGTCTTCATATCCCCTCATAATATCCCTGCAGGTCATTCATAAAATACTTCTTCACATCCTGGAAAAATTAAAACATTGAAAGGGGTGAGTTCAGATGCTCAGTAAGGATAACAATATAGCGGAAGATTTCATAAGTAAACATAAACATTAAAGGCAATGTATAATTGAAACATTTATGGTTTATGATACGTTTAAACCCTTTAAAATGCTCAGTATGATTTTGTCATGGCCTTGTGCCAAGACACTAGTTTGTCTAATCAAACCTACCGATGCATCGAGGAGGTATAGCGGTCTCCACCCGTCACATAATAAGTCCAATGCATTCCTTATATGAAATGGTTTAAACATATCATAAAACATAACATAGTAATTTCACATAAATTATGCATAACATTTCCACATTCCAATCACGAGGTATCAATGCAACACATTGATATAATCAAAACATTTTCAAAACCATTTTCAAAACCAAAATAATAGAAATGTAAAACTTTGTATTTATTTTTCATTTTAAAAAATGTTATGGCTTGTAGAGGAAGCTGAAAGTCAAATAATGGTCACGGCAATGGAGAAGTCATTGTCGCCGCATACGTATGAAAAAAAAACATTCCCTTTTGGCGTTTAGTAAAACGCATCGTATAAAAAGATTCCTTTTGAAAAAACCTACAAGTCAAAGGGGTTTATACACAGTATAAAAGAAAGTTTTATATAGAATGAATTTTTCCTCAATGAAAAGAGATTGAGACGAAGTCCCTTACAATGATCATTTTTAAGTAAAATAGATCTATTATTTGTATTCACTCTAAGTATGCATAAAGAATGTAAAAATACAAGATAGGACATAATAATATCAAGACATAATTTGTAAGTAGGAGATTAACCCAAAGAATGGATATTGGGTTAAGAAGTTCCCTTACCTCATATCTGACTTGACTCGATCGTTCTTTATCCTCTTGAATAATGAAATAGAGTTAATTATACTTTATTAAGAACCTTTTTCATGTTAATTATTCATTTTTTAACACTTATTACCATGTTATGAACAATATGTAATTATTTACGTTAATAACGGTCATTTTGTCGATCTTTCGTACTTGAGTAAAAAATAAACTTCTTATAATTACATGTTTCTCATGTGGTAAAATATCCATTATATCCCGAATTATTTTCATGATGTAGATATCATATATATCATATATATCCAGTATATATATATATGCATTTATAATATTACATATCTTTTAGAGGTATGAAATGAAATGCACCGTTCATGGAGACGCTCAGCCGTACGTACGCATGAACGCTACTTTCATTTCTATTTCGTATTTAATAGAATGAAATCATAATGATATAAAGTTATATTATAATTACAGTATAATATCATATATAATATCATTTACATCATCCTTTACACATCCCACATATGGCGTTAACGAATCAAATAACTTTGAGAGGGCGGTAGTCTGCACTTCCTAACAAGAAATTATCGTGTTTACCCATTATGGAAACCATAATGGTATGCAATAAATGATAAATACAGAAGCATATGGAAAACATTAACATAATATATATCATATATAAATATAGTGACATCACAATGGCCACCATCAAAGGTGTTAGAATGATTTTGGACAATCATCGTTTCGTGAGGCAGAAATTCGCCATCCACGGAAACAGTATGTTCTTTAACCATTATATGTAGATGTGTGTGAGTGTAGCTCGAGTCATTTTTATAAAAACAACCTAGTATATTGAATATACTAGTGCTGTTACAAAATAATGGAATAAAAAGAGCTTAATGGGTTGGAGAAGAAAAATAGAACATAATAACATAAGAGAAGACTCTACCTTAAAATCGGGTAACTTCTTTTGATTTGAGCCCAAAGTCTTCCTTGGAAAGGATTCAGCCCAATGTGAGGCTTCTAGAAGTAAGATAGGGATGTGGAGAGAGGAAATGAGTGGGGTTTGGCCGATCCAAAATGCTTTGTTGGAGTGAATAAGATGGTAGTGTTGGGGGCCTTTTATAAGAGGAGGGGAGGGGCACTCTTGGAATGTCATGAAATGTAACATTATTATGAAATGATTTTAGGATTTTAAAGGTCCCACAATAATATATTTAGAGTATAAGGTGATAAGGATTCGAAATATACTCACCCAATAGGCTTTAGACAAGTGTATGTCTTAAATTTTACATTATGTTTTTATTTTATTTAAATCGTTAATTAATGAGGTAATCACTGCATATTCCTAGTGTCATAAATAAATTAACATATTTAATGACTAAAAAAATTATCATGCTGTAGTAAGTTTTTTTATATTTCTAATGAATATTTATATTAAAATATATGAGTTGTATAACCCCTTGTAAAAATTGTTTTAGTTAAACAATTCAAGCTTTTGACATTTTTATTTTAACATTAAATAAAAAGTTAATAATGTCATTTTCTCACCCAAGTGGCTCCATGGGGTCCCCATGTTGACCCATGGATTTTGATGGTCGGTCATGACACATCCAATAAGGGTAGGACATGTTTCATGGTGATTCCATATTATTATGACATTATTTTTACCTTAAATTACACTAATTACCTCTAATCGCGATTAAAAAAATTACTATTCACCAAAAAATTATTTTCATCCCATTGAACCACATTTTACTTACTAATGACAAACATGTATGTTGGATTTTATAAAAACTATTTGTAGAAGTGGTGAATTTTCATTTAAATAAGAAATCAGTTTTTAACTACCACTTATTTGTGTCACTATTCATCAAAAATTGATGTTTTTCAGAACAACACCAAAACATCACTCTAAGATATAATTGATATTCCAAATCCTAAAATGAGGTCTATTTTAAAAAATTCCTAATATATAACCTGCATTAATTAATTTTAGAATTAATTCCCGTTGTCAAAACAAATAGCGTGTTTTTACGAAATAATATCAATCAAATGATTGTCAATTGTTTTTGTCCAATTTCAAAGTGAAATTAATTCTAATGACCACCATTGGATAAAATGGTAAAATTATATTCTAATTATACTTTAAATCCACTCAAATTCATAATATATCACTATTAATTATTTTTATTAAAAAGGTTGTTTTTAATTAAAATTTAGTAATTTTCACAAAAATATAAAAGGTATCCAAAAGTGCCAAACATTCACCTTAGGCTAAATTAGATTCTTTGAATCTAAAAAGGAAGTCCATTTTGGGAGATAAGATTTATAAAATTTCAAAAATTAGGTATTACTATTCATAACATCTAGTTTGATTGGTTATGGTGTGTGTTAGAACTCGAAGTTGCGTATAACACACACTACTATATTATTCAACGAGAATCGTACTGTGGAAGCTTGTGGTGTTACAAAGGAGGTATTTTAAATTTAATAATTTATATTAACATTCCATTTCACATTATTTCATTCATTATCTTTTTATAAACATTATTTTATTTATATTTCATTCTCCATCCATGTGAAGTCCATGCACTCCATGAAAACTCCAACTACATCCATGGTTTCTCTGGAATAAAATTATCACTTTCATTACAGTGTTTAATAAAATCATGGTTCAAACGTTTATTAAACATTATATTCATTCTAGAATTATTGGTAAACTAGGAAAACAATTTATTCTCCCATTAATATATTTAACAAAATTCATCCATCTACCTCATGCTGCGGGGAAAAGAATGTAGTTAAAAAAAGAAACCCAATAATCTATCGATTAAATTGATCCATTAACAAGAATGAAAATCATCATTCAACATAAAATAAATAAACACCTAACTTCAACCAGTTACATCAACTCTTGTTTCAAACCCCAACACCCTCATGCATATAAGTAAGCATTACACTGTCATGGGCGTCAACTACTACCACAAACTTCGGCCTCCCCACCCATATCTCATTAGCAATCTGATTATCATTTTTCATCACTTAAAAAATCACATAGAAGGTAAAATGTAACAAACATAGTTATGAAGGGAACATGGGCCTAAAAACAAGGCATCCAGCCTTTACGTGCAAATTGTATCTAACATTTCTAACATATGTTATTAATCCTTCACCTGAACATGGGTAATAGTGGCACCAAACATTTATCATTATTAAAAAATCAGTTCTTATTCCATATTGAATTAATCAATACAATTATCATAGTGTATATTTATGGGAAACCAAATGAATCATCTATAATAAGTGTTATGGGGTAACGACATAATAGAACTCCCAAAAAAAGATTAACTATATAGACCATAAAATAAAAAATATGATTTAATTGAATATATAAAATTGAAAAAAGGATTTTATTACATTGAAAACAACCCCAAATAGAGTGAAGATGGTTTAATAATGATTTGTTTTGATTAATATGAAATTAGAATTGAAAAAAAAAATCAATGATTTAAATGTTTCAATCCTTTAGGGATATACTGCACAGAAATAAAACCTCCCATACATGAAAATTTATTAGATTCTAATAACAAAAACAAATTACAGTATTTAGAGTCAAACAATGTATGCAACTGAAATTCCTATAACACATTAGATATAAACTTCGTACTGGAAGAAGAAATACAGAAAGAATCTGGTTTAAGAAAATCATAAAACACAAAACAAAAAATTGGGTATATAGATCAAATCCATAAACAAGAACATCAATCTCGATGATTCATTGCATTTCTTTGTAGGATGACAATTCATGGTTTCTGGATTTGAGTAAGGGTAACACATATTCAACTATGAAGAACCCTAAGAGGCTTCTCCTTGATCTGCAGATCAAGAATGTGCAGGGGGGTTGGTGGGCCTCTTGATGAGTATGATGTTATATAAAATATAACCACCACCCGAAAGTTTGAATCTGAGGAAGATGATTGGAAACACCATGGATGAGAAAAATTACACCCAACCACCAACATCAAAAGGACCTCAATTTAAGGTCAATGGATCTCTACATTCAAGATTAAATTGACTGCATAAGAATATTATAGTTATATTTGTTTTGAATGTCAAATTTTGGGGCCGCAGGGTGATGAAACCCCCTACTAAAACCTTAACCGTCTAACTACAAAACCAATGGGAGGCTGCAATGAATTCAATGCATAATTTCACACCCAAAGACACATGTAATAGCCCAAATAAATGGATGTCTATGATAGATTAGGTAGTACCATCCATTAGTGACTATAATTGAAGAAAATATCTATACCATAGATAGCAATGCTGGAATCTCTAATTATGCATGCCAAACAATTGAATATGGCACGTAAATTAGATAAAGCGATAAAATGAATCAATATTCAATAAGACATTAAAATGTGAAAATATTTAATAATAATTTTCATGTAATTAAAATAACATAAATTGAAGAACAATTTAAATTAGTTAATTTCAATTTTCAATATGAAAATAAATAATAACCAAACTAACAAATCTCCACTAATTTCAATTGAAAATTGGTGATGTTTTTCCACCTACATATAATCTAAGTGGAACCACGATAATAATATTTAAGTAATGTAAGTAGTTGTGAAAAGTTTCTACCGTAGTAAAACTATTTGAAAAGATTTCATCATTAGGTATGTGAGTGGAACCCAGATATCCTCCTTCAAAAACATGTCTATTAATATAATGACTAATATCAATCTTATTAGGACTACCATGGAATAATAAATTTATAAAAACATAAAATGGTATATTGAGAATCACATTGTAAATTAATAATATATTTACTTATACTATATTATGAAATCAAACCCTTAACCTATATGGCTTATTTGAGTTCTTATATCAGTGAAATGTCCTCAGATGTGGTGGTTCATTTGGTCACCATTGATTGTATATTCCACTTCCATGATACAGGTCATCCACATTCCGGGATGACATAAACATTTTTTGTTTACCTAGTATCAAGATTTAAAGTATAGTAAGAAGTCATATAACCAGTCACTAATTAAAATGAATTAACATTCATCCATAGAAAAATTAAAGAGATGCAGTAGAGAAAATTTAACTCAACAACCATTCAAGGACATTGTAAATTTTCTATCCATGATTTTCCATAAACCAACTCAATTTAACGATATAAAAAGTAACATATGGTCGGGTAAAAAACATAGCATAAATAATACATCCCACTAAATTAGAAAATGAATTTATATGCATTTATTAAATATCAAAATATGTTGTAGGTTGCTGAGATAAGGCTAATTTAAAATTTTGAGCTAAATAAAAATTAATAGTAATTAAATCATTAAATAAATACCACTTGACCACTCTAAGGATATAGGATCATTGATATACATAATGAATCTTATGTTTCTTATCCATAATAATTTATATGCTGATAATTTTCTAAGGAGAACCAAGAAATTTCATTTCCAAAACTGAATTCATTTCTATATTAACATGGGTAATTAATTTTATATCACTATATATGAGTAACATGTCATCTATGCACATTAGTTAATATTGAATGCATTTTTTGATAGATTTAAATATATAAATGCATCAAAATTAATCTTATTAAAACAATTTTATAACTTAATTGAATAAAAAAATTATATAATTTCCTTAAATCTTATTTTAATCCATATAATGATTTATTATGAAAAAAACATGGTTATAGTTAAATTAATTATCAAAACTGGTAGGTTGCTTCATATATAATTTTTTAATTAAATCACCTTGCATGAAAATGGATTTATCATTTAGACGTCTTATATGAAAATATAAATAGGACGAAAAATATAATAATTCTTAATGATTAATTTTTTCCAACATTAGAAAACATTTCAGAGTAATCAATTCCTTTTCATTGAAAGAAGAATTTTGCTACATTTCTATCATCAATATAATTTTCATTCCATCAAAATTGTCTTCTTTTGTCTTATAAATAAATTTACAACCAATAACCTTAAAATTGGAAGTATTATTGACTATAGACCAAGTATTATTCATTATAATGGATTTCATCTCCTCTACCATAGATGAAATCCAATGCTCAGAGTTTCTATTATTGAATTATTAAAATCAGATTTGGGGATCCTATCCACCAAGACATGATTCCTAAGTTAAGGAAAAGTAAACCCTATTAGCATGGATGTACCTATGCGGAGGTCCAATGACACTTCTCATTCAATAATATTTCTGGAGATAACTCCTATGGTCACTAGGGACTCCATCATCAAGAGTATCATTAGAATCAGGACAAGATTATGGATTTGGATAAGAAAAGGGAACTAGGGTGGTAGATGGAGTCACAATAAGAGATTCACTAAAACATGGAGGATCAACCTCTTTATTCCACTTCTAAAAAGGTTCATCACTATCATTAATGGGAGGATGGACTCTAGTATGAAAATAATCATGAAATACCATATCCTGGATAACAATTCAATTTCAAAATCAAGGTTTATCTTTGAAAATCGTATACCCCTTAACCCACTTAATATACCCTATGAAGGTGCACATGATTACTCTAGGATCATATTAATCATCCTTATCATGAGCGTATGCAACACATCAAAAAACCTAAAATGTTTATAGGATGTGGAGTTAATTATCCACTATTCAATATGAGAATTAATTTTTTTTCAAATGAGAGATAACTATTTATTATTTATACTACCATAGTGAAAGATTATACACAAAAATAATTTTGGAATTCCCATGCATAAAAGAATCCAAATAACCTTTTCTTGATTGGTTTTATTCATACACTCAGCTAAACCATTCTGCTATGGAGTATGAATCCTGATTCGGTGCTTTAAAAATCCATCACATTCATAAAAAATGATAAACTCAGTAGACAGGTCTTCAAAGACATTATTAGTATTCGATTCATTTAAATTATTCTTTGATTTATTTTGTGTCAAGTCATTCCATGTTTTTAACACCTAAAAAGAATAAATTTTTTTCTAAAAATATTATCCGATAAATTCCTTGAAAATTCTTCTATAATGGTAAAATAATATGTGCCTCCACCATAGGAGGTAGTCATAGAGGATCCCCACATATTTGAGTGAACATAGTAAATTGGGTTAAAAGATTTAGATATGGATCTATTAAAACTATCTCTTTTAGACTTTCCCCTGGAATTGTATTTATAAAAGTCTTTGATGATTAATGTAACACGAGTATGCATCCCAAGTTTCATCAATTTCTCTAGACCATTAGCACTCACATGTCTCGTATTCCAATGAAAATTCATAGTATTGTCATTGTTAGTGACATAAGTGTTTCCCAACTATATGATGTGCGTTTTTTCATCCGAAATATATAACTCATTCATTATGGGGCCTTTAAGAACAATAAGATCTCTCTTAGAGATTATAGGTCAAATTGAATCATATTTAATGATAAAAAATATTTGATATAATACGCATAATGAGATCAAATTATGGTGTATATTTAGAACCCATATCACATACTATATTGTTAAAAGACAATGGATTGATAGATCTAGAATATCAAAACATCTACCCATGAAACACCATCTTTTTTTGTTTCCAATAAAAAAACTCCTAAAAATACTTCATTCAAAAAAGAAAAGAACTCATATCCTTGATGATATGGAATGAACATCTTGAGTCTATGACACTCTAGGAATCAAGAGAATCCTAGGACACAAAAAACACCTCATCAATTTCATATCCTTTTTTGGGATAGGGAGAATTATAAGTAGACTCCTTAGATTGTTTTCCAGATTTCCTATTATTTTATTTTTGTCTAGTATGACTTGGCTTCACATAGTGGTAGTAGGTTAACTCAGTAGGCTTGGTTTTAAAACAACGTTCATGTGGTTGGTTATGACTTTGACTTATCTTCCTATGTTTATGAATATTGTTTCTTCAAAAATCTGAACAACCCCTCTCATTGATACCTTTAGCTTCAGTTTTAACCATATCCTTGCTACAAAAATCATCTGAATGTATGATGGACTTGACTTCATCAAATGTCAAAGAATATCTTCAATACATCATATCATTGATAAGATTCTCATATAAAGTCTAAAACTAAATTAAATGTATAATTTCTTTGTACTCATATTTAATATTAAATTTTTTTGTGAGGTCTAAAAACATTTTTATTAAACACATAATGTTGTTTCTAGATTATGTTTCCACGACATATAATGATGGTATATAATTGTGCTTCTTATATAGGTAACCTTTTAAAGAAGATTTCATAAACACTTTTTTAGGTATAGAATATATAACAGCTACAAAGGTCTCAGAAATGACTTGCAAATGAACATTAATTGATATAGACAAGGTTAATGAGCTACTGTCTTCCATCAAAACATTAGGAGGGAAATATTAATAGGTTCTCACTGTTTTTTCATTAGTTTATAAACTTACTTAGGAATTAATATGACCCTAAATGGAATCATTCACCCCTTTTTAGACTAACATGCCTAAAAATTTTAACCACCACACAATAAAATCATTACACCAATCAAAAATTTCTATTTAATATTTCATTGATTGAATTATTTATTTGGGTGGCTCTGATACCACTTTGTTGTGGGGGGTAATTGTTGAATAAAAACCTCACTGAAAATAATTCCACAGACCGTTGAATAAACAATATTCTTTAATTAAACATTAAAAATAAATAATGTAATTTGATTTCAATGAAAAGACACCCAAATATAGTGGTGATATATGAATAGTGAAACAACATCAGTTGTATAAGAAGAAGCATGAACAGAAAAAAAAATACAACACCATGATATATGTGATTCTCTATCTTTGTGATCTAATGCATTGAAATATCACCACGCTCATATGAAATTATATTACATGGTCAGAGAAAAAATGGATTAGATAGGGCTGAGTAAAAGGAGATAGCCATCTAAAATGGTGATAAGTGATAAAACAGAAACTACACACAAGAAGAACCAACACAGAGGGAATCAAGTTTATGAAAAAGATACAACCTCAAAAAATAATTTGGGTATCCAAATCAAATCATGATTCGAGAACACTTATCTCATTTATTTGTTCGATCATTCCATTGGATGATCATATCAGGTATCTTGATTCGTGTAATGGTCACATATTTTCAACCCGTAAGAACCCCGATAGGATACACTATGAGCTTCCCACCTGTGGCTTATAGGGGATCGGCGGGCCACCAAATGAGATCATTAATGAGGATAATACCACCACCATCTGGGAGATTGAAGCTAAGGAATATTATTCTCAATACTAGGTTAGATAAAAATCAGTCCAAAATAATGATAATAGGTATACAACTGGTATCCATGTTGGAATCCCAAATCGAGAAGACCTAACAATTGAGTGGGCCATGTAAATTCGCTCATGCTACATAAGGAATCAAATATCTAGAATATAATAAAATGAAACAATATTTAATAATAAATTTCATTTATTTTAAACAATTTAAATTGAAAAAAATTAATTGGGTTATTTTCAATTTTCTAAATATGAACAAAAAATACCCAAATTAATAACTAGATATTAAATTATTAAAACCTACACTAAAACCAAATCATCCACTATCAACATGCTTAAGGGAGATCAAAAATCAGTAATCATGCATTTTATTTTTATAAAAATGAACTATATCGTTATGTTATTTACATTATTACATTAACAAATGGAATAACACATTTAGTTAAAAAATAATACTTGCATCATTTTCATTACCCTCAAATTATGAGAAACATAAGATTTGTTAATCATGTATCCTCTTTAATTATTTATCCAACAATAAAACATCATATGATTTGTGTTATTTATCCAAATTCATCAATTTCATCATGATAATCAAAACATAACAACATTATATATAATTTTTAGTGTAGATACAACATTATATTGGAAAACAAGAAGTAAACTCTTATCATTGTGTAAAGAAACAACATGCGATAAATAAACATAAACTAATTCCATTTTAAATACAATTTAATATTTAATATTTTAATTTTAATTCCGTACATATGGATGAAAATATTTTCATTTTATGATTTTATGTTAATAAATAGGATTATAAATGAATCCCAAACCTCTAAGCATTGACGTTATTCACAAAATAAGGATTCAATGTCGTGGATCTCCAATAACCACTTTCCTTTGGAAACTAAAATATCTCAAGTATTTCATTCCATGATCCTAGAGATAAAGAAAAAAATTAAACTCAATTTAAATGATGGATTTCAACTACCATAATTAAGAATGATATAATGGGAGGAGAAGAGATCAAACGGAGAGAAACCACTAGAAAAGAGGAAGAGCCTACCTCATGTCACCACATATTGAACTCCTTAATTTAGTATTCATCACAATAAAAAGAGGGATTCAGAGCCTTCAAAATGAACCCTTAGGTGTATATGTTCCTTGAGGAAAGTGTGGGAGAAAACAATGTATAGTGTTATTGAGATTATTTATAGGAAAAATGATTTCTCATGTACCATGATGCAACCCATACCATCACACAGTATACCAATGATACAACTACATAGTAAGTGAAAATATATTTCATCCCATGGTAAATCCCATGTTTGGGAACCACATAAAGATCCACAGTTCATATTCTATTTATTCAAGTGGGACTGCATCCCTAAATAAAACTCACATTGCAGCCACCCTCGACTCGACAGTTCCCTCAAATACTACTAGGCAATAGCCACATCACACCATTATGTAATAATCAACACATGGAAAGGGAATACATTGTATCCAAAAACGATGAAAAAAAAGGACTAAAAAGGAAGTAGCACGGATTTTCCTCCTCCATGTCTCCCTACACTACAGTCAGGAGACCATACCAGATATTCCATGTTTATGACACAACCTAAGGATTCACACCACACCCTAGCCTCAAATTGTTGTGGCACCCACCTATTTTCATCATTTATCCATTAAACTCCTTTAATCCTCCTCTAGGTTCCTCCAAAAATAGATTCATATATTCTTTTTTATAGATATCATTGAACTACATTTGATGCTATTGTCATGAACTCATAGCCGGATCGATATGTCATCACATGATCTACATTGGGACACTTCTCTACCAAGTCATATAATGACCTATTGATGAAGGAATGTAACAGGGTGGAGTAGATTGATGTTCTATGGTTCAGTGAAATACCATCAAAGATTAACATCCTAGTATGTTAAGTGTGACATATTTTGTTGCCAAATGATGTGATCCCTATTAACTTTGGTGTTAATCTAGCAATGAAATGTATCTTTTGTAGGGAGAAATAAAATGAGAACACTAAGAATCTATTTTTTGATAGTGACTGGGAATAAATGGAGTGGTAGGTGTTTTGAAGTATCATGGGATGGTCTCTGTAAGAGGACTCAAGTGATGACTTCATTAGCTAGTGGTTTTAGGGTACTGAAAATAATGTTCCGGAATGAAAAAAATGTGACCTTAAATTTTCAGCTAGATATTGGTATATCTGGAGAGAACATAATGGTGTTCGTCACTAGGGATTTTCAGGAACTGCAATGATCCATGTGGAAAAGACTAGAAGTATTCTAATTAATCTATCCCAAATCTGATTGAGTTGTGTGACTGTCCCATATATTAGTTACCTTATCACAATCACATCAGTGCTTAGTGATTCCAATAGAAGTCTGGGTAGGTGGGTGCATTAGAATCATCATCTTGAGGGGATATAATGAACAGTGATGGCTCCAGCAATTCAGGTCAGATGATGGGTGTAAGGGTGATCTAAGATGTGAGAGGCTATTTCGATATGGCATTTTTGATCACTTTAGTTGTAGAAATTCACTTAAGAATGATCCAGATAATATTCCCACTATTTATAATCTGTGTAATCAGAATATTATCCATCTTGTAGTGGTTGAAATCAATTCAATTGGAATAAATAATGCATTTAGTGTATGTGGTTCTACATCATGGTCTATAGAGTATATTGTTCGAAGATGTAAAGAGCATATGAACAACCACATGGTTATCACTCATAAATGTATTGATGGAAATATTGTTGTAGACATCCACGATTATTATGAAACTCTATAAGAACAGCTTTCATTCTTCTCAAACACCGGGTTCATCCCCACAAATGCATTGAATCTGGTACGTGTGAAAACTCTTACCCTTCACTATTTTATAACCCCATGATTAATGTTCTTTATTTTATTTCTCTCATGTACCGTGAATAAGTTAATAAAAAAAATTCTTTGTATTTCAAAAAAATTCATATTAAATAAATATTTATAATATCATATCACATAAAAAATTTATATAGTTTTATAGTTAATTTTTTTTAAAATTTGTATTATATAGATCAATTTACAAGATAAATTTAGGATATCTGTTCTCAATAATTAATATCATAGATTCAAAAATGTATGAAAAATTACCAATATATTATAAATTCTGGAATAAATCCCCATATCATCTTATATTAATCAAAATTTCAATACCAATGATAAAAAAAATCTGATTATTAATCAATAAAATTATAGAAATATGAACTTGTTTTCACTATAAATAATAATTTTCTCATTTACATTCGATCTATCTTTCTACATATATTAATTTTTTCTTATATTTCTCATAGTATTTTTATCCAATTATTATATTGACTTATTTATCATATAGATACACTGATATAAAATTTCTCCATCTATCCTTCCTAATAATAATAATTTCAATAATATACCTAATAATTCTATTGTCCAATGAATCAAATTTTATTTCTATAAATTTAATATATACAATCCAATAAATAATAAAAAATAAATTAAATTTAGTGTCTACCACATGAACAAAAATTATTTTTACATAATATAATGTTGAATATTTTACTTATATTATAGTATAATAAAACCCCAATGTGAAACTAGGGAGAAAAATCATTTCAGTTAATTTTTTTAAACTCTACATGCATGCTAGTGTATTAAAATGTAGATTTTGATACACTCATATTCTATGAGTTCTTATTCACATTTACGGCATGTATATGTTTCTGCATTGATCATACGTGAAAACATTTATTAGAAAATTGAGAAAGAATAATAAGAATAGGCAGATTATATTTTTAATTATATCTTAATGCGCTAGATAATTAGACCGGGAAAATAGTTATTTAAATTTTTTTACTAAAGAATAATAATCTAATAAATTATTCAATGGTATTCTGATAGAAATATATTATTCATTTTGAGAAATCAAACATGGGAATTGGAATGCAAAATCATACTGAGTATCATTTATATGTCCTAGATGTTCTTACAAGCATCTATGTAAGAAAGTGAAGAATTTTTTTGTAAGATCGTATTACTAAATGATGATCAGGAATCACCATAACATGTCTTTTACAAAACATATATTACATAATTTGTTCATACATGAATCACATGCACTCTTGTATTGATCATAGTGTTATATGAGTGTAAGGGCATGGCCTACTCATTGAATTCTATAGAAATTTTTTTCTTGTGGATTCTGTGTTATCAGATTATTTCAAAACCATACCAAGGACTAACTACTTGTGTTCCATAGCCATCCATATAAATACTAATGTACATGTTATTGTTTGTTTGATATGTTTTCAGCCGAAACAAAAATCTATAACTAGAGGTGATGGTTGTTTCTTATGAATGGAGACCTAAACGAAATAGATATAACTTATCCACCCCTTCCCCCATTCAGTGATAATTAAATTCTAGTTTGGTGATATCAATAGGTTCCAACTACAAAAACCTAAGGAATTAACCATAATGAGATAGTAAGTTATTTAAACATGCTCTATAAAATAAGAATCTAATTCAATAATCTTAAGGATGAACAAAATTCATTATTCATAACTATTATTGTCATCCAAAATGATTCTAGGTTCAATTTCATTATCCAATTCCATTAACAAATCAAATAACAAGATTATTTTAACATGCATACATGCATCAATTTGATTAATATTAAATAATGAGAAAGAACGAATTTGTTAAGCATGCCACCTATTTGATTCTCTATCCATCTAGAAAAAACATTATCATGAGTATGTTCATTATCCAAACTCAAAAATTGAAACTTTATTAAACAAGAATAATAACATGCTATAGAATGAATACTAAAAAATTCCGACTATCTAGAAAAACCTGAGGCAATCACTTATCATCATGGAAAGAATCAAATTGAGATAACTAAAATTAAACCAATTCAATTCATTAGTCAATTTTAATATTTATTTGGTTAATTAAACTAACACACAAAGCGATAAAACGTAGGAAATTAATGGTTTCAAGTAAATAAATAGGATATTAAATGAATTCCATACCTTAAATCTTTGACATTATTTTCACGAGAATTTATCAATGTCATAGATGTATAATCAAATGTACTGTGAGGAATCTATGGTCCCCCAAAGTTGTTTTTCCATGAATGAATTTATAAATTACCAATAAAACCCAATATAAAAAATATATATCATCTCCAATAATATTGATAGAAGGAACATGAAGAAATAAGACGAAATCGTGATAAACCTCTAGAAAATAGGATGATAAATCTTGAGATTACAACATATTGAACTATGCATTTTGTGTTTGATGACTATGAAAAGAAGGCCTCCTATCCTTCTTAAAGTACCATTTGGTGACAAGGGTTCAAGACTAATGAGTGGGAGAAAATAAAGTCCATGGGCCTTTGGTGTATTTATTATTAGACATATTTTTAGAGGACCACAACGCAACCCCTATGACCATGTTGTACACCACATATTCCACTACAGAGTAAGAGGATACCATATAACAACCCCTTGTAAAACACACATATGGGATCCAAAACTGGATCCTTGGTTATGATACTATTATAAAGGGGGAATATGATATAGACTAAAACCCACACTACAGCTACCCATGATTTGGATGACTCCTCACAAACCACTATAGAGCAGCCACATTGCTTTATAATATAGTGCTTGACACTGGTGATGGGTCTACAACGGATACAACCATAATGATGTAGAAAGGCCAAAAAAGACAATATCCCTAGATTTCCTTTATTGTGTATCCATATGATCCCACTTCGATACAACATTGTTAAATCCTAGCTTACATCATTTCACATGGCTCCATTTCTCTACCTAGACTCAAATGGCAGTGACACCCACCATTTCCCCATTTAACCTCTAAACTCCATGAAACAATCTCTAGATTCCTCCAAAACACAAAACTAACAATGGGAAGGGCCCATTATGTTTTATCACTACCATTGTCTATGTATAAAAACCATTAAAAATTACAAAAATATTAATTGATTTTTTTGAATATTATAAGAAAAATTATATTTAAATAGTTACATAATACAAATTTATGAAAAATATTATTTTATACAGATCCATCTACTATAATAATTCAGGATATATACCATCAATAATTGATAACATAAACTCAAATATTATTAAAAATTATGAATATTTTATATAATCCACAAATTAATAACCATATCGCCTTATAGTGATCCAAATTTCATTTACCATGTTAATAAAATTATCATTTGATTCTTAAAAACATTTAGATAACTGAATCTATTGTCTCTATATATAATGAGGTCCCCATTTACATTTTAACTCAGTTACTGAATAGTTTAATTTCTTCTTATATTTTTCACACTTTTCTATCGAGCAATCTTGGTGATCTCTTTATCATAGTGATATAATGGTATAAAATTACTTTTAACTATTCACCATAATAACATTTATTTCCGTAAGATTCATAATAACACCATTATCCAGTCAATAAAGTGTTATTATAGTAGAATATACTATTTATAATCCAGATAATAATAAAATAAGAATTCAGTTTAGATTCTACAATTGGAAGAATTTCTTTTATGTATTATAATGTTGAATATTTTTATTATATGATATTATAATAATATTCCAAGGTAAAACTAGATTTTACAATCCTTGTAGTTAATGTATTTTTAAACACCTCATGTATGTCCCGGTGTTGAAAATTATATTTCATTCAATAATTTAATATAAAAATATATTTAGATGTATACACTCAATCTATATGTGAAATAATATATTGCAGATGTAGTTATCTTATAAATATTTTAGCTTCCGAAATAAAATAATTCCATATGAAAATTTATAATTATGTACAATATGATAACAATATAAATTCAATCAACCATGGATCCCTAATAACACTTCCATGAAAATAGATTTACGTAGTGCTGGTAAAAAAGCACTAATAAAGGGTATACCATTATTCAGGATAACAAATGGAACTGATAAATGGTACTTTTTATAGTGATAAAAAATCGTTGTTAACACTACCCATTTATCGCCACTTCTAAACTCCGCCCTTTATCAGTTCTTTTTACTTACATAGATAAATGGAATATTTCAAAATAAAATATTTCATTAAAAATACTACATTAATATATTAATATATAAAAATAATGAATATAATTATATTTATATAAATATAATATATATGTTTTAAATAATATTTTGAAATGTAATAATAGAAAAATAAACATAATATATAATACATTTAGTAAATAATAGAAAAATTTTAAAAAAAATATATTAAATGTTTTGTAATTTATATTGAGTCATAGTTATTTATTAGAAATTTTAAAATAAATAAATAAAAACAAATAATTAAATAAGTGGATAATGAAACTCGATCTTTAATCCGCAACACATTTTAATACGGATATTCATTTAGGCTCTACCACATATAAAATCAAATGCTACGATGAGTTCTATGGCCAAATGATCTATGATAAACAATTATTCACATTTTTTGGAAGCCAAAAAATTCTATGAATTCCACCAAAATTAAGATTTTAATTTTGGTACACAAATTCTTTCACATTCAATGTATTTTGAGCCTCCTTTAAGGGGGTATTATCACTTTTTACTGGGGATTGAATTTATTCCTTTGGTTACATTCATATTGATGAAATGGTTTTGAAATTTAATTGATTTTCACATTGTAATGTTATTTATAATCAAATATGTAACAATATATACGTCTTTTATATATACTGAAACATAAAATTTTAAATTTATAAATTAATAATTAAACATATATGTATATCTTATATTTAAAAATACATAAACCAAATCTAAATAAAAAATAAAATCCATTTTATATAAAATAAAAATGTGTGAATATTTATATATATATACATATTCAATTAATATATTTATGATGTATGTTTATATATATTTGTTTGTGCATTGAAAAACATATATATGGTTATCTAAATATTCTAATATATTTATATAAGTATTAACATATAATATATGTAAAAAAAACATTAATATGTATAATTATATTTATTGATTAAAAATATATATAAATATATATAAATATGAAATTATAAATACACCCACACATAAACACACCCACTTAAAAATTTATATATGAAATTAAATTTTTGTTTCATAGGTCCTTGAAACATTTGTTCCAATTTAAAAATAACTATTTTCAGGCCATTTTCATTGGATTTATTCATGGAATTTGAATCCCCAAACTGATCATAATCCAAATGAAGCATGTTTTCCAAAGAGAGGTGTTTGTTATGTTTGAACATTATGATACTTAAGAACATGCATTAGTTGAGTAAATGGGAGGTCGAACTCATCACACCCGTTTGGTCGGAACTATTTTATACTCTATGACTCTCTTTATAATGATATTTTCATGAATCCATAATAATTATCCATATATTAAATAAGTTTCCCTTGTAATTTTCAATCACTTATTTAGATGTTTCTAATTTAAAATCATCCATAAGTAATCGATGTTCTCCAGCAGGGGTAACCTCTCATATACTACATAGAGCTTTTTTAATCATTATTTTAATGATACTGGTTTTTGAGCCACTCTACAGGGCACTATGGGATTTAAACTCTCCCAAGAAGATGATGTTTTTCTTGATTTTGGGATCTTACACTTGAAATGGGTTACAAATATATCTTTGTGAATGGAATCCAAACCCTTGTATTTCAGTGCTGCTTAATGGGACACATCATAAATTTTAAGGTCATGTGATATAGTCCCTTTCGTACAGTATAAATTCTTGTGGTAAAGACATCTAAGAGAAAGTTTCTTAGACTTATCTTGGTTGTGGGACTTGAGCCTAAAAATCCAAAGGAACATGGAAAGGATATGGTTTTCCATGTTAGATTATACCTTGTTAGGAATATGTCCCACGGAGAACAGTGATGATTTGGACGTGTTGTGTTTAAACCTTAAGGGGTCTTCCAACATATCCCATATGGGTGGTAATCAAGGCCCACAAATTCCAATTGGAGTCTTATAGGAGGGTATTGTCCTCATTAGTAAATTGAGTTCATGATTACATCCTAAAAAGAATTTCTTGATAACTTTGGGGATTTAATTTGGTTCTTATTCATAAAGAGGATTCCCATATTAAGGGAATTAGAGTTTGATTCTTGAAAAAGTTATCGAGTGAGCGTGGTCCTTGAGAAGTCTTCCTACGTATCCCAATATTGGTTGGAATCCGAGTTCTCATATTACAATCATTGTATCATTGTAGAGTATATTCGTTTGAGAGAAATAAGTTTGGTATTTATTCCTAAAAAGGATGCCTTGATAATTTGGTAGTTTAATTTGGGGATTATTCCAAAAAAGGATGCCCAGATTAAGGTAATTAGAGTTGGATTTCGGAAAAGGATATCCAGTGATCTCATTCCTTGAGAATGGTTCCTACATATCCAATTTATGGTGTGAATTAGAGTTCTCTTAGTTCATTCAGCGTCTCATATGAGAGTATAGTACATTGAGATAAATGAGTGTGGGCTTACTTACTGAAAAGGAGGCCATCATAACATGGGGGTATAATTTGGTGATTATTCATAGGAGGATACCTAGATTAATTTAATTAGAATTGGACTCCTTAAAATAATATCCATTTAGCTCGAGCCCTGAGAAGACTTCCAACATATCCCAATTGTGGTGTCAATCCGAGATCTCGTATTTCATTCACCATAAGTGTTTGTGAAAAAGATTTAATCATCATGAATCTCTAATCCCACATGAGTCATGCATGGTGTGAGAAACCAGATTATGTGAATGATTCAACAATGACATGCACAATTTTCTGCATTCGCTATTAGATAAGGGAGAGGATATGGGTGTGATGGTGGAAGAGGATGAGGTGACCGATGAAGAGGGTGAGCCTACAAGCCTTCCCTTTTTCCCCTTACATTAGAAAATTATTCAAATAAAAGGAAGAATGGATGATGGTATGGGGATTAAACTAGGATGGATACCCTATGGTGACAAAGCTCATAGAGATAGGGATAATGTAATTAAGGTCCTTGTGCCCATCTACCCTCAGATCCTTGGAACTGAAGAAAATACAATGATGAATGATGTTACCTCCTCCAAGAAAAGATAGGGGCTTATACCTATATGGTTGCCTAAGTGGATACATGAAAGGGAGGATGACTTTTCAAGTAGTTGTGAATTGTAAATTCTATACTAGAGACATGATGTTCTGGGTCTTTGAGACGGGAGAGGTCGGGTCCCAAACCATAATATTCAAATCCGGGATCATGACAACACTTTTTCTGGGAGAAATGTCAATGTGACTGCATATATAAAAACCCACAGATTCTCCATGAATCCTAACCCCATTGTGAAACAAATGTGACAATCCTCTGACTGTTGATATACAATCTGAAATAAGAGACACTCTGATGTGCCTTTCTTGATGTTTTGATGAGTCAAAAAGTTTCTGATAGAGGTCTAAACATAGTCCCTTTCAGATGAGAGAACCGATGAATGATATACACTACCATAGGTAGCCTATAAGAGGGTATTTAAGTTGATATTATGTCATTATCAAAAGCTCTGGTGTGAAGGTACATCATGGAAGTGTGTCACATAAGTACATTGTGCATGTATGCTACGTAGATGTGCCACACTAGTGTACAACATATGATTGGATGAAGGCTAGGGGAATATTTCACATAGGGAAACCAAGCCTATTTAAAATTGTGAATTACTTTTAGATCAAGCTTATCCCATTTATGTTTCACTTTTGTTTTGTTTTTAGAGATGTACTTGAGATAATTTGAGGGATCTGGGAAAAAGAGCTATCAAATGGGAGCTTTGTGGAGTCATTTCTCTTTTTTTGTCTATAAATTGTGAGCCAAAGGTAAATATTTCTAGAAAAGGAGGGGTCTTGAAAAAATCAAATATCTGGTGTAGGTCTTCCACGTAGCCCCTTAGTGCAGGTCAACCACGTAGGGGTCTCGGTAGAATCTTGCTGTGTAGGGTCACTATGTAGCATGGTCGTTCTGGTCTTCTGCACAAGTCCTTATTCAAATGGTGGATTCCATTTGATTTCATAAAACAATATCTCCATCCTTGTAAAAAATTCCATGGTGACCTTCATAGTATTTTGACTTCCTATGTAGTTTCAACAAAATCCCCCCTCAGGATTGAATCTGATTAGAAGGATGGTCAGGTCCTGAGGAAAATTGTGGGAAAAACACTATGGATTAATTGTTCGGTTGTGTAGGTTTTTTGTGGATCTTCATCATGTAATTCATCCACATTGTTTCTCTGCATATATTTATAGGGTAGTCAGGCCCCAAAAATTTTTGGTTGTCTATAAATAGTTCTCATCTATTGCGTTTTTTCTTTCAGATGTGCTTTCGGAATTTATGGATGTTGTTGTGTAGCTTATTCATCCAACCCCAATGTGTTGTGATTTCGCATAGTTCCCTTGAAATTACTTCATGGTAAAATTATTTTAGAGATGGAGCTATGTGGAAGGACTTCATCGAAGGAGTTTCACTAGGACCCTAGTCAAAGGACCTGCACGATAGACCTTGCCAATGGACAAACGCGAAGCATTCCATATTCCAGATTTTTAAAACTCCATTTAGTTGAAATTTGAATTTCATTAACTCAAAATATAATTCTAATAATGGTGATTCCATTAAAAGAAATGGCTAACATAATAACCTCAAATGAATATGTTAAAAGTCATAAAATGGAGATGATGGGGATCATTGGCTGATATTGATGTTATATCTTTCATATTACTCTCCATGTACTGTGGAAATCATTAATTCCATACTGATGTGAATACCCCCAATGTAAATACCAACACTTGTTTGGGCATGTGCTTTTACAAGATTCTCATGTGGCATCAATTATGAAGAAATTTTCAAAGAATCGGTTTCTTCAATTCTCTAACAGTAACTGCATGAATATTAGAGAAAGGTGTGTGCCAGTTCATGAAGGAACAATCCCTATTCGTTGCATCCTTCATCATATTGATTTCACTCTTGATATGAAGTATCATGATGTAGATTAATGTGCACATTAATATGATTCTATTATTCGGACTTCTCAAAAAATCAATCTAATTATTGGAAGGAAGTATAGAATATTTGTTATGGAGGTGGTGTTATACCTGAATGGATGTGGTCATTCTGGGAGTGTCAGACATGTGAAGAATTCCAAAAAAAATTATAGGATGTTCACATCTATGAAGTTTTCTAGATGTGACAATCATATGTTTATAAAAAAGAATTCATTCTTATAGTAATGAGTCTATGGAGTCTTCAAATGAATTCCTTCCATTTATCACTTGGTGATGTTGGTGTTACTCTATGGGATATATAAAAAATAGCTGGTGTCCCCATTATATTTTAAATTTATGACAAATTTCATCCAACTGTTACAACATGGGGTGATGTTACCAGAAAACCACTGTTGGAAAATTAATTATTTATAATTTAAAATAATTTTCCCAATGACATGAAATATATTCACACTAGAGTGTATATGGAAGCCATTTTAGAAGTAACAATAGAGAAAGGACCCACTTGTGGATGTCCAACACTTTTTCTTCTGATATAGATGCAATGGTACGTTTAACTGCCTTCCATGATATGTGGATAAGCCTTTACATTCTTCCCGTC
This sequence comes from Viscum album, assembly GCA_963277665.1. NCBI lineage: Eukaryota > Viridiplantae > Streptophyta > Magnoliopsida > Santalales > Viscaceae > Viscum > Viscum album. Next base: position 992,581,298 of record OY728139.1, on the reverse strand, counting down.
CATGAATACAGAGTTGGTGTAAGATCGGGATTTTTTTTATTACTGATAAGATGGAATAAGGAATGTATATTGGGATAGAAACATCTGTATTAGCATGAATTTACCATACTCTTCTACATCTATACAATGGGAAGTCTCCATATATATTTTTAGGTCCATTCCAAGTCTTTTGGAGGTGGATTGCCTCACACATTTCTTCATAATATGTGTTGAATCCAGTTACGGAGTCACCAATGGACGATTCACCCCATTTTTAAAAAACGTTTCTGGTATTCAACCTCAGAATATATGACCTGATGTACTGCTCAAGGCCTTGAATGCATAATGATATTTCAGCTTCTTTCATTTTGGTAACCCACCAACTAGAACCTTTTTTGACGATGGAAAGGAAAATAATTTTGAGATGAGGTCTTATATGATGGAATTCAAGTATGATGTATAATCGACCAGAATTGATGGTGGAATTATCTGTGAGTCTTATGTCCCTTATATTATTTCTCATCATTTTTGATGACTTCAAAAATTAAACACTTTTACACCTACTTATGTTAGCTGGGATAAATACTCAGTGGTAGGAAGACAAAAATGGATTTTAATGCACATAAAGATAGCCAAATTTTCAATTACAACACCTCTATCAGATTAGTCTATTTGATTGAATGATGGATATTCCAAGGCGTGGGCTTCTTCATACCCTCATGTGGTTCTGTCAAGATGAATATATCGTGTGGCATCTACAATGACTACTGTACATAGAAATCATTGAAATAATTCCAATGTGAAAGATTATACAGAATTTTCAGAGATCTCAGAGCCTTCAAAACATTCTCAAATGTGATATACCAGGAAGACAAGGGAAATAGAAGAAATATCTTCAGTGCCATGGTGATCTAACCCGCGCCATAAGAAAGACATTCTTATTCCATCTGTTGACATTTCTGAAAAAGAAGGGAGGCTAGTAGAGGTTCATCAATTAGAAGTTGTTTAGTATTATACAAAACTAAATGCACAGGGATTGAGTTATGTGCGACCTTCATCGATTAATTTTTAGGAGAGCATGAATAGCAATTTTAGGGATTCATGGACATTAAAACAACATAACCTTCGAATAAAGGTTGTGGGTGATGCTAAAGCACATTATGATTGCAATCCAGATAAAACCAATGTGATATTTGGTAGTACGATACAAAGATGGAGACTTTAATCTATGAAAATGATGATCAAATCCTGGGAAATAAACGAGTATCCCATATCATGGAATTAAGAATTCAACAAGGGGTAATTATTATCTATGAAGAGGTATGAGATATTAATGTCACTACTGAGAACATATTTTTATCCTCTTTTGTTTGAATTCTACTTTACAATTCAATATCATTAATTTTCATTAAATTTATTTTATAGCTTGAGTTTAGGGAAGGAACATCCAGATAGGTTCTTAGGTCGCCAAGGTATGGCTCTGCTGGTTATCCCATTGATAAATCAAATTATCCTCGCAACCCACTAGAAATATCTTCAGGAGAATGAATCATGACTATGGTAATGGAGAACGATAATTCTCCCCATTACCTTAAGTCTCTACTGCTAAGAAGAGTGTTTCAATTTCTCCTCATGATTATGAAATGAAATGCATGAGATAAATGAGGTTAATTGGAAGTGTTCACCGAAAGAGTATATATTTACACACTCCTCAGGGAATTATAAGCAAATTAATATACTCTAGTAATCACATTTTATCCACTTGTAGGATATGATTCTCTTTCGTCAATCAAGGAATAAAGAGATAATTCCCCAATACAAGAGAGTGAAATCATAGGGGAAACCCAAGTTCATATTAATGGATATGATACCTTTGTAGATGAATTGGATTCACCTATAGATGCTTCAGATTCTATTCAGAGAGAAAGTAGTCACGGTAATATCAAAAAAAATGTTTCCCTTGAATATTATAAACATTACTAATATTCTTCATTTCAAGATATCTTAGATCAAGTTCCTTTTCCAATGGATCTTGTAATAAATGATTCTGACATTCATATCAGTCTATAAGAATGGAATGAAGTCCCAAGGAAGTCTAAAATAAAAATTGATGATCACCCAAACCTGGAAACATCAAATTATGTCATACCAATGGAAGAACCAAAGGAACAAAATGTCATCGGAGCCAATTTGGGGATCAACCAACATTTGATGGATACCTTATATGGTGAGAATGTTGTAGCATTCAAGGCCACATACACTGTAATGATGGACATCCATAATCCAATTATTGATATTATTTGTTTCATCAATGTTTTTGGGGATTTTCATGAGGAATTGTAAGGTCGTAAGTTCTCATTCTTGGATTCCCATACATAATTGATCTTCATTTACTTGATACTTCACATCAAAATGGATGTTATACAAATTTATCTGTAGAAAATTTTTCAATGGATCTTCATGAATGTGGAATTCAACTCAATACTTCTTCTTCGAAAGTTGGAGAAATACCTAATGAGGACCCCCTGTCTAGAGACCTTCCATAGAATTCAATTATGCCAATTGTAAAAACCAAAATGTTTTCACCTTCTCAAGAAAAATCTTCTCAATACGCTGAGGCTCTGAATGCTTGGGATGAATCCAATCAAGTAGCTGAGTTGTTATTCGGTAAATATTATCATCTTCCTGGATAATAATCAGTTTCAACTATACCTATAAAACTGACAATGATCTTGACTTATCATCTAGGTGTATTAGCATCAAGAGTTATATTATAAGGTTATGCTTCTATGATGGCTCAAGAATCAGCATGGTGTGAATCTTTTTCTATTTTGAGAGAAAAAGCACATGGAAATTCATTAAGTTATTTGTTCTCGGAGTTCATTTTACATTATGGTACTGAATCCGATTCATACATAGACAAGAAAAATTCCCCTAGCATGGCATGTAATAATTCATGGAGACATATATAGAGAATGATTGATGAGAATCCTCTTGATGAGATGATATCCCATTTCGGAGAACTCCAATCACTATTAGCCATATTGGGATGTGATGGATTTAACTATCAACTAGTCAACGATGAAATGAAGGAGCCCATTTGTTGATGAGAATGGGAGCATAAGAGGAAGGATTAATTTAAAGAGGCTAAATGATTTATTAATAATGAGAAATTATGGGTTGGTTTAGCTTAGGATGAGGCAGATCATAATAAGAAGTCAATTGAATTCATCCAAAAAATTAAAGAATCTAGAGGTAGTCAGTATATCTTCAACAACAAAAGGATGAGGTTCATGGAAGACATTATCAATAGAACCAAACATAAGTAGAAACCCAATTGTAGGGGATAACATCCATTTCAACTATTAATGATTTACATCTTTTGGCCAAGGAGGATGGAGTTGCTCATCTATCAAAACATCAATATGCAGCTGACAGGGCTCACAAAGTTATTCATCAAATGAGGAGTCATGCTGAGTTCTTATTTTAGTGCATGATAGAGAGTTTTAGTTCTATGGATGTCCATCTGATTCCATATAAATTAATTTCATTTATTGTCTCCAATCATGTCTTCAGTCATGTTTTCCTTGATTTCAATATTAAAGGTAATTATGATGATGAATAAATAATAAAAATCAAAATTTATTGAAAAATAATCATGATTACAATGACAAGATTGGGGTTGCTTAAACTTTTCTTATTAATCCAATGATCTTAAAGAGGAATGTTTTATTTTTTTTAGGGTTATATAGACAACCCCACAAAAATTGTATCCATTGAAATTTTTATTACTCAATATTACCTAAATCATAGAAAAATTAATGCTTAGTGAGTTGGGACTTGACTTTTGTTCAAATGTTCACTTTTCAAGTTCTCAATCTGGTGATTACCACGTCTTAGGGAAATTTAGAGTTATGCATTTTGGACTATAAAGTCTAGTGTTTGTGGTCAAATATCTTTGACAAAAAAAATTTAAATTATATCCCAAAAAAGACTCGGTGTATGTTGCTTGATTTAATATAATTTAAATATTTCCATGAGGAATCTTGGGCCATGAATTTTTTTATTGTCAAAAACTTTAAAACTTGTTTCAACATTAATATATTCTCTTCCATGAAAGATGTTACCATTATTTTAAAATCCTATAATGGGAGCTTCTGTTATGTAGCGCCAACTGGGGCGTATGCTGCAAGCCAAATAGAGGAATCTTTTGAATGATAGGAATATTATGTATGAAACTTATGAAAGGCCACCTAAGGAAATGTTCTGCATAGTATGAAAAAAGAGATCATAATAATTAAACAATTAATTTTTGATAGACAATGTAAAATATGATTTGGGAGACCCAAGAACATAGTTGTTGGTATTTCCAATGAACAGAATTTTGAAAATAAAACGATAACTATGCGCCATATGTCACGAATATGAAAACAATTTCCATAACAATTAGGTTTATATGGAATGGTAAAAAAATTATAAAGGGGGATTTCTAATATTATATTGTATAGTTTTAATTCATGCAGTGAGGAAATTGTATTGTGTTCTTTTATGTAATGTTGTGAGGACATTGTGTTGCTTTAATTTAAGATCCTTAGATCTGACCAATGGTATGAGATTCTCCCAAAATATTTATATTTTTTTGGAAAAATACTACAATAATCAGCTATAGAAGGGATAATTGTTAAATTTGATTTAGGAATTTCTGAATAGGAAGAATGATATAGGAAATGGGCTAAAAGAATTATAGGAAGTACATTCCATTAATGATGTTAACATTATTTGAAAAACCCGTTATAGGGGATGTATTATGCAGGGCCAACTATGGAATAATATATATAGCCAAATAGTTGAATTTTTTGACTAAATGAAACATTATGTAGGAATCTTTATGTAAGTCCACCTATGAGCACATACTGAATAGTCAGGCAAAAGAGATCTCAGAAGTTTCACATTCTACTTCGAATAAGCAATGAATTTTTATGGAGAATCAGACATTTCAAAGCATAGTGTTTGATTTATGTTGAAAGGTATCTGAATACATAAAGATAATATTCAACAATGTTGTTCAAATAATCAGTGGAATGGGATTTCTACAAATGTCTTACCCAAACGTATGATGTATTGTTTTTGTAGTTTTAGGTCATACGACTACAACAATAGATTGAAATAATATATTATATGGGGTCTATTGATACAATTTTATTTCATATATCATTGAATATGTAGAGAGGGAAATCTGTAAACTACGATCTAGTATATTTTCAGATCGAGAGAAAGGTAATGGGACAAATATACATGAATTACTACTTTAAAATACAGATTCTTGTATATTTTTATCACTTGTTTATTGAGAAAAAATGAATCTTTAACCAAGAACCAAATTACCATTATATGAAAATCCCGTTATGGGGGTTGTATTAATCAGGGACAATAGGGGAACATGTTTCATGGCCAAAAAGTTGAATCTTTTTTCTGACATTTCCATTATGTAGGAAACTTATGCAAGGCCAACTATGGGAACGTACTGCATAGTCAGACAAAAGAGCTCTATGATATTAGAAACTCTATCACCAGAAATGGTAAGACAGATTATGACGATATAAAACTATTTAATATTAAGACTATAAAAGATAGAAGGGGTAATTATAAAGGGATATGAGTTATATTTGAATTAATATTGCCCTAGAATTTGGATTCCATTACGTAGATCAGATACATATGAAAAATGGAGACATTGTTTTTTCCTTGATGGGTTCTCTGAGGAGAGGACCTAAAATAAATGTTTTCTCCATATATTTATTTTACTATATGCATTAGTGGGGTGTAAAATTTCTTCATGGACGGGACTAGGATTTAAGGCATAATCATCACTGCATATCTCAATGGGATGAGAATCATGATTCATATAGTTCATAAAATGACAGTGTATTTAATCATCATATAGAGAGGACGACTTTTTTAACTTTTACGGTATGGAATCCAAGACCATTGATAACACCAAAACGTATTTGAGACACATTATATATTAAGAGAATCCTTTTACTCAATTTCTATGCCCATGTGATCTATGATCAGTGTGGGAAATAAAGAAGAATAATGTATATTATATAACACAATGGTGACTCATGCGAAGAGTAGGGGTATTATAATTAAGAGATGGCGGAGAAAAGTCATGGGACCCATGCCCACTATTTATCTTGATGAATAAATTATCATTCCAATCATTGTTCGTGGATATCTGTGTTGTTTAATGTCATGTAGTAAAGATTAACATGAACTGATGTGAAATGAAAGGGTTGTTATAACTGGACATAGGGATAAAATTCATGTGTCCCCACATGTCTTGATGGGGGAACGAGTCTCGCCAAACATAATTATTTAAACATTATCTATGATGGACTGACTTTTCTAAGGAAGGGTGGTTTTTTTGAAAGATTGTGGTTGGGCCCAAGATTAGAGATCTTGTCATCTCTATGTATATCATTGAAATTGAGAATCAAGCTGTACATAGTTCTTGAAATAATTATTTGCCACACAACTTTAGTTTGAAATAGGGAATGGGGGTTTTGACACATTCTAATTGAATGTGTAATATTAAGACATTAAATGGTATATGGACCAAACCACACATCTTAATGAAACAACTTGTATAGATCTTATATATATACTTGAGGAGAAATGAAAATAAAAATATTTTGTGATTATGGTTAGGGCTATGATTGGTGATCTAGACATCTTTATGTATCTCATATAAATGAGAATCAAGACACATGTAGTTCTTGAAATGAGTCCCCTATGAAGATATGACTTCGACATAGGGAAGAGAGGGACACATAGGCCACTAAAGAGTAGCAATGATGTTAATGATGATTTCTTATGGAAGCTCCTAATTTCAAGTAGAGAAGATGTTCATCATAATGCTTAATGTCACATAACGTGGACAAATGATTTAATGTTGTTTAACGACATGTGACAAGGAAAAAGAATTATGAAATTTTATGTCTTGTAGTGAACACATATGATGCATTTCATTTTATCATCATTCATCCAAGATGATAGTGTTTAGATGATTAATGACTTGGGACGAGGTCATTATGTGCAATTAAACAAATCATTTCATAAAAAATCTGACATTGGATGGAGTTGTAATGAGCTCTCCATCCATTGAGATTATGAAATAATCTCTATTTGAGTAGTCCTTAAGTTTGAAATAAGGTCCTTCCCATTTTGGCACTTGATTTGGAGGTTTCATACCTGGTATCATTGGAGTCCCCAGGACCAATACCAATTATCTTTGAAGAAATTAATGGAGGTTAATTTTCTTGTTAAAAGATCATGTTATTCTATTATAGTAGAATTCTAAATGATGAAATGTTGGCAATCTTCTTTCATTTAATCATTTCAAATTGCCAAATCGTATCAGATTATGTTCACATGTAGATAACCAGTCACAAATTGTTACTCTGAGTGAAGGTGATTGAATTTCAATTGTCAAAACTGCTTCTGTTTTATACACAATTTAATAAGGAGTTTCCATAGTGGTCATATTAGTAGTATTCCAATAAGCCCATAAGGCATGAAAAAGTTTATTAGACCATGATTTCACTTATTTAGCCACCATATTCTCGAGTATATTTGAAAGGGTCTTATTGAAGTCCTCTATCTATCCATTTTCTACTATATGATAGTGATATTAATGGTTGGTTTTGATATTGTGTTCATGATATATATATCTTTCTCAGCATAATAAAAATTAGAGCCATTTCTATCAAAAGAGTTAGAGGGACACCAAATTTTTTGATGGTGATAGTTTTGATAAAACTATTAATTATTTTGGCTCTGATTTCATTAAGAGGTATTGCCTCATCCAATTTAGAGAAGAAGTCTATAGCGGTACAAATATACTTGGATTTCTTATCTGTTGCTACAGGATAAGTCCCTACGATATCCATTCCCCATGTGGAAAAATGCAATGATTATTTAGGAGTAAGTAACAACTCCGGTGGTTGATGAATGAAGATGGAATGCACACAGTAGGGATGACATTTCATAGTTAAATTTTTGCAATCATGTATCATTGATGGTCTAAAGTATTCAAGCCATTGGATTTGATTAGAAAGTCCATGCCTAGACTGGTGGGAACCACAATCTCCGGAATGTACATCTTTTATGACAGTTCAAGATTCTTACCCATCAATACATGTGAGGATGATTCCATTGAATCCTCATTTGTAGAGGATATTCCGGTGATTTGGACTATCATAATGAGTGAAATTGGCTGCTCATCGTCGAATTAATTCTTTTTCAACCCTATCTGTTGGAAGAAACCCATTTCAATGGTATTCTACAATGACTTTTCACTATCCCGTTGTATGACCATATGACTTGGAAATAGGGATAATCTCATTAATTTCCTCTATTATTGGTTGAATGAAAGTTGATACCACATGACGATGGTCTATGAAAATGATTGTCTCATTCTGATTTGGATCTGCCAGGGATGTAGCTGCATTAGCCAGTGTATTAGCTTAGGTGTTTTGTGATCGCGGCGTATAGTACGTTGTCGTCTCTTAGGGAAATTCATCCACTAACCCTATGACATAATCACAAAAAGTTATTATATATTCTTTTCTAATAGAATATTCTCCATTCATTTGTTTCATTACAACTCTAAATCAACCTTCACTTTTAAATGATTCACTTACACCTGATGTTATAATTCTAATCCTGCGTTTATTAAATGATATTCTGCCTCATTGTTGGTACCACCATCTAAGACTAAGAAAGAATAAGGCAACACATCCCTATTTGAAAAGATGGGATAAATTCATTACCCAAATATTTTGAGTTTAGGGTACTCCATTAACTTCCATGTTGTACATCTTGAGGCACCATCAATGTAAAGTTCCCATGTTTGGTAATTTTCATTAATAGAAAAGACTACTTCATCTGGACATTATTTATTTAGTGATATAACTTTTGTTGATGGATGATCATCAAGGAAGTCTACCGAAGCTTGTACTTTTATTTCCTTTTGAGGCATAAACTGGATATCATGCTGTTTCAAAATAACCTTCAACCGTTCCAGACACCCTGTAAGACATGGACGACTGTTGATAAATTTTAGTGGCTTGTTGAGAGACAAAAATTAGACCTCTTTATGTTTCAAGCAGTTCCTCAATTTCTTTACTGAAAAAATTAATGCAATGTAGATCTTTTCAATAATTCCATGTCGAGTTTCATCATGAAGAATAGTTCTACTGAGATAATAAATGTTTTTTTCATTCCCAGCATCATTCATTTAGTCATTGAAGGCACCAAATGATCACTCTAGAGAAGCCTCATAATGAGTAAGTGTTCTTCTTTCAAAAGGTGGCATTAATACAGGTGTTCTTAAAATAATTTTCATGATGGTTTCAAATTCTTCGTGGAAATCATCAGTCCATTGATAGGTGACTCCCTTCTTCACTAATATGGTGAATGAAAAACACTTTCCATCCAAATTGGCGATAAAGCACCATATATAGGACATGTTTCCTTCGAGTCCTCTTAATTCATTCAATTTTCATAGAGGTGAAATTACAATGATTGACATTGTTTTCGCAGGATCAACTTTGATACCACAATGGAATACAACAAAGCCAAATAACCTTCCTGAGGTTACCCGAAAAGCACATTTCCAGGGGTTTATCTTCAAATTGTGTTGTCGTTGATTCTAGAAAATGATCTCTAGATCAGCCAAATGACTGGATCATTGTCTTGATTTTACCAAAAAATTAACAACATAAAATTCATCAATATTTCCTAATATGTGTATAAAAATATATTGCCTGGAACATTGATATGTTTCACATGCATTCATTATCCCAAAGAGCATTACCAGATAAAAAAACACACCATTAGGTGCTCTAAAGGTGATAGATTATTTATCCTCTTGGAACATATGGATTTGATTATACCAATAGTATCCATCCATGAATGAAGGCGCCACATAGCCACACTTTGCATCAATTAAAAGATCTGTGATCGGAACTGGAAATTCATCATTAGTACATTACCGATTAAGATCTCTGGAATCAATGAAAACTCTTATTTTCCCATTATTCGTTTTAAATTGAACAATGTAAGTGAGACATTTTGGATAAAGATCCTTCATAAAAATGTTATCACATATAGTCTTATCAATATCTTATTCAATTTAAGATGCATGAGTTTATTGTGTTATTCTGGTTGTATGTTTGAATCCTCAAAGTTCTTCTGGAAAAACCAAATGATGAGTGGAAAAATCAAGATTTAGCCTTAGAGATTATGTATAATTTCAATAAAATAAATCTCTCTTTTTCTTTATAAATGAATTATACACCACTTTTTCTTCAATAGTATTGCCCGTATTAATTATAGTGGGGATTTGATCTTATTCTATACCCAGATATATTTATCTAAGTTCATCCACAGTTGAAGAGACACCTTCCTAAAATGCTAGAAGACCATCCCTCGGATCATCCTCTTCTTCATCATTACATGTTACCCTTAGATTTCAACTTTTATAGAAAATGATGATGATAAACATTCATAATTACAAGAGCAGTCAATATTTGAACACCGTAAAGAAGAGGCCAGGATTTTTGACCCTACTGATGATGATGGGTCTTCTAGGGGAAATAAAAACGAGTTGATGAAATGGGAATCAAATCCTTGTCTTCATTTAGAATTTCCAAAACATCGTCTATTCTGATTGATTATGTTGAGACTTGTATTAGTTTAATGGATGAAATGAATACACTTCCATTTATGCTTTAATCCTGGCTTCGAGGATCAACAGTTTCTCTCTTTCTGTCAGTCTCAATTTCTTCAATTGACATTAAGGAATTAACTAGGAAAGTGCTTAGATTTTAGTTTAACCTCATAATTTGACTGATAGGTACAACATAATCTATACTCAAAATTTAATAATGGATTTTCTGGAATCTTTTCCAAACCATTGGGAGCATCAATTCTTGTTACCTCCTTTGACATGGACCTCGTTCGCTTCAGGTGAGAAAATTATGTCTCAATGTATTGAGATTCACATGTTTTGAACATATCCATGTCTCTATATAGTGTCCAAATATGAACATCAAAACATTATTTGAGAAATTGGCGGTCTGATGATGGTATGGAAGCATGCTGATGTTGCCAAGGCCTTCCAAGAAGAATATCGAAGTTTGTGTCCTAACGAACAACCATGAAGTCTAAATTTGATTCATGATATCCAAACTGAGTTCTAAGTGTAATATTTCCTCAAGGTTCTTGGTAATTCTTATCATAACCATGAATACTTATGGTAGAATGATATAAGTCAGATTCAATGAGTCTGAATTGATGGAGTGTATGGACAGGAATGAGGTTGACTCCTGATCCATTATTAATGAGGGTTAGATGGATGTCTATATCATTTAATCTTCTAGGTATGTACAATGGTCTGATATGTCCACACACAATATCATCTTCATCATATTATATAATGGATAAAACTACATAGCATTATGCAACATTATTATCTATACGGTAAACCTTAGCATCATCAACTTCATTTTCAAACTCCTGAGGACTCAACAAAGACCCAATAAGTGCTTCTTGAAGATCGTTTGATAGATTCAAGGAATGAAGAATTGACAACTTGAAGGTTACATGGTCCAACTATTTCATAACCTCATACTTTTGGTCAAGAGGTCTACTTTTCCCAACATAGTAATGTGGTTTTACTGGTGCCTTGGATGTTGATTTTCCCAATGTTGTTGGACACTGAGTCATAGTAGAAACTAGAAACACTTCTTTTTTTTGGAAGATTAAAATGACTACATCTATATACTTGTTTAGATGAAGATTTTTTAACTTCTAATAGGTCCTCCAAAATAATCACATTTGGACTGAACCTGTCATGCATAGAAAAAAATCCATGCTCTTGGTGAGCCCTCGGAAGGGCTCTTCCATAAGATTATTCCACATATATTGTTCAAGTAAGCATAAAGTTAAAATAGTGCAATCTATAATTCCCATGTATTCTCATGTATCATTGTCCTTGTCCTCTTCCTCTGGTTCCCAATTTAGGTATTGGGAAATCTGGCTCATTATAATTAGAATCACCATTTCCATATGGATCCATTATGTGGAAAACGTTGACAGAACCAAATATCAATTTTTCATCTGATGATGATTCTGGTTGTCATGTCAGTTCTGGTTTCTTTTTGGTAGGGCAGTTCCCAGGGTTTCGAAGAAGATGGAAAGAAATCTTACAAGTTCAATTATAACATTGGCCTTGACATGATCTCTTCATACTCTGAATTCTCTTTAACCTTATGATAATGTTTCTTATTTAAGGATTTTTCTTTTGAATGATGATCATTTGATGAAGGTTGTTTTGATGTTGTCGATGTATTATAAGACATAATTGGTTGATTCAACAGTGTTTGTAAAATTTCAAGATTTCAGTTGATCATTTTTCTTACCATCCAATAATCATGTTACTAAAAAAAATTTACTTTTGAGTTCCTTCCATTCGCCTAATTCCTCTGTATTAATAGCAATATTACATGCTACATGGGCTATAGAACATTTCAATTATACATTTCCAAATTCAACCATTTTTTGTAGGAGATCCTTCAAAACACAACACTACTGAATGGGATTTCCCAACATCTGGTGAATGGGAAAATAATTATAAAGATCCTCATCTTCTTCTTTGTTTTGTTACTTCGACCTTGGCCACTAAACCAGTTTATTTTCCAAAGATAAGAATAAGTAACCAGGAACCTTTTCATTTCGGAAAGAATAATGATTGTCCATTAAATCTTCAAATGGTTTCATCTTTTGATCACTTTTATCATCTTGAAGAGTCAATCATTTCTACTGACACTCGAGTGGTGGAGATCATTGATATGATGAAGGTTTTGAAGTGTAAGGCGGTACATGTTCTGACTTGAGTGTGACTGTAGCCGCCTCTGCATTCCCTATTCTCCTTCTAGGAGCTGATGGAATTACAAGAGTTTAATCCTTATATTCCATAATGGAATATTCAAACTGTTTGGAAACTGATGTGATGTCTCGAAACGCTCTTATTTATTTCATTGGGATCAATGGTGTGTGTAACTCATCACAGAAATTTTCCATGAAAATTGGTAAAAACCCTTCTTGACGGAGTCCCATATTTAATAAATATGTTAATCCTTTCCGCCGATCAATGAAATCAGAAACTCTTTAATTTTACCTTTTTATGCAATTTGTGAGATCAAAAACTAATTTTTTTGGAAGCATTGAGCTGAATTGAAGAATGAATTTATGGCAGAGATGTTCCCATTCAGTAATTGATCGGTATTGCAAACATGTGTACAATAAAATGATATTTCTTGTAATCACTATACAAAACACATGATCTTTACTACTTATTTTTGTTGAGGAGTCCCCATCATGGGGCACAATATGAAACAAAATTTGTTAAATTTTGTTTTGGTCCTCTGAAACCAATAAATATTTGGAATATAGTATTCACAAAATTCAGTGGGGCAGGGATTAGATTCAATAATTTAGGGTAATATTTCTTTTTTGGATGAACTAGTAGAAACCATTCTTCTATAGCTTACAATCATGTTTTTATGCCTCAATTGGGCTCATAATAACATGGATTATATCCAGATGAGTTGGGACTTGTAATGGTATTGCTGCTGGTACTGGAACTATTGTAATAACTAGTAAATCCTTTGGTGATGGCGCTTGTGGTATTTTCCTTGGATAACCCATGATAACAGGCCTATAATGATGTTTTTGAATGTTCCTTTGTTGTGTAGTCAATTATGGGAATTCATTATCTACATTTGAAGTTTCCACATGTCCTCTTTGTTGAGGATATCTAATACGATGTGCAAGCTGAGGATCTGGATAAGTAGTATTTCTAGAAGAAATGCTGCTTCGAAGTAACTCTGTATTAATTCTTTTCCACTCTCTCATATCCTCTTCTTGCTATTTAAATATATCATCAATTGTATGATATTGACCTTATCTTTTGTAAAAGTGACATGTAATAAGACATTTACTTTTTTATTTATTAGATGCATTTTGGAAGGGTGAGAGTTTGTTATCTAAGGGTATACATAAATTTTGGTAATTCCTCTGATTTCGGGTACATACACCTTCTTTATTTTATTCAGTGTATACCATATTATGGATTATAACTTCATCTACAGATTCACCTAAATTATAATCATTTAATGGAGGATCTTATGCAATGTTATTAATAACATTTACTGATGAATAATTAAATTATAGAATTCTGTCAATATTTTTATAAGATCATCTACTTTTGTATTTTTTATGAGTCTCTGTTCTCCTATATGTTGAACTCTAAAGAATTTTTTGGCAAACAGTTACCTAAATAAAATCCCTGGATAGATCAGTTGTGCTATCTCTTTATGTCTTATTTCCTAATTAAGAGAAACCTAACTTCTACTGAGGAGGGGATTTTAAATGTGAAAGGTCCCCCAGCCTGTAGGGATGGGGATGTTACTGTTCGTTTTTTCAAACCATTGAACATTTTTTATTTTATTCAAATGTTGATTTAAACCAGCCCACATCCCTGTAAGCTATGGTGGTTCTTGAACTTCAATTACTGACAGCTTCGCTACTGGTCTACTGATACTAAAAAAATTTGTTCAAAGATTAAGTTGATGCATTATTCGATAACAACACAAATCACCTTCAAACATTAGTGTGTTATTTCAGACAATTGTGTAATTTGATGGGGGAACATCCCATATGTAGGAAGACTACTTAATATGAAGGACCACGGGACACCCTGAGAGGGGAGGGGTGAATCAGGGTGAAAACTTTTTTCTTTTAAAGTGATCGATCTTGTTCCCACATTGGTAGGAACTTGTTGAACCTGTATGATGAATATAATCAGAAAGAAAACATTCACATGCACCGAGAAGACACTGCACTTTTTACATGGTTCACCACTAAGGGCTACGTCCAAGGAGCATATGCCGACAGGTTGTTGGTCGTACCAAATTCCACTAATCTTCACTAGTTGTAGATTACAAAGGTTCGGGTACAATCACTTTGTCCCAGGCTCACTACCTTTACAATTGTTCAGGGGTAGATCATTGCATCCCTCAGGTCACTCATGTTGACTACCCCTGGCTCACTTCCCTTGGTGAAGTCACACTCAGTTTATAGACGTGAAGGTCTTTTAATCATTTCAAAAGAATGCATCCTCTGTTGAATGTAGATGCTCTGTTGAAGTCCAATATTCACTCGTACACCAATCCCACTGTGCTCCGAAGTTATCGGGAAATCTTCTAGATGCCGATTAGCGTCTAGATGTCCGGCGTACCAAAAACCTCACCTAGCGCGCTTCTCCAAGACTCGCACGCAGGTCCAAAAACGATGTGCAAGTATCCGCCACGTATATCCACACTAGAGTGCAGGTACCACCAAACCACCTGCGCGACACTGTCGTCCTCAACTTCTATCCTGCGTGACTGCCTTCCCGTCTCGCCCAAATATCCTTGTACATGCAACCGACCACTGGTGAGCAGCTTCCAACACTAATGCACAGGTCACACACTTGTTGCGCATCTTATACTTTCACAACGCACCACAACTTGCGCGACTCTTCACCTGCACGACATGAGCTCTGATTTTCTCTTAGTTTTAAACATTATTCCAAATGAGGAGGGGTCAACCTATATTTATAGGAAAATTGTACTACCTGCGTGGCGGCGTGCAAGTCTCCCTACGGTGCGCAAGTCTCAGCGCACATGTCTCATTTCCTTCAAAACACATTCGCGACCCAAAACCAAACTTGTGCGAACCTCCTTCCTCTTCCATATTTTAATCTTATGATCTTGAAAAACCATAGGCGCATAAGTTCGGAAGCTTCCAAGGCATCGGTGTGCAAGTATTCTTTCACGATGCATAGGTCACTTGCGCAACACCACCAATATTTGCATGACCTTATTTCCATAGCCATATTTTGATGTCCTGAACATGATGAACAATAGGCACGCATGATTCCAAACCAACAAGGCATTGGCACGCAAGCCCATAATCGGCGTGCAGGTCACTTGCACGACCAACCCATACCTTGTGTGACACTTATCCATTTTCCATAAAATGATGTTCTGATCTTGAAAACCATCTGGCCCGCAAGTTTCCATATCATCATGTATGTGGTGCACATGTCTCTTTGCAAAAAACCACATTTCTTCCTTTGACGATTTTCAGGCCCAAAAATTTGGCAAACGCTAGAAAACGGCACCACCATCAATACTGTTTTCTCCTTGAACTGTAAGATCACTCTGCTGGTGAACATTCTGAACTTGTAGTGAGGATTGACAAAAAACAAAAAACAGTCTCTAAAACATGAAAATATGACCATGGTTCCAAGAGAATATTCTTAGATGCTTGATTCAGCATTATCTCAATAGACTCCTTTTTTGGGGATGGATATGATGAGATCTAGTTGGGCCCCATTCATGATTATAAAATTGATTACATAAGAAATCTGTTGATTGTATCATGCCATGGGCAACAACTTTTCTTGAGTCAAATTTTTTTTTGGTTTTCTGATTGTGGAGTGCAGTGAAATGTAATGCTCCATGTGATATGAACAATAGATGGTGTGTTAGAAATTAATTGGAATAGCCTCTATTGAGCATTGATTCTTGTACGTTGAAGGGAACTCTACTACTCTTCAACCATTGGATGGTGGGTAAATGAGAGAGATTTAATATCAAATTAGTGTAGCAACCCTTTTATTACCATTACATGATATTGTTATTCATATTTTGGTAATACATTGGTTTTTGAATGATGAAGAGTATTCCATATATTGAGGTAGACAATAATAATGCAATCTTATCCCATCAATTCTAGAAATTTATATTCAGAATTCTCCAATGGAAAGAACATGAATGGTATTTCCCCTTTAGATAGTTCATTTCTCCTGATTAACATATCATCATCATCATTAATTAATATTTTCTCCAGTTGGAATGACCAAAGTGAAAAAACCCCTATTTTATGACAAATATCCCAAGGGAGGTTCAGATAATGACTTTTCCCTTAAGATGCCTCATGGTTCAGAACGTATTTCACTCATTAATGGTGAGGCATCAGACATGACTGGCCTTGTTTTGGAATGTGCCTCAAGATAAAAGGGATTTATCATCACAACATTGTCAATTATATAATTAACCTGAAAATGTAAAATACTACTATGTAGAGGAAATTCACAGTGAATTCTATCATAAGGAGGTCCATAAGGGTGTAATAAATAATGTGATATATCCTCTAGCTCATTGTAATTCTTTCCACACTGCGTGTTTTCATGAATCTCATTCAGAGATAGACTCTACGGATTAATTGATTTTTCATGAATCAAGCCTTTATTTAGATGTTTCTGAAAGAGAAGTCCAGAATTTCTATTACCACTCCCATAATTTTGTAATTAGATTGTAGGATCATGAGCTACAATAGATACATTTCTATAGGCCTTAAGAACTCTAGCACTAAGAAGAGCAATATTATAGATTGACTATTGATTTTCATACCATGTTTGATGAGATTTGTTCTTGGATTATCTCTTACACATAGTTGGGGAATCATTCTATGAGAACTAGTTATCAGGGGAAAGTGTGTGTTTCTACTCCAGTCCTCCTTTTACTATCAATTCATACCGATAGTACTCATTTATAGGGGCAGAGAGTTGAGTCTTCCCTATATTTGTCCTAGGAGATTCCTGAATGACTTCTCTGTACACAGCCAAATGTGACTATTGGAATTCTTGATGAATGTTAGTCGGTGTATGTGCCTAATAGTTGTTTTCCATCAAACATGGTTGATGAACACACTAAAATACTATAATACAAGGCTTTTAAAAGAATTGGTGAATGAAGGAAGGTGTATGTTTCTATTCACCCATTTCCACCACATTTGATTGGTGGGATTCTTTAAATACAGTCAGACAACCCTAATTATTGTCTGTTACTTTATAAACATGTCTACATTACTATTCATAAAACCCCACCAAATTTTCCTAGAAATAATAGTGGGTCCATTCAAGATTTTTCTTCTAGATAGCAAAATTAAGACGGACAGGTGCATGTGCCCGCTCGTTTTTTTCCATCAAGTTAGGTTAATGGACATTTCCAGAGTGGAAAAAGTGAGAAACTACTCTCTGTTGACTGGACGTTGTCAATGGAGGTTCATCTTGATTTCTCGGGACTATGGTACATGAGCCGAATGTATAATGACAACACCCCCATCATGTTGGGGGTTCACTACCATGTGATTTTTCTGGAGGCAATTTTTTGTGGCGATCCTCTGGAAGGATACCTGTATCTGTGAATTTAGGCCATGAGTTACCTCTTGATCCTCCTCTTTGTAGTATGGGAGGGACTGGTTTTTTCATTCCAGGTATAAGGGCGCAAAAGGTAGAAGATAATGGTTGGCACCATTTGAGACTTGATCATTATTCATCGTTTCTTGGGACGACCAAGGATTGTTATCAAGCTGGATGACCTATTAGGAAGCTTCCAATGATGGGATTCTACAATGATGATGGTACTTCTTTACTAGCACTTTGGAGACACACCGCTGAAGACACTGGTGGGTGGATGATATCCTTTCCATGTATGGGGATCTATCTTGAGAGGCGATCAGAAATATCATAGATGTCATCTTGAATAAATCCATTTTGGATTGAAGGGAGTTCTAGGAAAAACATGAAAACAATAATAGAGACCATTAATGTGACATCTTATGAATGGATACATGAATGATTTATTCCATTTTCTGGACATCCTTTTTCAATTAATAGGGTCCTAACAATTGTGTAACAATATTAAATAGGTTAAGGATTCATGTCGGGTTCAAAATTTATGTTCTACATGTCCTTCAATCATAAGTTCCAATTTAAGAATAACTGTTTCTAGGATGTTTCCATTGTAATTATTCCTGGAATCTAAAAAACAACAATTGTTTATCAAAAATGGGAATCCATTCCAAAGGTAGGTGTTTTTTACGTTTGAACTATATGATATATAAGAATATGCATTGGTTGAGAGGATGAGAGGTTGGACTCATCACATCCTTTTTGGGGAACAATTATCTACTTCGGGGAACTCATTATAATGATATTTTCATGAATCCTTATTAATTCACAGGGTATTTGAAGGACCCCGGGACACTCTGAGATGGGATTGGTGAATCTTGGTGTCAAATTTTTCCTTTGAACTAATAGATCTTGTTCCCATGATGGTAGAAACTAGTTTAACCTCTATGATGGATATGAGAATAAATAAAACATTCACGTGCAAAAAAGATAACACAACACTTTTTACATTGTTCACTACTAAGGGATACGTCCAAGGAGAATATGCTGACAGGTTTTCGGTCGTACCGAATTCCACTATTCCTTAATCGTTGTAGATTATAGAGGTTTTTGAAAAGTCACTCTTTCCCATGCTCACTGAATTTACAACTGTTCAAGGATAGCCTACTACGTCCCTCGGGTCACACTCGTTGACTCCCCCGAGCTCACTTACTTTAGTGAAGTCCCACTCATTTTATAGATGTGAAGGTCTCTTCAAAATCACTAATGAATGCATCCACTGTTGTATGTAGATGCTCTGTTGAAGTCCAACTTCCACATGCACATTAATCTCACTTTGCAATGATGGTATCAGGAAAACCTTCATCATTCGTATATCCCCAGAATGACCGGTGTACTTCAACCACACCTGGTGCACTTCTCCATGGCCGACACACATGTTTTAAATAGAACACCCTAGTTCACCTCTAATAGCTTCGTGACAGTTATGTTTTAAACCTCAATCTTGTGGGATTCACATTCCTTGTCACCCGAACCAGTTTTGGCGTGCAATGGACAATTGTTGCACTTCATCAAATCATGGAAGGAAAGTGTCACCAAACAACCTGCGTGACTCATCCATCCCCAAATCCAAACATGGACGAAACATTATGAACAACCCCTGAGGATTGAAACCAAACACAAACCATTTAGGATTGACAACAAACTCAAACCATTATCCAATTCATGCATAGAACGACCATGGTTCCAACAATCTCACACTATGGGTATGTTGGAAATTAGTAAAAAAAATCTATAGAGCACCATCAATAGGCAAACCAAAAATGCACGAATCAACTCAGCCAACAATCTAAGTCTATGTGAGTAATGTCTTCTGTAGAAAACTAGAGAGGAATGTTGAATTGGGTTCCCGTCCAATGTATTCCTTCCCATCCTATCACTGCCACTGAATTCTCAATGTGTCACAAAATCATTACATGCCTGAATTTATTCTTTTCTCCCCCATTGATAATAAACCCAAAGACTGGTAATTGTTCATTGTTCAGCTCAAACCACACTCTCCTAGGATAGTATCTCCCCCACAAACTACATCGCATCCATAAACTATTTAAAAATAATTATCATAATTGGGGAGAGGGGTATTGTTTAACCACCTTATGCACTAAGAGGTGGCTGAACACCGGAGTTCAAACGATGCTTCTCAAAATTAGCTGCTGATAGTGGCATGGTCATCATATCAGCAAATTGCTCATCAGTTCCTACATGATCCATTCTAATCACTCCTTTCTCAACTTTTTCTTTTATAATGTGATACTAGTTTTCAATATGTTTTGTACGAAAATGATGAACAAGATTCTTTGTAAGATCAATTGCGCTCTTGTTATCATAGTAAATTACCATTGGTTGCTTCACCTAGTAACAAATATCTGTTAGTTATTGATTCATTCATTGTAGTTGAGTGCATGCCTTTGTGAAGAGATATACTCAGCTTTAGCAGTACTAAGAGAAGTATGTTCTTGTTTCTTGCTCTACAAGACAACACATTTATTCCAAATATAGAATGCTCCACCACTGGTGGACATTCTGTCCATTACATCTCCATCCCTCTCAGCATCAGAAAATGCTGATAATTCATTGTTTCTTCCTACAACAATGTATAAGAAACAATTTTTAGAACATTGAATATACCTCATGACTATTTTTACTACTTTCATATGTTCTCCATTGGATTACACTGAAACCGAGATGCTAGACAGGTTGCAATGACAATATATGGCCATCTCGATGTTATGTACGTTAGGCTCCAAATTATCCTCCTATACATAGTGGGGTCTATAGATTCCCCATATTCATTTTTCAAAGTCTGGTTCCAACAGCAATTTGAGTTGATATTGGTTAGGAATCTTGCATATCAAACTTCTTCAGCAGCTCTCTTGCATACTATTCGTGAGAAATGAAAGTGTAATCATTCCTTTGAATCACCCACTGCCCCAAGAAATATGTTAGATCCCCAATCATATACATTTTAAATTCTGATTTCATGTTATTGGAAAATTCATCCACTGATTTCTGCCGGCTGCCACAAAATATAATGTCATCAGCATAGACTAGAACCATGTACTGATCTTTTGGATAATTCATCACATATAGGTTGTGG
The DNA here is from genome assembly GCA_963277665.1 of Viscum album. Taxonomy (NCBI): domain Eukaryota; kingdom Viridiplantae; phylum Streptophyta; class Magnoliopsida; order Santalales; family Viscaceae; genus Viscum; species Viscum album. Next base: position 992,559,792 of record OY728139.1, on the reverse strand, counting down.
TATACTCCTCCTCTTTTGAATTCAAACATCTTGATATATGAGTCCATCCGGTAATACCATGATCGTGGTGCCCACATCAAACTATATAGTGCTTTCTTTAGTTTTCATACCTTTGTTTCATCAATATCATGAAAAAAACCCAGTGGTTGTTCGATGTAGACTTCTTCTTCGAGTACACCATTCGAAAAAGCTGTCTTGACATCCATTTGACTTACTTTATATCCCCTTTCGACTACCATGGCAAGGAAAATCTAGTTTTACTCCTGTCTATACACATTATCAAATATTTCTTCAACAGCAATTCCTTCAATATGGGAGTATCCTTTAAATACCAGTCGTGCCTTGTTTCCTATAACACTTCCATTCTCATCTAACATATTCTTGAAGATACATTTTTGTACCAATCACATTGTTCCCTTCGGGTCTCTAGACAAGATCCCAATTCTGATTCTTGTTAATATGATCTAACTCTTCATTCAAGGATTTCACACAGGAATTATCTGTTGCAGCTTCATCAAATGAGGATGGCTCCAGAACTGACAAAAATGCAGATTTTGTGTTATTCCTCGTCATCCTTGTTTGTGTGTGTCCTCTCTTGTCCCCAATTATGTTAGATGGATCAATCTCAGCTCTACTATTTCTCTTGTGTGGTTCAGTTGCATTCTCTACAGCCACAGTTTCTTTTTCAAATTCTTCATCTTGAGTAAACATCATGATGTTACTACTGAGGGTTTTTTACAGCTTCCTATATTTCTATATTTCTATTTTCTCCACATTAAATTTATTCCTCAGATTCTGTCATATGATCATATGGATTCCTTGAAGCATTTGTGGTTTTTGCTTTAATTCTCTTAACATCACTAGTTTCCACAATCCTTCTAAATCGCATGTTGAAACACTTGTTGTCCTTGATGATCAATGAGTATCCGAAGAAAACTCCTTCATCTGCATTGTCAGCATACTTTCCTTGATTTCTTTCATAGTTACTAATGAAACATTTATTTACAAAAACACGAAAGTATTTCAAAGAGGGATTCCTTCCAGGCCTCAATTAATATCGTTTCTTCGTCTCACCCATAGGAAGTCCTGTTTGATTTTGAATATATACTACAGCTTGAACATCCTCATTCCAGTTATGTCATGGAATACAACTCTCAATCAGCATAGTTAATGGCATGGCGTTCACCTATCGATTCCAACATTCAACAACTCCATTTTGTTGTGGAGTTCTCACAGTAGCTACCTCAGGTTGTATCCCTTGCTTCTCCATGTAATTTTCACATTCAATGGATTTGTATTCTATTCCATTTTAGATCGCAACACATTGATAGTTCGTCCAATATCATACTCAATGATTTGCCGATATGTTTTCACATAGTCAAGCACATGACGTTTCCTATGAATGACAATTACACATGACATTCTTCTATAATCATCTATGAAAATGAAAAAATACATTTCATCATGAGTTCTGGCAACATTTATCGGCCCTCATACATCTGTATGAATTAGATTAAGAAGATGGTATGCCCTTTTCTTCTTTCTCTGATATGAACTACAGACCATCTTCCCACGAATTCAAGAATCACAAGACTTTTCACGATCACGCTTCAAGTGTGGAATGTACATGACAATCCTCTATTTTGATATTTTCTCCATGAATTGTTGATTGATGTGTCCTAGTCTCCGATGGCACAAATTGTTTTCATCATCAACAGTCATGAAACAACCATTTTCATTACTATCATCCTGATACATGTTTCCTTCTATTATGCATCCTTTCATAAGTGAATTTCTTGTAATTCCCATGATAGTGAATCCTTTCTGATTAAAAGTAACTATATGTTCTATGTCACATAGTTGTCTCATAATGAGTAGATTATTATTTTGTTCATCTAAATAAAGTACTTTAGTCTTCTTTAGCTCTCAATTAGCTAATTCAGTACTTCCACTGCTGTTGATTTTCAGAGCTCCATCATTACCAAATCTTACTATACCATCAACCTTCTAATTTATATCATTAACAGGCCAACATTACCTATCATATGATATGAACAAACTTCTATCCATAATCCTTGTATTGCTGCATTTTGTAGCTTTGAGGGACACCTCTACAAGGAAGTATTTCTCAATTTTCTTCCTTTATTTCCATGAGACATTGCATTGAGTATAGAGCACTAATGGCCTCTCAATTATCTATTCTGTGTAACTAGGTTCTTCATAGTCAAAATATTCTTGGATAGGAGAAAACCAGTTTGAAAGAGAAATATTGTCTTGCTAACGAGACACGACGTGGCTTGAACATCAGTATGAAGTGTCCATTCTCCTTCTCTACCTACAATTGACAGACTTATGACCAATGATAGAAGACTGATAAAAATATCCATATTATGTTTTTTCTTCTAAAAGTATTAGTATATCAATTTTTCTCCTCTATTGAACTCCTATATCTGCTCATTTCAGATAGATTCGTGTCTCTTTGCAATAAGACATGGTATGGTCCAAATATCCATAGAACTAACACTTCATGAAAGGAAATGTCTTCTCACTTCTATTTATCCTCATTCATTCTTCTGTGGGATAAATGTATGAGGGATCATTTTTACACGAGGCTCGAGGTTAATCTTATTTTCTTCCTTCGTATTGAATTCGGGGTTTCTGTTTCTACACTTCAGAAGACATTCCCACATCACCCAAGTAACGCCCGGTCCCGAAATACCCAAATTCGGTGCATTATTACATAATATTTGCATGATCACAAAAGATCAAGTCTCGAAAGACTGATTATTTTATTAGCCTTAGAAACACTAGAAATATTCATAAGTCTTAAATTACATCATTATGTGAAAAAAAAAACTACAACAATATCTTTTCTTCATATCCCCTCATAATATCCCTATAGGTAATTCGAAAAATACTTCGTCACATCATGGGAAAAATTAAAACATTGAAAGGGTTGAGCTCAGATGCTCAGTAAGGATAACAATATAGTGAAAACGTTCATAAATAAACATAAACATTTAATGAAATGTATAACTAAAACTAAAGCCTTTTAAACATGAACTCCAACATAATATGGAATAGATAAAATGAAATAATTCCATTTACATATTCTCATAATTATTATACTAGTCGAATAATCACATACAATATCAATTACCACTTTCATAATGATGTAATGAATATTTCCAGACTATCATAACCACATAGTTAAGGTCTTGTTCCAAGACTACAAATATGATTTTGTCAAGGCCTTGTGCCAAGACACTAGCTTGTCTCATGAGACCTAATGATGCATAGAAGAGTTATAGTGGGATCCACCCATCACTTATAATGTCCAATTCATTCCTCATATGAACATGATTAAAAATAACATAAACATTCATATTAAAACTAGCATACGAAATGTCAATACTTTTTCCATAAATCATGAATGGTCAAAATTAACACATCCATAGTCAAAAATATCACAAAACAATCAATACTTTATGGAAATTTTGAATAATAATAAATCAAATTCAAATAATCTTAAAATCCATCAAAGAAGGTTGACATGGATGAAATCAAAACTATTGAGAGAAATAACTTTTTTTAATCACTTAAAAGTCACATAATTGTAAAAGAAAACAATTACATTGAAAATATTATTATAATCCTGTAATGGAAGCTTCAAATATTTTATAACCATGTAAAATAGCCACACACTCCATATAATATAAAAAATACATTCTTACCTTAATTTTTTCTGAAATTGTCAAAATGTACCTTGTTTGGATAATGACGGAATGATTCCATTCAAAAACGTATAATGTCAAATAAGGGTACAAATGAATTTAACCCATTTTCTATTAAATAGTATAAAATTGTCTTGAAATACATTTTTATGAAACATGGATGTGGATGATAATGATGTCCTAGAAGATAATTACATAAGAACAACGTTGAATAATAAAGATGTTGTAGAATAAACCTTTACATCATGTCTGACTTGACTTGATCATTCATTACTCTCCTGAATAATAAACTACAGTTAATTTCTATTTACATAAGAAACATATTCATGTTCATTATTCCTTTTACATCACTTATTACCATATTATGAACATTATGTAATCATTTAAGTTAATAAGGGTCGTTTTGTCGATCTTTGGTACTTGAGTTAACAATAAACTTCTTATAATTACAAGTTGTCCATGTGGTAAAATATCCATTATCTCCAAAATTATATTCAGGATTTAGATATAATATATATCATATATATCCAGTATACACATGCATTTATAATATTACATAACATTTATATGTAAGAAATGAAATGCAGCGTTCATGGAGACGGTAAGTCGTACGTACGCATGAACGCTACATTCATTTCTATTTCATATGGAATGAAATCATAATGATATAAATTTATATTATAATTACAGAATAATATAATATATAATATCATTAACGCCATCCTTTATACATCCCACATATGGAATTAACGATTCAAATCCCATTGAGGGTGCAGTAGTCCGCACTTCCTAAAATAAAATTATCGCATTAACCCATAATTGAAATCATAAAGGTATGCTATAAATGGAAAATACCAAAGCATAAAGAGAAGATAATCATAATATATATAATATATAAATACAGTGACATCTTAATGGACACCTTGAGAGGTGTTAATAAGAGATTTAATAATCATTATTTCAGGAGACGGTAATTCACCACCCACAGAAACTGTATATTCTTTAACCATTTGATGGAGGTTAGTCAAAGTGTAGTTAGAATACATCTCATAAAAACATCCAATTATATTGAGTGTAATGATTTTGTTACAAAATAAATTAATAAAAATAGTTTAGGGGGTTGGAGATGAAAAATGAAACAAAATAACATAAGAGAATACATTACATTTAAATCGGGTAACTCCCAATGGTTTGAACCAAAATAGTTTCTTGAAATTTTTCTGCCTATGTTAAGGATTCTAGGATGAAGGGAGGAATGTTGAGAGGGTATTTGGGATGAGTTTGGAAGATCCAAATGGAATTGAAGGTGTGAATAATGTGGTAGAGGTGGGGGCCTTTTATAATAGGGAGGAGGGGCACTCTTTGAATGTGATGAAATGTTACTGAATTATGAAATGATTTTCGGATTTTAAAGGACCCACAATGATATATTTCTTGGGTAAGGTGATAAGGGTTTTAAATCCTCCCAACCAATAGGCTTTATACAAATGTATGTCTTAGATTTTACAATATCATTTTTAATTTAAATCGTTCATTAATGAGTCAATCAATGCATCAGCATGGTGTCATAAATAAATATATTTATTTAATGTCTAAAAATTTAAAAACAAATACCATGATTTAGGAAATTTTTTTATCATTCCAATGATTATTTATAGTCTAAGATATCATTTTTGTAGACACAATTAAAATTGTTTTACATATGTTTTACATACATTTGTAATATTTTCCTTTCTTTAAAAAATAAAATTATAAAATGTCAATATCACACAAAAGTGATACCATGTGGTCCCTATGTTGTCACAGGGCTTCCCATGGTCGTCCATGACACCATAAATATCATTAGGACACATTTTGGCATCTTTTCTTATTTTTATGATATTATTGTTTTACACATAACAACCTGATTACTAATTAATCATGTTAATTAAAGATGATTGTCGTCATTACTATTGATAATGTCCAAAAACAAAATAGTCATAATTACAAAATTTGGACCTTATGAATCCAAATATGGAATCTATTTTACAAAACTCCAAATATAGAAATTTGAGTAATTAATTTAAAAATAATTCTTGTTGTCAGAACCAAAGACGAGTTTTTAATAAGTAAAATCTATCAAAAGATTAACTTGTTTATACATCCAATTGAAATGTCAAATTACATACAATGAAGAAAAATTTTATTAATTGATAAAAACATAATTCAATTATACTTTAAAACCAATTAAAATGACAATATTACTATATAAATGAATAGGATGCAAAGGCAGTTTTGATTTAAAATACAACATTTTCCACTATTCATTAAAAATGAACATTATTAGAAAAATACCAAAAAATAACCCTATTCTATATTTGAAATTCAATATTTAAAAATTATTTCAATTCTTTAAAATTCAAAACATAGAAGATTAATAAATAAATTATATAGTTAATCCTCACTGTCAAAACAAAGAGCGTGTTTTTAAGAAACAATATCTATGAAAAGATTCACAATTTTTTATATCCAATTTAAAACATAAATTAATTATAATAACCACCATTTTATAAAATTGTAAATGTATATTTTAATTATACTTTAAAACAACTCAATATTATAATTTATCACTATAAATTATTTTGATTAAAAAAGATGATTTTAAGTATTTTCACTATTCATCGAAAATTGGATGTTCTCAGAAAAATACCAAAAATTCATCTTAGGATAATCTCAATATTTAAAATCTTAAAATTTAATCAATTTTGAAATATAAAATTTATATAATTCAAAAAGTGGGTATTACTATTCATAACGGCTAATTTGAATGGTTGTAGGGTGTTAGAATATCGAACTTGCGTACAAAGCAAGCTACTACATTATTGAAAGAGAGTTGTATCATGGATTCATGGTGTGTTACATTATACCCTCGTTCAATAAAATGCATCCTCTGTATTAAAAATTGTTCTTCAAAAATAAAAGGATGAAAGTAGAAAATACATTTGTGGAAAACCCATATTGGAAATAGAATAAATAAAAATATAACTTAAAAAGAAATAAAGAGAGGTAAAAAAGGCCACCTGAGATATCCCATTCTAGGATTCTATGAAAACATGGATATGGAGGAGAAACAAACCATCAATGTCTGATGGAGAGTAGTAGAAAACATGATTAAGAGAAAGTTAACAACATGAAAATCACAAACACATTTTTTACTCCAAAAGGTAATATAACTCAAAAATATTCTATTTATCCTCATTGAATAAGGTTCCAAATATTAACACATACCATTTAATTACATAACATTTAGAAGTATGAAATAAAATGCATCGTTCAAGGAGACGGTAAGCCATACGTACGCATGAACGCTACTTTCATTTCTATTTCTTATGGAATGAAATCATAATGATATAGGGGTTTATTATAATTTCATTATAATATTATATATATCATTATTAAATCCATCCCTTATACGTCCCACATATGGAATCAAATATTCAAATAACATTGATGGGGAGGTAGTCCACATTTTCTAAAATGAAATTATCGCATTTACCATAATGGAAATCATAAATGTATGATATAAATGAAAAATAAAGAAGCATAAGTAAAACATAGACATTTTATATATCATATATAAATACAGTGACGTCTTAATGGCCACCATGAGAGGAATTAAAAGAAGAATGAAAAATCATCGTTTCGTGAGGTAGTAATTCGTCAAGCAATGAAACTGTATGTTCTTTAAACATTAGATGGAGATGTGTGTAACTGTAGTTCGATACTTCTCATAACAACATCCACGTATATTGAGGATAGTGGTGTTGTTACAAAATAAATGAATAAAAAGATTTTATGGGGTTGGAGATAAAAAATAAATCAAAAGAACATAATAGAAGACATTACATTTAAATCGGATAACTCCCTTTGGATTGAACCAAAAGGGATTCTTGAAGTGCTTTCTTCCTATGGTAAGGCTTATAGGATGAAGGGGGAAAGTTTATAGGGTATTTGGGAGAGTTTGGCTGAGCCAAATGGCTATGATAGTGTGAATACGGTAGTTGAGGTTGGGGCCTTTTATAAGAGGGAGGAGGGTCACTCTTGTAAAGTCATGAAATGATAATTTATTATGAAATTATTTTCAGATTTTAATGGTCCCACAATGATATATTTCTAGGATAAGGTGATAAGGGTTCAAGTTCCACCCATCCAATAGGCTTTATGCAAGTGTAAGTCTAAGATTATACATTACCTTTTCATTTTATATAAATCGTTTATTAATGAGGTAATCACTACATCATCATAATGTCAAAAATAAATTTTTTTATTTATTTTCTAAAAATAATAAAACAAATACCATGATTTAGGAAATATTTTTATCTTACCAATGACTATTTATAGTCTAAGAGATCATTTATGTAGACAAAATTAAAATTATTTTACTTAGGTGTTATATAATTTTGTTATATTTGTTGGAAGCATGGTCATCTATGCATAAATAGGAGTTTGGATTATGTTTTTTGACAGTACTCAGTAGAAGTTCAGATGGTGTACCAGCAAAGTGATCATAATGTTCAAGAAGAAAACAGTATTGAAGATGGAAATATTTCTCAGTGTTTGCTAAATTTTTGGGCCTGAAATTCGTCAAATTGATAAAAGTGTTTTTGGCAATGAGACTTGCGCGCCGTGTACTTGAATTATAAGGAACTTTCATGCCTAGAGTTTTTCAAGATCAGAACGTGAAAAAATGACAATGGTATAAGGGTCTCGAAGGTATTTGTGTGGTCGCGCATGTGACATGTGCACCATGAAGGGACAAGCGCGCCGGTACCAAGGACATATGGAAACTTGTGCACCTATTGTTCTTTATGATTAGAACATAAAAATATGCCATATAAAAGAGGGTTGCGCAGGTATTGGTTGGGTCGCGCATGTGAGTTGCACGAAGGAGGCAAGGGGAGATGAGCTGTGCGCTGGAACCTGCGTGCTGAAGGGGGACTTGCGCGCCACCGCATAGGTTGTCTTGTTTGCCAATAAATAGAGGACCACCCCTCCTCATTTTGTACGATGTTCAAGTCATGGAGACTTTTTGAGCTCCTGTTGTGATGGTGGTTGAGCTATGCAGGTGGTTGTTGGGAAGCACAAGTAGATGTTGCGCGGTGGTTGTAGACTGCGCTTCTAAGGATTTTTTGAGCTGGGAAGGCAGGGTCGCGCTGGTTGGTTGTTGATGCCAACACGACATAATTGGAGTAGCGCGATAGGTGGCCTTTGTGTTCAAAATCGGTTTATGTGAAGAAGAATTTGGGTCACAGAAGTTTATGGCCGAAGAGGTTTGTGTCTCACATGTTTTGGATGAGGACTTGCACGCCAGTTATAACTTGCACACCGTCTTTGAAACCTGCGCGATGGACTGGACTTGCACGCCAAGTATTACTAAAGCCCTCCGATCTTTTTGAAGCTGCACGAAAGGTGGAAGATTTCTTCATACCTTCGATGCAATGTGATTTTTTTCTACTAGTGATAATTGGACTTCAACAGAGAATCTACATACAAAAGAGGATGCATTCTTGTGCAATAATGATGGGACCTTCACGTCTATTAACTGAGTGTGACTTCACTAAGGGCAGCGTGCCTGGGGGAGTCATCAGGAGTGACCCGAGGGACACTTTGAGCTTTCTCTAAACCTTTTGTAAATGTAGTGAGCCTGGGATAGAGTGACCATGACCGAATCTTGTAATCCCTAGCTAGTGAAGTTTAGTGAAATTTGGTACGACCGACAACCAGTCGGTGTATGCTCCTTGGATGTAGCCCTTAGTGGTGAACAAGTAAAAAGTGTTGTGTTGTCTCTCTTCTTGTGAATGTTTGGTTTCTATTTTTATCCATCATATATGTTTAACAAGTTCTACCAATGTTGGAACATTATCCATAACTTTAAAAGAAAATGTTGACACCCTAATTCATCCCTCCCCTCTCAGGGTGTCCCGGTGTCCTACAATATTTTCCTTTCTTTCAAAAATAAAATAATAAAATGTCTCTATCACAAAAAAGTGATTCCATGGGGTCCCTAATTAGGAACAAGGAATTCCATGGTCATCCATATCACCAAAAATAGCATTAGGACACATGTTTGGGTCTTTTTTTATTTTAATGATATTATTCTAGAACCCATAACTACAAAATTACTAATTAATCATGTAAATTAAAGATAATTGTCATCTTTACTAATGATTATTTCCAAAAACAAAAGTCTTAATTACATAATTTTGACCTATTGATTCCAAATATGGAATTTATTGTTCCAACTTCCAAACACAGAAATTGTAGTAATTAATTTAAAAATAATTTCTGTTTTCAAAACCAAAGACAGGTTTTTATGAAGTGAAATCTATCAAACGATTGGCTTGTTTTTACATCCAATTGAAATGTGAAATTACCTCCAATGAACATAAATGTATTAATTGATAAAAACATAATTCAAATATATTTTAAAACCAATTAAAATTACAATCTATATAGATAAATAAATTGGATGAAAAGTCAGTTTAGAATTAAAATACAAAAGTTTTCACTATTCATTAAAATTGAACATCATCAGAAAAAAACCAAAAATTCAACCTATGCAATATTTGATATTCCAAATTTAAATATTATTTCTATTTTAACAAATTCAAAACATAGAAGTTTCATTAATATATTACTTTTTTGATCCTCGTTGTCAAAACAAATAGCGTGTTTTTAAAAAACAATATCTATCAAAAGTTTGACAATTGTTTATGTCCAATTTCAAAGTGAAATTAATTCTAATCACCACTATTGGAAAAAATGGTAAATGTATATTCTAATAATACATTATAACCACTCAACATTATAATTTATCACTATGAATTATTTTTATTAAAAAAGTTGTTTTTAAGTATTTTTCACTATTCAATGAAAATTGGATGTTCTCAGAAAAATACGAAAAATTCAACTTAGGATAATTTCGATATTCAGGATCCAAAAATGATTTCCATTTTGAAATATAAAATTTATATAAATCAAAAAATGGGTATTACTAATCTTAACAGCTACATTGATGGGTCGTGGTGTGTTAGAATCTCGAACTAGCATACAATGCAAGCAACTGCATTATTGAAAGAGAACAGTACCATGGATGCTTGGGGTGTTACAAAGTAAAGATTCACCTACTGTCACATTTTAAAATCTGATTACCTTAATTATATTAAATCCTTAATGAAAGAAACAAATAATATAGTACAATCTTTATACATATTAAATTATTCTTATAACCATAATATAGTTCTTGAGTCCAAAAACACAAATAAAATAATTATTCAACTTCATCTGTCGTAACAACATAAGCATGGTCTTTATCCTTTGGAATTTTCTGAGGTATGTTTCTTTGGAGCTTAGGGAATTCATTTTCATAATTCCCCATTTAACTAAAATTGTAGCATTCAACTTTGACAACCTCTTTAATTCCCTTTCAATCAGGAGTCTGGTGAACTTTTTCTCCAAAATTGTAACAAACTCCCATTTCTTTTAGGAATGTACCGGGGTGTTTCTTACCATAATTATCACATAATGAAAAATACTTATTTCCATTTTTCACATTATCTGTCTTTGGATCCACTATTTTCTTCCTCTCTTGCTTTACTTTGTTGTCATAAGATATAGAGGAATTCTCTTCTGTCTTGATAGCACATGAGACAATATCTTGGTACGATGAGAAGAATTGTGATTCTAAAGCTCGGCAGAGAAATGGTTTTAACCAATCAATGAAACGATCCATATTACATCTTGGGTTACGTATATAATCTGTAGCATGCCTCGCTAACCTTGTAATGTTATAATCATACTTTGTAACATTCTCATCCTCCTTTTCCCTCAGACTCAGAAACTGTCTTTCCATATCCACTCGATGGTCATGAGGAAAGTATTTTTCTATGAAAATATATTTAAACTCTCTCCATTCCATACATTATGCTTCTTTATATTCCATTGTATTTTGAATCAATGACTACCATTGATCATCATCTCCAGTGAGGCTGTAAACTGCCATTAGAACTTTTTTCCTTTTACTACTCCCTAAAGGCTGAAATATTTTCCCTAGGGAATTTATCCACTTCTCACCTAGTAATGGATTTGTAGCCCCATTAAATATTGGTGGTTGTTGCCTCATGAAGAGGTATAACATTGATCCTTCATGTTTCGGATTAGGTTTCTCTATACGATTAATGTTATTGTCCATAACCTGAGTGAGTTGTCCTAGTATGGTGATAAGCTAATCAGCACCAGTTGTATCACTAGCTCTTCTATAATTATCTTGAGAAAGAGGGAAATCCCTACATGGAGTTCATTCATTGATATAGTTTCTATATCCCCTCATACAATCCTAGCAGTTCCTTCATTAAATACTTCTTCACATCCTGGGAACACATAAAACATTAAAAGTGGTGAGCTCAGATGCTAAGTAGGATAACAATAAAGCAGAATCTGTCATAAAAAAGCATAAACATTTAAGGTAATGAATACCTAAAACAAAAGCCTTATAAACATGAAACCCAGCATAATATAGCAATGATAAAATGAAATATTTATATTTACTTATTCGCATGGATATTCTACTTGTCGAATAATCACATGCAATATCAATAACTACTTTCTTAATGATGGAATTCATAAAGAAAGACTATCATAACCACATATTCAAGGACTTGTGCCAAGACTACAAATAAGATTTTCTCAAGGCCTTCGTCCAAGACACTAGTTTGTCTCATGATACATACCGATGCATCTAGAAGCTATATTGGACTCCACCTGTCACCTATTAAGTCCAATGCATTCCTCATATGAACATGATTAAACATAACATAAACATTCGTATTAAAACTAGCATACGAAATGTCAATACATTCTCTATAAACAATGAATGATATAAAAATACAACATCCACAGTAACATATCACAAAAACCATTAATACAATATGGAAGTTTTGAATCATAATAAATAAACTTCAAATAATCTTAAAATCTATCAATGGATGTTGATATAGATGAAATCAAAACTATTTATGATAAATATTCTTTTATGAAATCATTTAAAAGTCACATAATTGTAAAAGAAAACATTTTCATGGAAAATATTATTTTAATCTTGTAAGGGAATCTTCAATGGTTTTATAACGGTGGAAACTATCTTCACCCTCCATATAAGATAAAAAATTCATTCTTACCTGAATTTTGTCTAAAAGTTCAAAATGTACCTTGTTTGGAAAATGACGGAAGGATTCCTTTCAAAAACGTATAAGGTCAAATAATGGTATAAATTACATTAAAGAATTTTTTAATAAATAGTAAATAATATTTTGAATTACATTTTTATGAAACTTGGATTCAGAGGATAAATAGATCCCAGTATATAATTACACATGAACATCCTTGAATAATGAAGAGGTTGTAGAATTAACCATTACCTCGTGACCAACTTGACTCGATCATTCTTTAATATCCTTAATAATAAACTATAGTTAATTTTAATTTTCTTAAGAACCTTTTTCAAGTTCATTATTCATTTTACATCACTTATTACCATGTTATGAACATTATGGAATCATTTATGTCAATAACGGTCGTTTTTTCGATCTTTGGTACATGAGTCGACAATAAACTTCTTATAATTACAAGATGTTCATGTGGTAATATATCCAATATCTCCAGAATTATATTCATGATATAGATATCATATATATCATATATATCTATTATATACATGCATTTATAATATTACATAATGTTTAGAGGTAAGAAATTAGATGCACCATTCATGGAGATGGTTAGCCGTATGTACGCATGAATGCTACTTTAATTTCAATTTCATATGGAAAGAAATCATAATGATATAAGGGTATATTATAATTGTTCTATAATATCATATATAAAATCTTTAATTACAACCTTTATATGTCCCACAAATGGCATTAACGATTCAAATCACATTGTGGGGGTGGTAGTCCGCACTTCATAAAATGAAATTATTGCGTTAACCCATAATGGAAATAATAATGGTATGCCATAAATGAAAAATAAAGAATCATAAAGAAAACATAAACATTATATATATCATATATAAATATAGTGACATCTTAATGGCCACCATGAGAGGTATTAAAAGAAGATTGAACAATCGTCGTTTTATGAGGCAGTAATTCGTCAACCACATAAACAGTATGTTATTTAACAATTAGATGGAGGTGTGTGTAATTGTATTTAGAATACATCTCATAAAAACATACATGTATATTGAGGATACTGGTGTCGTTACAAATGAAATTAATAAACAGAGTTTAGGGGGTTGGAGAAGAAAAATAAAACAAAAGAACATAATAGAAGAAAATACCTTCAAATCGGGTAACTCCCCTTTGTTTGTAACAAAAGGGAATCTTGATAAGATTTCAGCCTATGTTAAGGCTTCTAGGATGAAGGTAGGAACGGTAAGAGGGTATTTGGGTAGATTTTGATGATCCAAATGGCTTTTATGGTGTGAATAATGTGGTAGAGGAGGAGGCATTTTATAAGAGGGAGGAGGGGCACTCTTGGAAAGTCATGAAATGTTACATTATTATGAAATGATTTTCAAATTTTAAATGTCCCACAATGATATATTTCGAGGATAATGTGATAATGGTTATAAATCCACCCATACAATAGGCTTTAGGAAAGTTTATGACTTAGATATTTCCTTACCTTTTAATTTTATTTAAATCGTTCATTAATGAGGTAATCACTACATCGTCATGGTGTCAAAAATAAATTTCTTTATTTAATGTCTAAAAATTATAAAAAATTAACATTATGTAGAAAATATTTTTATCATTCCAATGAATATTTATATTCTAATGGTTCATTTATTATACAAAATTAAAATTATATTACTTTGGTGTTACATTCTTTTGTTATATTTTTCTTTCATTAAAAAATAAAATGATAAAATGTCACCATCTGACAAAAGTGATTCAATGGGATCTCTATTTTGGAACAAGGAATCCCATGGTCGTCCATGAAACCACCAATAGCATTAGGACACATGTTTGGTTCCTTTTTTATTTTTATATTATTATTTTATTACCCTTAACATCCTGATTACTAATTAATCATGTTAATTAATGATAATTGTCATCATTACTATTCATAATGTCCCAAAACATAAGAGTATTAATTACATAATTTGGACATACTAATTCCAAATATGGAATCTATTGTACCAAATTCCAAACACAGAAATAGAAGAAATTAATTTAAAAATAATTCCCATTGTCAAAATCAAAGACGGGGTTTTAACAAGTAAAATCTATCAAAATATTGACTTGTTTTTACGTCCAATTGAAATGTGAAATTGCATCCAATGAACAACATTATATTAATTTATAATAACATAATTAAATTATACATTAAAAACAATTAAAATGAAAATATAATTATATAAATAAACTGGATGAAAAGGTATTTTGGAATTAAAATATAACATTTTTCACTATTCATTAAAAATGAACATTATCAGAAAAATACCAAAAAATCACCTTATTCTATATTTTATATTCCAAATGCAAAAATGATTTCCATTTTACCAAATTCAAAACATAGAAGTTTCATTAATAAATTATATAGTTAATCCCCACTATCAAAACAAATATCATGTTTTTAAGAAACAATATCTATCAAAAGATTGACAATTGATTATGTCCGATATTAATGTAAAATTAATTTTAATGACCGAAACTAGATAAAATGGTAAATGTATATTATAATTATTCTTAATAAACACTAAATATTATAATTTATCACTATAAATTATTTTGATTAAAAATGGTCTTTTTATGTATTTTCATTATTCATCGAAAATTTGATGTTCTTAGAAAAATACCAAAAATTCAACATAGGTGAATTTTGATATTCAGAACCAAAATATGAAGTCCATTTTGAAATATAAAATTTATATAATTCAAAAAGAGTGTATTACTATTCATAATGGCTACATTGATTGGTCGTGTCGTATTAGAATCTCAAACTTGCCTACAACGCAAGCTATTGCAATATTGAATGAGAAGTGAATCGTGGATACTTGGGGTGTTACAACCCACTTATAGCTTGCCTATATTTTGGACACCTTTATTTTCAACATTTTATGATTCTTCCCCACAACCAATTCCACTATTTACCATGCAGTCAGGTCTTTGATCATTTAAAATATAATCAACTCTATTAGAGATATGTTTTCCTCTCTCCAACAGCTCTGCATATGAGAACCATCCATACTATATTTTCTACTTTGATTCATTTGAAACTGAATATTTTTCACATTTACTCCTAATAAAATCAAATTCCTCCTTGATACGATCAGTAGTCATGGAAATTTCCTCTATTTTGGAGGTGAGGTCATTGATGAATTTTTCCTGCTCTTCAATTCTCAGCTTTAGATCCACTACATCATCATTGATTTCAATTATCTTAGACAGTACTTTGACCAATTCTTCTAGTCGTTCAATATCAGCTTCAAGTTGATCAAAATATTTAGTTGATTCTTCTACAATTTATTTCCACTTAGTGCAACTCTTACATTTAATCTTAAGCTTACTAACATCATCCTTAAGTTGCAACTCGGGATCTTCATATGTTTTCAACTGATTTTATCCTCCACAATCTTCTGATTTTTCAACACTGGCCGTCATGGAAGAATTGTTCCATGTTTTTAAATCTGGTTCTTCTTCATCACAGAATTCATTATCATCTTCTTCCTCATTACAGACAAAACTATTCTTTGGTACTTTCATTCAGGATTTAAAGTCTCCCCTTTTTAAAAACGTTTTCTGAGGCTTCTCAATCTTTTCAAATTCTCTATTTTCATAATCGATCATTCTTGAACACTGAGAATCAATGAGACCATCTTTTCCACAACAAAAGCAAGCTAAAGGAAACTTCAATTTGAGTTTTTCTTTTCCCTTCTCGAACATCATTGCAACGAGAGAAAGAATTTTTTTTCTCATCATATTCACCACTAATGTCTTTTGAGATTTTCAGTTTCTCAATTGCTTTGAATGCCATTTCCTTTCTCACTCGAGTCATAGAATCTTCTGGTTTGACCCTCATTTCATATGCCACCAGGCTGCTCAGTAGATCATCAGGAGAATGATTGGAATGATATATTTCCACAAAGCCGGAAATCTTTTCACTGTAATGGGGTGGAAGACTTCTTAATATTATCATCACAATTTCTATGCCTTGGAATTCTTCACCTATACCCCGAATTTCTCTATCCACTTCAGTAATTGGATTGAAGAAGCAATTTTCATTTTCATCTGGATGCAAATTCAGATCATCAAACCTATTGTGCATGTCTTTTAGTTTACCCTCCTTCACATTTCTATATCCTTCATAAATATTTTTATGTTAATAGCACATGGACATTGCTAAGGTCCAACTCATCACTTTTAGATTGATCTGATTAGAAAGTGATTCCGTGAGAGCATTTTGTGCTTCAAGATCTGCATCAATAATTTTCTTATCTACATCAGTCATAGCCATCACTATTGGATTAGTAACATGTATATCTTGCATATTACAAAAAAAGAACATCCATTTCAAGGGATATTAGATGAGATCTCATTCTGTTCTTCCATATATAAAAATTATTTCCATCAAAGAGGGGAACTCCCCTAACACAAGTTGAATTTTCCATAGTGGTATAAAATAGATCAAACACCAGCAACCTCTCTCTGATACCACATGAAGGTCCCCGAGACACCCTGATAGGGGAGGGGAGAAATAGGGTGCCATATTTTTCTTTTTAATAGATGGATCTTGTTCCCACGTTGGTATAACTAGTTTTACCTGTATGATGGATATGAGAATAAATAAAACATTCACATTCAATGAGATAACACTTCACTTTTTTACATGGTTCACCACTAAGGGCTACATCCACTGAGTATACACTGAAATGTTGTCAGTCGTACCAAATTCCACTATTTTTTACTCTTTGTGGATTACAATGGTTTGGGAACAATCAATCTGTCCCAGGCTCACTATCTATAAAACTGTTCAAGGATAGCCTAATGCGTCCATCAGGTCATTCTTGTTGACTCTCCCTTGATCACTTCCTTTGGTGAAGTCCCTATAAGTTTATAGATGCGAAGTTCTCCTCATCTTCCCAAATGAATACATCCTCTGTTGTATATATATTCTCTGTTGAAGTCTAACATCCACCCGAATACTAATCTCACTTTGCCCCCGAAGGTATCGGGCAAACATTCATCTTTCGTGTGGCCCCAGAAAGACTTGCATACTTCTTCCACACCTGGTGTTCTTCTCCAATCCCAGTGTGTATGTTTTAATTATGGCTCACATTTTCACCACTACTACTAGCACGACACTTGATTTTTCAACTTCAAACTTGCGCAACTCACATTCTTTTCCACCAAAACCGGTTTTTGCACACAAGGGACAACTATTGTACTTATTAAAATACTAGCGCTAGTGTCAGCAAACCACATGTGAAACACATCATTCCCCAAATCCAAAATTGTTTTACTAATAACCTTTATCACCCAAACCACCTTGGATTATCAGCAAACAACTGTCACACAACTTCTACTTGCGCGACCACACATCCTCTTGCGCGACCACTACACTTGTGTGACTGGATATCTGAATTTATCTATGTTTCAAACATTTTACTGAATGAGGAGTGGTTGACCTATATTTATAAGAATTTGGATACCCTATGTGATGGCACACAAGGCTTCCCTCGGCGTGGAAGTCTCTGCCGCGAAAGTCACTTGCGCGACCAAACATAATACTTGGGCACCCTTTTCCCATTGCCATATTTTCATGTTCTGATCTTGAAAAATTCAAGGCACACTAGTTTCCTCTACTTCATGTAAACATCATGAAATTCTATATTCAAAAACCACTTTTCTCCATTTTTCAATTTTTAGGCCGAAAATTTTGGCTAACACTGAAAAATGGTGCCACCGTCAATACAATTATCTGCTTGTTCTGTATGATCGCTTTGCTAGAAAACATTCCGAAATTCCACAGAGGATTGAAAAAAAAACAAAAAACCAAACTCTAATTCATGAATAGAATGACCATGGTTTCAATAGTATAACTCAACTTTCCATTGGAAATTTCAATCACTTAATAACATTTTTCGAATCTAGAATTATCTGTTTGAATTCATGTTTCTCTACTAGTGGTATCATCTCATATAATATATAGAGATTCTATTAATCATTATTATTATGATACTAGTTTTTAAGCCACTCTGTGGGGCTCTGTGGGATTTATTTTCAACCAGGTTGATGAAGGTTTTCTTTGATATTAGGATTGTACCCATGAAATTGGTTACCTATGTATCCTTGTGAATGGAATCAGAACCCTCATAGTTCGGTTATTCTTAATGGGACACATCATACCTTTTAAAGTCCGATGAATAGTACCATACCATACATTTTAATGTCATGTGGAAAATACATATAAGCAAAATGATCTTAGTCAAATCATGGTTGTTGGAATTATGGCTAAAAAACCATTGGATCTTGGAAATAATATGATTTTCCAAGAAATATTATACCATGTTGGGAATATGGCCTCATGAAAACATGGTGGATTAGAAAGTGTTGGGTTTTAACCTCCCAGAGGATTTATACGTATCCCATATGGATGGAAATCAAATACCACATAGTTTTATTGGAGTCTCATGGGAGAGTATGGTCCTTTTCTTGAAAATGAGTTTGGTCATACTTTTTAAAAAGGACACCATGATTTGTTGGGGGTTTAGTTTGTAGCATATTCCTAAAAAGGATGCCCAGATTAAGGGAATTATAGTTGGATTTCGGAAAAATATATCCATTTAGCTCAAGAGTTGAGAACACATATTACGTATCAAAATTATGGTGGGAATATGAGTTCTCATAGATCATTCTGGGTCTCATAGAAGAGTATAGTCTTTTGAGGGAAATGAGTTTTGTCTTACAACATCAAAAGGATTCCTTGTTAACATGGGGGATTAATTTGGGGCTTATTCCTATGGAGGACTCCTGGATTAAGGGAATTAGAGTTGCATTCTTGAATAGGATATACATTGAGATCGGGCGATGAGAAGGCTTCCTACGTATCCCAATTATGGTGGCAATCTAAGTTCACATATTTCATTCGGAGTCTTTTAGGAGATTATAGTCCATTGAGAAGAATGATTTTGGGATTACTTCCACAGAAGGATTCCTAGATATATTCGGGGATTAATTTTTGGATTATTCCTATGTATGATGCCTAGATTAAGAAAACATGAGTTAGATTATTGAAAATCATATACAATGATCTCAGACCCTAAAAAGGTTTAATACATATCCTAATTATGGTGAGAATCAAGGTTCTCGTAGTTCATTAACCATGACTGTTTGTGAAAATTTTGTAATCATCATGAATCTCTACGCCCATATGGGCCATGCACGGAGTGAGAAATAAGAGTATTTAAATGATTAAACAATAAAAAACACATTTTTCATCCTTCGCTGGTGGAGAATGGAGAGCCTATGGGGAGACGGTGGATGAGGGGTGAGGCTACGTTGGAAGTGGGTGAGCCGACGAGGATTCCCTATATTCTATTTACATTGGACTAGGGTCCAAATAAATGGAAGTTGGCATGAATGTCAGGTAATTACACCCAGATGGATGCCCCATGGTGAAAAATCTCAGAGTGAAAGGGACATGTTAATGAAAGACCATGTTCTAATCTCCCCCATTGGTATTTAGAAATGAAGAATAGAGGAGAAACATTGATTCTACCTCTTTCCAGAAAAGCTATAGGGATTACTCCTAGATGGCTGCCCATGTGGATCCTGGTAGGGGAGGGATTCTTTTCAAACAGTTGTAAACAGTACCTTCCGTACTAGAGACCTGATGTTTTTGGTCATTGATACGGGAGGTGTCAAGGCCCAATACCTATTCGTACGAAGAGAGAACATCCCTACAATGTTTTTGGGTGAAAATTCCATGTGACTGCAGATATACAAACCCATAGATGCTCCATGAATCCATACCCCATTTTGAAATGAATGTGGGAAATCTTTGACTATCGATATACAAACCCAAATAAGAGACACACTGATGTGCCCTTCCCAAAGGATAGATGAGTCAGGAGTTTTTGATGCAGGTTTGAACATAGTCCCTTTTAGATAGGGGAACCATGGAAGGATATAACATTACATAGGTTTCCTAAAAGAGGGTATTTTTTCTGATACGAAGGACTTATCCAAATCTCTAGATCATATGTATATCGCGGTAGTGTTTTGCATATGTACATTGTTCATGTATGTTACGTAGTTGTTCCACGCATGTGTACCACACATTTTTGGATTAATGATAGAGAAATATTTTACAAATGGAAACCAAGCCTATTAAAAATGTTGAATACCTTTCATAACGTGCTTATCCCATTTAATTTTCATTTTTCATGTGCTTTTAGAGAGCTACCTCAGACAATTTGAGGGATCTGGGAAAAAGATCTATGAAATGGGAGCTTCAAAGAGTCTATTAATATTTTTCATCCCGAAATGTGGATCCCAATGGTCCAATTTATAGGCAAGGAGGGGGTGGATGGAATCAAATTGATAGTTATGGTCTAATGTGATTCCCCTCTGCACTGGTCAGCCATGTAGGTGTCTTTGACAAATCCTTCCATGGAGGGTCACCATGTAGCATGTTCGTAAATGTCTTTGTTTAAATGGTGTCATTCATTTTATTTCATCAAGCATTATCTTGGAATTTGGAAAACATTCCATCGCCACCTTCATAGTCCGTTGTCTTCCTAAGTAGTGTCAACAATATATATATATATATATATTAATGTAACAAAACATATTTAAAACACATTAAAGGAAAAGGCATGCAGGTCAGTGATAAGGTTCCTAGCACCACATTTGGAAAACACATTGTTGGTTGAATTATTTTTCCATGTAGTTTCCAAGTATACTAAATAGAAATCAAATGATACCACCATTTAATTTTATAATAAATCGCACTAATGATTTACCTAGTATCCAAACATCATTAGTGAAACTAAAATATGGATTGGAAGAGCGACACACTACATAATACGCATGATAACTACTATATCATTAATATTTTAGTAGATTCATATACATTCCATCATTTATCGAAAAATTCACAATGTTATAAACATAACGTATTATTTTTTAAATTTTTGATTTAACAAGAAATTACATCTTATCATGAACTCTATTATTTGAAATACTCATTCTAATGCACACATGGTCAGTACGTCTCATGGATTGAATTTAACCCTTCATCCAACATCACTCAATTTATCATATTTATCAATAAATTAAAAGGTGAATGGGCTACCAATGACATCATTATGTTAATGACTCAGTTTTTCCTTGATGAACTAACATTTTTTATACTCTTCCTCCAAAACTTGCTAGTGACTATTTTTTCAAAACCACATGTGCTGATTAAACATCAAATAGTCCCTATGAGAATATGTATCCTTCATTTCTAGGGTTCCATCTGCATTATGATAACAATCCACCTAATAATTTTCTCTTATTTGGATACATTTTTCTCGCACCCTTCAATGTGTTTCCCCTTCTAATGGTGGGTTATTCCATCATCATTGGCATCTTTCCTTTTGTTTTTTAATGTGATATCATTAAGGAATAATTTTTTCTTTTCCTCTTATTTTATATTCATTACAATAACTTTAGTCTTATATTTCCATAGTGAAACATTATTTGAGTGCACTTCCTTCATAATTTATGCATACTCTATGTGTTTGTAGACCCAATTTAATATGATTTTGGTATTTGAAAGTTATTGTTTAGTTAATGTATGATCATTGGATATTATTAGATGTTATTAAAGTAGAAATGTGATGCATTTTTCTTTTCTCTTTTGAGATGTGAAATTTTTTCAAATAATTTTTGTATATCATTTCTCATATAATTAATCATTCAGCATCCATATCCTTTATTATATTATGGATATGTTTAAATAAATCATTTATTCTATGATATTGAGATTGGATGATTATTTATATTTATATAAATTATGGTATAATTTACATTATATTATTATTCCATGTTTTATGTTTTTGAAGTTGGGTGGAACATTGTTGTTATTCTTGATTAAATGTTTTTCATCTTAATTAGTAGTGTAAATTTCATTATTAAGTTTATTTTGAAATATATTGTATATGTTTGACGGAAGAGATTATTTGATAATGATTTATGGATGTGTGAGCTAGGGTTTCTTCCTTCAGTTCCCTTAGTGAGTATAATTAATGTAATATTTTTAATCACCATTAAATTAAATGTGAGATCTTCATTCATTAAAAAAATTATGTTCATTATACTGAACTTATGTTGAATTATTCTAGCCTACTAGTGTGGGTCTGAGAGGGGGTTCTCTTGGAGCTACACAGATCACCCGTAATACACGTTCACACCATAAACCACCAACAAACACCCAATTTAACACACATTTTAATCCATTTGTTGAAAATTTATGGTTTCTCCCACCCATTCCTCCATAATTATCTTTTTTAACCTCTTCTTGTAGTATCGTTTCTCTGTTTCGTCTAAAACTATTCCAACTTATCGCTTCCAAAACCATAATTTTTAATTATTTTAAAACACTTTTTATGATTGAGTGTGAACATTAAAAAAATTTAAAGTAGATAAAATACCATCCATAAATACCACAAAATCATACAAACATCATAACTCACCAATGAAAAAAAGGAATGAATTTCAAACTATGCTTTGAGGAAGCCTTGATAAAAAAACACAAAATCCAGTTACTCTACTATGTTGATCAAGGCCAAAAAAGTATATTCAGAGCGTATCTATATTGCTGGTGCCAAAAATCACCAATTTCATTGGCATGTCACCATCTTCCAGTACAATATAATCCTCTACTCCATGTGGGGTCATCATCATAGGCTGAAAAATGAAAACACCCTCAAGCCTTTGCACACCGAGAACACGACTCCCCGTTGTGGACTACAGATCCTTTTTTGAAGTGATTACTACAAATTCAACTCACCTTCTCAAATACCAGATACAGATATTTTAACATATTTTTGAACCTTCATCAATTCCATCAACCCTAACGGACTAGAAATCGATCAATAGACTAGCACTCGAATAAAAAGTTGACCAAAGGTGGCCTCGGTTGTGGATCATGCTGGAGACCACAAAATCATTAATCGAGGAGAAACAACTGCATAAAACCATTAATAATTGAACAAATGAACAAATATAGATGAAAAAATATAATAAATCATTCTCTTAGAGTATGAACCAACCAATAAAAACACAAATCATGCATCATTCATTAGCTCAAAACAAACAAATGTAATAAGCCCAGAAGACTGCCGAAGAGAATGAGCATAGACCATTTTTTATCTCCCTCCAGCATAATCCCAAGTTTTCCCACATTCTGTAACAATCCAAACCAATAACGTGGTCAAACCGGAATTGGTTGGCTAGCAAGGGACGTGGAGAAGAGAGAAATTGAACACTATGTCACGCACTAACCCATGACGTCTAAGATATCTGTACATAGACTCCGAGTTGAGGACCAATGTGCTGAGTGAGATAGAAATATGGGAAGTGATCAATATGTGATATCCACACCAGCAAGATGAGTAATTGGAGATGCAAAGAAGTAGAAGGAATGAGAGGAAGAGAAGAAAAAAATAGTTGTAGAATAGATCACAGTCACAGTCGATCAGACTTAGGAAACCCTAGGAGAAGGAGAAGAATAGTTATCGAGAACATCGGGCATCGGGCGAGTGTGAGGGGATCCCCTTCAAAGGATCATGTTACCATATATACTGTATTTATATACTATTTTTTATACCCATTCCTTCAATCTATATCCCACCACGTGTATTCCCCCTTTATTTCATACAATCCATATAGGAGAAGATGATTTTGTTCCTTCAACTTCAACTATGGTTCATGTTGGTGGCCCTATACATACATTGTAATAGACACATCCTTCAAAGGATAATACTCTTTAACTATACATAGATCCATCTAGACCTAATAATTTGTCTGGAAGTGGTTTTTTATATGTGTTTCAAATTTTTTGAAATCATTTTTTTCTTGCATTATTGTGAATTAATTCATCATTTATTCCTATTATCGTATTATGTTTTATCTTATAATAAACAACCTGGGAGTTCCCATATGATTGAATCATGGAATCATCTAACATAAATAATGGTGGATTATAATGATGAAAATCAATTAATAGATTAAAATTCTTGGAAAAGTAGAAGTATTATGGAATCTTAATCCATGTACAATGATATAATTTTGGTGAAACCATTTTCATGGAGGTATATAAGTAATATAATTGTAGTGAATTGATGGGGGGAGATATGGGTAAGAAAATTTATTAAATAGGTATATATATTATTATCATATTTATATGAATTAATATGTTCATTGAACTATCAGTTTAATGATTCTAATAGTGAATCATCTATGGTCTTGCAATTGATGGCTATTGGGAAGTTACGGTAATCATATAAGCATGATATATATGATGGTTGTGATGAAGATGATGCCCTAGAACATAATTCTATTTAAATTATGATACTATGTATTCATATTTTTGAATATTAATAAAAATATGAGCACATCATGAGTGTTCATTGGTGTGACACATTATATGATAATATCATAAGAGTAGTTGTTGCACTGAAAATTCTAAGAATTTCTTCAATATAATGAAAACGTAGAACTTTCACAATAATATTCATCAAATATATGTTCTATAGGCTGATGATATCATTTTAGGAGCACAAATGAAT
This sequence comes from Viscum album, assembly GCA_963277665.1. Lineage (NCBI taxonomy): Eukaryota > Viridiplantae > Streptophyta > Magnoliopsida > Santalales > Viscaceae > Viscum > Viscum album. The sequence goes on along the minus strand of OY728139.1, from coordinate 992,534,175 downwards.
TATGCTATTCGAGGTGTAGACTAATAGAAAATTGAGGCACATTCTCATGTTGTAGGCCTACGGTAATATCCAATGTAGGATATTATGAGAAAAAGATCCACCTATAAGAAATTCAAATTTATATGTGTCATTGGATGTTCTATCAACAGATGTTTGTATTGATCCTTTGACTTTAATTTTATTATTAATGAATATTATTAGTCAAGTACATTGATAATTTGACGAAAATTATAATGATATTTGTTCGTAGAGAGGTGGAATATGTTGGGTGCATCACGAGGAATGTTTCATTAATGAATAATGTGAGAATGTATTTGTACCTTCTATTCTATATTAGAATAAGATTTCATAGACACATTCATGGAAATGATATATCTAAAATAAATCCATGGAAATGGTGTTATATAGGAATGTTCACTTTCTGTAAATTCATAAAAGGATAAATCAACCACATAGATGGACAACACCAACATGAATCCCGCTTGATTACGAATATCACGATAAATAGATTATATTACGTAGTGAGAATTCATATAAGGAATTATTTTATTGCAACATTTTTTTATTTTCCTCTATAAACCTTAAAATGTTGTGAGGTGCTATATTTGGACTTTAAACCATATCAAATAATGCCACATAGAAAGGGATATAGAGGATAAACCATCAAATTTATCAAAAATAACAGTTAAATAATATATTACACTTTATTATTTAAAATGATGAATAAATATTATTGTCACCTCTTGTTTGATAATTATTTATGTTTTCTTGATCATTTATATTTAGTTACCAGTTATCTGAGAGAATATAATGTGAGCAGAATTCATAATGAATATTTATTTTCTATTTAATGAATATAAAATTTATTTATTTATTGGAGAATAATGAAGTGGTATTAATTTATCAAATAAATAGTCATTATTCATGGCCAAATAAATATTTTTGTGGAATTTAGAATCAATTTATAGGTTTGATGTGAAATAACATATATTGTATATTTTTTCATTAATTATTATATAATTTAAATTCAAAGGTTTAACACATTTCAAGAAAAAATTATAATATTATTACTATTATTATTAACATGGGGTTCCAAGGGGATTTAATTAATATTTAAAGGAAATTGATTAATTATTTATTTTAATCCATAATGGTATATAAACTAAATTATATGATTTTTCAATAAAGTAATTTTAATTTGTTTTTTCACAATTATAGTCAGAGAGGATCATCTCAAGCCCTAAAGAACACCCTCTCCAAGACCCCTACAATGAATGGGGAGAGATCTTCCTCCACCAACTACTCTAAAATCATTAGAGACCATGGAAAATACATTGGAATAAATTCTTATGATGATCAAAGGTGAACAAGGTAAGAATTTGGATCTTTAACACTAGAAGCCAATGATTTCTATGATGGTGTTTAGTGATTTATGGAACACATTTCCCACTCAAATTATATCATCCTTGACTTGAAATCCAATTTTCCTCTGCACTGAGCTAGGTCTCCACAAGACAGCAAGGACACCTCTGCATATTCTAGAGTATTCCGAAGTGAAAATATTTTCTAAGAGGTAATATAGGGATAGTATACCCTATTTTATAGAGTTTTCCATAATACATAACCAAATAAATAAGGAATCAAATATAAAATAAACAATAACTTAAATTACTATTCATTTCCAAAAGATCATAAACCACAACCAATAGAATAAATTTACATAACATGATAATAGTGCCAAATGTATCAAATCCCAAAAATAAAGTCTAATAAAAAAATCCCCTAATGTGGGTTCATAATATAAGTCCTACTACTCTTCTATGCACATCACATTCCCAATTAAACACCCAAGCACATAGATTCTTTCCTTGTCCAATTCCTCAGTAATGACATTTTCTTGGGGGACCAATGATGGCCCAAGTAGTGTGTGATTAAAACTCAGTAGTCCACCAACAATGGTGATTAAAAAATATCTAATCTAAACAAATAGTGCATGAAATTTCAAAATAAATTTCAAGATGAAAAATAAAACTCCGATGACATTTGTTAAAATATTCCCATTATATAGATTGATCATTAATTAAATTCAGTCACTTAAACCATATTCTTCATTTAATACATGGGTTACAAATTTAAATCATTTACAATATGACATAAGATGATCAATTATCAATAATAAGGTAATATGTCAAGATCCCTATCTCGCCAGGCATATACATTACATAAAAATACATTATTCTAACCATGGAGAATCAGTCAAAGTAGTTTCGTCAAATGAAACTATTAGGGGCTTAGAGCCTCATTCAAAATTCGTGACCTGTTAATTCTAATGATGGTGTTTAGAGCCTCAGTATAACCTAATCCATGGGAGGAGCCTATGTCAAACCCAATCCATTAGAGGAGCCTTGGTCCAATACCATACATACCACTATTTCATGTGCACATGAATTTTCATCCCATTACCACATATAAAAAATAATAGACCATGTATAATTGATACACATAAAATTCACAATTCACTCTCCATTTATTAATTAAATAATCTTTTCTCCTTATACCATTAACACATTTACCAAACAAATTTAATATCCCACTTATCCTGATTTCCATTCATATCTGACCCCATTTAACTTATTCAAAAAATTTCACACATTAACCCATTTCACAGAATTCGTCATTTCATATGTAATAAGAAATACATTAATTTAAATTTCAATATCACATGTCATTGTACAAATTCACCTAATTCCATTTAACTATCGTTACATTAGGAAAAACAATCACATAAGTCATTGTCAATGTCTATGAACAACTATAAATAATCACTTTTCCAACTCAACTATCATATTGATATGTTAATCATGGGATATAAATTATCACATGTCAGTTCCAAAAATATAATAACAAATTTAAATGATTAATAATAATAAAACACTCCATGGGTGGCCATAAATCATTCAAGTAAACCTCATTGCATTCCAAAGGGATCATGTGGGGATCAATTAATAATTTAACCAAAACATTTGCCAAATCCATTCAGTGGATTCAAGTTCACAATAAGAGAGAACCATTAACACAACCACATAAGAAAAAAACCAACATTTATACCATAAAATATAACTTATAGACCTCCTAACTTCAAAACATAGATGAATACATGCTTAACCATAGCATTAGATCTGCAATAAATAACCCTTTGAAGGCACGACCAATGATCCACTAAAAATACAGTGTTTTAGGGATTTAAATGATAAATAATGAATCCACAGACCCCAATCATTAATATAGAAGCATGAAAAGTGTAAGACATGTGACTTCGTTCTGCAATCTAATCCCCTCAAAATGTTCAAGAAATTAATGACATTGATCCTTGGGAAGATTTGTGTTTTTAGGATCATCACTATGTCTATTGGAGTAAAAATTATGAAGAAACTCGTGTGTGGAACTAATAATACTGATGTGGGAAATGATAAAATACCACTTTTAATGGATCCCAATATTTGGCCCCAAGGTCTTCCAAACCATGCGCCAACTATGTGTTTGTCTCTGTCCAAGAGGGGATGAGTTTCATAATTTCTTTGGGTTCCCCGTACGGTTTGAAAAACAGTGCACCAACCATGTGGAATTGCTTCTGTTCAATCCCACATGGTATTTCCACCCCTATTTCATGGTTAAATAAACTATGAACCCCATCCTCTAGGATATCATGGTTTGGGGGCCTGGGAACTACTAACCATTTTCCATGTGTGTAATAATCAATGGATAGACAAAATTTCCCTTCAATGTTGTCCAAATCTCCTGAGACACCTATGAGTTTCCTCATATATCCTGAAAACATTCCATTAACCCCAATAAGGAGACTTAAATGAAAACATGAACAAGAATCTACCCACAGAAAATATGGTGTCCTACAACCTCCCTACCTTATATCAGTTCATCCTCAAACCACATTACCTAGCATCACTAAACATTGAAAAAAAAATCTATCAGGACACTAAGTCCACATTTATATATTCCATTCCCATTTTTTATCTTGAACATTACAATGATGCTAAAAAACTGGAACCAAAGACATTGTCTTACTTTTCCATGAATTCTCACTACCATCCACATTATGAACATAATGCTCGTTAATGGACTCATTAGAATCATGATCAAAATTCTCAATGCAAAACACATGAGATGTATTATAGTGATATTGTCCACATTTTGACATGTGAAAATAATTATTCATGCAACAATACCGTATTGAAAGATCCAATTGATATACCACTATCCCGATCATCTCTATTGTCTCAAATGGAACCACTTACATTGGTACTAAAATTCCCTATTTTTGTATACGATGGTGACACAACCTAATTTTCACCCAAAGGAACACACAATCTACCAATATAAACTCCCGAGGTCTTTGACGTCGAACCACATACGACTTCTGCCTTCTCTATCCTATTTCCATACATTTATGAATCATCTAAACCTATTCCAATGAAAATTGTATGGGACTCAACCCTAAAAATTTACATTCTTTGTCCCTCATTAAACAAAATTATTATCCACACATTCAACCATAGAGATCCTCAATAATTTCATTTTTAATACACAATTGGTAACAGTTGTTATAGGTGAATTCATCTAGAACTATGTGTTTCTTCTAGGATCAACCAATATCTAAGACATAAGCCCTCAACATCACTTCTAGTACCTAAATAATATTATCAAATTTCCTAACAATATGTGACCGGAAATATGTACTCAAAAACACCATGGTAACCAGGAAATTATGTAATAACTTCTAGAAATATGATGTAAATCATGGATCATTATCGAAAACTATTGTATGAGATAATCCAGGCAACTGAAATATTTCCAAAACCAACAATTCACCTAACCGATCAATGGTGAATGTCTTTCGAATTTGAAAGAAATGTTCATCTATGTAAAAGTGATCCAAAACTACCCATATCACATAATTCTTTTAAGGGTTCCTTGGATGTCCTACATCAAAATCCATAGTTACGTCATCCCATTTCCAATAGGGAATGGTAAATGGTTGTAGCAAACCACCCAGCAATTGATGGTTTCCCTTCACCTACTAAAAGGTAAGGCATCTCTCCATAAAACCTGCAACCACATTCTTTATATAAGGACAGTAATTCATTATATGAAGATCATGATACATTTTTGTAAATCTATGATTAATTGACGACCTTGACACTAAAAAAAGCACATGAACTCTTCCAAAAAAAATGCTCGCAAAAGAACCCAACCATAGAGATAAATGATCATGTCATCTCTAATGATCCATCCAGATCATGAATCCCCACCTCCAAGACTATCACATAAAGAATGAAATATTGAATCTGCATGCTACCTTTCCTTGATCTATCTTAGAATCATCAAGTCAACATCCAAGGATGCAAGGGTCAACTTTATTTTCTCAATCGACACATAATGATCCATCTCATTGAACAACTCTATAATACACTATTCAGAACTATATTCCTAAACTACCTAACTTTGTGTATTTCAGCCCAAATCATCTCCAATAGTATTCTCTTATCCTAGAGTGTTAACCATATCAATGTCAAAATACTGCATTTACTCATCCCTTCTTCAAATCCAACAATTCAAATCACACAGTGACAAGATGTAATTAAGGATTTTATGATCGTTATTCATAGTAAACCGTTCTCCCAAAAACTAATGACACCAACAATTTAAAATATAATCCATTTCATAAAACTCAAGATCATGAATTGGGTAATTTATTTCCTGAGGACTAAATATCATGGACCATCAAATGATAACCCAATAATTCAACATCAACACTTCTCCAAGTCCAACAACAAACAAACCACAAAACAAGGTATACCACTAACATGGGTCGGGGAAAATCAGAATTCCTATTGATGTCAACTGATAATTTAACTCTTCGAAAAAATCCTCAAATTACCCAGATCAATTATAATTGAATCCGTTCTTGGTCAATCTAAAAATGTGGGGCTAATAAATAAGAGAAGTATTATTTACCCTTTGGTGATAGCTATACAAACCCTAAAAACATAGGATATAAGAATCATTCATGGGTTTTTTCCAATATATGAATGATCATACTTTATTCAGGTCCATTAACAAAAATTCCTTATAGTTGATGTGACCCTTGAAATTCACATTATCTATTCAGTAATGAAATTAGTATTTCTTGGATTATATCATATCCTGTCATAGTGTACATAGGACAATTTCAATATGTTTTGATTGATCTTTATTAGTTTTAGAGTACGCCATGATGTCATCAACAAAAAAAATATTCAAACTGATCCATGTACTGGTGAATGATTTGGTTTGTTAGGTCCATAAACACTACTAGTGAATTAGTAAAAAAAATTGAATTAAAAAACTCATATGAGAAATATCATCTCCTGAAGGAATTTCGGGGTTTATCAGAATGTTTCAAACATAGATAATGATACCCTGATCTCATATTAATCTTAGAAAACACTATTGATACCCTGATCTTGTCAAAAAGAACATTGATTTGAGAAATTAGGTATTTTATTAACCATCATCTGATTCAACATCCTATAATAGACACAAAAACCAATTTATTTGTTATCCATATTAGAAAACAAAACATGAGATCCCCAATGTGACATACTCTGGTGAAAATATCCTCTTGTATTATAATTAATTAAGGAGAGTTTTATGATCCTAGAGTATTCTCGCAGCCATTATATATAGTAGAATCGAAACTATCACTACTCTCAACAACAACACTATCATGAACAAGATATCACTTTTGAGTGATAACTCATAGTTTCCTTAAGAAACATATCCTGAAATTTATTCAGCATAGGAGGAATGAAAATTTTATCTTCTCCACCTTCATCATGCGTAAGACAATATACATGAATTGTGATCTCACCCAACCACATGAAATCTAGTCATGCCTTTCCTACACAAATTCCCCACTCATCACGATGGATATAAGGGTATTCTTTTGGGGACATGAATGTCAACCTATAGTGGTAACAGTTAATATGGGACTATAAAAACACTATCCAGTCTCGAAAAAAATCATTTCAAAACTGGATATCTCAATCCCAAACACATCCCATAAGAAACAATACCCATCAACTTTAAGGATCGCACTTTACACTGACTAATATTCTCTACCCACATCCCAATCTATGTATTAGTCCTCATGACCCCCAAAAAATGTTCCAATTCAAGACCCAATTCAAACAAAATCTATGAATAAATAATATAATGTGAGCTGCCTATATCGATTAATAAATTAATAATAATGGAATATTGAAGGATCATACCTCAAATAGTCGATGATTCTGCCTCCCCACCTAATATTTTAATCTAAACAATGTGAAGTTGACCTACCAAACTACCATGGGTTCTTGAATGGATTCTCATAACTACACTACCCATCATATATTGATGCTCTCTCCCCAGTGTATCACATCTTCCACCTCAATCAGTATGACTAGTAATGCTCCTACTGCCTGCCCAATTGGGGGTAACAAACTTTCTTATTTTACTCAACATTGGCCTCTTCCCATATTAATTTCTCATCTATTCAGGGTTTCTATAGACCCTTTGCACAAGCCCCATTTTCTATATTCCTTCTGTCAGCTGATTGTCAAGGAAACTAATTATTCATGCTCCTCTCCCTTCCACACTAATATAAAAGAACTGGATCACTACCCTAAGAGGATGGTTTTGTGTTCTGACTATCTGTCCACCACATCCCTAGTGAATGTTCTCAAAATGGTGCTTCCACCCATTGGATGTCACACTACAGAATCGCCCAACTATAATTTTTTTCTCGCAATAAGGGGAATTCTTATGGGTTTCCTCCAAAATAAGGGTACAATCAACTACCTTAGTAATTGTTTCTAAACATAAGTTATTCACATTGGACATAATGTCATGTTTAATTCCATCCAAAAAACAGCATTCCATGGCCTCCACATACCCTTCAAATGCTAGAAGAAAATGATGAAATGCGTTGAAAAAACAGACATTTTCCATCACTATCATCAACCCCTAGATCAACCTCATAAACTGCACAACATTTTCCTACCTCAAGGTCTCTGTATAGATATATTCTAGAAACAGTTTTTTGGAAATATTTCCATTACATTCCATTAGCCTTCAGAGAATAAACTAGAATGAACCACCAGTGCTTTGCCTTCCCACTCAACATTTATGATTCCAACATGATGATCTTATAAAGATGAGTATCTAAGTGATGAGGAATCATATAGATAGAATCTATCTATAACTCAGCTAAAACTGCTACACCTTCTCCAGAAAAAGTCATAGGGTGTTATATATTATACTCCCTTGTTAGCTCAATCATAATTGGCATGACCTACCCCTGGTCTTGTTCCATAATCATCAGAAATAGTATGATGTTATCATGAAACAGATCATCAATTTTTTTACCCTGAAACACTAATATTTCTTGTCCCATACCTGGAAGATTTTTTTCGATGATGTCCATTTTTTTCCAAACCCACACAGGATGTTGTGGTGGAATATTCAGACAATTCCAACACACATCTCATAACACATAATAGAAAACATCAATATTTTTCATAAATAAAATATCACCAATAGATATAAACTACAACATTTTTCATACACTATTACAATCATTCATCATCCTTCATAATAAATTTACCTCAACCATCCCTATTGTGGGTCATGATCAACTTGGGGTAAAAAAACATACATATTCATGAGTGTTTTGTTAGTCACCCTTCTGAACAATTTCAACATTCATAATGAAAATATTTATATTTAAGTACCATTTTCATCTCACTATTTTCTATAACAATCATTTGGGATCATATAAATCCATTATTCATGTTCAATTCATCTACCATTCTTCCAAAAATATTTTTAATTACCCATTCATATCATCTTGATTAGAAATTACATTATTCGTATTTTATTGAATGTGATATCATTCTTCTCATCTTGTCTCATACACCCATCTTCTACGATCCCATCTTGATTCCTTCCACCTACATTCCTAGGTGAAAATAATTATTCACGTATGAATAAACTCATTCGATTTTGTCCCCATGAAAAATTACAAAAAATAATCTCATCACATACTTATGGTTCACCCCTGGTGAAATATCATTCATCAATAACAACACATTTAAAAATAATAATTCCCACCCTGGGTACATAGTGTTTCATCAATGGATTGGTTAGATACTCCCAAACATGATCTCATTTACAATACTTGATATATCATAACCTCACGTATACCATCACCAAATAGTAAAAAAATTGAAAACAACTACTATGATACCACTTCGTAATGTTCCCAACCCAAAATCCACTAAACTTGTTCTCTAAGCTGAGTCTTCCCATGAACATAAGTGGGCCTCCCCATATTCTAGAGGCTGAAGATGTAAAGTGAGGGTATAATAGGTCATGTTTTGAGACTATACCCTATTTAATAGAGTATGCCTCAACTGATAAAAAAATAAATAAGAAAAATAATTGAAAATAATTAAGAACATTCATTAACAGTTGTTTCCCATGTCGGGAACAATGAGAACCAAATGATAAATATGTTATGTCATTCCATGCTAACCGTTTCGAATGTGAATTAACCCAAATCTAAAAACTAATCGAAACACCCACAAAAACTGTTTGGAGTCCATGTATGTATCCTCCTCTATGCTCATCGTGGGCCCAACGCAACTCCCTATCACATGTCCTTTTCCCTTATTTAATCTAGAAACAATGAAATCCTATCTAGTATCCAATGGAGGCCCAAACAAAGTGTGAGTACAACTCAGTATTCCACTACTAATGGTGTCTATAAAATATCCAGTCAAAATATATAGTATATGAAAGCACATAATAAATTGAAATAAAACCAAAATAAAACTCAAGTTCTATTATTCAACAATATTCAATTAACAAAATGTCATAGTATATTCTTTTAAATCAATTAAACCATTTCAATCACACAATCCACAGGTTAGTCATTCACCTCATTTAGCATGTGACCTACATCATCAAATTTTTGGTAATAAGGGTTTAATTCATGTTCCCTATCTCACTAGAGATAGTAGTTTCATAATAAATACATCACACTAAACATAATGTTTCAGTCCATGAATTATCATTAAATGAAACTATTAAGATAAATGATACTGAATCTTACTTCATAACCTAGGCATTAATGGTGTGGAGTTTATAGCCTCACTCAAACACAACCCATTAGAGGTTCATTTTTCCAATATTTCATATACCATAAAGCCAAGTTAAAATTATTATTCATCTTCTTACCACATATACCAAATCGGAAATCATGCATAATCACTACACATAACATTCACAATTCACATTATTTTTAACACTTAAATAATATTTGGCCTTTAACCCGTGAGAAAATTTATCACACACCTTAAGTAGCGCATTAAACCAACATCCATTTCAGATCTCAACCCATTTAACTAACTCAAAAATTTCCATGCATAAACCAATTTCAATAAATTCACCATTTAACATATATTATACAATTCAGGAATTTAAATTTAAATATAACAAGTCAATAGACACATAAACCTTATTCCATTTAACCATGTTTACATTATTACAAATAATCCCTTATTTTCCATTATCAATTGTCTAGGAACAAGTTTTATTAATACCATTTTCCAACAGAAATAACAAATTAACAAGTTCTTCATGGGGTCTACACTACCACAAGTCAACTATATAGTAATCCATTAATTTTCCATGATTGGGAATACTGTCACACCCCATGGTAGGCCATAAACCAGTCTAGACAATCTCAATTAATCCCACAATGATAATGAGGGTTTTGATTAATCATTTAGGAAACCATTTTGAGATATCCCATAAAATAGATAAAATGAACAACATGGTAGAACCATTAACATAACCATACAGGAAGAAACCAACTTCAAGATCTTGGAACAAAACTACTAGAACACTTACCTCAAAACTGGAGAAGAACATATGTTCATCCATTACCATATATTCGAATTCATGAACCATTGAAGATCAAACATATGATCCACTATAAAAAGGGGGTTTAGGGTTTTGGAAGATGAAGAATGAAACTAGAATCCATAATCTAAAAAATAGCAGAAAGAGGAGAATAAGGCATACATGGAGTTTTGATCCACAAACCTTGACACTAAAAACAACATAGAAATGATGTAAATGTATTCATGGGATGATTTTAGTGCCTTGGTTTGAAACTATGGATCAATAGGGAAGAATGAGGAATAAATTTAGGTGAGGCACTAAAAATCCCATGGGGGTTGGGGGGAATCGTAAAATGCCACTTTTAATATGGATCACGATTTGGCTTCATGGTTTTCTAAACTACAAATAACCATGCATCTACCACTATCCAAGAGGTGATGAGTCAAACTGTAACCTGGGGAGTTCCCCATTGATTATAAAACCATGTTCGAATAGTATATAATGCCTTTTTAGCCCAACATCGGTTGGGCTCCCCACTTGAATTGTTTAATAAATAGTGTACCCTTTCCTCTTAACTAGAATGATTTCGCCATTTGGTTACTACATACCATGTTCTAGCCATGAAACATGCACAGGATATCCAGAATCTCCAATATTTCATGTCTCGTGCCCATGAGACAACCATGATCTTCCTCACACATCCAAAAAATATATATTAACCATAATAAAGAGACTTAAATAAAATTTTCAACAAGAACGTACCTCGAAAATCTAATAAATCATACACTACTAGAGTGAATATAACATTTGTTCTTATAATAAAATGACAATACAATGTAGATCTATTTTCAAATCCATCAAAAATGAAATAAGTTCTCCCAAGGTAATTATTTTATATATTAAATTAATTATAAATAATATGTGATGATCATCTTCTTTGGTTCTTTCATTTTATCTATTTTATGTTTTTATTCAATTCCATTGATCACAATGATTATCCTCATGTAAATATTGTATTTATAATTGATTAAGACCAAAAGAAATTTTGGTCATTACCCATCACACACTTTTATTGTGCACAAAACCAACAATCTGTTTTGAATCATTAACATAATTATTTATAATTTATTTTATATCAATTAGTAATATACACATTTTTTATATAGTTTTCAATTTCAATGTAATCGTTCATAAATAAAAATTGTGATATATTCATCATCCACTTTCATTTATCACAAATATAATCAAATTGACTAATTATATGTATGAAATTAACTCAGATGATCTCATCGGATGGTGCTGAGGAATCTCACTAGATAACACAAGAGAACACAATATGTGACCATGTGGTACATGTCGTGTACTAGTGTTCCCTGATCCATGAATTAAATCATAACTAATTAATGGAATGTAAATTTATTACACAATGTAACATTAATTTTTAACCAAGTGTTGAATGGGCTAGTCTGGAATATATTCACCTGAATTACACACCATGTAACTATTGTACATGTTCTTTAATATTTTAGTCAGAGATGGGTCATGTATCTTCTTACATGGCCTACCAGACTGGTGACTGTTTAACTAGGATTATAGATGACATGCCCCTCATGTACACAACATGTACTCTAATATTTTCCAAGTCGTAGTTTATATCCCAAGTCCCTAGGCACGTACCTTGGATAGACAGTGAAAATAGTCAATAGCTTGTAGCTGGATTGTACATGCCTTGTATTTTTACCAAATTATTGAGAATAAAAAATTAATTTATTATACTAAGAAAACATTACCAATAAGTTCATGTGTGTGGTCATTATGTTTATATGACGCACCAGATTATGAGTATTAATATATATGAGTATTTTATTAATATTTTCATAATATTTAGATCTACATATCATGTATGGGTACTATTATACTTATTTAACTACGTATATTGAAACATAATACATGATAGAAAAATCCTCTAATCATTCTAATCGGTAAGTTGATAATACATGTCATAAATGTATGCGATAATTAATGTATGAAACATATCTCAAGATTTAATGGTATGTGAGTATAATACATATCCGGTAGATCATATGGGTACACATTGTGTTATATTCAATGTACATTTATGTAAATAGTTAATTTTAATTAAATTTATTAATTTCTTTAAAAATTATGATGGAAGAGAATATCAAGGAAATGTTGATGTGAATTTGAAAAAATAATTAATTCGTTAAAGAATAAAATTATTTTTTTGATTGTGATTTCTCATAAATATAAACTATTGTAAATTAATTATTGTTTTATTAAATAAATAATTTTATTTCATCCATGTCGATGATCATGATTCTAGACCATACCATTTCTTTTGATTGGTTTCATAAAATTTATTATTAAATCAATTTTTCAGTAGGCATGTCTTCTCTATACTTATTATGTAAGTATATTCATTCCCATTGTTTCTTTTATGTAAAAAATTATCCCTAAAAATAATATATAATGGATTAAGAACCCGTGTTAGTGATGGATGTTCCTATATGGAATCGAGATGAAAACAATCCACGAGTGATATTTAGGTTGATTCGTGTAAAACTACAACATGGACCATAAATTGTTCATGTTGTTTTTCCTCTTAGTCAAAAGTTATTTTATCATCCACTAGTAAACTAACCATTAGTAAAATCTATATTAAATAGATCCTTTTGTTTTCAATCATCCCCAACATATATATTCAAATGTTATTTTGAAAACTAATTTTCATCCTATGTGAGAAAGTTGTTATTATTATTAAAAAACATAGGAATAACATTTTTAAATTTTTGATAAAAAAATATTTTAATATTGTTATTGAATAATAGTGTTTTGGAAACCTAATAATTTTCTTGTTTCATAAGAATATTCCTAGTTATAATATCTCCGTTGATGTAGATCAACTGATTAAAACTAGAATTTAATTTAGAAATGAAATTGAACATCTATCATTTTTATAATAATTTGAATATAAGAATAATAATGAGGATTTAGGTGATAAGGATTAGAGTAATGTTACTCAGGATGAGATCAATGAGTTTTATTTGAAAAAATTGTGGACTTTGGTTGAATTTTCAAATGATACTTCTTTAATTAGAGTAAAATGTGTTTTTCAGAATTTTTTTGTTGAAAATGATATAATAGATTGAAATAAATTCAGAATTCATACCAAGGGTTGTAATCAACAAGAGGGAATAGACTATGGATAATCATTTGTACTGGTAGAAAAAAATGAACTTATTCTGTATACTTATTTTTTTTAATAAAAGTTATATTTTAATATTTTTTAAAATGGATATAAAGTCTTCTTTCCATAATGAACTTATTAAGGAGTAATTTTGGGTATAAAAACACCTTACTTCTAAAAATTCAAAACATCCAAAACATGTTTATATACATACCAAAGTAAAGTATGGTCTTAAATTAGACCCTATAGATTGTTAAGATAAGATAACTAGATTTTTTTACATATCAAAATTTGTTAAGGGATATAAAAATAAAAATATTTTTAAAAAATGAGTCAATAAAAAAATTGTGGTTGTAAAAATTTATTTCGATGACATTATATTTGGTTCAAATAAAAAATATTATAAAAAATTCCAATACAGATCTTACGAAATCTAAATAAGAAATCAATATTAGAGGTGCATTATCATATATACTAGGTTTGAAAATTTTATAAAATCCAGAAGGAAATTTTATATATCAACATATGTATATAAAATCTCCTTTTATGGAATTTAGGTATGAGAATTATAAAAGTATTAGTACTCACAATGGAAACTCAAATACACTATATCTAGACGAAGATGGGAAAGTATATTTTAAAAATACATTTAGATATATTATTAGATGATTACTTTACATAACAGTTAGTTTTCCATATTTAATGATTTCAATATACTAATATGATAGATATCAAGACAATCGAAAAAATGTTATCAAAATGATGTAAAATGATTATTTAATTTTCATAATGGAACTATGGATTTTGTCATACACTATTCTTATATAACTGATTTTTATCTAAAATATTTTTCAAATATTGATTTATGTGGATCTACAATTCGTAGGAATGTACTTACAGAATATGTAATTTCATCAAAAAGGATTTAGTTTATTTGTTATTTAAAAAACTACACTTAGTATAACATTCCATAACAAAATCCAATTACTTGGTAGTTAGAAGTTGTTATTACCATGTGTTGTAGATATAGTACAAACTCACTAACTTGGAATGGGTTTTAATAAAAATCAATCTTTTTGTGATTACAGAAGTACAACAAAATCGGTAAAAAACAATAACATCACTTTTGTGCTTGGAAAATAGATATAAGACGCCATTTCCTTCATGATCCCACATGTAAAAAAGATATTCATTTACAATTATTTGGAACAAAATATCAAATTGTGATATTTTTACTAAACCCCTTAGTTCTAATAGGTTTGAATACATTAAATAGAAGCTAGGAATGTTCTATATCATGTTATTATTCATATATAATTTATATTATTAATCTATTTATATAAACGAAATCATTTTCAATGCGTTATTAAATATGATTTTATGTTTCCTAAACCTTTTTTTTAAAAGATTCATATTTCAAAAACGTTTTTGTTATAATATTTACATTTCTAGGATAAAATATTTTTTATGTTTTTAGATCCATATATTCATATAAAAAATATCAAATTATTTAATGATTTACAAATGGTTCTTTCACTTCATAACTTTTTATAGAACCAAAATATGTTTTAAAATATTTTCTATATTAAAATGTTTTATATAAAATTCAGACTAAAAAAGTAAGAAAAAATTTTAGACGATAATTGTTTAATAAAATTTATCATATTATATTTTCATTAAAATAACAAAGAAGATCAATTTAATCATTTTAATGAAACATTTGTACTCCAAATGTTATTCATCTTTAAATTTTTACACTAATTAATTACAATAGTAAACAAAATTATTAATATTTTAGTTTTAATAAGTTTTTTTTGTTTTAATAATAATAAGATTTCAAATTGTATTATTACTCATTCCAATAAAAAGTTTTCTAAATACTTTATGAGTTCAGAAATTACATTAAATTTCTTCTTCAATAAATTCATCATTTTCAGATTAGATAAGGACATCTAATATTTTACATTTAAATTCATTGAATTCTAACCATAACTATCATACATATATAGCGGTGGTAAAACATGTGTCACACGTCAGTTCTTATATTCTTTTCATCTGGCACGTACCACTCCATTAATTGTTTTTCCAATGTTTTTTCATTTTTAAAATCATTGATTCATGTATTTGTACAATACAAATGTTAGTATATTCTTTTACAGAGTGACATTTATATGAAATGGATCATCAAAAAAATGGTATGAAATTAATGATTCAACTAATAAAAAGATCGTTCGTTTTAAAAAATGGGATAATTATTGTTTTAAAAAACTAGATAAGGATTTTGATTTAAATTTTCCAAAAATAATAATATGATTTTATTCTACATTTTGAGAAGTAATTAGAAGATGATAAACTAGAAACTGAAGAAGATAATGAAGTGGGAGAAGAAGATGAAAATGAATAATAGGAATAGAAAGAGGGAGAAGATAATAATTGAGAAGAAAAAAATGAATAAGTGTAAAATGAAAATACAACAACACACTCATCATAATATTAATCTCTACTAACATCAAAGTAAAATAATGAAGCATACATATACGAAATAGTGGTTGAAAAATCATCATCCAAAAAGTTGAAAAGTCATCATCAATTATTGAGGAGGAAGATAAAAAATCCCAAAAAATGTTTTTGATAAAGTTGATTTTGATAAGTATGTGAACATTATTGATGTATCATAAGAATAAAATGTTTCTCGGAATGTAGATGACAATGCTGAGAGGGATGAAAAACTATATATAGAATCTTTTGTGACCAAATGATCCTAAAAGCCTTATCACATTCATCAAACTCTAAAAGGATATTTAATTAGAATATTTATGACTATATTTTCCAAACCATTAAAAGGGTAACATATTCCATTCCTTATCTTCCAATCATAGAAGAAAAGAGAAACATTGATTCATATTAGTCTAAATGAAATATTTGTATTGTTGGATGTTTTGATTGAATCAATTGTTCACATTAAGTATTATTTGAAATCATTCAATGAAAATACAAACACATTAAAGAGATTGTACAATCAAGTAGTTATGTGTTCGGAAAATGTGAAATTTATCTCAAGGCTCATGATGATCAATTACTAGAAGAACAAAAAAATTATTTACAAAAGGAAAAATCCTTTCATAATTTAATAACATATTTTTCTGATATAGTGATGTTTTTTCGAAGAGTTTAGAGATATAACTGATGATTGAACTGGGGAAGAAAATATACTGAAAGAAATGATTCACAGTTTATAGTTACAAATATTAGAATTGAAATGTGAGAAGATGATATTTTCTGTGTGAAGTATGAAAATAATAACTTCTCTATGGATGTTATAAGACATAATTCAAAAATTCCTAAGCAAAATGTGATGTAGAACATGATCAAGATTTTTAAATCATCATTTTTCACAATGTTTTTTGGATCATTATGCATTTAATAATATCAAGGAATTTGTGAATCAATTGATTAATATACAATGATGTTTTTTTATTTTAACACATTTTTTATATTTTGATTCAATTTTGGAATGAATTTTAAATTTGAATTAATTTATCATCAAAATAAATTCTATATGAATGTATTCTGAATATTTTTTTACATATGATTTTTTCTTGTATGATAAGTTATTTCACATAAAATTGTTTCATATGATATCTCTTTTTACCATTTCATGAGATATCCCAACAATTTTCTTTTTATTAATAAAAAAGGGGGAGAAATTTATAAAGAGGTAGAAGTTTATAAAAGGGGAGAATTTTAAAATTATAAAATCCTATGAGATATTATCCCAAGGGTGGGATATTATCATAAGTTGGATATACTAAATTAATACTTTAAAAAATATAATACTAATGTTATAAACATAGGGTTAGTTAGCATATAATCTATATCATTGAAGATAATAAATGTATAAAGGGTTTTTGGATTTATTTAAATGTAATCAAGCCTCTAAAACATTAACCCTTTCAGTCTTCCTAGCACTAACATGAGCCACATAAATAGAATATAAAACTATAGAATGGGGAATCTCTTTTCCATTAGTCATGTTTCATCCAAGTCCATTACGATCAATGATGTGCTGAAATATCTCAATGCTCTACATGGGAATTTATTGATTGTAATAACCACAAATAGATCATGTGAAATAGATAAGTCTTAATATATATGTATATGTTGATATATGTAAGTATTTTTAATTAGTAAAAGAACTCAACATAAGGGTTGTATCATTAATATCATTACAAACTGGAGTTATCATCCACATTGATATTCTATTAGTAAGTGTAACATTCTCCCATAATTATCAACCAATATGATATAACTATGAAAAAACCCCATATTAAATATTAAATATTAAATATAAAAATTAAATGATATGTACATCATTTCAAGTCAAGGATATGTGATGAGTCACAATCCTATGAGGTAGTCCCTATATTACTTGATTCATAGAATGATATTCTGGTGCCACCGACATTATATAAATTCACATTTGAAACCTCTAAAATGTTACACATTTAAGAAATATATAAACCAAACATTAGGAGGCTCACTATAATACCCTCAGTGGACCAATATAGAAAAATGTCCTACCATTGATATGTGAATACACCTCTCAGGCCACATCCAGGAATGTTTAGGTAACCCAAATTTTTTACCTAATCGTCCCTCTTAAAAAAAAATTATATTTCCACATTTTCCAACATTTTTTCCATACAGAATATATGATACTCGTTGGGGAGATCTATGAGATTATTTTTCATGAGAAAAAACTATCGTAAATTTATTTATTTTTATTCATATCTATAGACTAAAATTATTCTCTTACCAGAAATTCCCTCCATAGAAAATCTACGATATCCTGATGGAATGATTCTGAGCAATTTGTAGTCAATGTAAATCAATGTGGGACTTGTTTTATTTAACCCAACATGAGAATAAATTAATTGGGGACCTCCTTCATGGGATGATATGTCTAATTAAATGATAATTTAGGGGTCTTGTCATGATGAAATCCTAAGAAATAGATCCTATCCAATTAGAGGAAGAAGTGGTTGAGTCAAATCCTGTTTAAATAAAATTCATAAATAATTCGAATGTTGTGTGTGTATATATATGTTTTACTCTTAAATAAAAATGTAAAAATAATAACATTTATACATACATCAACCCATATAAGTAAATGCCTCAATAGAATTATGTAGATCCAATTCTAGTTCCACAGACATGTGTGAAGTCACATAATGAATTAATTTTTAAATAAAAAAGGACTATATATCAACTAAAGAGAAGGTAAATATACATTAAAATTTTAAATTTTCTATAAATAGTAAAACTTTAAAAAATTGGTTTAAAAACAAATCGCATGAAATATATGATTCTTTTCAGTAATATAGAAAATTGATCATTTTTCATTCAACTCTCTCTCTAAACTAATAAATAACTTCTTCATATTTATCAATAGTGTGTTGATGAATATATTGTAGTAAAATTCAATAGTATCAGGTTAATATCATTCAATTAAAAAAACATCTCACCTTGACATTATCAAATAAACATTCCAATTTGGAATTGAAAACACGGTGGAAGAGAAAATGTGTTCGGCATAAAGTTAAAAAATGACATATATGTTACAATATCATTCATATCAATATATAATTTTTTTAAATCTCACAATTTATACTAAAATCAATCATCATTAGTTCTGTGTATCAGATCATCCCAATTACACTTTTACAATAATTTTTCCATAAAATGTGCTAATATAACATCAATGGTGTCTTTCAGTTGACCAATGTAATTACAAAAATTTAAAAATGGATTACTAATGTCCATGTTATAATTATCCCAATTTTCATCAACATATTTAATGTGAATTTAACTAAATTATCATCCAATGATTTGTATTCATGAGCTATTATTGAGTTATTGTCAGCTAGTTTGATAAATTCATCAGTAGGTGTTGGGTCACCTAAATCCTATGGTGTTTGTTCATGTATAATTTATAGAATTAAATAAATATTTATGTAGAAATAAATTATTACAAAAATTCAATCATAATGAAAATTCATTTATTCTAAAAAAATCCTTGAATGAATCTTGAAATTATTCATAATCAGACTATTGAATATGGTAATCACTAGAACACGGAATTTCTTCTATTAAATAATTAATGTGTTTATTAATAATGATAAGTCCACATTTATATTATACCCTTATATTTGAAAACAAAACATGTAAAATTTGATGATTAAAAGTGATATAACACTTACTAAAAAATGGTGAAACTATATGAGTATTGAATAAGATAATATACTGAGATTGTACCAAATTGATGGTGTCTATATGATATATAATTCCTTCTCTACCTATCCTATAATGATTCCAATAGGAATTATCAAAATTTATATCAAGATCCATAATTCATTATTTAAAGAAGTAGTACAATCATACATCAAATAACCACTTGTAATTTATACATCATGATGAGCTCTCTTACATAAAAATCAATTTAATGTGTTCAAATACCTCTCAATTGGATAAATCCACCTCAATATCATAATACCAGTAGTAATTATATTAATTGTGATGTGTACCATCAAATTAAGCATAACATCGAAAAATGATGGTGGAAATAGTTTATCTAATTGAAAAAGCTTACATAAAATCTTATCCTCTAAAAAATTATATCACTCATTCATTGATATCTTAAAAATAGATGATTAAAATATTACTCATCTAAAAAAATGGTTGTAAAACATTGGGTGATAAACATACAAAATTTGTCTTTAGAATCAACTATTGATTTAGTTTTTGATTTTCATGAATTTTAAACCCATTCTGAAGAGAATCCATTACAAACCATGATAATCATCAAAATAAAAATAAATTACATTTTTACTCGTCATATACTTTTCATCATGTATGTATTCCCCATTACCCTCTCCCAATAGTAAATTAAATTGTCTCTTTAATCCCATTTATCATATATTGCATCATTCATTGACATTGTCATTTTATTTTCCACTTATGCCAAAAATGGTACCCAACATATTATCGAAAAATATTCATTGGTATTGTCATCCTTATTATTCGTTAAAATGTTAATTTACTAATAAGGGAGATTAAAAAAATATATTACATCATTCAATCGTGTCAATGTTTTCTACCCACTCCACAAATAGCAAGAAAAGAAAGAGACATCAAATCATAAAATTCAAATATAATGGGAATGTTTTTGTTCACAATTTCTAATAATATTTTAACTCATTTCATGATCATTTGTATTGGATTGAATTCTCTAGAAACATAAAATTCTAATTTTGAATTTTTGAACTTGTGATGATGGGGAAGAATGCATATGTGGTTCATGTGTTCCAATTTCTTACCTGGATTAATCCATATTGAATTTTTACATTTATTACATCAAGGGAGAGAGAATTTAATATTCATTCTCCAACATGAAAAACATATGTAATTCAACAAGTCATAGATTGTATATAAAAAAATATCCTATAGGTTGACAATTTTTTCATTTAAAAATTTTATGTTATTACATGATAATCATAAAAGTTGATTAAAACACCAATC
The DNA here is from genome assembly GCA_963277665.1 of Viscum album. Lineage (NCBI taxonomy): Eukaryota > Viridiplantae > Streptophyta > Magnoliopsida > Santalales > Viscaceae > Viscum > Viscum album. Next base: position 992,512,382 of record OY728139.1, on the reverse strand, counting down.
AATGGCTAATGATAAACGTAAATATTATACCATATACTACTAGTTCTTTCAATAAGAGAGGAAAGTAATTGAAATTATTGTTTCATAAAATATAATGATGAAATATTATATAAAACCAATGACACTGGCCATGTGTTATGAGTTTCACCAACCTATGACCTAAATGAATGAAAATCATCTACAACAAACCCCTATCAAACATTATGACTATATTTAGAAAATCCAAGATGCCTCTCATTAAGAACATTCCATGGAAGATATCCTATCATGTGGGTCAGCATATCGATATCCTTATTTCGTACCACATGTCATATTATTTATTTAGAAATCATAGATGACATTTATAAAACAATAAAACTCATATTAAGTTGATTGTGATGCATATTCATTATGGCATTCAATTTCCCATATTTCATAGACAATCTTTGATAAGTTTGATTTCCCCCATAATCTATCCACATGGAATATCCATATAATACGTGATTATCCAAATGGGATGTTACTTTTATAAACAAAATATACTTGTTTACACATTATTCTATGTCCTCTTTTGTGGATCCTATATTCATTGTTAACTTACGAGCATGGTAATATATATCATTAATCTTAACATCAGAAGGAAATTTTTTTTTTAAATAACACCGACAATATGTTGAATGATGTGTCTGACCACTGATTCAAAGACAAAAAGTGTTGTTCCATCATGATAAAAGACATTTTACTATAAGTGGTACACAAAAAATATAATTCAGTTTGTTCATTATCATGTATTTCAAAAAAAACACAATGAATCATGATTTACACCAGAGTCTAGATTTATCTCACTAGTATCAACATTTTGGATGTTAATTCATTTAGGATCCATCCCATATAACCTTTTATTGATAATTTCTTTCAAAAAATCATTCATCCTCAAATTTTCATCCATATTGATAGTTTCAATTCAATAAAAATGAATATATTATTCCCCATAACATGTTCAACAATAATTATTTTTAAGAAACCGATTCAAGAATATGTGTTCTCTCAGAGTATCTCATCTGACTTGATATTTGTTTTCAAATACTGTACATGGAATATAATATAGGCACATTAAAATCCTCGATAGATATTAATAAACTACATAATTACCTAAAAATATATTTTACATATTCTATATGGATGATATATCCACCTCTTATTCATATATGTATTTCATGAAACCCCCACCCAAATGTGTACCACTTTTTGACCAGTAATTGGACTACCATGATAGTGTCTACTCATGTCATACCACCAATAGGCCCCAAGATGGAATCAAGCACCTGAGGTATATCATACATATAAATACGAGGCATTTCCCACTAAGAGGAACATCAAGAAGATAAAGATAATATATATAACCCAATCAACACATGCTTATAATGATAAATGGATCCCATGAGTATACATGTTATGTCTTATAATACTAAAATATTTTATAAGGAAACTAAATGTACAAAATGGGGTAAACTCCATAATGTCCATGAAGCCCAAAAAGCCACTACAAAACCACAACCACGTAATAACTATCTTAATCTTGACATGATCCAACTGACCTGAAAATATGTTTTTATATATGTTAGGTGATCATAATTGTACACTCAGTAGGATCTTCCATATAGCCTCTCAAGAAAAAGATAAAGAAAAAAATACTAAATCCCAATGAATAATAAAAAAAACTAACTAATCACTTAAATACGTATTCTATGTACCCATTCCCACCATTTCTATGTCTCACCATATCCAGGATACAAGAGTGGTCATATAATATAATAATAAATCAATAATGGAAACCTTCTTCTTCTTCCCCATTGGTTTTATGCTATGACATAATATCGCATTTCTTAAGCCATCTCTCTCCAATAAAATACAACATGAAGATACTTGGGATAAGTATCATGACATGCATCTCATTCATCAGATTGTCTCAAAATCTCATTCCACATCTCCATATAGTAACCAAGTTGTTTTTGGGAGTCACCACACCCCATATGTAGTGTATCATACATCCGATAATATTCCTCTATGGATCACAACCCATACACCGATTGTGGTTCCTCAAGATATCACAACCCATATAAAAGTAAAATATAATAATCATTTTGATACTATATCTAGATATACATGTGTGTGAAATAACCACAAGACATTTTATACCTCTACACACATATATAAGGAAACTAACCACTATGCATTACAGAACATATTACTGCTACTAGAAGAGAACATGAACAAAGGGGGTAGTTAGTCCTCTTCCCCTCTCCAACATAGATGTTGTGGAAAACACCCTCTCAAAGTCCACTAGGATTCATTCTCCCTACCAAAATGTGTGGGGTAAGTTATGAAATCAGAATAGATGAAATATATAGTATTTCTCGTGACCACACTCTAGGAATTAACCTAGTCATAGACACATCTACAGATATCATTCCTTGGACACTATGTTTCTACTTCAAGGGACTAGATATACTATAAGAATGCAAGTCATTAATTGTTCTATATTAAATTAATTTATTTATTTCAACATTTCACTTATCATTAACAAAATTGATTAAATATTAATTACCATTATTTAGGTTTTCTTTCATTTACCATCAATGTGATGTCAATTTACTCCATGAAAAATCCAACAGAATCAATTTATTATAATGTTTAACATTATCATTTTTCATTCTATCATGAACTATACCCAAGGGTTAACAATTAATTAAACATTATAAAAATTAAATAATTACATATACTATATGAGAACATCCTAATATAACATTAATAGATGTATCCAAACACACCCATCTACCTCTAGTAGTGGGAAATGAAATATAGGTAAAACAAGAAACCAAATCATCTACCCATTTAATAGATTCATTATCAATAATGTCTATTTTCTTTCATAAAAACAATGAGTAAGACTAACTTAAAAACATTCCATCAACTTTGGTTTTATCCCAGAAATCCTCATGCGTGTCACCATTCATCTCACCATCATAGGAATCAATTGCTTCCAAAAACTCAGCCTCCCCACGCATATCTCTTTAGCAATCCTAGTATCATATCAAATCACATAAATTTGCTCATATATAGTACAAATAGAATGTATCAGGAAATAAAAATTGTCATGAAGGAATCATATCCCAAAAACAAGGCAGCCAGCTATTACATGCAAATTGGATCTCATAGACACAACACAAGACATTAAACCTTCACATGAAATTGTGAAACCTTGGTTCTTAAAATTTGTCTTTATTAAACAACTGGTTTTTATTCCATATTGAATTATCCAATTTTATTATCATAGTTTCCAACATTGTGAATCCTACATAATCAACTATAATAAGGATTATGTGGTATTAGTTGAATATAAACCTTTTAGAAATAATTTCATGTACCAAATAAAAAAATTGTTTAATTAAATATACAAAACTACAAAACGAATTTGATTAAAATTAAAGAAGACCCTGAAAGTGTGTTTTTGATGGAATGGAGGAAGAAAAATAATTACAGTCGAAGACAAATGAATAGAAAACAAAGGAAATACTAGGATTTACATGATTCAGTCTGTCTGTTACTTGCTGCACAGAAAGAACAACACCCACACATTCAATAAACTAGTATTTACATATAGTTATTCTATATTAAAATCTAAATGGGAATAAAAGAGAGAATAATTCCAATTAAAGAATGTTTCACTATTGGATAAAACTTTTAGAGTTATTAATTACTTCTCTTTGAATAAATCATTTAGATTCAAGTCTAACATTACAAATAATTTCATTTCATGTAGTATTTTTATATTTTTTTTATATGTCAATTTACAACAAATTTCCTTGGATGTAGGTTGTTTATTTACTATGGATCATGTATGGTTCTTTCTTAGGTATTTTGTCTCGTCTTTCATAACTAAAATTTAGTTCTAGTGTTTTTCTCATTTTATCATGATTGTAGATTTGAGGATCTTATCCACAATGAACAACTACAATATTAATGAAAAGGAAACCATATCATTATGGTTGTTCCAATGAGTAGCTTTAATGACCCACTTCTACATATACCTACATATTTGATAACCCATAATTCCAAAATGAACACTATCATTATGAGTATCTTTAGAATCAGAACAATATTATGAATCAGTATGAGATAGAAAGACCTGAGAGGCTGAACGAGTGTCATAAGTGATTTAGTAACACAAGGAGGATTAACCTCAAGATCCCTCTCCTGAGAAGGATCACCACTATCATCACAGGGAGGCTGGACTATAGCAATAACATATCTTGAAACACCACATCCTAGATAAGCACACGCTTTTGAAAACCATGTCTATCTACCAAAATCATATACACCTTAACCCCCAAATGATACCCTAAGAAGATTCACTTGATAGCTATGTGATCATGTTTGTCATCCTTAACATGACCATTGGCAGTGCATCCAAACACCCAAAGATGTTTATAGAATGGAGTGATTTCTCTATATCTCTATTGAAGCCTTAAAAATGTTTGAATATGAGAGACACCTATTTATTATGTAAAATTCCCTATTGATAGCATCATCACAAAAGGATTTTCAAAATATCAATCATGAATCAATGCTACAAATTGACTGAGACATCATACGATTTGTATTCTCAGCTAGTCAATTATACCAAGGAGAATGAATCACAGTTCATTGCTTTATAAATACCTCACATTCACAAAATTTAATAAACTCAATAGATAGGTATTATGTTTTTTATAAGGCATCAAGACCTTTTACTTATTCACATTATTATTTCAAACAATGGAATTAAAAACTTTAAACCCCTCAAATATGTGAGATTTATTTATCAAAAATATAAACCCTGTCTCTCCTTGAATAGTTATCTATAAATCTTACAATGTGAGAGCCTCCACAATTGGAGGTTGTCCAAGAAGGTACCCATAAATCATAGTGAACAAACTAAAGTGGCTGAGTCCCATTAATGATGGATCGATTAAACTGTACTCTTTTAGACATACTAATTACATAGTCTCCACAAAATGGTATATTACCTAGTTTAACATTATTGATCATCCCATGACTACTAAATTTCACCTGACATTTAGCACTCACATATCCCTACACCTACACTAAAGCATAGTGTTTTAATTGTTAGTTACATTAGTTATTCTAAAATACATAACATGTGTTCTTCCATTTAAAAATTATAACCCATTCGTCATGGATCCTGTAAAGACAACACAATCTTCCTTAGTTATTCTAAGACAACAACATTCATATTTAAATGTAAAACCACCATCATTTAAGACTCTTAGAGAGATAAAATTCTGGTGTAAATCAAGAACCCATCACACATCAAATATGGGGAAAACAGAATGGTCTAATAACTATTTCATAATAGAACCTTTACCAATGATGCAATTTCTCTTGTCATTTCCTATACCTAATTCTCCTTCAACTCCTCCAGTCAAACAAGGAATAGAACTACTATTAAGGCACAATTGGAAATCACATAATGAGTCTAATACGCACAAGGAATCAAGAGTATCTCAGGGTACAATCAACACCTCAACCAATTAATATACATCATTACCAAAGAGGGAATGAGAACATAACTCCTTGGAATGTTATGGATATTTAAAATTAGTTCATTATGGGCTAATATTCATTGGTTTTCCATAGTTGTAGTACATAACTTCTTTTGGCTTTTTTTTAGTCTAATGTTAATGTGATTGAATATGAATCTTACATCCCTTTTTATGTTTTTCATTTTTTTACAATGAAACCTTGAATAGCCCCTCACATTCATACCCTTGGCTTCAGGTTTAACTATATCCTTGCAATGTATTTGACGTGAATGAAAGTTGGACCTGACATCCTCTAATGTCCAGGAATATCTTCCATACATTATAGAAATTATAAGATTTTTATATGAATTGTCTACATTATTTAATTGTATGATGGATTTTTCCACATATTCAATACTAAATTTTATATTTGCAATCCTTAAAACTATTTTATTAAACTCATAATGGTTTATCTAGATGGTTGTTTTGATAATGAATCTTCAAGGTATATAATTTTTTCTTCATATATAGATGAAAAATTATAGATGTTTTTATATATGATTTTTCTTGTTTAGACCAAATACTTTCTATGGATGTCTCACAAGTAACCTCCTGCAAGACGTTATCCCCTAAATATAGGATTAATGATATATTTTCATTTAACCAAATTCTGGGGGGGATGTATGAGTTGGTAGTTACTATTTTACTATCTTTGGAGATATATACTTGGGGTTTCATAGGTATGTATGGAGCATATTTCATACCTTTTTGGTTTAACATGGCCATGATTTTTAATAATTACAAATTAAAATCATCTCACCCCTAAAAATAACACTATTTCATATTTTTCATATGCCACTGTTTATTCAGGTGGCTCTGATACCACTTTGTTGTGGTGTAATAGTGCAATAACCCCCCCCCCCCCCTTCCCCCGTTAATTACAAGGACCACCAAATAAAAATTATGATTTAATTAAATTTGACAAACAAAAAATTGAATTTGATTACAATGAAAGAACACCCAAACAAAGTGCTCTATGGGAATTTAAAAACAACAACTATTGTAGATGAAGAAACAAGAACAGAAACAAAATGGAAAAAACAGAATTTATAAGTTACAATCCCTTTGATACCAACTCATTGAAACAACCCACCCGCCAAATTAGTTAATTAGATGCTCAGAAAAATGAATTAAATTGTATACAGGAAAAGAATCTCGTAAACTGAAATGCATATAAGTGCCAAGATTTTTCTTTACAATATAAGATGAAACATACACGGAGTCAAGTTTAAGAAAAACATACAACCCAAAATATATGTATATGAGTTCTAATCACATCAAGATCCCAGATAATCGATCCTATTTCTCTTTGGGATCTGGCTATAGGATGATCACGCCAGGTCTCTGCATTTGCGAAATGTTCACACATATTCAAACGGGAAGAACCCTGATAAGATCCACATGGGTTTCACACTGGTGATGGGTTATTTTTAATTTCCAATATGAAAATAACGATTTTAAAAATTACAAAACTATTAAATTATTTAAACACACTATACGACCGAGCCTTATAGTTTCAATAAACATATGGATTAACAGAACTCATTAATCATGCATTTTATTATTATCAACAGAAACTCCAGCTTCATTTTCTTTATCTGATTTCATTAACACGTAGAATAACACAAAATGATAAAGATGAAAACCTACTCCAATTTTATTACTATCAAATTATGAGAAATAATAGACTTTTTAGACATGTATCTTCATTATTTATTTTTCCATCCAACAAAAAACATGTGAAAATTTATTTTCACTATCCAAATTAATTTATTTCAAAATGATATTATAGGAATAACAATGTGTTATACAAAAAAGATTATATATAGAACATTATCTAGAAAAACAAGAATAAATGCATTATTATGGTGAAAATAAACAACTTGTGACCACTAAACACAAACTAATTCCATTATTTAATATGGTTTAATATTTATTAGTTTAATTACACTTCCATGAAATGAGATAAAGCATGATCAATTTATCAGTTCAAGTAAATTAATAGGATAATAAATGAATCCCCCACCTCAACTCAAGAGAATTCATCGCTTGAGAATGATTCAATGATAGGGTATTATGATCACCCCTCCAATGAAGAAACTATGATCTCTCAAGGATGTTGTTCCATGAATTCATTCATAATTGAAAATGAAAATCTATTGTAATGATGGATATGATATTCCATAACATGGAAAGAAGGAATAAAATTAAACAAGATCAAATTGAGAGGAACTACTAGAAAAGGGGATCCGACAATAGATCACTATGAATTGAACTCGATAATTTGGGATTCTAACCTATTGAATTGTGGATTTTGAGCCATTAAAAATAACCCTTGGGTGCCTGGAGTTGATGAATCAGTCGTTGGATAAAATCATGTCTAGGGTCTAATTCTGTATTTAAAGTCAAATCAATATTTAGAGTACCAGGATGCAGCCCCAATTGTCTCATAGTAGAACACATAGACCACTGCACAGTGGGAGGTGTCTATATAACAACCCCGGGTAAATATTGTGTCTAGGACCCAGGATTTGATCCATAGTTCCAATCATATATATCTATGGTGGGAACTACATCCCTATCTTTATTCCATGTGGTAGCCACCCCCTATTTGGTCTTAGCTTCAAAAACCACTACTTCTCATCCACTCTACTCCATGCCACAAAACTAAAAAATAGGAAAGGGCATGGCCTATTTCCAACCACCACATCTTAGCCAGCCCTAAAAAAGAACTAACCCTAATTTTTCACTTTTGAGCCTTCCTTCACTGCAGCCGAGAGACTATACTACAGAATAGTAACATATGACACAAAACATGGCTCTACGTCATAAACTATCCTAAAAGGAGAGTGGAGGACACTTTTTTTATTTATTTTTCCTTCAAACTCCTTAAAACATCCTCCAGGTGCATCCGACAACCAAAAAAAACAAATGTATGGTCATATAAGATTTGATCCCTTAATAATTTTATTTGAAAAATTAGTAAAATTTACCCAAGATTTAATATTAAATGACTTTTTATAATATTGGATCACATAATATATTTAAATTGTAATACTTTAAAATTAATAAATATTTAATTTATACATATCACACTACCTGAATAATTTATTATATCTAGAATAAATAATTGAGAAAATATACTCAAATATGTATGATAATTTTTCAATATGTTACATAATACTCTAATGAATCCTTATATAACCATATTGTGATCAAAATTTCAATGACCTTTTTAATCAAATTGTCAATTGATGAAACAAAAAAATTATAGAAACATGAATCTATTGTCTCTATATATAATGATGTTCACATTTACATTGGAACACTGTTTATAAATATTTTAATTTATTCATATATTTCTCATAGTGTTTTTTATCCAATTTTTATACTAACCTCCTTATCATATATATATGATGGTATAACATTACCTCCAACTATCCATCCTAATATTATTTTTTTCAATTTGATATACAGTAACTCCATTATCCAATGAAACACAGGTTCTTTCAATAGAATATACAACTCAGAAAACAAATAATAATAAATAATTTACTCAATTTAATGTATACTACTTGACAAAAAATGTTCATTATGTAATATAATGATGAATATTTTTCTTATATAATAGTATAAAAACAAACCATATTCTTACAAGATATAATAATCCTTATATTTTATATAATTTTAAATTATTATTTTATGTCATTGTGTTGAGATGTTGATTTTGATAAACTCCTCTTCCAAGATAGAATCTCCACATTTGTAGCTAGAAGTAGTTTTCAGATCGAGATTACATAAAAAAGTATATTTGATTGAAGAAGAAGACGAAGTGAATGATCATATATAGATCATTATTTTATTCAACTAGTTATCACATCGGGCAACATAATCAGACAAGGAAAATCATATTGAGGTTTTCATGACTAAAGAATAAAAAGATCTGAATTGTTTCATTTGTATTTTTATAGACTTATATTTTTTTATTGAGTAATCAGACGTGGGAATAAAACTAGGAAATTAGAACAAGTATAACTAAAGAGTCTAGGAAATTCATACATGAATTTGGGAAAGATAATGAACAATTTTTTGAATGATCAAATTTGTGAAAATTTATCAGGAAGAACCATATAATATTTGTTACAAAAATTATAATACGTCATTTTGTGATCCCTGAAGCACATGCATTATTGTATTGAAAATAGTGACACACAAGTGTAAGGGTATATCTTACTCATTTTATTCCACAAAAAATAAATTCATTCCATTATATTGTGTATTATTATTTTATTTCCAAACCATACCAAGGATTATATACTCTCGTTGAGTAGTTAACATTGTATGTTCATGTGGTTATGTGTTTGATTTTTTTACTGCTATGAATGAAATCATTAAATGGAGGCATATGATGTTTCACAATAAAGGAAACATAAAATATAAAATATAACACTTCTTCACCCCATCTCCATCTCAGGGATACTGAAATCCCAGTTGGTTTATCTCAATAGGTTCCAACAATGTTAAACTTTGTAATCAACTATAAATATCTATTAAATTAGATAATCATGCTCCCTGGTATAAGGTTACAGTTTTAATAAACATAAGTAAGAACAAAACTCATTAATAATGCCTTTTATTATAATCAAAAATTATTCCATATTCATGTTCTTTATCAAATTCCTTTAATAAATGGAATAACATATTCAGTTAAAACTATATACTTGTATGAATTTGATTGCCATAAATTATGAGAAACACCAAATTTGTTAAAAATTCCTCCTCATTAAGTCTCAATAAAACCCAAAATATATTATTAGATTTCTGTTCAATATCCAATTTCATTAATTTCAACATGATAAATTACAATTATTAACATTCTATACTAACCATACTATAAAAATCAAACTATCAATAAAAACAAAAAAACCATTATCATGGAGGAAAGAAACAACATGCAGTCGCTAAACATAATCAAATACCATTAATTAATATTGTTTATTCATTATTAGGTTAATTAAACTACAATAAATTGAGATAATAATAGTCAATTTGTTATTTCATGTAAATAAATAGGAGAAGAAATGCTTCCACTTTCTGAATTCTTCAATATTCTTTAAATGAGAATAAATCAATGTCGCGGATTTTTGATCACCAATTCCATGTGGAATCTACGATCCCCAATAGATGTGGTTCCATTTACTCAATGAAAAATTCCCTAGAAATCACCCTTAAAATGATGGATATCATCAATCTATATTTTGAAAAATGGAACTGGAGGAAACTAGATCAAATGAAGAGAATCAACAAGAAAAACGGAAGAGCCTACCAAAAATAACTATAGATTGAACTAAAGAAGTCGTGATTGATCCCAATTGAATGGGGGATTCATAGGCATCAAAAATAAACCTTGGGATCCACGGTTTCATGAATTATTTGTGGGAGAAAGCCTGATCAATTGTTCTTAGTGTTATTTATAAGGAGAAAAATATTCTGAGGACCACTAAACACCACTTAAGACCACATAGTGGACCACCTATACAACTGCATATTTAGAGAAGACCATATCCTTGACCCTGGTAAAACCTACATCTAGAATTTAATACTAGATCCACAGTGAAAATCATCTTTAGTTAGGGGTGTGGGAATATGACATGTTCTAAAAACCTTGTTGATTCCACCCGCTAATTTTTCAGTATCCTCAAAAACCACAATAGTGTACCCTCCTTGCTCAATGCCACAACATTCAACACTGGGGATGGGCCTATGCCTCATCCAACCACCATGGCACAACTATTTGTAAAAAGATAGTAGACCTAATTTTCCACCATCGAGGCAACCTATGCTGCAGTCCGGAGACCATGTCATGGAAGCCTAGCCTAGGGAACATCCCATGGATCCACTTCACAACCGGGACTGGAATGGTATTTGTACCCTCCTTTTCCACATATTCCCTCCAAACTCCAGGAATCGTCCTCCAGGTACCTCCAACACCAAAAACACAAAAAGGGAATTGTAACAGAAGAATGAGACCTTACAATGTATATGAAAAACAATAAGTAATAATTGAAAAAATATAATGTGGTTTTTTTGAATTCTAGATAACATAATATATTTAAATTATCGCATAGTACACATTTAAAAAATATTCATTTGAATAGATCACTCAACAAAAATAATTTATGGACTATGGCTTCAATTATTGATATAATATACAAAAATATGTTTGAAAATTTATTAATATATTATTTAATAATCTAATGACTCACCATATCACAATATGGGGATCCAAATTTTGATGACCATGTGAAAATAAATTCAATTGATTCGTCAAAAATGTTAAATAAGCATGAAACTATTGTCTCTATATATAATAATGTCCTTATGTACAATTGAACTCAGTTTCTAAATATTGTAATTTATTTTCATGTTTCTCATAATATTTTTTCTCCTATTAAGACAGTGATCTATTTATAATATAGAAAAAATTGTATAACGTTTCCTCCAACTATCCATCCTAAAAATTGTTATTCAATATGATTCATAATAAAACCATTATCCAGTGAATCAAAGTTATTATAGTAGAAAATAAATCTTATAATCTAGATAGTAATAAATAAGGAATTTTTTTTACTGTCTAATATAAGAAAAATATATTTTTATGATGTTTAATGTTGAATATTTTTGTTATATGATAGTGTAATAAAAAAACAAGGAAAAACCTGATAAAACAATCATAGTAGTTAATGTATATTTAAATTCCTTTTATATGTCATTGTATTGAAATGAATATTTTGTTATATTTTTTAATAGAAATATAAGACTAAAAGGATACACATAATCAATATTTGAAATCTTGTATTCTAGATGTATTTGACTTATACATTGTTTTGATTCCAAAATAATTTTATTTTATTTTTAAATTTTCAATTTAATATTATTATATAACATCATAAATTCACTCAACTAAGGATACCTAACAACATTACCACAAAATCTACATTACACAACACTACCCATTATCATTGATAGAAAAACCAATTTATAAAGGGGATACCTTTATCAATTTTTTTAACATAGGTAAATTTATTCCTTTATTATCAATTTTATTATTATTGTTAAAGGGAGCCATTTAGTAGTGCTATTATTAAAGCACTGATAAAAACCACCCATTATCAGTATTTTTTTAATTGTGTAGATAATTAGTTCATTTAAAAAATTATATTCATTAAAAATAATATATGTATATTTATATTTATATTTATTTTTATATAAATATAATATATATTTATTAAATATTTCTTAGATAATGATAAAAAAGAATAAAAATTTGATATATAAGATACTTATCAATGAAAAATTATTAAATAATTTAATATATTGTTTTAATGAATAATTTTTTAATTATTATTCATTAATATTATTTTAATAATAATTTAAATATAAAATAAACAAAAAATCAAAAGAAAGATCTACAATAAGTTGAAAATACTACGGGAACATCAAATAGCCATAACTTTTGATCTGGGTGTCTGATTGGGCTCTACCACAAATCAAAAAAAGAACAATTCAATTAGATCTACACCATAATTACATAGTGTAAACCCTTAATCACATTTTTGTTCAAAAAAGGCCCATAATTCCTCCCAAACTGAATTTTTAATCGTTGTACACTAATTTTGTATCATTTGATGGATTTTCATCCACCTTGAAGGGGGTCGTTTTTTGCTTTTTAATGTTGACTATTTTTGTTCTTAGATATTACATTCATATTACTGTTATGGTTTTAAAATTTTATAATTTTTTAAAATGTACTTTTATTTAGAACACAATATGTAATAATATATATTATTTATATATATTCACCCACAAAAATTTAATTTTATAAATAAATAATTACACATATTTACATATATGATATATTTCTCAATATATATACTATACATAAATAAATAATAAAGCCCATTTTATATAAAATACAATTTTATGAATATTTATATACATATACATATACAATTAATCTATATATGATGGTTTAAGATATATGTCAATATTATTGTGTGTCTTTTGAAAAATAAATATATGTTTATCGACATATTCATATATATATATATATTATTATATAAATTATTTAAATAATCATAAATTGGAATAATTATATTTATATACGTACAAATATATATAAAAATATGTGTGTGTGTGTCTTTATAAACACACACAGACACACACAAACACAGACACATGAAAAAAATTATATATATATTTAAATAACTATATATATATGTGGATAAAAAATATAATGATATAACAATAAATATATGGGTAGAAAAATGTAATGATATTTACATAAACATATAGATAGATCTTAAAATGAAAAAAAAAACAATATATATTTTACTGGAAGATTCATAAGGGCCTGAGGAGGTGGTGTCTTGTTTGAAACCCTACAAATGAATACGAAAACAGTCTAGAGGGCAAGTGTTGAGAATTATTATGTGTTGTAGGTTAAAACTATTAATGGGGGTGAGGGGGGCTAGCACAGTTGTAATGGGGTAGGGGCGGATAGTGCCATTATTTCACCCTCATTGTTCCCATGAATAGAATGTGAAATTGATTTCATTGAAATTGTTTTAGTTAGGAGATATTTTTCTCCACATAGAGGGTGAAAGAAATGAAATGGTCATTTGAATAGGTTAAACTTGTTGAAAATTAATTTTTTTCTCAATAACATGAAGTACATTGAAAACATGATTGAATGATTTCAATAGTTGAATCTCACAACAAATATCACACAATGAGGATTATATATAATAGAGAACATTTGAAAGTTAAAAATGGGTGAATATTTGAATGTTTATATAACACCAAAAATTTAGTACAAATAATATGGTTTATATAAGATAATAGGGTTATCCCTTGGGTGATAACAACTAGAACCGGGGAAAGAGAAACAACATACATGGGTATACCCAACAGCCCTCTTCCTCCCTTCCTTTTATCTACATCCATTTATGCATAAGTTAGTTTCACCCATCAACCCTTCATACAACCCTTGATAACCTCCTTGAATTTTTTTTCTCAAAGGTGAATCTATTTTGTCTCCACTATGTAGGTTGATTTCATCTTATCATCTGGGTTTCATCATGCTTGTTATTCCTAGTTTTTCAGGGAACTTTTGACGGGTTATTGTACTGGACATGGAAAACAGATTGGCATGCCTCCCCTGTTTTGGGATGCTTACTTGTATTCTAGGAATTTGATGTTATGCTATGGAATCATATTGTGGTTAAATCACCTTGTGCAATGACATGCTGGGTCTGCCTCCTTGTCTACCTACTTACACTCCTACCTAAATCACTGCATCCCGCCCCATCCAATTCCACTCATTTCTAGAATATCTCACCTAACCTAACCAATAACCTTCCTCATTTTTTTCCTCTTTTCCATCATACACCCCTACCTAAGATAGTTAAACATAGTACTCTATCTTCCCCTTACAAAGTAACATCAGATTCATCAGGTGGAGGTTAGACATTAGTGAACATTGATTTATTAATTTTGATTGAAGCTCCCCTAATAACAATAATTTATTTTAACACCTTATAATATAATGAGTTATATCTAATTACTAGAATTTACTTTTTTATCTTCACCACTATGATAACAAAATGATATAATTTCTTGTCTATTCTAGGTTCAAGGCTCCTATTTGACCCTCAGATTTGATTAATTGCCTCTTCTTTATTCAATTTCATTTATCATTTATCATATTTTTCTGGGTTAAACTCCATTATAGTCTTATTGAAGTAATATTTTGTCTCGATTTTATGAATCTTACACATTAATCCCCATAACCTTTTATTGTGTGTGATGGAGTTTTCCCAATTATGATTTTTCCTAATACTGATACATGTTCCAAATTTATTTTTAAACAATTCACGGGTCCTATTTGAATTGAACATCATCTAAATTACAAATCATTATATAAATCTGAAAAATAATATAAAATATTCAATTTAAAAAATTATCAAGAATAATTTATTTGAAAATTTTCATTAATTATTATGGTCTCGAGTTCAATGGGTGGCAACGAGGTGATTGGATGTTATAGTAAAGCAATGAGTGGATATATTTTATTTTATCTCATTCTTTGGGTTATTGATTTATATTTAGTATAATAATTTTTTAAAGTATTTATTTATTTTTATAGATACAATAATTTAACACTAATTAATTTTAAATTTAATTTTAAATTTTTAATATATGTAAATTAATTTTAAATATGTTTTTTATATAATAATTCGTATTACAATGCAAATATTTTTTAAATTGGTCCTGAGAAATAATATTTACTTGGCCACTATACTAGAGATCGAATTTATCCAAAATTGGGGGTGAAGGAATTGGTCTATCATTGTAACATGTAGAAATATGTTAATTTTCACAAAATCTCAGGTATTTCATTATAAATTCTCATTCAATAAAATGTCTATAGTGTTATCTCATTTCCCTCATCCTCACACCCTCTCTAATTCACTAGAGATCCTTATTATTCCCTCACCTAATCATCATCTATCTCTATTCTCCTCCCTCTTTCTCTCCTAATTAAGAGATTTTATATGTTGATCTTCTTCAAAATCATATTAGGTATATCAAAATCCATCATCTATTTTTCAGAAAACTATTTTTATTATTATGATTTCGATATTAAATGTGATTTTAATATATATATTTGTTGATTTAATTTAGTTACCCACTTCTTTAAAATAAATCTAAATTAAATATTTTGTGATATATATGAAATGATTATGTAATTCATTAATGTAGTAATGTTTCTTCTTTATTAATTATTTAGTTGTTATTTTATGTCGTATTATTATATAAAATAATTCATGATTTTCCTTTCTATAGATCAGTATACCCTTGTATTGATTTCATCTTTTAATGATAACCTTTATATAGGAAAGTGTAATCTTACACACCATTACATAGTTATTGAAAATATGTAATGAACCTACTATAGATTATTCAATGGAATTATCCTACCACTATAGATGTGTGATGAACATAACAAATAAAGAGAATGTTGATACCACTATAAATCCATTTCTTCCCATTTCTCTATAATGAATCATTCATTCAAGTGAGGGTAATTAGATTTTATGACCCAATATTTATCTCCCTTTGAATTATTGAATCTCTAGATTCTACTTTATGAAAATACATTGTTTGTAGAATTATTTTTCCATGTTTCTTTATATTATCTGTAAAAGCACGGAGATAATGAAAACATATTAGTTTATAAACAATCACATGAATGGTTTAACAAATACCTGAACATCATTTGTAAAACTAAATCATGGATTCGAAACCTAAATCACTCAAAAATAGGCTTGAAATATACTATATATTTAATATTTTGGTTGATTTATATATTTTCCAGCATGTGTTTTCAAATTCCAAATGCTCTACACATAATTCATAATTTTTTACGTTTCAAATTTATCTAGATATTTCATTTCATCACACACTCTTTTATATGTAATGCTCATTTTAATACACACATGGTGAATACACCCCTCCAAAGTAATGAATTTATCCCTTCATCCTAAATCACTCAATTTAGCAAACTTAATAACAAATTAAATGGGGAATTTGGTAACACCGATATCCTCATTTTAATTATTATGGTTTTTCTTGATGAAACAAATAATTTCTTCAAATCTTCATCCAAGACATGTTAGTGTCTATATTTTTTTTCAAAACAACATATGATGATTCAACATTAAATTTTCTCTATGATGTTCTAAATGTTTCTTTTCTGGGGATTGATCAACATTATGTGACCAATCACACTAATAATTGTCTCAACATTTGATACAATTTTCATTCACCCTTCAACAAGTTTACTCATCCACTTGAGGGATATTCCACAAAAATTTTCCACCTAACTTTTAGAGATATATGTGATAACATTAAGGCATACTTTTTTCTTTTCCTCTTCATTGATATGGATAAGAGTCACATCAGACTTATTCTTCTATAGTGAATCATTTTTTAATGGCCCATTATTCAAAATTTATTCACAATCTTTGTGTATGTAGACCTGATTTACATTGATTTTGGAAGTTAAAAGTTACTTTTTATGTTAGTTAATGATCATTGGTTGGTATTCAATCTTATGGAAGAAGTCAAGTGATAAGATTTTTTACATCAACATTTTAGATATGAAATTTTGAATAACAACTTTTGTATTTTATTTCATTTATCATACAACATAGAGCTTACAACTACATTATTAAATTTTGGATATTTAATTATAAATATAAGTTTTATAATATTTGTATTGGATGATTATTTGTAATTAAATTAATTAATGTATAATTTACTTGATTTTATTATACCGTTTTTATGGTTTTGATGTTGGGTGACACATTGTATTTATTATTGAGTAAATGTTATTCAATGTAAAGGCATGTGTAAATTTCCTTATTATGCAGATTATAAAATATATTAATGTTTATCGATGGAATATATTATTTTATAATGATCAAAGTATGTGAAATATGGGGTTGCATCCAGTGGTTTCCATAGTGAGTACAATAATTCTAATTTTTTTTCTCTATTACCATTGTTGTCATGTACTTATTTTATATGAAATGTTTTTATAGACGTTCTACTGAAATATAGTTGACATCTTTTTAACCTACTCGTCTGGGTTTGAGTGGGGGTTCACATAGATCTAAAAAGAACACCCATTGTAACTGTTCACATCCTGAACTGCCAATGCAAACCCTATCTACTACACCTTTTCACCCTCAACATGAGCCTCCATGGTTGTTTCCATTCATGCCTCCAACATTATTTATTTGGCTTCGTACCATAATACCATAACTACTTAACCTCCGTAAATGTATCCCCTGAAACCATATTAATATCCCGGGATAAATCCTCATCCCTTCTTTCCTAAAACCACCATGTCTATGCTGCCTCCAATTCCTTCTATCCATCCATGATTTGAAGATTTTCTTCCATCAGCTTCAACTCCAGTGCATCCAGATGACCCAGTGTATGCATTGGTATAGACACATCCTTCCAAGTATACTTATATAGTACATCCCATAGATTTATCAGATCTGTAATACTATTCTTGATCATTATTTCCTATATGTTTTTCAAATTATGTCACTTTATTTTTTTATAGTTTCCCTGTGAATTAATTCTTTTCATTTTTATCTTTTATCTTATTCAATAAAATATACATATAGGTGATGTGGGTGATCCAATATGTGTGAAGCTTGGAATATTAAAACATATATAATATTTGATTACAATGACAATAATAAAATGATAGGAAAAAATTCTAGGCGATGTAGAGGTTTAATGGAAACATTATCCAAGTACAATGATATAATTTCAGTGAAACCAATATCCTTGGAGCATATCTGTAATAAAATCAAGGAGAATGTATGGGTGTAGATATGGTAATGAAACATTATTAAACTGATATCAAAATAAATTTTGTATTTATATGAATTAACATTTTCTTTGTAGTTATAGTTTAACAATGTCAATTGTGAAGCTACTAAGGTTGCACTGTTGATGGATCTTGGGATGTTGTGGAGACCATAAACTAACGAGTTTTATGTTGGTTAGGATGGATTTTATGTCATAGAACCAAGATCATTGTACATTATGATAAATTGTATTCATGGTTTTAAATATTAATAACTTACATAACATATCATGATTGTTCATCAACCTGCCATAGCATGTGATAATATCTTAAGAGCAGGTGTCACGATTATAGGTTATAACAGTTCTCCACTATGATGAAAACCCAAAATTGTCACAATAATATTCTAATATTATATAATATATAGTCAGATGATATCATTTTAGGGATAGAAATGATAAATGCTATCAGGGTTGGAGAATCCTATGACTTTGAGGCAGATTCTCATGGTGTACTCCCTTGGTAATTTCGAGTGTAGTATATTATGAGAACAAGCCCTTCTAGTAGAAAATCCATATTTATATGTGTTATTGGATGTTCCAATATATGGAAATGTGTATCGATATATAGACTTTATTATTATTATTAATGAATAATATAATTCATATACATTGATGTATTAATGAAAATAGTTAGGGAATATATTTATGGTGAGGTAAGATATATTTTGTAATTAATGGGTAATATTTTATTTCTGAATAAAACTAGAAAATATTTTTTCATTATATTATTTATTGGATGATGATATCTTAGTAAATTTTATAAAAAATATTTATCTTAAAAATATCCATGGCCATAGTGTTTTATTGGCACGTTAGATTTCAATAAATTAAATGTAAGAAACATATAACACATAGGTTGATGACTCATTCATGGAAACATCTTAATTTGTGATATTGTGATAAATATAATATATTACATAGTGATAACATGTATGTGGTATTATGTTGTTTCTCTATTAACATATTTATCTATAGGTTCCATTTAAAATTTCTATATTCAAACCTTAAACGTTAGACTGCTTCACCAAATACCATTAAGAAGTATCCATAAAAGATAACATAGTAAATGTATCTATAATATATGTTAAATAATATATTTTTATTTATTATTTTTTTATGTTGAAAAAAATTTATTCCCATATAAGTTTTAATAATTATTCATGTTTGATTGTTCATATATACTCTATCACTAGTTATTCAAGAGAATATTATTTGAGCATAATAAATACTAAATGATTATCTTCTATTTGGAAAATATAATATTTTATTATTTATAAGAGTATAATGTAGTGATGTTTACTTATTAAATTAAAAAACATTATTCATGGACTATTAAATATGTGGTGGAATGGTGGATCAATTTTATAGGTCTGGACAGAAATAATATATATTCAATACGAGATCTATTATTTAATATTAATCACATTAGAACCCTTTGTCCCCTGAGTGACATCTCTATCACATTCAACGATGGCTAGGGTTTCTTTAGGAATCATTTATCATTCTCCCTTCAGTTTCATTTCATCTCAATTCAGCCTCGTCTGGGTTGGATCTGACTCGGTGTGGCTTTGTGTGTCCGTAGTGCAACAAAGCTATGGCGAGGTTTGGCAATGTGTGGTTTGGTGATGCTCTAGCATCCGCTCGGCTCAGTGTTGCCCAACCTATAAGGACTGAAGTGGATTGGCGATGCTCCATCTTCCACTCAGTGTGTCTCGGCATTGTCATTTCATAGTGAATCATTGGCGAGTGTTGGCGATGTATTCCCTTTGATGTGGTTCGACACTATACCAGCTTCTGCTCAGCACGTCGTGTCCCACCATGGCTCTGACCTACAAGGACTGTCACTGATGGACCATGTCGTCATGCTTCTAGTGAGTCCCATTGTTGTCTCACATCTCTATCACATCATTTCTGTCAAATGGGTGGTCCGGTGAGGCTAGATTCTTAGTTCAGGTTGGTACGACCATGTGATGCCCTCTTCATGCTTCTGGTGGCTCGAGGATGGATTTAGAATGACTCAAATGAGGTGGGTCCTACATCAGTGTTTATATGTGGTTTTTAAGCTTTATTTTCATTGTATATGTTCGTGTTAAGCTGGTTTGGCATGAAGTTTTTTATCAGTGGGTTGCTCTCGTAATCGTATCAGAGTATTATATGTTTAATTGGCTGAACGACACCATTTGGACCTAGTTTTTAGGGTCGTAGCATGGTGGTTCTCTCTTATTGAATGGTTTTTTGTTCTTAGGTGGGATGTTTGTGATCCATATGCCATAATAAAAGGACTATATAAGAGTTTCTTGAGTTGGAGCATCATCATTGCAATGTTTTTTGGATTTTGTTGCTTGAGTGGGTATGGAATCAACACTCAGATCAGGCTTGTGCATTGAAAAATGGAACTTTCATCACAGTTAGTCTTTCAATGGTGGAGGGGTTCTTCATGTTCAAATTCTAGGGAGGATCAGTTCAATGTTTTCATGATGTTTTTACTCTTTCAATCAATTGAATGTAATTGTCCTATGACCATGATGTCTATCAGTTTCCACCCCCTACATCCCATAAAAGAGGGATTTATCATATAATTAAAAAATTGAAGGCCATCAGGCTGTTGGAGGACATACTACATTTCCATAAATTAATCCATTGGTTGGGATTTATATCATTTATACTCTAGCATAATCCGATCAATTGTCAGATATAAGGGAATAAATTATGTTCCCTATCTCACATGGGATTAACATTTCACAAAAAATACATCACACTCACCTTTGAGACTTGGTCTACATAGTCTCATCAAATGTAACCAAAATGGGGCTAGAGCCTTAGTCTGAATCCATAACTGTTTCATTCATGTGGTAGAGTTTAGATCCTCAGTTCAACTTAACACATTGTAAGAGCCTCGTTCTGATACCCACATACCACCCATCCATGAACACACGTTTATTCACCCAATTACCACATTTAACAAATCATTTACATTGCATAATCAATTCAAATAACATTTAAAATTCTAATTCCATTTAACACTTAAATCATATTTGGGCCTTAACCCATTAACCCATTTGGCACACACAATATATAGCAAATTTAACCAAATTCACTTTCATATCTCAACCCATTTAACTTATTCAATATTTTTTGTACCATAACCCATTTGACGTAATACATCATTTCACATTTATTATACAATTCATGTATTTCAATTTCAATCTCAAATGTAGTTAGGTTCATTCAACTTATTGCATTTAACCCACATTACATTGTGCTATACAAACCCAACTGCAACTACCAATGTCTAGGTACAGTTATCAATAATCCATTTTCCAAATCAAATAACATATCAACATGTTCATCTTGGTCTCTATAGTATCACAAGACAATTAAATACATAACATTACAATTTCCCATGTTTAGGAATGTTGGAACATCCCACGCATGGCCATATGTCGGTCTAGTCATCCTCAATGCATCCCATAGGGATCAGGAGAGGTCAATTCATCATTTAGACAACCATTTTCACAAATACTTTAATATAAATATTATTATTATAAATGATTAAGCCTTAACACAACCACACAAGTAAAAAAATATTATGATGATGGAATAAAACTTGTATATCACCTACCTTGAAACTAGAGATGAATACACACGTCAACTTATAAATAGAATTTGATTCACGAACCCTTTTAATCCTCAACTTAATATCCACTAGTAAAAGTGGTTTTGGGGATTGTGAGAAGTAGAATGAAACCAAAAGAACTAATCCATAAAATAGAAGCACATGGAGAATAAGGGAAACTCGTAGCATTGATCCACAAATGATGACACAACAAATGGAATAGAAACATATGAGATCGATCTGTGGAATGATTTTGGATTTTAGGTTAACCACTAGGTTTGGAGGAATATGATTCTAAAATAAATTATGTAGAAGATCATAAAATCTGGAGGGGTAAATGGTAAAATCCTGCATTTTATGGGTCCCATGGTTTGGTCGTACAGTGTTCCCAATTGTGATCCAATCGTGCTCATGCCTTTTTCCAAGAGGATAGGAACACAAAGTTTCAAATGGAGCCACACATTCATTGACAAACAGTGTGACCACCCTGAAAAATGCCTTAATCTAGAACTGAATAGTTTGGCCTCCACGCTTTCTTGGTTTAAAAAACCATGAACTCCTCCCTCTAGGATAGCATGGTTTGGGTGCACATAGTCTAAAAACCATACACCAACCATGAAAAATGCATTGGATGGTTATAATCTTCGTTCTTAAATGTATGAATACCCCAAGACACCCAGGAACATTCTTATACATCTTGAAAACATTCAATTAACCACAATTACGAGACAAAAAAGCTAAAACAAGAATGTACCATGTGATATTCTGAAATCAGACAACCTCTGCAACATATAATGGCTTCTCCTCTAGTTTCATTCCCTAGAATCACTGGTCTTCTAAAGAAAATAAATCAGGAAACTGAACCCACATTTTTTTCTCCCTCTCCCATGTTCATTCGTGAATAGTACGATCCTGCTAAAACACTCGAACCAAAGGCACTGTCTTGACACACATGGAATTCATACTAAAATATACAATAAGAACTAGATACTCTTCAATGGGAACATTTTTCACAAGATCAACATACTTGATATCAATCACATGATATGGGTTAGGGGGATACTTATAAAGATTTGACACAAGAAAACATCATCCATGCCACTATACTAATATGGAAGAGCCAATCTGTACACATGACCACCAACTATAAGCTCAACTGCTATATGAAAACCATCCATATACAACTTCATACTACCATGAGACGTTTCTATATGTTTCAGAATAAACCGAACATGATCTGACCTCTCTTACATGATAGGTAACCATATGAATTCATTTTCTCTTACCTTAATCCAAAACAATTATGATCTACATGGTCTACAATAGAGATCCGAATATATTTCATTATGAATCATCACCTAATAACTATTGATATAAGTTAATTTAATAAGAACTAAATTATTCTTCCAAGAACCACCAAAATCCTGGACACAATAACTAAACATATCCACTAGTAACTGAATATTATCATATGATTCATCTTCCATTTGGGGGTTGGTATCCATACTCAAAATACCATGTTAAATTTTTCTTTAGGTAGTCCATTCTAGAAACATGATGTAAAATGTGGATCATGATCCAAAACTATAGTGTGAAGTACTACATAAAACTGCACAATTTCCCAAACATACAAATCACCCAACATATCAACGTTGAAAGTCTCTCAAATTGGCATGCAATGTGACACTATTATCAGAAGATCCACAAATAGCCATATAACTTCATTATTCATAGCATCCATAGAAGTCCTATCATGAAATCCATTGTTATGTCATCCCAATTACATTTTAGAATCGTAAATGGCTATAAAAATCACCCAACAATTGATGCTCGAGATTCCCCAACTGACAGTAATGGCATCACACCATGAAACCTGATCCTCATTCTTCATTGTAGTGCACCTATACTATGTAAATATATCATGATAAATTTAGTTTAAAATAGGATGAACCGCCCACCTCGACGTATAAAACTCTCACATCAACTCTTTCAGCAAACATGTTGTCACAAAAACACCACCGTGAACATGAAAGATATTTCATATCTATGGGTCTAAATAGATAGAGACTATCCACCATTAAGACAATTCAATAATGAAAAATATTATGAATCCTCTTGTTATTTATCATTGATTCGGATTAGATGTATGAACCCAACTGAAAATGATATGATGGTCATATTCCCATGCCCATTCTAAACCATGTGATGCATCTAAGTGAATAATGCTACCATCAACTATTCCTAACATGATACATAAACTGCCACAATTTGAATATTCTAGCACAAATCATCTACAACACAATCCCTCTTTACAAAATTGTAAAGCATCTCATTTTCAAATGATTTCATGTACTCATCCAATATTCATTGTCAAATATTAAAATCTCACTGAGAGAAGATGTAATTAATGAATTTTTTATCACTATACATTGTAAATTGTTATCCAGAATAGTATTCTGGACAACAATATAAAGCATTAACCATTGTATGATACATCAGATTGTATGTCTAGGTATTTCATTCATTAGGAATCAACTACCTTAACTCATACGACCCAACCTGTTCATTTTTCATCAACGCTCCCCAAATACCAACACCTTATACATCAAAATACATGGTATTCAACTTACCTTGGATTGGTAAGATAATAATTGGCGGCGATGTCAACTAATAATATTAATCTTTGAAAACATAATCACATGCCCCAAACCATTAAAACAAGATTTCCCTCTAAGATAAACCCAATATCATTGTTTTGAAATGCGTTAAGTCCATAATGAAGAATTGTTAATAATTGGATGAACCAAAAAATTGGATTTAAGAAAAAAAATTGGGTTGTTATGAAGATAAAATATCTCACACTTTAACTGGGTCCACTAATATGGATTCCTAAGAGAAGATGTTACTCATGAAATGCACCCTAAAAATCCAGAAATGTAATTTGGATAGCTTCCTAAATAGACTATGTTTTCATAGTGTATTCTAGAAATTTTCATGGTATTTGGAATGGTTATCAAGAGTTGTAGAGTACACCTAGATGTAATCAAGTAAATATAATAAAAAATGATCATGGTATGGGTGAAAGATTAAATTCATTAGGGAGATATGTACTACTATTAAATTTGTCAATACAAAGGGAATTACCAAAAAATAATTTAAACAATAACTAATTATGAATGTAATCTGTGGTATATTAGATGTTCCCACATTTATATGATAATACTCGTATCAATATCCCAAATTAAAGAACACTGAATCAAACCTTATATAGTGAGTAATATCATCTATTTGAGGAAGATGGTATAAATTCTTAAACATCATATCATTAATCTTCATATAATAGACATGTAGTCACAATGATCTATCAAACTTTGTAGGAAACAAACATAGATATCCCAATGGTCACATACTCAAGTGAATAAACCTCTTGTTTTCCAATTCCTTCAACAGATTTTTATGCTCCTTGAGTTCTATTAGTGTTATTCTCTACAAAAGAATCAAAATTGGCTCTACTCCCCGCAAAAACTCTATCATGAACATTGCATATCATTAAAGAAACAACCCTAAGAAGTCCTTTGGAAGAAATCTTGAATCATATCTACAACCAGAGTAACGAAAATCTTCTTTACTCCAAAATCATCAAGCATAATACAATCCACTTTATTTGTGAGATCACCCATCCACTTAATAACTGACACAACATGGCCAACTTGAATGTCACACTAACAATGATGGACAGAAGTGTCTAGTTCAAGAGATGTGAATGTTAATATATAGTGGAAACTGACAATATGGTCGTGGTAAAACACTACCCAATCTATTCCCAAAATTATATCAAAATGAAAAATTCCAAGAACAAACATGTTTCATAAAATATGACACCAACCAACATCGGGAGAACACCCCTTACACTGCCAAATATTCTCAGCTCAAATCACTAATAGTGTATCCGTCGACATGACCCCAAAAAACATTCAACTTCTAAACCCAACATAATCTCAAGTTGAGTTTAAATAAAAGAATACAAGGATCTTATGTCGAATATAGCACTAACAAAATGGAAGAGACAAGGATTTTAAATCGACCAGTCGATGGTCTAGGCTCGCCACCACCTGGTGTATATTGAACTCTTTGAAACTAACATGCTCTACTACCCTGGGATTCAGTTAGATATTCCTAGGGTTATACTACCATGTTGATATGGAATCTATCATCCCAAAGAATTTCATCATCAACCATGATAAGTAGAAGTAGTAAAGCTCCCACAACTTTTCTAATATGGGGTAACCAACCCCATGCGTGCATGCTACATCAACCTCAACCCTCAATCATTTATCATCATTTGAGTGTTCCTACATAACCTTTTCACATCCCCCATTCTACTACATCCTCAAAACTCAACTGGTTAGTAGGGTCATTGACCATACCTATACCTCGTCCTACCAAACTAATATTAGAAAACATGATGAGTACATTGAGGTGGTGGTTCTTTCTTCTGAATAATCTAACCACTACCACCCAAGTGAATGTTATTGAAAATATGTTTCATTCCATTGGTTGTATCACTACTCGCTCAAACAACTGAAATATCATTCCCACCCCTGGGGGCCTTCTTTAGGATTCCCTCTAAAATAATTGTAGGATATACCACCAAAGGAACTCCTTTTAGACATTTGATATTCACCTAAGATTTAATCTCATGTTTAATTCCATCCTAAAATTGTTTCCTCAGTTTCCATATACCATAATAAATGGAACAAAAAATTACAGGTCCATCAAACAACTTGTCTATATCAACACTCTCTTCAACCCCTGGGTTAACCACATAAACTATGAAGCATTTACCTACATCAAGGTCTCCAAATAGAAATGTTCCAGAAACATTTACTAAAAAATACCTTCATGACATACCATTCTCTAGCTGGGTCTCAACTAGAATATTCTACTAGCTCATTGTCTACCCTCACAACATGTAAGATGACACCATGACTCTTTTCTTAAGAGGAGTCTCTATATGGACAAGAATCAACTAGAATGTCTCTATCCATAAATCAGCTACATCATGTTCACCCTCTCTGGAAAAGAAGAGGTTGTAACAACTGAAACTCCCTAGTCTGGTAAAAGATAAACGGAACAACCCGCCCTACTTCTCATTCCATCATCTGTTAAAAAATGAGTAATTTTCTCATGAAAAATATTCCCTCTAATGTTTACCTGAACCACATGTTTTTCTTCCTCCGCTTCCATAGGACCATTATCGATAATGTCCTCTTATTTCACAACAATAACATGACATTATGAAGTCATATTCTAACATATAAAACACACATCTCTGAACATATAACAAAAAACATCCCTAGATTTCATAAAAATAAGGCTATCCACAATAAATAAAAACCCCTCATTTCACACACCTTTCCCAAAAATCATTATCTCACATTCAATAGGCCCCTCAACCTTCCAATCCATGGGTTATAGTCAAAATAAGAATAACCAATGTACATAATCATGAGTATTTTATTAGACAACATTTGAAAATTATTTTGACATTCACCACATAAATTGAAACCTTTTATGTGCCCTTATAATCTCAGCATTTATTATAACAAACATTTTTTCTCATTTCACTCTATTCATCAAGAAAAATTCTTTAACAATTATATAAAAATATTTCCATGTACCAATGCATATCATTTTTATTTGGAATTGCTTTCTTCATATTTTATGGAATGTGTAAATAATTTTACCCATAATATATCACACATCCATCTCATGTCTTCCCATCATGATTCATTCAACATATATCCCCAGGTTCCAATAATGATGAGTGTATTCACAAACTCAATCGATTCTAATCTCATGAAAAATGTCCTAAACCAATGTCATCATACAATAAGTCCACCACCCAATGATGAAATATCGGTCAACAATAACAACACATATTAGGAACAACAATTACCACCCTAGGTGCTTGGGATTACCCCAATGGATGGGTTAGCTACACCTAAATACAAGATTGCCGCCAAAACATAACACATCCTAATCTCCAATATACCATCCCCAAATAGTAATACCATATAAAAAAATACCTCTGATGGCGCATTGCTATTTCATAGACCCAGAAGCCCTTAAACCAGTGCATTGAGTGGGGTTTTTACATGATCTTGAGTGTGCCACCCCATATGTTTGTAGGATTAAATCTACTATAAAGTGGACAATACGTCACGTGGATTTACTATACAATCTTTACTGAAGAATTGAACATCATTTAACATATGATTTATGAAAAAAGATATAATAAACTAGAACAAACGTTTACAACCATTTCCCAAATAGGGTACAACCATAACCAAATGATAAATATTCCACGTCATGATAAACGTTCCAAAAGTGATGGAAAACAGAATTGATGACTTACAGAAACATCTCCCAAAATGGATCCTGACACCATGTACATATCCTCATCGATGCACATCCCAATACCAACTCAACTCCCATGCACATGGTCTTTGGCCTTGTCCAGTCTTGCAACAATTAAATATGATCTAGTACCCAATGGCAGTCTAAGAATTGTGTGAGTAAATCCTAATAGGCCTAAAACAATAGTGTCTACAAAAAATCTAATAAAAAAAGATAGTTCATGTGTGTAATAAATAAAAGGAAGCATAAACAATAGACAATTCATGTTCCATTACATTGAAATATTCACTTTAGAAAATTTCAT
The DNA here is from genome assembly GCA_963277665.1 of Viscum album. NCBI lineage: Eukaryota > Viridiplantae > Streptophyta > Magnoliopsida > Santalales > Viscaceae > Viscum > Viscum album. Next base: position 992,482,903 of record OY728139.1, on the reverse strand, counting down.
AATTTATTATATTCAATCACATAAACCATTTATTTCACATAATAAATGGGTTAGGCATTTACATCATTTACAGGTCATCCTATGAAGATTAATTATCAATCAATTCAAATAAGTCAACTTCCTATATAACTAGGGATAAACGGTTAATAACAAATATGTCACACTCACCTTGGAGTATGAGTCCGTGTAGATTTATCAAATGAAACTATTATGGGCTTAGAGCCTCAATATGACTCCATAAGACTTGAATTTTTGGGATTGGGTTTAGAGCCTCTGTCCAACCCGACCTAGGGGTGGAGCCTCAATCTAATACCCCACATACCACCAAACCATGTGCACATTCTTATTCATCCCATTAACATATATATAAAATCAATGATCGTGCATAATCAATACACATAACATTAACAACTAACATTCCATTTACCACATAAATAACCATTAGTCCTTAATCCATGGAAACATTTACCACACACCATAAATAGCCCATTTAACCTAATTTCCTTTCATATCATAAACCATTTATGTTATTCAACAAGTTATATACATTAACCCAATTCACAAAATTCATCATTTTACATTTATTTTCCCATATATGCATTTTAATTTCAGTTTCACAAGACATTATTCTCATTAAATGATTTCAATTTAAAACTGTTCACATTGTTCCAAAAAACCCATATGCCATTATTAATGTTTACATACAACAATAAATAATCAATTTTTTAACTCAGAAAACATATTAACATGTTCATCATGGGATAGAAATTAACAAAAGTCAACTCCATATTTAAAATTACAATTTTCCAGGTTGGGGAATAATGGAACACCCCATGGGTTTCTCTAAATTAGTATATATATTCTCAATTCGTCCAACAGAGTTTAATTGGGGTTCAAAACATCATTTCGAAAACCATTTTATCAAATCAATTAAATTTCATCAAATGAACTATAACAGGGAGCCATTATCAAAACCCCACATGAACAAAAGAACTTCAAAACCATTGAATATAACTTGAAGAACACCTATTGTAATGGATTCGACCTATCTAGTCCATTACCATGGTGAAAACTATTGTTTGAGGTGTTCTTGTATGTCAAGGGGACCCATCCTCAACACATTTCCTAATTTTCTTGTTCTATGAACAGTGTTCCCAGAATGGTTAGTCTATAGTCTTTCAAGAGTAGTGAGTCTAAAGTGATTCCAAAATTGAGAGTATAAAGTATTTATAGAATGATGAGACATTTAACGTTAGGTCTACACTGTTTCCAAAATGGTAGGTCAACAGTCTTTCCAAAATAGTGAGTCTGTAGTGTTTCATGAAATGTAGGTCTACATTTTTTCTAAACAGTGAGTCTATTGTGTAAAATAATGGTGAGTCTACAGTGTGTCCCGAATTTAGATTCTACAGTATTTCCAGAACTGTTTCATTTCCTTTTTCAAATTTCAGGAGTTGTTTTCCAAATTTCCCAGTTTCACCCGTTTAATTTTTTCTTTGATAAAAAATGCATTGAAATTATGGTTTTGAGGTATTTAAGGCCTATTAAATTCCCATGACACCCCTATATATTTTCATATGGTTTGGGATTGGATTATATGGTTAAAATGTGTTGTTTAATATGATCCTCTTTTAATGTAAAATCCATCATATCATAAACCACTAATCTGTTAAATCATATAATAGAACAAGATATCATCCTCCCTTTTTCATTCTCCGTGTCCCCTACTATGAGACACTCAATCCATTCCTACCATCATATATTATTCATTCATAGTTTCGTATCATTGGATCATGTTTCCCTATAGTTTCTTCCTACTTCATGTACACCCCCTATTTTGGTGAAACCATGAATTTTTTATCTATCTTCGATATACAGTACGATTTATTGTCATTATTGTTGGTTTTTCCCTTTCCATTTCTCCATGAACTATAATTTAATGCTATCTCCATATTAAAAATGGAAATTTCTTGGGTGTTGTATAGTGTGATGGGTTCTTTAGATCCTCATGTCGATGTAGTCCTCCATTAGAGGTGATTGTGATCTTTTTTGTTGGACTATTCTCGTTCAAAGTTCATTTGAAATCTTTTAAGGTAGGGTATTCATTGATTATATATTAATTTACCTAAAACTATAGAGTTATCATATATTATCCCACAATATAACAATGAAATTAACATAATAAAAATTTTAAGCTGATAAATATGTTTTTTTGATCGTATTTTATTGCCTCTTGTTTTGATAGATTGTGTGATATTTATGATTGTCATGTTTAGCTTATAATTCTTGATTGAATTTGGTAAATAGTGTAAAATGGAATTATTTATAATAATTTGATGAAGATAAAATAGGCATGTAAATAAAAGTTGTTGTTTTGTCATAAGCATGTCTAATTGAATTAATTGATGATCCAGAGGCATGTTTATTATTGCTGATATTGAATAAAAGGCATGGAAATTAACAATATAGTTAATTTTTATTAGCTTACTATTTAGGTTTTCCATATAAGTGACTTACAATTAATAAATTGGTTAACTTTAGAAGTTTTAACGAATCATATATTTGATAAAATATAATGCCTAGAAGGGTTTTGATTTACCCACTTTCTTGTAAAGTCTCATAGCATTTTTCTTGGAGCCATTACTGCTCATTTTCATCAAAGGATATATTCCATGGTTAAGGTCATGATCCTAGTTGATATAATGTTTTTTTCCTTCTCCTTGTGTTGGGATGTGATCCTATATGGCTATTTTGATTTGTGTGGTTGGGGAGGCCCATTGGATGTGGTAGTAGTTGATGGATAGAGTGGCGAGTTCAATTAATCTATGAATATGGGTGTCAGGGAGGGCACCAGAGGTGGTAAAATAGTCTTGATATGAACTATTGGATGCATAATAAATCATTTTGGTTGTTTATCTACATTACCATCCCAAATACTCAATGTATATGGTCTTGAAAACCCTCCTTACAAAATGGGCGAAGACGCACAAGGTATTCCACATGCTTTCTCTGTTTACCTTGTTGATGGAGGATGGGTCTATGATCCTACTGTATGTGGAAAAGACATTATATGTAGTTCATGTAGTCACCATGTAGAGGCCACTTGTTTTTTTTAGATGAGCATAATTTTCTAGACATCTTGTGAATAAGGGAATGTAATAATTATATTAATAAATCATTAAATAAATGTTGTTAACCCTCAGGGTTGGAGCTTGTAGAATGCAATGGTGAGGTTGCAATTTTATAGAATTGTAGATCTTGGTTGAAATGGTAATAAAATATAATTTGGAATATTTATTGTCTATTTAATGTTAAATGAACTAATTGATGTAAAGTGAAACTGATAAAAAATAATGAAGTAATAAAATAAAACTCTTTAAATTGTTCTGTGCTTATTGGATACTGAGTTTTAGTAGTGACTGTCGGGTGTCCAAGATATGTTAGATGCATTTGTGTCTAAGACTAGGTTATGAACATGGTGTGGTTCTGAGCTATAGTATATTAATCACTTTTTGTGTTTTTATATACTACAATACCCCTTTAGTTTGGTAAACTGATTGCCTATGGAATTTGAGCCCAGGGGGTGTTTTCCCAGACATTTTGGTGAGAGGATGGATGGATAACCGCCACCTTTGGATATGATCTCTTCTATTAGAAGTTATTTGTGATGGTAGGCACATCAGTTAGTTTTCTCCAAATATGTATGTACAGGGATGTAATGTATTATGGATATTCCCACACATATATTCCGGTTATAATTTCATTTGTACTAATATTGGTGTAACATGTATATGCTCTTACGGATTGAGGATCCTTACTCAGTGTATGGGCTATAATGTCTTGTGGTTTAATGATTGACATATGATACATATTATATGAGCATTGGTGGGTACATGAAACTAACTGGTTATGTTGGTTATGTGGATGAGGTTGTTGTGCTGCATGAGGTGCTTGTTGTGGTGCATCACCCAGGTGTCTGGGGGGATTAATTTTTTAAGAGATATATATCAGACATTCTAAACTTGGGAAAAGAGGAAAACCTATGGAGAAGTAATACCAGGGTAACCTTGTTATAAATAATCATATTATATACTCTTGTATGAGATATCTGGTGAGATTATACATAATGAGGTTGGGAACTTAGTATACATGTTTAGCTGATGAGTTGGCTTCAATTGTGGCTCATTGTGCTTTATCATGATTTCATTACTTTTTCACTAGAGGCTCCAATGAGGATCCTATATAGTATACTGTTATAATCACCCTACATATATATAAACTACTTTTTAGTTCACTTGTAGTATGTTGGAGATTACGTTGGTACTAATAGCTTGGGGTTGAACGAGTTATTCAGGCTTCCTGGTGACTAGTGTTCATTACATTCTTTTGTACTTGCAGTTTTCCATTCTAATTGTAGTTGTTTTTCATGAAGTTACATATGTGTTCATTGGATTTCTTTTATATTGTAGCCTAAGATCGACTTGGTTGTTGTCTGTCATGTCTCTATCTTCTTCGTGTGTTCTCTTATAGGGTAATTCCTCCAATTTGTGTGTTTTCTATACACTCGGTGCTAGTCTCCAACCTATAGCCAACTAAAGGTGAGACATGGGGGTCACTATAGCTTTTAGCACATTGGCGGACCATGAGGGGTACACCATGTGGGAAGGGGGCCATGAAACACTCTTAAACTAGAGATGAACAAATGCTTATACTTGTGTTATATCTAGATTCAAGCACACAATGAACCGTCGACCTATGATTTTCTTGAAAAATATTTTCATACTGGAATTAGAAAAAGAATAATGAAACCACAATCCCTATTCATGAAAATATAGGAAGAGGATCACAAAACATTCTAGGAGTTTTCATCCACAACCAAGGACACTCGATATTGACTATAAACAAAGGAGATCAATCATTGGCAATATTTGGGTGTGGATATTCTTCTATAGGGATAGAGGATAAAGAATGAGGAATAAATATGGGTGAGGAACATAAAAAATTGAGGGGTGGGGGTAATTCTGAAATACAACTATTACTAGGGAATATGGTTTTTCCTTAGAGTAACCTAAACCCTATACCAACCAGGCATCTGCCTCTATCCGAGAGGGTCTTAGTCAGACATTTACCTATGGTGCCCACCCATTCTAAAAAAATCAAGAAACAACTATGAAGAATGCATATATCTAGACATGAAAGCATTGGCCTCCTCTCTTGCATGGTTTACTCAACCGTGCAACATGTCCTCTTAGCTAGCAGCGTTTGGTAAAATGGTTACTACTAAATGGTATCTAAGAGTTAATCATTCACATGATGTCCAAATTATCATTTATTTCATTTCTAGATCCCATGAGACACCCCCAGGATTCCCCATGCATCTAAAAAACATTCCATTAACCAAAAGAATATAAATAATCAAAACATAAAAAGTATTGTACCTTGAAAAATTCTGAAATCATACACTGCTAAAGGGAATATTCCCGTTATTATTATAACGCAATTATAGTACAACATAGATCAATAGTTATATTGATCAAAAATGAAAAAATTTATTAAAAAAAATTATTTAATTTAATTTCATTAGTTATAATTAATATGTAATGTTCTTTTAATCTAGTTCTATAATTAAATCAATTTTTTATTAAATTACATTGAACAATATGTTTACTACCATGAATATCATGGGTTGATCATTGATTATTAAAATGCTAAAAGATGGGAATGACCCATTTAACAGTTGTTTACACTCATAACCTTTTATATTTATCATAGAAGTCACATAATTATATATAATTATTTAAATACAATTTATTTATTTACACATTTGATGTTTTATTTCAACTTCTAATTAATCATTATTAAATTAATATGGTGTTATTTTTTCATCCTCTTTCAATTATTGTAAATCTAATAAAATTGATTAGTATTCTAAATGAAATAAATTCAATGATATCAATTAGAGGTTCTGAGGTATTTGTACGGATAACACAATCGTAGACACCGTATAACAAACAGTTATATGTCATGTACTAGTGTTTAATTCAAAAAGAACTCATTAGGAATTATTTCATGGAGTGTAAATTTATTACATGATGAACCATTAATTTTACACAACATGATGATCAGTCCAGTCTGGTACACATTCGTTTAGAATACATGTTGTTTGTCTACCATACATGGTGAGTAATATTTTTGTCATAAATAATTCAGGTGTCTTCTTACACCGGCTAAATGGCGGGTGATTGTGTAACTCAAATACCATTAGATATTTTTCCAGTGTATAGAACATTTACTCTAACATTTTCCATGGTACAGTATACACACCACATCAATTAGTGTGTGTCTTGGATAGACTGTTAAAATAGTACACACTGTGTAGCTGGCATGTACATGTCATCTACATTTACCAAATTATGAAAATTTATAAATTAATTTATTATTCTATGCAAATATTATCAATATTTACATGGGTGTGGTCATTATGAATATAGTACATTCAAGGAAACGGGGATTAATATGTATAAATTTTTAAAAAATATCTATATAATTTTTGGATCGTCATATCATATATGAGTCATATTATAGTTATTTCATTACATACAATGATGCAAAACCTATGACATAACTAAATTGATAGTGTGCATCATGAAAGTTTGTGATATGTAGTATATGTCATATATATCAACAGTAAATGGTATATGAGTATAAGACATATTTGGTATTTTAGATGGGTACTCACTATGTTTCCTCCAAGGTAAATTTATCTACATAGTTAAAATAAAATAATTTTTTTTAAATTGTGATTGATGAGGTTCTCAAGGAAATTTAGATGTTATGTAATATAAATTAATTAATTAATTAAGATATATAATTGATATTTTCATGTGATATTTTTCATATGAAAGCATGAAAAATATTTAATGTGGATTTTAGTAACTGTATAATTAGTTTCCTGGATGTGGATAATCCCGAGCCTAGACCAGCCCATTGAATGTACCTTGTTTCATTAATTTTATTATTAAATTAAATTGTTGGAATGAATTCCATCTATCCTCTAATTATATATAGGTCTACATACCCATTATTTCTTTTATATAAACCATTTTCAATCACTTTTGATTGATAAAATCTTATATAATGGATCGAGATTCCATGTTAGTGGAGGAATTTCATGTTTGGAACTAAGAGGAAACAAATAAAATAGATATAGTGGATTGGTGGAAAACTATGAAATGAACCACAAATGATTCAAGGTGTTTTCTCCATCATTCTATAAATAGTTTATCATACCGCAGATGAACTGAAAATTAGTAAAATGTATGTGAAACTGATCCTTTTGTTATAAAAAACTCCAACTTACATCTTGGTATGTTATTTCTAAATATGATTTTCAACCTATGATAGAAATTTATTCTTATGTGAAAAAAACTCTTGAATAAATTTTTGATTTTGTTCATCAGGAATATTTTTAACAAACTATTGATGAAAAAACATTTAAAAACACAATAAGTTAGTTGTTTCTTAAGAATCATAATATTGATAATACCATTCGTGAAGTATATTAAATGAATAGAACTCGAATTTCGTTGAGAATGAAATTAAAAATCATTCATTTTCTTCGTAATTCGAACCTAAGAATCCAAATTAGGATTTTTTTTATGATAACTGGATTAATGCAATTTACGATGAACATAATAAGATTTAAAGGGTCATATTTTAGAATTTGGTTGAAAATCCAATTGATACATCTATATGTGGGGTAAAATATTTGTTTTAGAAAAAATGTGATGAAAATTGAATAACAGTTAGAAATAAACTGAGACATATATGGAAAGGTGATAATAAATAAGAGTAAATACTCTCTTCGGAAATAAATGCACTAGTAAAAAGACATGAACATATTCATATACTTCATGATTTTGAATCATTCTTAAAATTTAATATTTATCAAATTGATGTGAGGTGTGATTTATTTCATAGATATTTTTAGATGAATGTTTATCTATAACAACCCCTGGTTTAGGAAATAAAAAACATGTAGATCATGTTTATAAACATACTAATGCACTTTTTTGACAAAAACAAGCCCCTGCATTGTTGTATGATAAGTTAATTAGATTTTTGATACCAAACTACTTTTTTAATTGAGCTGCATATCCCAATATTTTTATAAAATAGTTTCATAATATCATTATTATTTTACAAATATATATTCATAAAATTATATTTGTTTCAATAAAATACCATTAACAGATTCATTTGAGAATATAATGATATCTGAGTTTGAATTGATTATGATGGGTGAGTTAATAAGCATTCTAGTTTTTCAAATTTAATAATGACCTGAAGGAACTTTAATATCTCAAAATTAGAATATAAATTGTTCTTCATAATATAATCTATTATTACGACACTAAAAGTTTTAGTAATCCAATTGGAACCTCCAATACATTAGATCATGATGCAGTTCGGAAACCATTTGATCAAAATAATTTAATAGATATTATTGGATGTTTACTTTATCTAAAATCTAGTTTTCTACATTTTATTTTCTCAATATGCTTCTTTTCTAGATACCGAGTGAATATAAAAGAATCTATTATAAAGGTATAAAAAACGTTTTTCATTATCATTAGGGAAATATGGATTTAGGTTTATTATATTTCTGTAGAAAATATTTTTTACTAAAACATTTTTTTGATACTGCTTTTGGAGGTTGTAGAATGGATAAAATATAATTTTTAAGAAATTTATTTCGTAAGAGGAGATTTAATTTTCTTGTTTATGTAAGAAAAAAAACACATTATCACATTCCAATGTTGAAGCAAATTATGTGGTAGTTGGAAGTTGTTTTTCTCAAGTGTTGTGGATTCAACCCACATTCAATAATTATGACTGAGTTTACCTAAATCTCATATTTTGTTTCATTACACAAGTTCCACTGCGCTATGTAAAATCCCATCACATTACTTTTATGTTAATAAAATATAAATAAGATACAATTTCTTCCATGATCACACACATAAAGGATTTATTATTTTATAATTCATTAAAACAAAAGAACAACATGATAATCTTTTTATAAACCCCTTAGTTCCGTTAGATTTGAAAGCATAAAATAAAATATTACAAAAATAAATATTAGGTTGTTAATCAAATCCACTTCTTTTTATCAATATCCATAAATTAATGAAATATTTTTAGAGGGGGTATATATGATTTTAGGTTTCAAAATCCTTTTTCTTCGTAAAATTTATAGTTTTGTTCTATTATTTAGTATTAATATTTAATTTGTTGGGGTAAATATTTTTAAAATTTCCTTGAGTTATATTTCCTTAAAAAAACTCCTAGAATCTAAAAAAAATTACAAATGATTCATTGGAGTAAACAATTTATTGAGAACTAAAACATGCTATAAAATTTTCACTGTATCAAAATTTTAAATAAAATTTTAAGACTATAAATTTAAAAAAAAAATTCCAGAACATTTTTTTGATATAAACATTATAATAATAAATTTTCTTTTACAAAAAACCAAGATGATCAGTTTACCCGTACTGATGAAAATTTTCTACTAAAAATATATTATTATTTTAGTTAATAAAGTTACTTATAATATTAGTTATAAATATTTTTCATTACTTATTCATTTAATTTTAAACCATCTTTTTTGTTCTAGAAATTATTCGTTTCCCAATCGGATTTATACTCATTTCAATGAAATTGTTTCATAAAAACATTAAGAGATAAAATTTAAATATAAATAACATCATAAAATAATTTGTGATCATTAGATAATATAATGACGTTTAATCCGAACCATTGAAATTATCCTAAATCTAACTGTGGATATCATGAAAATATAATGTTGGGATATCTTGTTTCCCTTATCAGTTTTTATGTACATTTCTCCTGACTCGTACCACACCATTAATTTATCATTCCAATGTTTTGGAATTTGTCTAATCGCTGAATAATGTCTCAGTATGATGGCTGATTTGGAATATTTTTGTAGAGATAGAAGTCTACAGAGAAGAATTGTTTACAGAACAAGGTATGATATGTATGGTTCAATTATTAAAATGATCATTTGTTTTCCAAGATGGGAGAATGTTTGTTCTAAAAAACAATAAAATTATTTTTATTTACATGTTACCATAATTATAAGATAATTTTATACCATACATTGGAAAGGAATTAGAATAAGTTTAAGAGGAACAAGAAGTAAATAATGAAGTGGGTGAATAAAATGAAAAATAAGATGAGGAAAGGAAAGAGGAAGATGATGATGATGATGATGAATAAATAGATACTAATGAAGAGTCTAATGAAAAGAAAACATCAGTCTCATCATAATTTTAAACTCCAATACCTTCAAAATATTATAATGATACTGACTAGAATGAATTAGTAGAAGAATAATCATTATACTAAAATGGAGAAGATTCATCATCAAAAGAAATGAAATTAGTCAAAAATACTAATCAAAAGTATATGATAATGTTGAATTGAAAACTACATGGATATTATAAAATTATCAAAAGATGGAAGTGGTTCTCAAAAAGGTAATTACAATGTTGAAAAGGTAGAAAAACTAGATATAGATCCTCTAGACCAAAATCTCATAATGATATATCGCGTTCATCAAACAATGAAAGGATTTTTTCTCCAAATATTTTTGACTATATTTTTTGAACCTTAAAATGGAAAATTGTTTCTATTATCTATCTTAAAAACATATATGAAATTTATAAATTGATCCAAATTGTCTAAATGAAAAATTATAAAAACTAAAACTTTGTGTGAATTATTTTCTCACATTGATGATGATTTTAAATCATTAAAATAAAGACAATGTCTTAAAATAGATTGTACAATTAGATGGTTAAGTCAAAAAAAATTGTAATTGATCTCCAGGATCATGAATATATGTCCATATAAGTAAATATACTTTTTTAAATAATGGATATATCATTGGATAATTAGTTAACATAAGTTTCTGATAGAGTGATGTTTTTGGATGAGTTAAGAGATACAACTAATTAATGTACCAATGAAGTAAGTGTTTTGAAAGAAATGATTCATAGATTAGTGTTAGAAAACATTAGACTCAGAACATATGAAGATGATATTTTTCTAGTAATGGTTGAAAAAATATCTATAAGGAATTTGAAAGAAGTATGTTATAAAATCATAAATAAAACAATGATAGTGGACCAGATCATGAATCTTAAATCAACAGTTGTATTTTCATAGAAGGATCTAGATGCATTTATTAAAATGAAGGAAATTGTTAAAAAAGTAGACAAATAGTGAATGAACAATTTTTATTTGATCTATTTATGTATATTTTGAAAAAAAATTAAATGAATGAAAATTATGAATGAAATTTTCATCCAATACAATATTTTTGTAGGTATTCTAATTAATTTTTTATTTATGTTCATTCATTCATTTCTTGGAAGATTTCTAATTTCACATAAAATTTTTTAATATATTATATCTTCCAAAAATTTCAAGAGACATACATTACCTTTTAGTATTTTTTAATCAAAAATTCTATAAATTTATAAATATGGAGGAATTTATAATGGGGAATGGTTTAAAAAGGGATAATTCTATGAGATATTATCCTAAGGGTGTGATATTATAATAACGGTAGAGAAATTAAATTAATACATTCCATCCGATTACAATGATGTTATAAACATAGGTGGAGTTATGATAGGAAATATATCTTTGAATATCACAATAGTTTAAGGGGATATAACATTTTTTCAATGTTTTTTTAATTAAGGTGTTGTGTTTTTTGATTTCCATGAAGTGGGGGATTGTTGAGTCAATTGTCTTACATCATATATTTCCATTCCATTGTTTTGTAAATCACAATAACATATTTAGAACACCAATATTCTAACATTATATTTCCTAAGTGTTTTAGTATATTTTTGTAGAAAACATGACATTATATCAAACAAATAAATAATTATATGAATCCAAATATTGACATATTATTTTCTATTCTGATCAATCAGACCAAAGGTATGTATGATACATTCGACTAAATAGTTGTTTAATTTGTGGTTAGATTTATGTTTTACTAAAAAATATCAATACCATCCGACAATCCCACGTACCAATTCATCAGTGTAACCCTTATTCTGTTTATAGGATTGAAAATCAAAAAGTCCATCAGAATATCCAATGATTATAATTGGATTGAATAGAATTATATCTATCATAATGAATATAAAAAAGAATTTTATTGAGTATAATCAAAATTATAGAATTATATCAATGTAAAAAGTCATCCCTAGGTAGAAAATTGAAAAGATTGATCTTTATGAGCTGTCAAGTGCATGCAATTTGAGTCCATTTCAATAAACTCAAAAATATGAACATTATAAAATTATCTATAAATAGTAGGTCATTTATAATGTTAAGAGTTGATGCAGTTTGCAACTGATGACATTTAATAATCCCCTCTATTACCACCTCATTCAGACTCTGTGATATAATTTAGAGAGTTGATGTTCAAAGGAATCCTTATGAGGATTTTTATTACATAAGAATTATTTTCTTTGCAAACACATATCCACTCATGTTTCAAATTGAGGGATTTTAGGTGTATAAAGATAGTGAGTCTAATCCTTTGGATCAAGGTCTTCTTGGGATATTAAGACAATCATCAATCTCCATATAGATGGATTTGTTCATCATAAAATATAGATTTGAATCAGAATAGTGTATCAGGTGTTTCCTAGGGACTGGAAGATGGAGCGGATTTCGATCCTTTGGATTTAAGGAATTCCTAGAACATAATTGTATTCCTTATAGTGTGTATTAATAATAGTGTATATATTAACTCAAGATATCTAACTTCGTTAACACTTAAGGTTAAAGAGTAAATTATTTTATAATCATGTCATTGATTAAAACTATTACAATATATTGTATTTAAAATTTATACAAGATATATTTTCAATTGTTCGTGTGTATTAAAATTTATTTCTTATACATATCTTTTTAACAAACTATTATATCAGCATTTCTGTGATATCGATAAATTCTAATTTAATCAAAAAATGGATCTTATTGAATTACACTAATTATAAAATGATCTCTATGTCTGATCGTTTTACATAATAGGTTTTTTATTTTGATTTAGTTTAGTTTTTGAACTACAATTCGATAACCTATTATAGACATAGAATACTCTTTCAATCCAATAATTTTAGATTTTTTTAGGAACATTCATGCCGATTGGTGGTTCTATACCATAGAAAACAGTTGAGGGGGAAAAGGTGAATGACAGTGAAATTGTTCATTAAATTGGATGATATAGAAATAAAATAAAATAATGATATATCTCAGTGGAATTCATCCTTATTAACATTTAAATTTCCCACCTTAATATTGTGTGCATCTACATTTTTAATCATTTCATTATTTTATTCATAAAAAATGTAATTTTTTTGCTTTTTGAAAATTTAATAAAATAATAAAATTATTAATAAGTGATTAAAATATTTATGTTCTATCCAACACATGCTCCATGGGAAATGATATTTTTCATATTTATACTTAATTTCATAATTTTAATAAAAATTTGATTAACAGTTATCTGCAACTACTGTGTGATCACCGCTTTAATTTGATTTTTCACTTAGATCCATGAGCGAGGGATAATTCCACATTTGATCTTACTGTGAAATTTGGGTATCCAATCAATTTGTTAATGATTCATATATATATATATATATATATATTAAATGTCAAAAATATCATTTTACTCTTATTTCATGTCCATCGGTGCTTCTTTGGTTGGTTTTAACTACTACATGGATGATATGTATAATATTATATAAAAATAATAATTAAAAATCATTACTTAAGACATAACATTATGTTTTTGCATCATACTGATGATTGGTTGATTCCAAAAGATTCCAAATGATTTTTTGAATTTATCTTGTCTGGTCAAATCATATTGAAGTAATTTTTCTATTTTGACCCCCAGATGGAAGATATGTCATTTTAAAAAAAACTATGAAATGCTACATGTTGTATTCCATAAAACTATGAAACATGAGAATATGATGTATGTGTTGTTGATTTATTTAGATCAAAAATCTAGGTCAACATTCTCCCATTATATCATTTCAATCCTAGTGTGTTCTCTTGGAATTATTCAATTATATGTGATTTTTCAACAAACTATGAATTCATGGGGAAATGAAAATTTTGAACATTCTATTAAATTTGTTTATCCAATTGATGTGACCATGAATCGTATAGAGTTTTATAGAAATAACGATCATTTTCATAGGATTTCATGTTAATCAGAGCTTTCTTGTTTGGTTTTGACCTCTAACTATATGAATTTCCCATTATTAAATAAAGGTTATTAATGTATAATCATACGTTATGTTATACTGATCACATTGGGAAACAAATAGATTCTAGGTTCATTTCAATTATTATAAAATGACTTAAGGAAAATTCTCCATGATTTTCACATCAACCAAAAGTAATTTTATTTTTTTTAACCCCCACCCCTCCCTCCACAAAAGTAGATATATACTTTTAATAAAACTATGAAATATTAGTCTATGTATTACATTAAACCTTGATATAATACAATCTGATGGATGCAACATAGATTCATAAGGATCAAAAATGTCCCAGTGATCATTCTCCCAAATTTTCATAATAATCTAATTTTTCTCACTTGATAATAAACTCCTTAGGTTATTTTACAATTAACTCTAATTCACCGATAAAAATTGTCATTCAATGATACAGAGAAATTAATCTGTCTGATCGATGTTCCAATAATTACAACAGTTTATACATGACAAAAAGATAAAGCCTCCCCACCCATTTCTCATCACTTATAATAGTTTTATATCACTTCAAATATCTAGATCATTCAAAAGGTAGAATGAAATAATCATCATCAATAAGTTAACATGGCCCTAAAACATGGTATTCGTCCTTCACATGAAAACAATATATCACAACCCCAACACAAGACATTAAACCATCAGATGAAAATGAGAAACATGAGACTCAAACATTTATCTTTATTAAAAAATATTATTTTTATTCCATGTTGAATTCAATAATTCAATTATCATAGGTTACAACTATGATCAACTTATAAAATATGAAATAACTAGGTTTATGGTGTAATGGTGGAATATAGCCCCCTAAAATTCCCAGTACCTCTTAATAAACAATACAGTTTATCTCAACATATAAATTATAAATGTAAATTTGAATATAATTTAAACACACCCTAATGTAGTTCTAATGTGGGAATAGTGAAACAACAGCAATTACAAAAGAATAATCTATAACAGAAAAAGAAAATACAACACAATAATTTTTGTGCTTCAATCCGTTTGGGACACACTACAAGGTATGAAAACAACCAACACATGAAATTTTATTATATAGTCAAAACAATTATATTGTAAAGAGGAAAATGAGATAGGAAATTGAAATGCATGGAATTTCTAAACCATAAACACTTCTCTAAAAGTATTAATATAGAAAGAATTGGGTTTATGAAAAGCATAAAACATTCGATAAATTTTGAATAATACAAATCAGTTCAGGATCCAAGAACATTATTCTTGCTGTTTCATTGGATCTCAATATATGATCAGCACACCAATTCTCTATAAATGAGAAGTGGTCCCACATATTCTACTAAGAAGAACCCTGATATCCTTCACCATAATCCATGCACTAGTGGCTTGTAGGGGTCGTCTTGACACTAGATGAGTACACTAATGTAGAATATAACACCACCACATGTGATATTGAAGCCAACAAAGACGAAAATCAACATTAGGTGAGGGAATGTTAGAACAAACAACCATCTGGAAGAAAACAATCCAAAAGTGGGGAGATGTAATTTATTTAAGATATTTGGATCTCTTCATTCCATATGAACTCGACCACCTAAAAATATTATTTTTAGATATCTTTTGTTTATAATATGAAGCAGCCAAAGGGGTGATGAAACACCTTTGATAATATTCACTAGATAAATACATATCAAAGGTGAGAATTCCATTAATAAAATTCCTAACAAACCACCCAATGACACATGGAATGGTTCAAATCATTGGATGGCTAAGATATACATGGTGAAAATTTGTATTGATGGCCATAAATGAAGAGAATTGGTATACAAGGGATAGGCATGGTGGAATCCCAAATCAAACAAAGTAAACAATTTATTAATTAAACATTCATATTGAAAGATTCCTCCCAACATGATTTGGGCAAGCCAGTACAGGAAATCATGGTTCATACCCACTCATGAATGGTATGATTCACACACTCATCAAAACTGTTGTGCTGAGTAGTATGACTCATGGTTTGACGATTTAAATTTACCACATTTTCAAAAAAACGTGATAAACAAAATTGACAAGTATACAAGGCCATTATTTTCTATTAAAGACTTTAATTTGATCAAAGATTTATTTTCTACAGAGGAAATTCAATTTTTAATACCTCAAAGACATCATATTTCTTTCTCAAAAACTAAACCTAGAATATCCATTAAAATTCATATATCTCATTGACAATGTAAGATCCTCCACTATGGGTGTTAGTCATATATGATCCCCATAAATCAGAGTAAACATAATCAATTAGGTTACAACAATTATAGTCTGATCTATGAAAACAAACATTTGTTAGAATTACCAATGACACAATATTCACAAAAGGGTATGTAACTTGGTGCGACTTGGGTGAGAATCCTTACTTTCTCAATTTCTCTAGACCATTTGTTCTCACATCCTATCCACCTATGAAAAAGTATATTGTTGTCATTTCTAATGACATAAGGTTTTACCCAATTATTTGAAAGTGTTATTCCATCCAAAACATATAACCCAACTAATATCCTTTAAGAATACTTTAATATCTCATGGATATTCAATGAAAACTAGAATCGGATTTAATGATAAATCTGATCTAGTCTAAAAAATTAACTGAGATCAGATTCTAATGTAAATATGGAACCAATATCACATTGAATAAGGTGAAAGGAAAATTTTCAAAGCGATATACCTTAATAGATACCCTACCAATTATAAAACATCTCTTATTGTTGCATATTACAACCTCCCCTTCAACTCCAAAGGTCAAAAAAAGAACTCATATCACGTCACATATGGAAAGAACAAAATCAGTCTCAGACCCACCCAACATCAATTGAATTTGAGTACAGACACAACACCTCATCAATTTTAAAAGCCTGGCTCAGTTAAGAGAAAATGACCCCTCGACTCGTTACAAGGTTTTCCTGATTTTAAATTAAGTAATTTGGGTGTAATATTCCCAAGATTCTCACAGTTGTAGCTGGTAAACTACTTTGGCATAGGTTTATAATGATGTTCATGTGATTGGATATGACTCTTAAATTGTTTCATAGGTTTGGATTTCCTTTTCATTTGAAACTCTGAATGAACCCTTGCATTCTAACCCTTGACTTCTGGTTTAATATTTTCCTTGCTACGCAACTCATGTGAAATAAATGTGGACTTAAAATCCTATAATGTCATGTAATATGATACATACATCATAGCATCAATAAAATTTTGATAATAAATATTTATATAAATTAAATATAAGATGGATAGTACCTCTTATTCAAAATTATTCATATATTTTGGATCTCTAATATGATTTTATTAAACTCGTCAAGGATATTTGGGAATGTGGATCAATGATTCATCATGGAGGTATTTATGTTGTGATTCTTATGTAGATGACTGATTAATGATGTTGTATAATAGAGTCTCTAATTTTTAGACCAAATACTAGCTATAAAGGTACCATAAGAAACCTGCTTTTGGACTTTATCCCGTAAATACAAGGTTTTAGGGACATAATCTTTCATCAAAATGTCGAGAGGAACATATAAAAAGGTTGTGACCATTTAACCATTAGTGGTCATACATTCTTGGGGATTACTAGGTCCTACAAGGGAAAAATGTTTCCCAAGATTGACTGAAAAGGAAGGAATTTATAATCACCATATGTTTAAGTCATTTCCGCCATCATATTTTTTATTTCATATTTTTTGGACTCCATTTATTATTGAGGTGGCTCTCATTAAACTTTGAGTTGGGGTAATAGAGGAATAAGACCCCCTAAAAATAAATTCCAAGGACCATCAAATAAAAATATGTCTTATTCAATATAAAAAACTTATGAATGAATTATATTACAATGAAAACATAACCAATCAGGGTGT
Source organism: Viscum album (assembly GCA_963277665.1). NCBI lineage: Eukaryota > Viridiplantae > Streptophyta > Magnoliopsida > Santalales > Viscaceae > Viscum > Viscum album. The sequence continues at coordinate 992,464,617 of OY728139.1, read as the reverse complement.
TGAAGTGGTAGTAGTGAAACAACAACAGTTGTAGAAGGTGAAATGATAACAAAAAACAAAGGCAACACTAGGATTTATGTCATTTAGTCCCATTGGGAATTTCAACATCACAAAAACTCTTACCAAGCATATTTAGTTATTACATTTTCAAAACAAATCATATTATAGTGCAGATAGGCAAAGAAGATAGCCACCAGAGATGCATAGAAGCACTAAAATAAAAACTGTGCCTTAGAAGCAGCAACATATATAAAATCAGTTATAAAATACGTACATCCCCGAAAAAAAATTAGGCGTCCATATCACATCATTTTAATGGAATGCATATCATATTTCATCATTAGATATTGTCAAAAGACGATCATACCAGGTCTCTAGATTCATGAAATGGTCCCACATCTTTAATGAAGAAGATCCCCAACAGGCTGGACGATGATTTTTGAATTAGTGGCCTGTATGATGGTTGGGGGGGCACTAAATGAGTTTTATAACGATGATGATAGCACCACCACTAGTGGCATTGGAGCTAGGGAATATGATTCTCAACATCGACATATAGAAAAATAATACCAAACCACTAGTGGTGAGAGGGTGTCAAATTCAGGAATCTGGTTCTCCTCTTACCTGATGAACTCGACCATCCAATAATATGATTTTCAGATCTATTTCGTATATGAAATGAAGTCACCACAATGGAGTTGAAACCCCCTGTCGAAAACCAAACCGGCTAACTACACAGCCAAGGGTAGGCTGTAATGAAGCCAACACCGAACTGTCCACCCAGTATCACATGGAACAGATCAATTCAATAGATAGCCATGAATGATTAGGAAAAAACACTCATTGATTTCTAGAAATGAATAAAAAAGGTTAACAACATATAGCCATATTGGTAACCAAAAACTAGTTGGCCAAACAATTGAGTGGGCCAGATAAATCATTTCATGCCATAAAATGAAGAAAAATCCCACAGACATTAAAATAATAAAATTTTAAACTGTAAATTGAATTCATTTAAAACAATTTAAATTAATGAAAAAATTTTATGGTTAATATCAATTTTCAATATTAAATCAATGAAAACACAACTACACTGCATGCTATTTAATTATCTAAACTACACTATGACATACGATTCCCATTTAAAAAAATATGGAAGAACTAAACTCATTAATCAAGCCTTTTTTATCATCAATAAGAATTCAAGATTAATGAACATTATCAAATTCCATTAATGCATGGATTAATAGATTCAGTTATACATGCATTAATTCATCAATTTGATTACCATCAACATTATTTGAAACACCATATGAGTTAATCATGTCCCCTCTTTATTTTTTTTATCCAATCAATGAAACATTTTCAAAATAATGTTAATTTTCCAAAATCATCAATTTCAACAACATATACCATGCGTAACAACATGATATACAAATCTTTGTATAGAAAGAACACTACCTTCCAAAACAAGAAGCAAACCATTTTCATGGTGTGAAGAAACAACATGTGATCATGAAACATAAACTAATTACATTTTATAATCTAATTTAATCAATATAAGGTTAATTCCACCTCCATTAGAAGTATAAACCATGGTCAATTTAGGATTTTAGGTAACTAAATCTGATAATAAAAAATAATCTACATCAATTTAATGACATTATTTGCATGAGAATGAATCAGTGTCATGGATACATCATCTCCTATACCATTAGGAATAAACAATCTCTCAAGTATTTCATTCACAATCTAATTGATAAGCGATAAATAAAACTCCATTAGAATGATGGAGATAATTTTCAACAATATGTAAAAAATCACGGGAGCAATGGAGATCAAACAGAGATAAACTGCTAAAAAAGAGTAAGAGCCAACATCATATCACTATAAATTGATCATGGAAAATTATGATTCATCCTTATTTAAAGGGGCGTCAAAACCTTTAATATCACCATATGGTGACTATTGTTCAATTGGAATGAGTGGGAGAAAACCAAGTCCAATGGTCTCTATGATATTTATAGAAAAACAACTTTTTATAGGACCACAACGCAACCCCTAAATCACATAGTTGGCCTCCTAGACCACATCACAGTTGTTGGAAACCATAGCAAGACCCATAGAAAATACCAATTCCTATGATCCATTGAAAGATCCATAGTGCTTATCCCATTTTTTCTTGTGGTATGACTATGGAACAGCCTTTAGCTCATATTTTAGCCTCTTAAAATTTTGAAGTACCCAAAAATATGACTATGAAACCACCTCCTAACTCAATAGTGAAACACTTGACACTGGAGATGGGCCTTCCCTTTAGACAACCCCTATGAATCATCCAACCCTAAAATTTCAGTAACCCAAATTTTCCTCCTTCGAGCCTCCCTATGTCGCAAGTGGGAGACCACACCATGAAGCCTCGCCGACCCTACATCCCAAGTCTCCACACATCAACCCAACATCATATAAAAGTGGAACACACAATTATTCTCCATTTATCAATCAAACTACTTGAAAGCTCTTCCATCTACCTCAATTTCCAAAAACACAAAGAGGGAATGGCAAGTAAGATTTGATCCCTTACACTGTTTGTGAACCAAAAACAATAACAATTACATAGGATTTTATATTGAATGATTTTATAGAATTTCATATCACATAATATATTTAAATAGTTTTGTAGTACACATTTCATTTAAATATTATTTTATACTGATCACTACACCTTAATAATTTAGTATATATGGCACTAATAATTGAAAAAATGGAATCAAATACGTATGAAAAATTATCCATATTTTTTAAAATCCGCTAATGACACCCCATATCACCTTATAGTGATCAAAATTTCAATGACCATGTTGAAAAAAAATTAAATTCATTAACTAAATAATATCAGAAACATGCAAAATTTTTGTCTCTATATAATAATGTTCCCATCTACATTTAATATCATTTTTTGAAATATTAAAATTTGTTCATATATTTCTCATAGTTTTTTATCCTATTATCATTATGACCTCTTTATCATCTAGATATGATGGAATTAAATTTCATCCAACTATTTAGCAAAATAATATTTATTTCAATAATAACCATAATAACATTTTTATTTAGTGAAACAAAGGATATTTATATGGAAGAAACAATGTATAATTCAATTAAATAAAATAATGAATTTAATGTATGGTCTAATACATGATCAAAATGTGTTTTTGGGTTATATAATGTTAAAAAAAATTCATTTATGATTCTATAATAACAAACCAAGGTCAATATTTAGAGAACAATCCTTGTATTTAATATATTTTTAAACATAACATGTAAGTCAATCCAATGTAATGATGATTTTGATAAATTCATCTTCCAAAAGAGAAGGTCCTCATTTATTGCATGAATATGTTTTCAGATCGAGAATACATGAAAAAGTTTATCAATCTGAAGAAGATAATGAATAAGAAGATGATTAAGAATAGATAGATCATATTTTGAGGGTTATCATATTGGGATGGAAAATTAGGATATGAAATTCTTATAGAGAGTTCTGGAGTAATAGATATGAAACTCTTAATTGGTTTAGTGGTATTATTATTCAATTATGTTTTTTATATTGACCAATCAGAGATGGGAATTGGATTGGGAAATCATAATGAGTATCATTAAAAAGTACAAGAAGATCATACCATCGTCTAGAAAGGAATGTGAATACATTTTTTGAAAGATCATATTTGTGAATGTTTATCAAGAATAATCATAACATGTTTTCCTAGATAAATTTATTACAACATTTAATACTACATGAATATCATGTACTATTGTATTTATCATAGTTCTACAAAAGGGTATGGAAATATCCAACTCATTATATTCCCCACAAAAGGATTTTTTTCAAGTGGATTGTGTGGTATCAGATTATTTCCAAACCATAAAAAAACTAGATACTCTTGTTTAGTAGTGGAACTTGTAAATTTTTATGTTCATTTGGTAGTCTGTTTGATTATTTTGAGAATAGAGAGAAATATTTAACCATTTTTTAAGGTTGTTTATTATAAAAGGAAACATAAATAAATATGAAATCACTCATTGACCCCATCCCCCCACAGTGATAATAAAATCCTGGTTGGGTAATATGAAAATAATATAACTACAACATCCCATGAAATCCCCAATAAAATGATATTAAATTAGATACAAATTGTATTTTTCATAAGAATTTTGTTTCAAAAAACATGATGGAGAGAAATATTCATTAATCTGGCCTTATATTATAATCATCAAACACTCCATCTTCAATTTTGTTATCCAATTCTGTTAACTCATTGAATAACACATTAATTTAAGTATCCATACATGCATCAATTTGATTACCATAAAAGTTTTAGAATCCCAAGATCATGTAGAGTGAAAACCCCGCTAGAATTTTGGAGATCATCCACCATAATATGGAAAAGGTAATGAGAAGAAACTATTAAACTCTATGAGAAACCAATAGAAATTAGGAAGAACCTACCTGAGATCAGAATATATTAAACTTGGGATGTCGGGATTTATCCCTTTAGAATGGGAGATTCAAATTATTTGAAAATCACTCTTCGGTCCCAGGGGCCAAATAAGAAGGGGTGGGAGAAAATTGGTTCTAAGGGTCTTGGTGGTATTTATTGGTAGACATATATACAGAGGTCCACAAGTAAGCTTTTAAGAACATGCAGTAGATCACCTAGAAAATTCCCACGTAAGAGGAGAACATTTTGTACCCCTTAAAAAACCTGCATATAGGATCCACTACTAAACCCACAATAAATATCCTATTTTTCCAGGGGAGTGAAAGGGACCTATCCTACAGCCCACATTACAGTCGTCCCTGTAACATCCTATTATTTAATAGTACGTTATTTCTTAAATGTAATTCAATAACTTTCGCTATACGCAACACCAAGTTCAAGCGCACCACAACTTACCAATGAAGCCATTCAAATGCAGTTATGAATAGTATTAACTATATTTTGAATTTAATATATTGCATATAATTTTTACATCAATATTATGTGTTTATTAGACAGAATATAAGAACAAATTCATTTTTTCTGATAATGGAACTATTTTTCAGTAAATGCAATTTTACATCCATTTAAAAGAAAACCATTTTTAAATCCAATATATGACACTTTCATATATTCAATTTGAAAAAATAATCTTTTTCAATTGATTTGGGACATAAAAAGTATTATTAGATAACTTTTTGATTGTTTTTCTGATAACATTCATATTTGGGTGAATAATGAAAAACTACTAAATTTTAATTGAAACCAACTGTTTTAATCAAAATAATTCATACTGTAAAATTATAAATATTAATTGTTTGATATTATAACTAGAATATATTTTTGTCATTTAATACAATGTTGGTCATTATAAAGAACTTCACATTTAAATTTGACATAAACACATGTCAATCATTTTATAGTTTTTAATTTTTTTAAAACTTGTTTCTTAGTTTTGACAATGGAAGTTATTTTTAAATTAATAAATGCAACATGTATTATTTTAATTTTTTCAAATAGACAACATTTTTGAATTCATAATATCCAAATTATATTAGGGTAAATTTTTAGTATTTTTCTGAAAACATCAATTTTAGATGAATAGTGAAACAACTAAGTAGTAGATAGATATCTGACTTTTACATTTAAATGAAATTTTTCCACTTCAGTGAATTGAATTTCTAAACTATGAAAAACATGGTTGTTATTAGTATGTAAATTTATGTACAATAATATGAAATTTCTTTTTGTGAATAGTAACTTTTGACTTTTATTTACCACGTTGAAAAGTTAATAGGATTATTTAAGTTAATGAAATATTATAATTATACACAATTACCATAACACTTTTTCTAACCTTATTAGATGAGTCATGGCCGACCATGGGAATCTTTGTGTCTATTTTGGAACCCCATGGAGTCACTTATGTGTGATAAGGACACATTATTCTAATTAACCTAATGTAAAGGAAAAACTGACATAAAACAATATCATTTATTAAATAAATATTTACATTGGGATATATAAGTTATGTCATTGACTATAAATTTTATTTTGAAATATAAAAATATTTCCTACATCATAGTATTTTTTTATAATTTTTAGACATCAAATAAATAATATTATTTACGACACATTAATGATGCCTTGTTTACCACAATAATAAATGATTTAAATAAATAAGATTATAACGATTAAAATAACATCCCAAACCTGAAAACATTTTATTGGATGATTTTACTTCGACATTGAGTCATCTAATCGTAGACATAAACTAGTATTTAAACTTTATAAACCGAAAATCATTATATAATTAAAATATTTTTTCACTGGTTCCTAAAAGGCCCCTCTTGTCCCTTATAAAAAGTGCTCACTTATAACCCATTCCTCACACCTCTCAAGCCCCTTTCATCATCCAATCTCTACTGAAATAATCTCTCATGATAAGTCCATTCATCTTATAAGCCTTAACTTTTTCATAAGGAACTTCAATAAATCGTTTTGGATAAACCCAAAGTGAGTTACCTAATTTTGAGGTAACATTTTCCCTAAAATTCTCTTCTTTTATGTTACTTATCCAACCCCCTAAACACGTTATATTAATTTCATTTATAACAAAACCAGTATGATAAATAATATTAGTTGATGTTATGAGATTTATTATAGATACACTTACACACATCTCCATCAAATCAGAAAAGAACATAGTGTTTCTCTGGACGACAACCTACTGCCACACAAAACGATGATTGTGCAATTATATTTTACTGACTCTTATGGTGGCCATTGAGATTGAAATTTATTTATATGTTATATTTATAATATTTATATTGTCTCTATGATTATTTATTTTTCATTTATAGAATAACATTATGGTTCCCATAATGTGTAAATGTGATAACAACACCATTATCCTAAATAATATTTTCACACATTCCAAAAGAGCCCCTCCTCCCCTTATAAAAAGCCCTAACATATAACCCATTCCTCACACCTATAAATCACCTTGGATAGTCCAAAAACTTCTCAAAAAATATCTAAATACCCCTCCCCTCTATCTATAGTCAATACCTTAGGCAAAAGGCACTTAAATAAGTCTTTTTTGATGAAAGCAAGGGGAGTTACCCAATTTTACGGTAATGTCTTCCCTAAAGTTCTATTCTATAATTTTACTTCTCCAACCCCCTAAAATAATTTAATTACTTAAATTTACAAAATAACAGTTCTCTTAAATATTCTATGTTGTTTTGATGATATTGATTCTAGCTACAATTAAACAGACCTCCATCTAATGGGAAGGGAAATATTGTTTCTCTGGATGACAAACTACTGTCTCACGAAACGATGACTATTCAATTATCACCTAAAACCTATAATGGTGGCCATTAAGAAGGACTTATATTTATATGTTAGATATATTATATATATATTGTTTAAATTATTACTTATTTTTCATTTATATCATACATTTATGGTTTCCATAATAGGTAAATGCAATAATTTCATTTGAGAATGTTTGGACTACCACCCCCTCAAAATGATATGATTCATTTATGGAATACGTATAATGTATAAAGGATGGATTTAATAAAATTATATATGATAATATAGTGGAATTATAATTTACGTATGTGTAATTACGTTTTGACAAAGTGAGCCGCCGATCACTGTAGCAACGCGGACTACTATTCAGAACAGTAGACCGTCTTCTTCATATGTAGCCCATTTCGGGCTAGGGTTTGTAATGTTGGAAATCCTCTGTAATTTCTGTGCTCCCGAAACATAGTGAAAATCTGCCTCTCCCGTGGACGTAGGGATTTTTCCCGAACCACGTAAATCGTCGTGTTCTTTGTTGCTTTTCTTTCTTTCGTTTTCTCGTTTTTCTGTCGTTCTGTCTCCCGGTGATTCCGCAACATACGGCTTACCGTCTCCATTAATGGTGCATTTCATTTTTTATCTCCAAATGTTATGAACTATTATAAATAAATATATATACTATATATATAAGATATTTATGATATATAAATCATGTATATAATTTGGTAGATAATGTACTTTTGACCAAATTGAATTCATGTAATTATAAGAAATTTACTTTTGACTCAAGTACCAAATATCAACAAAACCACCGTTATTAACATAAATGAGTACATAATGATTATAACATTCTAATATGTGATATAAAAGAAATATTAAATTTGAAAAAGTTTCTGATGCAATTATAAATTATCTTTAGTTTGTTATTCATGATGTTAAAGAATGAACGGGTCAATTAGGATACAAGGTAATGGTTACTTTCACAATCTCTTTATTATCTGATGTTGTTTTTACGTAAGTATCTACTGGGACATATTTATTATCCATTTTCATGTTTCATATATTTTTTTTAAAAGGGAATATTATTAAGGTAATTTTTGCTAATAGATCATTATAAAATGGTTTAAATATTTATTCTTCGAAACCTTTCTCATTAATGTCCATCTTTTCAAAATGGTTTAAAGGATTTATTTTTATGGACATGAATGTTTCAAAATGTTAATTCCATTCATATGTATCATTGTAAAATGGGATCCTTAGATTAAAAAATATCTTTTAAATGACTTCCTTTATAAATTATGGGACTTTTAAATTATTTCATGAAATAGCTATATTTCTCTCAAATATTTTTACTGATCATTTTCAACTATGTCAACATCCATTACAGGATATTATTCTTGATGAGGGTTAATTTATTATGATACAAATCATCTATATTGTATTGAATGGTTTTAGATATTTTTGATAGTGGATGCTTTATTTTTATACCATTCATTATTTAGAGATAATGTATTGACATTTCATATGCAAGTTTTAATGAAAATGTTTATGTTATGCTTAAACCTTTTCAAATGGTGAATGCATTGAACTCAGTAAATGATGGGTAGAGCCCAATACAGCTCCTTGATGCATTAGTATGTCTAATGAAGCAAACTATTGTCATGGAACAAGGACATGAAAAAATCATATATATAGTCTTGGCACAAGGCCTTGACTATGTTGTTATGAAGTCTGGAAATATGTGTTACATCATTATGAAATTGACCATGGATATTGAATGTGATCATTTTTCTAGTATAATATACAAGTAATTTAGTTAATATAAATTTTTTATTTATCTTTTCCATATTATGCAGATGTTTAAGTTTAAAAGGTTTTTGTATTAGTTTAATACATTTCCTTAAATGTTTATTATGATTTGTGAATGATTTCGCTATATTGTTATCCTTAATGAGCATTGGAGCTCACCTGTTTCTTATGTTATATTTTCCAAGGATTCCAAGATATGTATAATGATTGACAAGAAGGGTTATTCTTGGAGATTAATGGAAATCTCAATGGATCATTTATGATGTGTTTTATTTTCTAATGTGTAATATAACATTTATGTATGTAATCTATTTTCCAAAACTACTAAATTGATCGATCATTCGAGACATGATTCCTTGAAATAATTCCAATGTATTAAAATTATGTACTGACTCTGGGATTCTGGGGACATGGTATTACAGTTGGTATCAGAATAAGTTTAACAACAACCTTGGAAATTGATTTTGATAAACGCTGATTAGCCAACATTACCCTATGATAGACTTTGGAGATTAGTAAAAAATAACATCCCAGAATTTTTTTAATGTAATGATTTTGTGTATTTTCTAAGGAATACATCCACGTCTAGATACGAACAGGTAAAGGAAGCTCTAGCACAGATGTACCGAGGAGTGAAAACATCAACAAGGAGTTTCAGGATTGACCCTGGGTATCATGGAACATGACAGCAGGCCTTGCTTCACTCCTAGTTACGAAACTCCTTGGGGATATTCTTAGGATATTTCACATTTTCATTACAAGCCATTATGAAGGATTTAGGAGTAAATACTTCCTCAAGGAAAACATTTTATGATTATATATTATATGCATAATATTTAAATCTACGTTAAGTATTTTACATGTTTGGAATTATTCATTGTAATTCATAAACTAACCTAATGTATTCCACTGTTTATAAATGACGCCTAGTAGAAGGAATGAGAATTCAAGTAATACATATGATCGAAAATTTAAGATGTATCATATCATTCATGGTATTAAGCCAGGATTTAGAAGGGAAACAGTCTCCCATGTATTCTCATTATATGAAGAAATAGTATCATGTGTTAATAAGATAAGTAAAGATTTCAATGAGTCCTATGGATTTGAATTGATGAAAGAGAAGAAAAGTATATAAGAGATAATGATGGATAAATGAATGATGGGAATGAAGGATTTTCCCACATGTGATAACTGTGGAGTGAATCGCCTTAGTAAATTCATTAAGGGAATGAGATTTTATTATATGTTTGGAGACAAATTACAACATGTACGTGGTTTCAAGGGTAAGAAAAAGGTTTCAAAAGTATAATGATTCATCTGTATTGAGTTGGTACACAACGCAAATCAATGTCCTAATCATCTGAGTTACCATAAATGCTACTATTGGATAATGATCAAATTAGGATACTACAAAAATACAATGAAGAAGGATTAGGGTTTTTAAGTTGTTAATAATTTATTGTGTCATTTGAGTATTTTATTAATGATGTACATACTGTAATAATTATAGAGTTTATAAGGATTGGACTACTGTTCTTTTTCATTAAGGATGTGTGATTGCATGGAACCATGAAATGTCACCCATCAGCAGATTATTATTTTTTAAAATATATTGTTAATAGAAAGATAATCCATAATATGGTTCTAATATATTGGTAGCAATTTTGGAATAATATATGATTGATTTGGAAAAATTATATTGGATATCCATGACAACCTTGAAATAGATTAATGACTTATATATTTTATAATTGTTTGAATTTACAACATTTTGGGATAGAATGAGTATATTGATTATTCTATAAGTAATAATGGAGTATAAATGTAATCAATAAGGTTTTATGGTAATTTAGCATGTTATAGTGTTTAAAAAGAATACATGATGAATGTGTTCACATGTTATTACATGGAAAAAAGGATATTCATTTTGTTTTCGTTCCTTATAAATTTTGGACAATGAGTTTGGACAGAAGTATTTTGGATAAGTCTAATGGTTGGAATGAATTTAAGATTGAAATTGAATACTATTTTTAAGGTTAATGAATTTTTTTAATTTTTTTTTTTGGATTGTTATAAAAAGGACAACTCTGACGTCGGGTGACAAACTGTTGCCTCCAGAAAGGCACCGATACTTGAACCCACAACCGATGGACGATGAGGGAGTATCACCAACCACTGGCGAACTTGAAGTTGTGGATTTTATAATATATTTTTTAAAATAGTCTGCCAAATTAATTTAAAAATTCTTTATTTATAGAACCCTATATGATTAGAAGAATTAAAATATTATTTAATTCTATTATCTATTTGACTGAAATTTTATTTTGAGGTAGGAATTAATTGATGAATGAAACTATACTTGTCATGTATATTTTCTCCCTCTTATTTTATGAATAAATTAATTCTTAAATATTAGTGAAGGAATCTTCAAGAAAATTGTGTTATGCTAATACTTTTTGTTTTATTGAACCAACGATATTATAAATCATCATAGAATGATGGCTTGGAGACCCTCAATTTTACACTTGTTTGTAATTGATGATCTCAGTCACTCATAATAAATATTTACAATTTTCCTCAAATTATGTGTCTCTAGTATCCCTGAATGTTCTCCTAATTGATATAACAATTTGGTCGTGACTTATTCATTTCCCATTCCCTTTTATTAATATTAAATTTTATTATCCCAATTTCTCAAGTGGGTTTTCCACAAGTGTATTTTTCTATTTTAAATAAATTATTTTCAAAGAACAGTTTCAAATTGCAAGGACACAATTAATTTATGGAGGGGAGAATGTAACACACAAATATTTCATAGTAAGTTATTTCTTCAATGTAATTCAATAACAAGCGCTATACGCAACACCTAGTTCAGGCACACGAAGACTTACCAAACTAGTAGTTCAAAATCGGTTATGAATAGTATTAAGTGGATTTTGAATTTTATATATTATATATAATTTTAACATCCATAATATGTGTTTCATAGCAATAATATATGAACAAATTCATTTTTTAGATAGAAGAACAATTTTTAAAAATATGCAATTTTACAGCCTTTTAATGGTGAGCCATTTTTAAATCCAATATTGGACACTATTATATATTAAATTTGAGAAAATAATATTCTTTAGAATCATGACATAAAATATTACTATCGAATTTTTTGGGTGTTTTTCAGATATCTTTTATATATGAGTTAGTAGTGAAAAATTATAAATTTTAATTAAAAACAATTTTTTAATCAATATAATTTATAATGATCAATTATACATTTGAATGATTTGAATGTATAATTAGTCTATATTTTCATAATTTAATAAAATATTGGTCATTATATGTTATTTCACATTGAAATTTGACATAAACAGATGACAATATTTTGATAGTGTTTACTTATTAAAAAACCAGCATTTTGGTTTCGAAAATGGAAATTAATTTTAAATTAAAAAATGAAAATTTATTGTTTTGAATTTGGACAAATAGACATTATTTTTGAATTCATAATATCAAAAATATCTTGGGTAATTTTTTATTATTTTTCTGGAAAACATTATTTTTTGATGAATAGGGAAACCACTAAGTAGTTGAGAAAAATATGACTTTTTCATTTAAATGAATTTTTACTGCTTCTGTTAACTGACTGACTGAAACTTAATTTTTTTTTATTTCAAAACACTTTTAAGGAAAAGTGAGAAACCATGGAACATAACCGCACAAGAGCACTATAAAAAATCTAACAGCAAATAACCACCAGAACAAACAACAAAAAAAAAACCATCCCAACAACTAATAATCATAGTACCCATATTCATCACCACACCCAACACATGATTCCTCCTCCGCAGTGGCCGATTCCCATTCAGAAGCTGGTTTGTATTGTCTCCAGAGATTGTCACCTTGGACCCGACTCCTCATCTGATCCAGAAAGCGCTGCTCCAGGTTCGGTTGTATGGAAATGCTGTCTTTTTTCAAAGCCAGAATCACTCCGCGATCACGCTTGGCAGAAGCTCTGGTAATCATCGGGCGCAGCAGATAAGAATAATCCTTTCTTGCTTTTCTCCGTGGCAAGGCCGACCGATCCAACATCTTCATTCATCTTCATTTTCCCCCCTTCAATTATATCAATAAAGGAACGAGGGCAAAAAACATTCAGATTTTCTTTATCAACCTCAGATGAAGACCCCCTCCTTCCAAAAAGATTTCCTGACACCGGTTCTTTGATTCCCTTGTTGTTGTCTTTCCCCGCACCAGGTGTGTTGCATTCAATCACCGCTAGACACCTGACCGCATATCCAATGACATCAGGAGGGTCCTTATCCTCCCCCTCTGCCCCCGACTGCGTATCTCTTTCCCAACATCCCGACTGCGTATCTCTTTCACCAGCACAGAGGCCTCCTCTCGCCCCCCCCCCCTCCTGCATACACTGGATGCTCTTTGTCGCCCTCATCCACACCTCCAGAGAGAACGTCCACCTGATCAGCGACCAAGTCATCTTCTACAAGACTATCAAACCTTTTACTCAACTGCAAATTAGGTTCCACCGGAAGAGCAGGACTTCCATCCTCTCGGATCCTGACTGAGCTGGTCAGCTCCGTAGCAGGCACCACCCCTACTCCTTCAGCAAGTTGAGCAATCTCTTCTACAGTTCCATTCCTTTGAGATTCTTCAATCCTCTCCACACGAGAGTTGTCTGCCTCCTTCCGCGACCCCTGCCTAGAAGGCCCTCCAAATCGTGTCTCAGCCTTCTAAAAACATCTGACACCGTTGGGTTAGTATTCAATGCTTCATTTTCCACACCTGAAGCATGATGTTCAGGTTCCTTGCGAACTCCCTCCAAAGACTCCTGCTCCAACAGACCCAGCGGTTGAGTCCTGCCACCACTAACCAGGTCTTACACCCTCTGAACTGAGACATCCCCCCCGAAGACTACAGAACCATTATCTTTTCTACCTTCCTCCCTCCGTGCCTCTACCTGCGTAGCAGGTCTCCTTCGGCAAACCGCAAGCGGGTGACCCAAACGATTACAGGAAGGACAAAAATCAACCCAGTTTTCATAAATAACCCTTTGCTTGCAACGATACTCCTCTCCTATGGTAATCCAAACAAAATCGAAAGGCATCCGAGAGGCATCAACTTCAATTCAGTCCCATGGATTAACCGGATGGGAAACAGCCTTCGATCTACTATCCGCGCAATGAAATCTCCCAATGAGATTACCCAGTAATCTAATAATAGACGGATTTTGAAAAGGTAAGGGAAGGTTAGGAAAGCATACCCAAACCACCATCGAAGGAGGATCCCGATCCATATGAAAATCAAAAGACCAGCGCGAGAGGAAGAAACGACTCCCGTTGCAGCTGCGAGGGGCCGACGACCAGGTAGTGATAAGGTCTTCCTCTGATTCAAAACGGATCATTATGTGCTGGATATCCATTAAACCAACAACCGCCTTATCTTGGAGATCCCAAGAGGAGAACACAAACCTGTCGAATGTGTCAACTGAAGGTCTCCTCTGCTTGAAGCGGGCAATCAGGGTGAGGTTGAGGAGCACCGAAGGCTCCATGAACTCAGAAGGCAAGTGCTGCAGGTCAGGGAATCCATCAAGGAGAGCTGGAACTTTGGGAAAAACGGACACTTTCGGGAATGAAGGGAGGAAATTAGGGTTAGAGAAGGGCTGAAAAGGCAACCCTACTCTCCCGAGTGAAGGTGAAGCCGCCTCCCCCGTAGAGGGGGGAGGAGCCGGAGCCTTGAGCGTCGTCGTCACCTTCAGGGGAGAAGCATCGCTAGGGTTCGCCTGAGCGCCCCCGTCACCTTCCTGTTAACTCAATTTCGAAAATACAAGCAACATAGTTGTTATTATTAAGTAAAATTTCGTTAAATAAGATGAAAATAATTTTTTGAATAGTAACATTTGACTTTTATTTACCGTAGTTAAAGGAAAATAAAAGAATTCAAGGTAAAAAAAATATTATAATAGGAAACAATTATCTTAAAAATTGACCTAACATTATTGGATGACTCATGGCTGAGCATGAGCATCATTGGGTCCAATTTTCATCCCCGTGGAGCCACTTAAGGGTGATAATGAATATCTATTTTAATTAAATGAAAGTAATTGAAAAAATGGTATAAATTTTTTTTTTACTAAATTAATTTTTACATGGGGTTATATAAGTTATATCTTTGACTATAAATATTTCATTAGAAGCTAAAAATATTTCTTATATCATGGTAATTTTTTTATAATTTTTATACATTAAATAAATAAAATTATTTATGACACAATAATGTTGCACTGTTTAACTCAATAATAAATGAATTATATAAATTATATTATATAGATTTATATAACATCCAAAACATATCCAATTCTTGTTGAATGATTTTATTTCAACAAAGAGTCATCTTATCTTCAACTTTAATTATTTTTTGACCTTTAGAAACTGAATACCTTTATATAATAATATAATAATTTAACACATTCCAATAGAGCCCCTCCTACCCTTATAAAAAGCCCTAACTTCTAACTCATTCCTCACACCTATAAATCCCCTTGGATCGTCAAACCACTTCTCAAATAAGCTCTAAAGATCCCTCCCTTACACCAAGAATCATTACCTTATGAAAAAGGCACATGAAGAAGTCCTTTTGGATGAAACCAAAGGGAGTTTCCCAATTTTAAAGTAATGTCTTCCCTAAAGATCTCTTCTTTAATTTTACATCGCCAACCACCTAAAATCATTTTAATACATTCATTAAAACAACATCATTATACTAAATATTCTAGGTTGTTGTTATGAGATTATTTTGAGCTACAGTTACACACCTCCATCTACTTTGATAGAATATATTGTTTCTGTGGACGACAAACTACTACCTCACGAAACTATGACTGTTCAATTATCACCTACAACCTATTATGGTGGCCATTAAGATGAAACTATATTTATATGTTATATATATTATATTTATATTTTTTAATTATTGTGTATTTTTCATTTATAGCATACCTTTATGATTTCCATAATGGGTAAATGCAATAATTTAACTTGAAGAAGTGCGGAATACCACCCCTTCAAAATGATATGACTCGTATATTCCATAAATGAAATGTATAAAAGATAGTGTTATTAAAATTTTATATGAAATTATACTAGAATTATAATATACCTATTTTTCATTATTTATTCATTCAATTAAAATGCGAACAAAAAATGAAAGTAGCATTCATGCGTACATATGGCTTACCGTCTCCATGAATGGTGTATTTCCTTCCTTATCTGCAAATGTTATGTACTGTTATAAATACATATATATACTAGATATATAATATATATAAGATATCTAAATCATGAATATCATTCTGGAGAAAACGTACTTTTGACCACATGAACATCATGTAATTCTAAGAAGTTTACTTTTTACTCTAGTACCAAATATCAACAAAATGACCATTATTAACTTAAATGAGTACATAATGCTTATAAAACTATAATATGTAATATAAAAGAAATAATAAATTTGAAAAATGTTTTGAATCATGTATAAATTAAATTTATTTTGTAATTCAGGATATTAAATAACAAACTGGTCAAGTCTGATACATGGTAAACGGAAATTTCAAAATTTCTTTATTATACGAGGTTTTTTATATAATATCTACTAAGAAATCATTATTATACAGGCCCTTGTTTCATAAAAGATTTTTCAAAGGAAATATTTTAAGGGAATTTTTACTAACAGATCATTTTAAAATGTTTTCAATATTTTTTCCTTTAAACTATTCTCATTATTTTCTATGTTTTCAAAATTGTTTTAGGATTTATTTGTATGGACCTGAAGGTTATAAAATGTTAAATCCTTTCAATAGTATCAATGTGGTATGGGAAAAGTTTATTAAAAACAATATTTTAAATGAATTCCTTTATAAATTATGTGATTTATAAATGTTTTCATGAACGATGGATATTTCTATCAAAGATTTTAATGATCATTTTCAACTGTATCCTCATTATTTACGTGGTCTTATTCTTGATCAGGGTTGATTTATTATGATATATTTATTCCATATTATATTTAATGTTTTGTAAAATGTTTTACTGTGGATGTGTTGTTTTTATACCATTCATGTTTTATGGATAATGTATTGACATTTAGTATGATAGTTTTAATATGAATGTTTATGTTTGGTTTAAACGTATTCATATGTGGAATGCATTGGACATAGTTTGTGATGGATGGAGCCCACAATATCTCTTTGATGTATCGATAGGTCTCATGAGACAAACTAGTTTCATGGAACAAGGCCTTGACAAAACCTTATTTTCAATCTTAGTACAAGGCCATGACTATGTGGTTATGATTTCTAGAATTTTTTATTATATCATTATGAAATTGAATATAGATATTTCTTATGATTATTCTACTAGTATAATATCCATGTGAATAAGTAAATTGAACTATTTGATTAATATTTTCCTTATTATCATGAAGTTTGTGTTTAAAAGGATTTTGTTTTATTTTTATACATTACCTTAAATATTTATGCTATTTTGGAAATGTTTCTGCTATATTGTTATCGTAATTGAGCATTTGAGCTCACCCCTTTCTTATGATTTATTATACTAAGATTACAAGAAATGTATTATTATTGATAAGCATGGTAATACTAGGGGATTAATGCCATTCTAGAAGGATCATTTATGTTGTTTATTATTTTTTAATGTGTAATGTAACATTCATGTATCTAATATATTTTCAAAGAATACTAAACTCATCAGACATTCCAGACTAGGATCCTTCTAATAATTCCATTGTATTAAAATAATTCTCCAACTCTGGGCTTTTGGGGTCGGGGCATTAAAACCCACCTGATATAGATGTTGCCTAAAAACCCACTACAGTGTTTCCACCTCACTCCCTATTGTAGTGCTCGACACCATAAAAGGGCCTACACCACAACCAACAAACACATCACAGCGAGGCCAAAAATTTTATTAGCTATAATTTCCCCATTTGATCCTCTCTATACCTCAATCGAGATACCATGTCATAGTAGCCTGGAATATGGAATATCCCATGGCTCCACCTTTCATCCTAGCCTCAAATGGTTGTGCCACCTGCCTTTTCCCCAATTTACATTCCATAATCCATGAAACCATCTTGAGTTTCCTCCACCACCAAAAAAACATATAAATGGATGGTCCACTGAGGTTCGATCTTGTACACTGTATATGTAAAACAAATAAAAAGTATTACAAAAAATATTTACTGAATTTTTAGAATTATAAATCACATAATATTATTAAATATTTTCATAATACACATTTAAAAAAAATTATTTTTACATATCACACTACCAAAATAATTCATCATATCTTGCTTAAATAATTGAAAACATAGACTCAAATTTATATAAGAAAATATGAATATAATATAAAATCTTATAATAACACATAATATGACCTTATAATGATTCCAATTTAAATAAAAAATGTCAACAAATTTTCAACTAAGTCGTAAAAAATATAAAGAAACATGGGAATATTGTCGTTATATATAATGATGTAACCATTTATATTTGAACTCAGTATCTAAATATTTTAATTTATTCTTATATTACTTATACCATAGTTATAAAATTATCATAGTGATCTATTTATCAAATATATATTATGGTATAAAATATCCTTCTTGTATACATCCTAATAATATTTATTTCAATAAGATTCATTAAAACATCAGTATAGAGTGAGTAAAAGGTTATTTTAGTAGAATATACAACTTATAATACAAATAATAGTAAATAAATAATTAAATTTATTATCTACTAATGGAATATATTTGTTTTTTAATTTGTATATAAATGATTATTATTCTTATATGATAGTACAATAACAAATAAAGGTCAGACTAAATTGAAAAATCCATGTTGTTAATGTATTATTTTTACCACTTGTACGTTGTTGTGGTGAAATATAGATTTTTTTGAAATATTAAATATAATTATATGATATGATTTATACACTCAATCCATACATGAAATCATGTATTCAATATTTAGTAAACTTATACTTCGTTTGGAACCAAAAATAATTTAATTTAATTAGAAAATTTACAGTTCCATATTTTTAAATAACCAAATAAATTTACTCAAATATGGATCCCTAAAAAAGAAATCCATTTTTTAATCCTAGCACAAACATGTTTAAGGAAATAATTGTAAAATATAGGGAAATTAATGTTTTTTCAAGAATCTATGGGTGAATGATGGAACCCTAATATAGTGTTTTTTAAATAAATCGTGAATACAAAACAAAATAGGGTTTACCTCACATCTCTAGAGGCTAATGCAGGAATCAGACGTGGTGGAAATGGGGTTGGCCATAATGGTTCGATCTGCCTACATCAATGAAAATAGAAAGTGTGACATGTTATGAAAGGTATGAGGGATTGAAAATGGGCTATGGTTCTATATTGGTGGAACCATTGGTGGGAAGGGTGTGAGGGATTCAGGGGAGGGTGCACAGTAAGGTTAGGGAGTGAATGAGCATGGTGGGGGTGATAGGAATGGGTTTTTTCAGTTTAAATACTGACAAAAATAGTTTTCTATGTCATGGTCCACAAAATATAAACTCTCTAGTAGTTTAACAAGTGTGAGAAGATAACATAAAGGTAAATAATTTTATTGAAAATAGGAAAATAGTATTTATAATATTCACAATGATTTATGTTATTAAAAAATTCCAAACGATGAGATCATTGTGTCCTTGATTAGGGATTGAAATTAATGTTGTGAAAATAATTTTTTTTAAGAGATATTATTCTTCGCATAAAGCACGAAATAATAGACATTGTAATGTGAATATGATAAATTTTTTGAAAATTAATTTCATTTTCAACAACATTAAGAACATTGAAAACTTGATTGAGTTCTTCTAATAATAGAAACTCACCTAGAATGTCATACAAGATGATTGTAGATATACGTGATCATTTTTATGAATAACCTAGTTGTTTATTTGATTGTTTATAGGACACCAATAATGTCGTAAAAAGAAGATGGTACATATGAATGAGTGGGGTCGGCTCGAGGGAATCCCAATAAGCCCTGGGGCTAGGGTAACAACCAAATGGTGGAACTAGAAGCCCTCAACCTCTATCCCATTTTAACAACAACACTATAACCAACAATTAGTTCCAAACATCACCCACCCTTAAAATCTTGATGTACTCATTGCATTGTTGTTTTCAAGGACATATCTTCATTGTCTCTACTGTATAGGTGGATTTGGTGTCTTTTTGTCATTCTTAGTGCTTCAAGGTGATTGTATGGATTATTGTAATCTCCAAGATTTCCATAGTGACACCCCTCCCCAATTCTGTGATGCTACCTTGTACTCCAGGAATTCGACGTCAGCTTGTTGAATCTTATTATGGTGAATGTGTCTTTTGCAGTGAGGAGTTTCTAATTATACCTTATCTACCTACTTCCTTTCCAATCTAAATCCATGCATCGTTCCCATGTCAATTCCACTCTTCACTAGGAAAACTCACATCACTTAACCATGACCCATCCTCATCTTCATTTTCTTTTCAACATACACCCCTACATTTGGTAGCTAATCACTAGACTCCATCATCACCAAACTCAGTGACATCAAATTTTTCAAAAATAGGTTGTTCATTAGTTAACAAAGATTGTTTGTATTTTGTTTGAATCTACTCTAAAAATATTATTTTATTTTAACTCATTCTTATAAAAATAGTTATGTCAAATTCCATGATTGGAATTTTTTGAACATCTCTACTCTGATCTAAAAATGAAATTAGATCATATCTATGTTTGGTTCAAGTGTCTTATGTGACACATTCATTTTATTAATTTCCTATTAGTTATTAATTTTTCATTATCATCATTCATATTTCTATGGGTTAAATTACTTTACAGACACAAAGAAGTCATATTTTTTCTGTATTTTATGAATCTTTGATATAGGGACACCATAAATTATCAATGCTCATGTTGGAGTTTGTTCGGTTGATATTTCTTCTATTACTAATACATGTTAAAATTTTAATTTTGACTAATTGAAGGGGAATTATTGTATTGAATAGCCTCTATATTATCCATCATGATATAAATTTGTATAACAATATTAAAAAATTCCAACTAAAATAATATTATAAAAATTGAATTATTTTATTTTTTTGTTTATAAAAGTCCATGTGATCAATTTTTTGTGGTGATGTGAACATATGGAATTTTAAAGAAAGGAGTGGAATTATTTTATTTCATTGATGTTTTTGAGATATTGAACATTATTTAGTTGAATAATTTATAAATGAATTTCATTATTTTGATTATTAAAATAGTTTTTGATAGAAAGAATGAGTTATTTCATGTTATTTTCATCGTCCCTATCATCCTTTATTTTGTTTACCATTCTTATTCACTCAAAAAAATGAATGATGCCTCACATTCAGACCCTTGAATTCATGTTTTAACATAGCCTTGATACATAACTCACATGATTGGAAAGAGGAATTGACATCCTATAAGGTTAAGGAATATCTTTTATAAACCAAGGCATCATTAATATTTCCTATAAACTATATAATGAAATTAAAAATAGAATGAATTAGTCCATATATTCAACAATAAAATTTATATTGGGGATATCTATTCATATTTTATTAAACTCGACATTTTTTCTAGTTGGTCTTTATTTGATTTATATTGATGGAATATGATTTTTTTCCTTATATAGATGATCACTTAATGATGTTTTCAAATATTGGTTCTCAATTTTAGACTAATACTGACTACAGAGGTCACTTAGGGAAACTCCAGTGGGACATTAACACAAAAAGGCTATGTTAAAGAGTTATGTTATTTCATCAAAACATCAGGTGGGAAATATAAATAATTTATGTTTTCTACCATCAATGGATAGTCTTACATGGGATTTCATAGGTTGGAAATTAGAATATAACAACCATTTCTGGATGATAAAGGTTCTCATTTTTAATATCCTTAAATTAAAATCATTGTAGCCATCAATTTTACTATTTCAAATTTCACAGATGTAATTGTTAATTCAGGTGGCACCAAAACCACATTTTTGTGGGTGTAATAGTGGAATAAAACCAATAAAAAATAATTCCATTTAATTCCAAATAAAAATAATTTATTGATTCAATATTCAAACCATAAAATAGTATTTTTTTAGATTTAAAACACTTCAAAATTGAGTGCTAATGTGGTAATAGAAAAACCAAAACAATTGGAAAATAAGAAAAGAGAATATAAAATAAAAGGAAAGATCAGGATATATGTCATAGATTCTATTTGGGACCTACTTAATGGCAAGAACACCACCCACATGTGAACATTTATTAGATTCTCAAAAAATGGATTGCAGCGAATAGAGGAAAATTAGCTTCCCAACTAAGTGTCCAGATCACCTCAAGATCCATGAGAACTAATTTCACTAATTTTCTTGATCTCATCATTAGATGATCAAACTATGTCTCTAGATTTGAGAAATGGTCACACATATTCAACCAGGATGAACCCCCATAGGCTCCACTATGTGTCACGCATCAGAGGCATGTAGGGGGTCAGAGGGAATCCAGATGTGTCTTAAGATGAGTAAAATAACACCACCACATTTAATATTGAATCCATGGGAGAAGATTCAAAGCACATAGCAAGATAAAAAAACATTGAACAACCAACGGGAAGAAAAAAACCACAAGTGACGAGAGGGTGTCAATTTTATGAATCTATATCTCTTAATACAAAATTAACATGAATTACTATAAAGGTTATTTTATGATATATTTAATATATAAATTTTAGGCACTGAAGGTGTAATGAAACCATTACAGAACAATAACTGGCTAACTACATAGCCAAGGGGAGGCTGCCACATAGCCAACACCAAACTACACTCCATGAATAACATGGAATGGTAAAAATAAATGGTTGACCTAGATATATTATATAGAAGCATCCATCAATTACTTAAAATGATGATAATTTTAATTCAATATATATACATGGTTGCATCACAAATCGAGCAAGCCAAACAATTGAGCGGGAAACATAAATATCTTCCAGCATTAAAATGAATCCCAAATCCAAAATATATTAAAATGAACTAATATTTAATAATAAATTTTAGATATTGGAAAATATTAAATGGGAGAACAATATATATGGGTTAATTTAAATTTTCAATATGGAAACAAATAATACATACATTAACAACAAGCTATTAAAATATTTAAACATGCTCTACGTCAAATGTTTCTAGTTTCAAAAAACATAAGGACGTACAAATTCCGTAGTCATTCCTATTATTATAATAAATAATCATTACATATTCATGTTATTTGTCTAATTACACAAACACAAGGAATAAAACTTTCATTTAAACAAGCATACTTTCTTCAATTTGATTAACATAAAATTATGAGAAACATAGTATTTGTTAAACACATGTCCTATTTACTTTCATATCCAACCAAAAAAACAATATTGGATTTATGTTCCCTATCCAAATTCATTATTTCATCATGATAAAATAATAATATGAACATTCTTAGATATCATAATATAAATATGCCACTATCTTGAAAAGAATGAAGCAACCAATTTTCACGGCGCAAAGCAACAACACATGATTGATAAACATAAAGTAATTCCATTATTTAATCCACATTATTCGTTATAATATTATTTTAAACACTATAAAAATTGATAAACCATGTTAAATATTGGATTTCACGTAAATAAATCAGATAATAAATGAACAATCTACCTCAATGCATTGGCATTCTTCGCATGATAATGAATCAATGGCACTGATCAATGACCACCTCTATTATTTGGAAACTATGATATCTGGGAATTAATTCCATTATTCATTTCACAACCTAAAAAAGAAAACATTATTATAATTAATGTTATCATTGTCCATAAAATGGAAAGAAGGAATGGGGGAAATGAGATCAAATAGAGAGAACCCGCTAGAAAAGAGGAAGAGCATGCCTCATATCACCGTGGATTGAACGAAGAAATATGGGTGCCATATGTAATTAAAGTGGGTTCAATGCCTTTTAAAATAATCCCTCAGTGCCTAGGGTTAAAGAGGATAGAGTTAGAGGAATTCATGCCTATGGGTATCATAGGTATTTATAAGAAAAACAATTTTTAGAGGATCACAGTGCATCCCTTAAGAAAACATAGTAGACCACCTAGATGTTGTCACACATTGTTTTTTATTTTTTTATAATGAAATAAATGTAGAATAAGTCATAAAAACATTCATCCCATGTACAATACTAAATACACCCCACCATATTCCATCCCATGGTGTCACTTATATTATCATCATTTTATTTACAGCTTATAATGGAAGATGACCTTCACATAGGCCCCTCATCGACCATTCCTCATAAAATTTAGCATTAAAAATGTGGGAAACCATCTAGGTCGAGATATGTGATTAATGTATTTTTATTATGATTCTAATAAATTAAAAAACCTTCATTCCCTCCCAAATCAAAACCATTCTAGCACACCTGCATTTCAATTTAGAATTTCACTTCATCCCTAATGTCACTGACTCTACACTACAAAAACAAACACATGGTTATTTCAGAAAATGAGATAACCAAGTTCATAATCATTTAAATAATATACACATAATTAAATAAAAAATCCCCAAACAATTTATTCTAAAATTACACAAATTGATATGTTTATCCCAGAAATCATCCTAAATGTGTTCATTCTCTTTAGGTGATATGGATTTACAAGACGCTTCCCCTCCCCCGATTTTCCCACTAGAATTTTTAATGAATGTAATCAATAAATACAATTAAAATAAACAATTATTTTAATTTATATTATTCCTTTTCCATCTAATGTCATAAATGGAACTGTAATACCTCATTTAAAATAACTAACGTATTACATCATATAATTGTGCCACTCACTTGATATCATTAAACTATGCCATTGAAAATTTTAAAATTATTGAAATATAAACTAACATAATTAGGTCACACACTTGATATTAGTTAATAAGTATTTATAAGGGGTTTCCTTTATTTTTTTAACAAAAATCATATATATATATACATGATCTTGTTATAGTGATATATATACAATTATATTTTTTAAATTTAGTTATCTTGTATTTATTATTATTTCTTTCAAAACATTTTAATTTTAAATTTTTAAGAAGTTAAAAGTAAATAGTAAATGAAATTAAAATAATTTATTTTTAAGTGTATTCAATTTTTTTCCAATAACCACCTTTTCTCCATTGTAATTTAACATTCTCCAATTTGTGTTCAAAATAACTGGTCCAAGGTGGCGCATGGGACTTCTTATTTTATTCAATTTTTTTAAGGAGTGGGGGTTTATATTTCTTTTTAACATATTAATATCTTAAAAAAAATTTAGAATTGTGTTGGGTGAGATACTTCTCATAATAACATATATTTATGATTATTTTAATTACATATATTCCCACCTCAGTTATAATGATTAGTTGCGGTTCGATTCTAGAAATAATGAGATTTCATTCATAACATGAATATAAATTATATTGTGGGTATTTATAAAAATCATTATCTGAGTTCCAAAATCAAAAGACATAATAGAAAAACATGATGAAATTATTTATGGAAATCATTGCGGGAATTTCATTCCCACCATTTCGGGTGAAGGGATGTTCATTTCATTGCATATTATTGAATTGCACTTCCCCGCCCCCCATGCGACACATTTATATATTTATTAACAATATTTATTCATCCTTTTATTATTAGATACACTTCCTTAGATCACACAATTTTTAACACTGCACATCTTTACTGTTAAGAAAAAACCAATAAAGGATAACATTTTTTCACTGATATTAATTATTGATTATAAATTATTCTTTTATCCGTGTTCAAAAAAGTAGTGATAAAAATAACTTTTTCACAGTGATTTATTTTTCATTAATAAAAGGATACACTTATCTATATTTTTTATAACAATGATAATTGATGTTGTGAATAAAATAATTAATTTATAAATATTTATATATTTTTAAATATGATTTATAAAAAACTGGAAAATGGAACTATCCCCATGATTTAATAAACATTGTTTATATAAACCTTGAGTATACAGTGGATGGAAACTATATATAACAATGGTTTATCTAAAAAATTGGTATCGGCATGTTATCTTAATGGGTTTTAAAAAATCATTGGTTTGAATTGAGATATATCAAGTATTTTTTAAAATCAATTGGAATTGATTTATCACTAAAATAAGAGATATGTCCTTTAACTCGGTGCAATGTTTCTTTTACAAGTGTTAAAATAAAATTGTTAAACATAGCGTTGGTAAAGTGTGTTCCCATTTCTCAACAATACAAAAGCACTGATAAAGGGGGTACTTTATCATCACTAAAAAAAGATAAATGAATCCCTTTATCAATACTCTAAATTGTTCTTATAAAGGTCTAGTTGCATGAAATATGATGTTAAAATAAAAACTCAACCAGAAGAAACCTATAATTTCAAAAAAGAAATATAATTTCAAAAAATTATATATAAATTTAATCAAAATACATGAATACAAAAAAGTCCACACATGGTATATACCAAAAAACCTAGCAATATAAGTTTCAAAAAATGTTTTCTATAATTAAATTTTAAAATTATAAAAAAAAATTAAAAAATAATAATGTTTGATCTTTTGGCGCTTGTGATCCCCTCTCAAAAATGTCCACACAGAGTATCAGTTATTGAAAAATGAATCTCAACGCAAGAAAAAAATTCTTCCTTTATAAGAAAATGTATTATGTTAGTAATACTATAATGAAATTAATAAAACCATAATTTGAATGAATACATTAATAAAATATCAATATTTAATAAAAAAAAGTCTCACATGGAGTTATAAAATTCATAGCAAGCATCAGAATGAGTTGGGGATGATTCCTACATGTCACAAATGACTCTTGGATCATTTTACACAAGATTCAAAACAATCCAGATGTGATTTCTTGGTTTTTCGTATGTCACATGTTCTTTTTATAAAAACTGATGACATTTTTAAATAGAAAGACACACTTGAAGTCTTACTGGTCGCTCTGTGTGTTTTATTGAGGTTTGTTTGATTCTTATACATCAAAAATGACACATGGATTGTTTTTTAAAGTATCTAAACTATTGGAATGTGTTTTCTCATTTTTCAATATTCCGGTTGTGTTTTTTACTCAAATGTCATTTTGAAATAGAAAAACACATTTTGAATCTTACCAGTCATATGATGTGTTTGTTTAATGCGAGACTACATAAAACATGTCCAATATGACATATGAATTTTTTCCAAAATTATAAAGACAATCACACCATATTTTCCTGGTTTTTAGGGAATGACACATTTTGAACAAAAATTCCAATTTTAAACTGATAACAGATACTTTTAGTCATACTGGTCAAACCATGAATAAGATTGAGGTATGGTTGATTCTTAAAAATTAAAAGTGACTGGGTACCATTTTACTAAAGCATCAAGACAATTTGAATTCATTTTCTGGGTTTTCACTATTTCAATTGTTCTTTTTAAGTAAATTAATGTCAATTTTGAATAATAATTAACACTTGGAGTCATATCGGTCACTCAGTGCATCGTATTGAGGTTTGATTAACTCTAACACATAAAAAATGAATCATACATAGGCTTCATAATGTATAAAACCAATCATATTGTGTCTTCTAATTTATCAGTATGTTAGTTGTGTTTTTTTACAAAAATATCATTTCAAACTGGAAGCACACATGTTGAGTCATATCGGATGCATCATACTTCGGTTGGATGGGACACGACTTCATAATCATCACAAATGATTTATGAATCAATGTCCGATATTGTCAAGAAAAGTGTGTCATGTTTTTTTTCTTTTTAGTCAGTGACACATTTTGAAATAAATTTTCAATATTAAAATGAATACAAACAATTTTAGTCATACCGATCATACCATGCATTGAATTGAGGTTGTGTTAAGTTATACATGACAAAAACGACTCAAGGATCATTTTTAAAAAAATTAAAAAAAATACGAAATCATTTTTATTGTTTTTCAATATGTCACTTGTTCTTTTTACCAACATTATTGACAATTTTAAATAAAAATACACACATAGAGGCAAAATTCTCACATCGTAAATTGTATTGAGGTATGATTGAATTCTACAATTCATAAATGAATCATGAATTTATTTCCCAATGTATCAAAACAATATGGATTAAATTTCTTTGTTTTAAGTATGCAATTCGTGTTTTTTTACTTAAATGACATTCAAAATTGGAAAAATGCATTTTGAGTCATACCGGTTGCATTGTGAGTCGATATTTTGTGACAATATTTCATACACATCAAAAATTACTTATGAATTTATGTAAAAAATTATTAGTATAGTTAGATTTAATTTTCCTAGATTTCAATGAGTCAAACATTTTGAAATAAATTATAAATTTTAAACTGATAAAGGAATATTTTTGTTTTTATGGTCTAGATATGAAATGGATTAAGGTTGGGTTGACTCAAACAACTAATTAATGACTCATGGATTATTTTTATAAAATATTAAAACAATAAAACTGTTTATTTTTAATTTTTAGTATGAGAATCAATCTTTTTAACTAAAATGTCATTTCTAACTGGAAACATGCATTTTGAGTCACCTTGTTTGCATCGTGCATTGGTTTGATGTGAGACTGCTTTATACACATAGAAAAATGTTTTATGAATCAAAATCATACGTTATTAGGATTATCATAGAATATTTTATTGGGTTTTTGTGAGTGAATCTTTTTGGAATAAAATGTCAATTTTAACCTGATAACAAACACTTTTAGTTATATTGATCACACCATGCATTTCATTGAGTTCGGGTTGAATCTTAAACATGAAAAATGACTCATGGATCATTTTCCTAAAGTATGAAAACAATACAAATGATTTTTCTCATATTGTTGTGTATCACTTATTCTTTTTACCAAAAATATGTATATTTTAAATAAAAAGACACACCACAATTCATTCCGGTAACACCTTTCATCGTATTGATGTGTGATTGACTCATACCCGTTAATGTTAACTCATGTATATTTTTACAAAAGTATCAAAACAATTCAAATGTGTTTTATCATATTCAAGAATGCTAGTTATATTCAATTAATGAAATTTCATTCAAAACAAGAAAAATACATTTTTAATCGTACCAGTCTTATCGTACATTATTTTGATGTGATATAACATCATACACATCTGAAATGAGGTATCGATCACTATGATAAATTATCCCTAAAATCAATGTCTGCTTTCTTGGTTTCAAGTGAGAGATACATTTTGAACTAAAATGAAAATTTTAAACCGATAATGGGAACGTTTAGTAATATAGGTCACAACACGTGTCAGATTGAGGTGGGGTTGATTCATACACATCATAGATGACTCATGGATCATTTGGATAATGTATTACCATAATCATAATGTTTTTTCTCATTTCTCAGGATGTCTGTGGTGTATTTTTAGTTAAATGACATTTCAAACTATAAACATGTATTTTGGGTAATATTGATCTCATTGTTCATCAGTATGGTGTTATAAAACTTCATACCCATTAACAATGACATATAAATAATTATCCTAAATTATCATGAAATTAGAGAATGGTTTTATGGTTTTGAATGTCTTACACTTTTGGAACTAAAAATATAAATTTTAAAATGATAACAGTCAGTTTTAGTCATACCAATCACACCGTACATCAAATTCACATGGGTTTGAGTCCTAAACATAAAAATGACTAATGGATTGTTTTCTTATAGTAT